>CM040126.1:333629101-334829101 GCA_022559845.1 Amorphophallus konjac | reverse complement strand
GACCAGCACACGCGTACTGGTAGGCTACGACTAGTGGAGGGTCACTGAAGGAGTAGACTCTCAACTCAACGGAAAATAACGTCCAAATCCGACGACGTACGGGGACCATCCCACGTACCAGCACCGTCGCACGGCGACCACAGTCGGAGAAGAAACATGACTCGCAGTCCACGGCCACGCACGCCCCATGCGCTAGAGTCGAGAAAACTCAAGTGGCGCTAAGCCACTGGACTCTGGACAGTCCTCTAGACGCACTACACCCAACGGTCCTTGAGTCACAAGACTCGGGGTCAAGACCGTTGTACGCAACAGCACAAGGCCGTCAATCTAGTCCAATCTCTAGGTCTAAAACCACGGTAGCACAAGTACCGAGACAACTCACGAGTCGCCAAGACCACTCCCTCGGGAAGGGAACGCAAAGGACCAAGGCCACCCACACGGGCCACACGAAAAACACAGAAGCACGATTCCCAGGGCAGCACACAAGCCACCACGACGATTTCCCATCTTGAAGCAAGCGGGAAACCTCCAGCCCCAGGCTGGATAAACTGGACTCGCAGTCCAAGGCCAAGCACATGGCCCACATGGGAATCGCCTTCCAAAGGAAACCCACGACATGCGGGGGAGACCCCACCGCACACCCACCGATGCACGGTGACTCGATCATGCGTAACACGAAAGCCCGGAACACGTGGGGTCACCCGGACCCACCACACCTACGGGCATGCTAATCGAGGCAACACGGTCCCTCCCGACACCCCAAAAACATAGACACAGAACCCATGGGGTGTCCGGGATACTCACAAGGCCGGAGGTCGACCACTGGGTCACAACCGGGTCGACCGGAGACCAAAACAACACAATCGGAGCGCTAAAAGGTCACCTGGACCTTAAGCTCGCGGGCACGCAAAATGAGGTAAGTGGGGCCTCTGGACACCCAAAGACACGGTCATGGAACTCCACTGGGTGTCCGAGACACTCACGAGACCTAAAGTCAACCATTGGGTCACAACCGGGTCGACCGGGGGTCAAAACAGCGCAAACAGGAACCAGAACGTGGTAGTGGTCACCTGGTGACCGCGACCAGATAGTGGTCGACCGGGGACCGCGACCAGATGGTAGCGGTCGACCGGAGACCGCGACCATGCTGTCACGGTCACCTCACGACCGCAACCAGCCACGCGCAAGCCTGATGGTAGCGGTCGCCCAAGGACCGTGACCAAACAGTAGCGGTCATCTCATGACCGCGACCAGACAAAAGCGGTCTATCGCACGACCGCGACGCTCGAAGGCCCTCCGACCCAAACACAAGGGATGAACGCGGTTCTCCCAAGACCGCGACCAGATGGTAGCGGTTTCTGGTGGACCGCGATCATTTCGGAAAACCGGGAACGACGTGAAAACACCCAAAAATCCACGCCACGCCCCAATCATCCACGGATGAAGGGGAAAACATAGGGGAAGCCCCCAAACAACCCCTAGCATGCATCTATGGCCTCGGATCGGCCTAAAACGCAATGAAACGGGAGATCGGCCCACAAGCCCTAAAACATGGATTTTGCCCAAATCACCCCGTTTGGCCCGCTCGGCTCACCGTAGCCTACGAAACTTGCGGGAAAGGAAGTGCACGAGCTGGGGGTCCATCACCCTACCTCCACCGAAGATTTCGCGCATCGTGGACGCCGATCCACGATGAAAATGCCGTTGAAGCCTCGCCGCTCCACAAACTCATGGCCGAGCTTCATCGCGCCCTCAAGCCTCGATCCTCGACCCATCCTTGCCATCCTCCTCGCCCGCGTCGCCCCGCCTCGGTCCGTCGGCCGCCGGAGAGGAGAGAGTGAGAGGAGAGTGTGGGAGAAGAGAGAGAGGGTGAGAGTGAGAAATGAGAGGAAGAGAGAGGGTGGGGGTATAAATAGGAAAATCCAGAAAATCGGAAAAATCCCGAAAAATAGAAAATCACACCCTCGCGATCCTCGGAACGCACCGATCGCAACGGTACCACACTCGCCTAGGTGAACGGCCCGGTTCACCCGCCACGAGGTTCCGAAGGGAAAGCCGAAACCCACGCCAGGAATCGGAAAACACACGCGGCAAAAGCCGTGGAACGCCTCCGGGCCTCCGAAACGACTCTGGATCGCGCCGATCCGAACACGAAAGATGTCTGAAACGAAATTTCGGACACAACGGAGTCGGACGCTCCGAGAAACCAGATCCGGGACCCACGAACGAGGATCCAAAAAACCTGGGGCATTACAGCCCTCCCCCCTTAAAGGAATTTCGTCCTCGAAATTCAGGACCAAGCACGAAGTCACAGGGGAAGAACACCGAGCCAACTGACACCGCTGTCAGAGCCCCAGCACAGAAAATCTTGGTTCTCAAGAAAACACCAGTCCTGAGGGACACAGCCAGTCTTACAATCACACACAACACCTCGCTCCTCGCACCGAGCACACTAGCCAGCAGAGCAGGCATATACCAAAGGGCACAGTCCGGCATCACCTCAGACAACGCGAGAATCCACATGGCACTACAGTCACAATCTTGCTCACCGAGGAATCACAACCCTCGACACGAGCAACAGCTACCGATTCATCCAATGGTTGGCAGACAAAACGCACATCAGCTTCGCAGCCAGCTGACAGGTCGCACACCCTCCTCAAGGGAGCAACCAAAACAGAGCCTCCACCAGCTCAAGCAGTCCTCTCCGCAGATCGCAACCAGAACATCAGCTCAGCACCAAGAAACACCTCACACATGGCAAGCCGAAAGCCGGACATAACATTGTGCCAACTCTTGTCAGAAGACAAACTTCGACAAAGTCCAGATCCCATCCGGAAAGGCACATCACAGAAACAACCACCAAAGGTCTCGCTGGCACACGGCTCTTGCCACGCTCGAGCCCCAACAACCAGCATCTTCTGTCTCTAAAAAGACCATCCACTGGTCACCAACTGCTCGTCAACGGGAAACCTCCGCTTGCTCAGCTTCTTCCTTCTTTTCTGGTCCTCGACCGGGTCCAAAGGAAACATTCCAAACCTCAGTAAGCCATCCGTCGACTCACACACAGACCGAAGCCGCATCTCGGGCAGCACTCCCCTCGGACACCGCATCCGAGCTCGAACATCGCTCCAACTTGACCCTCTCAGGGAGCACGACGAAACCAAATGACGGATCCTGGTGTCTTCAATCATCACCTCACTAGACTCAGACTCACAGGGGAACCATCCCATGCTGGTCACCAAACCCGGGATAACCATTGTGACACCAACGTCCTATCAAGGACCACCAATCCGACGCCAATCTCACAAAAAGGCCTCCGCCCACAGGCGTCACTCTTCCATCTGGTCTCATCAAATCCTTCGATCAACGCAAGTGGACACCTGCCAATCCCGATTCCGCCCTTACCACAGAGCCACGGGACACCACCCGAACAGTGCTCACGGGTCCCCAAAGCAACAAACATCTCACCGTCACAATCCGACAAGACCGTAGAACCAACAGACACTGCTGTGGTCGGTCATACGGTTAGGCTCACCAGCCACTCATAGCCGTCAACCGGGACCCGTAGTCTGCCAGAGACCACTTCCCCAAAAATGATCTCATCCGAGGACACGACTGGGAACACAAGTCGGGCGCCAAGCCACCGACTCTGACCAACACGTCCTCGACCTCCGTCAGGCGACATCCTCAACAACCTCATCCAGGTCCAACACCGACGCCTGACACGGCTTCCAACACAGGAACATGGTACTCATGCGGAGCACTAGCCAGCACATTCTCCAGCACTCCATCCTGCCAGTGCCAACAACCATAATACCTCGAGCAATGGCACGGCAACAACACGTTTCACACCGAGGAACCCATCCTCCGATGCTCAACGCAAACTCAGGAATCCGCCCGTAGCAACCAACGCTACGATCCTGAACCAGTGGGTTATGGGCCCACCACACTTCCGCTGCGCACTCAAATCCGCGCGCACAGCCGAGAAAGCAAACACCACCCAACCAGCACTCGACCTTCCAGAATAGCGCCAGCACCCTCACACGACAAGGGAATGGGCACGACTTCTCACAGGCAACCACCCTGCCAAGACAAGGAGCACGTCTCGCACGGACTTCATGGCACATGAAGGCCAACCAATCCGAACACACAATGCAAGACGACGACCCCAGCCAAGCACAATCTCTCCAACCAATGGAGAAACTAGCGCACTTTCGACCAACGGAAGAACTCCACGCTTGACCTGACCTCGAACCTCGCGCACGCTGGAAACAGCACCATCCAGCACCAAGGAAAACCATCGCTTCCATCAGGTCAGCGCCTCCGACACACTCGACGAGTGTCACGTCAGACCACAATCACAGCATCTCTCGATGCATCACCGCTGCAATTCCTCGAACTGCAACACGGCATGCCAAGAGCCGCAACACGAGCCATAACAACAATCGCCGATGCTCATCCTCGAGTCCCGAACTCACCGTAGAGCCTTCACATCTCAAGCCAACTCCAAGGCGAACACAACCCAACCGCACACAAGAGCGCAGGAGCAAGACTTACTGGGACACCACAGCCCAATCTTGCCTCAAAATCCACAAAACAACCGGGACCGACACGTCATTTCTGACGCCACAGAGCACGACAAGGACATCAGGCTCGACAAATCAGCAGCTCACCGAGAAGACATTCCGCTCACCGGAGCACACTTCTCGATCAGAACACCCGCTCTGCCACCTTAAACCACGACCTGAAAACCTTAGGGGCTGGATAAATCTCAAGCTGGAGTGGCCAAAACCGACAGCAGCTCCCTCAGAGCGCGCTCACGGCCACTTAACCACGAACAGTCCTCTCCAGCCACCTGACCACGCCGCAGATTCCTCGAACGCAGCACCGCAAACTCACACCTGCCAGCAACCTCTACCCAACGCAGCACAACCAGGGCCACCACCGATGAGAGAGAAGGCTCTCGACCTCGATCATTAGACCCCATGCTGGCACGAAAGCCGCGGACAGCAACCACCTTCACAGCGCCGCACAGCGCACTCAAGCTCTCAAGCGAGAAACTAGGCGGAAAGCGAACACAAAACCCTAAGCCAACTGCCAACTGTACTGGACCTTATGGACTCTGATCACTACAACATTTCGAATTCCTATGTACGTCCACAACTACCGCTCTGATACCAGCTGTAACGACCCGAGAATCCGATTACCGGGAAGGCCCGATAATCCGAGACTCGAACCGCCGCCCACGAGCCGAGAGGGCTCGGAAGGGCTAAAAGGAGTGTGGAGGCACAAAGAAATAGGAAATAAAGCAGAACAATCTAACAATTAACAGAAATAAATAAACAACTACAGCTACAACAGAGTCCAGTCCAACAGAAAGTACAGTCTAAAGCAATAAAACATATCACATGCCAAGTGAACACTCGGCCCGACAAGCTGGCAACTGAGAACCTCCGCCCCGCACCCTCGAACCTCGAGGAAGGACCGCCACACCTGAAAAGTAGAGAATGAGTCTCCAAAACAGAGACTCAGCAGGGATCCTGCGGAACCCCAACCGGAAACAACGGCGGTAGCGGAAAGGAGAGTTACAACTACAGCAGGAACAGCAAACCGGTGGCCGGTCAAAAACTCGGCACTACAGCTACTCCTACTGCCAGAAGGCAGACCTCGATCACGCAGTCAAAGCTACCGAACCACGCTAGTACCACCTACCGAAGTAAGAACACACGGCAACAACGCCGTAGAGGCCTGTCCCCCGTACAGCCAACCTGGACACGCTGTCCAAGGTGCAACCCCGACCATCCGATCGCGGGTACCGCACCACGAGACGCCACCTCGGTAAAGCCACTAGCACTAGTCTTACGGCGCAAGAATCGACACACGCGCCAAGGTGAAACAACCGAACTCACCGGTCAACACGACCGAAAACCCGAAGGTCAAAGACACAGAGACTGACAGTCTGTCACTCCGTACTCGACAGGAGTACCACCCACTAGAAGCACAGCCGGTAGTGTCCCCTGACGTCTTACACCGCACCGCAGGTGAACCACCTGACGTGGTAGGTCCTACCCGAGGCGCGAACACCGTACAAGTAACCACAAACAAGTGACTAGCTGGGGTCACGCCCGTCGACGTGCGTCCACTGTCCCCAACCACGTGTGCACACATAGACCACGCGTCCTAGGTCTGGCCTTCTGACTGGTTTTCCCCCGCAGCCGGACTCTGGCTACGATGAGGGGCCCGACGGAAACCAGTCTAACCGTCCTCAGGGTAAGCCCGCACACCACTCCCTGGTGCGACCAGCACACGCGTACTGGTAGGCTACGACTAGTGGAGGGTCACTGAAGGAGTAGACTCTCAACTCAACGGAAAACAACGTCCGAATCCGACGACGTACGGGGACCATCCCACGTACCAGCACCGTCTCACGGCGACCACAGTCGGAGAAGAAACATGACTCGCAGTCCACGGCCACGCACGCACCGTGCGCTAGAGTCGAGAAAACTCAAGTGGCGCTAAGCCACTGGACTCTGGATAGTCCTCTAGACTCACTACACCCAACGGTCCTTGAGTCACAAGACTCGGGGTCAAGACCGTTGTACGCAACAGCACAAGGCCGTCAATCTAGTCCAATCTCTAGGTCTAAAACCACGGTAGCACAAGTACCGAGACAACTCACGAGTCGCCAAGACCACTCCCTCGGGAAGGGAACGCAAAGGACCAAGGCCACCCACACGGGCCACACGGAAAATACAGAAGCACGATTCCCAGGGCAGCACACAAGCCACCACGACGATTTCCCATCTTGAAGCAAGCGGGAAACCTCCAGCCCCAGGCCGGATAACTGGACTCGCAGTCCAAGGCCAAGCACATGGTCCACATGGGAATCGCCTTCCAAAGGAAACCCACGACATGCGGGGGAGACCCCATCGCACACCCACCGATGCACGGTGACTCGATCATGCGTAACACGAAAGCCCGGAACACGTGGGGTCACCCGGACCCACCACACCTACGGGCATGCTAATCGAGACAACACGGTCCCTCCCGACACCCCAAAAACACAGACACAGAACCCATGGGGTGTCCGGGATACTCACAAGGTCGGAGGTCGACCACTGGGTCACAACTGGGTCGACCAGAGACCAAAACAACACAATCGGAGCGCTAAAAGGTCACCTGGACCCTTAAGCTCGCGGGCACGCAAAACGAGATAAGTGGGGCCTCTGGACACCCAAAGACATGGCCACGGAACTCCACGGGGTGTCCGAGACACTCACGAGACCTAAAGTCAACCACTGGGTCACAACCGGGTCGACCGGGGGTCAAAACAGCGCAAACAGGAACCAGAACGTGATAGTGGTCACCTGGTGACCGCGACCCGATAGTGGTCGACCGGGGACCGCGACCAGATGGTAGCGGTCGACCGGAGACCGCGACCATGCTGTCACGGTCACCTCACGACCGCAACCAGCCACGCACAAGCCTGATGGTAGCGGTCGCCCAAGGACCGCGACCAAACAGTAGCGGTCATCTCATGACCGCGACAGACAAAAGCGGTCTATCGCACGACCGCGACGCTCGAAGGCCCTCCGACCCAAACACAAGGGATGAACGCGGTTCTCCCAAGACCGCGACCAGATGGTAGCGGTTTCTGGTGGACCGTGATCATTTCAGAAAATCGGGAACGGCGGGAAAACACCCAAAAATCCACGCCACGCCCCAATCATCCACGGATGAAGGGGAAAACATAGGGGAAGCCCCCAAACAACCCCTAGCATGCATCTATGGCCTTGGATCGGCCTAAAACGCAATGAAACGGGAGATCGGCCCACAAGCCCTAAAACATGGATTTTGCCCAAATCACCCCGTTTGGCCCGCTCGGCTCACCGTAGCCTACGAAACTTGCGGGAAAGGAAGTGCACGAGCTGGGGGTCCATCACCCTACCTCCACCGAAGATTTCACGCACCGTGGACGCCGATCCACAATGAAAACGCCGTTGAAGCCTCGCCGCTCCACGAACTCATGGCCGAGCTTCATCGCGCCCTCAAGCCTCGATCCTCGACCCATCCTTGCCATCCTCCTCGCCCGCGTCGCCCCGCCTCGCCCCCGCCTCGGTCCGTCGGCCGCCGGAGAGGAGAGAGTGAGAGGAGAGTGTGGGAGAAGAGAGAGAGGGTGAGAGTGAGAAATGAGAGGAAGAGACAGGGTGGGGGTATAAATAGGAAAATCCAGAAAATCAGAAAAATCCCAAAAAATAGAAAATCACACCCTCGCGATCCTCGGAACGCACCGATCGCAACGGTACCACACTCGCCTAGGTGAACGGCCCGGCTCACCCGCCACGAGGTTCCGAAGGGAAAGTCGAAACCCACGCCGGGAATCGGAAAACACACGAGGCAAAAGCCGCGGAACGCCTCCGGGCCTCCGAAACGACTCCGGATCGCGCCGATCCGAACACGAAAGATGTCCGAAACAAAATTTCGGACACAACGAAGTCGGACGCTCCGAGAAACCAGATCCGGGACCCACGAACGAGGATCTGAAAAACCCGGGGCATTGCAATATCTTCCACTGCGTCAACGCCACAATGGAGCAGCGTCGACGCAGCGGCGGAAGAGAGGCCAATACACACTTCTGATTTTCATCCGTGCGTCCACGCCACCAATTGGCAGCGTCGACGCAGCAGTTCAAGAAAGGGGTGACTTATCTCTGGCTGTCTTCAACGCGTCAACGCTATCCACAGCAGGGTCGACGCAGTGGGGCAAATTCAAATATGTACAAGCAAAGAGTAGACGCAGTGATGCCAGTGCGTCAACGCGGTCAGTCTCCAGAAACAGTAAGTGTGGTAAATTTCTAGAATATTTCGATGCAGTACAAGGAGACCCCAATTATGAAAGGGCACGTGATCCTATAACAAAGGACGTGCTAGCAGTCAGACACGTGGAAGCTGGGGCCTGCTACTTCACCACGTGGACCAACCCATCGAAGCTGTCTAGGGCGTCTCTGCCCTATCCTCCGGAGCCCCTGTTATTGGTATAAAAAATCCTTCTTCGTCTTCAGAAAAGCATAGCTCACTCCAAGGAAGAAGTGAAGCAAAAGAGGCCATCTGAGAGCAGAAAGAGAACTCGAGAGAGATAGGCCAGAAGAGAAGAAGAAGAAAAAGAGTTGAAGAGAAGAAGGAGAGAACAGCGTGAGAGAAAAGGAGAGCAGAAGAGAAAGAAAGAGAGAGAGAGAGAGAGAGAGAGTTTGTGGAGAAAAAGGAAGAAAGTTACTGAAGATCTGTCTACTGGACCGTGGATCAAATCCAGGCCAGTCAGCTCCATGGGAGCCACATCTGATGTTCCTTTTTTTACAGCTTGTCTTTGCTGTGTTATTTTCGTTCCTTATTTTTCTTTTTATTCTTTCTGATTTACTGAGTTCTTCCGATTCTCAGTAGTGAGGTCGGGTTCCTCCTGGTGGGTCAGGAGAAGGGAGATTTGATCTCCGGTTTGCAAGCAGCAGGGGGGGCTGCTTGTGGGTTCCCTCCGGGCTAGGAGGAAGAGAGGCTAGGCCTCTGGTGGATTACTGGTAGCAGAGTGCTACTGGCTGGTTCACTGGTAGCGGGGCTGCTACTAGTGGGGTTCCCTCTTGGTATAGAGGAAGAGAGACGTGAGTCTCTGGTTTCTAGTGACCGTGGGTCGCTGGAGGTTCCTTCCGTGTAGGAGGAAGAGGGGAAGTTGTTCCCCTGGGTAAGCTGTGTATCAGCGTCTGTTGGCAAGCTGTGTTGCCCAGCTGTTAGTGAAGCCACACTCGGTTTGAGTGTGGGGTGGATGTAGGTCTGGAGGACCGAACCACCTAAAAATCCCTTGTTCTGTGGTTTGCTTGTGGTGTGCTCTTCCATATCTTCTATCTGTTTCACAGGTTGTTTGAATAGTCTTGTTTCGAGTTACAGTGGCCTTGAGCTTTACATCTTGGTAAGTGAGTCTAGCTTGCATTGTACTGCCATTTGGCATTAGACTTCATCAGGTTCCACTAGTATAGTCAGCAGCTCATCTGGTCGATCAAATGTCTATTTGAACTCGATAGCCTTTATTCTGCAACTGTACCTAGTAGTAGGCAAATTGTTTTTAATTTGGGCAATATTCTTGAAGGGGATACATTCACCCCCCCTCTGTATCGATCGCACCGTTACAACAACGAGGAGGCAGGGGAAGGCCCGGAGGAAGGGAGCTTAGTTGGCTTCCTCCTCCCATCCATGAAGCAAGCAGGAAGGGACGGGCGATAGGGACGTCTGATGCCCCCATCCGTCCTCCGTCTCGCCCCCCTGCAAGCGCCACCCGAACTGATAGAGGGAAGATGATGTGCCTCCGTACGTCGAACCCTCTTCAATTCCGAACATTGACCGTCGAACCCTCTTCAAATCCGAAGCAGCAAGAACTCTCATCCCCCCGTCGCCGGTAGCCTCATCTTCCGGAACGTCCTCCATGCTCTGAATACAACGGCACAATGCTACGTGAAGAAGGAATGAGGAAAGACTGTCAGGGAAAATCCTAAGAGGTGGAGAGGAAGGGATGCCCTTCAGTCTTTTTATAGGCAAAGGGAGGCTACTCGCCTTAAATGATTCTCTCCTTGAAAACACGCCAAAGGAATTTCCCCCTATGAACGGTCACCTCAAACTTCTCATCTTCTGCCCCTGCGGGATACACGAAGCGACCAGGCATTCAAAGCATGAGAAAACAGAAGGGCACCCTGTCAGGGGATCACCCAACCATCACGCGAGATCTGCGCAGAAAGTATCGGTCCTTTCCAACTACTACAGATATGCTGATCAAATCACGGTAAGGACAGCAAGAAGCAAGTAAGATTTTATTTATTGCCTTACAAAAAGAGGAAGTCCTTTCTTGAAAATATAAAGAGATAAACAAAGGAAGGAGACAGAACAGGACGATACATCAGGCTTCCGGCCCCTCCTGAAGCTCAGAGGTAGGAGGCATGGGCGGTCTGCCCCCGGTACCCTCGGTGACGGCCGACCCTGGCACTGACCCCGCCTGGGCGGGAACTGCCTCGGTCGCGAGCCTTCCCGAGGTAGCCGGAGTTGGCGACCCCTCAGGAGAAGAGCCCTCCAATCTCCCTCGCCCGACGCAAATGAGCTGGAAGATGACAAGTCCGAGTCATAACATTGGCCAGAGGGGAAGTCGATCCTAGAATCCTGTTCCCCGGCATAAGCTGCCGCCCGGTGGTAACCCTGCTTGAACCCCTTGCGGATGCCTCGGCGAAGTGCTGACTCGTAGTAGGGAAGGGCGGCTTCCTACAGGTCGACCCGGTAGGCCTCTAAGAGTTTGTATTACTCGATCACCTCCGCCCCGGCCAGTCCCACCCTACCAGCGGGCTTGGCCTTCTCCCGCTCCACCTCGGCTAGTCTCCGCTCGACCACGGCCACCCGCTCCTCAGCCTCCGCCGATCGCTTCTCCGCCTCGGCCAACTTCCGCTCGGCTCCGGCCGCCCACTCCTCGGCCTCAGCCGATCGCTTCTCCGCCTCAGCTCGGTCGGCTTCGGCCTCCAACTAAAGGCGCTCCGCTGCCTCCGCCCGATCCACCAGCTCGGTGCGCTCGACTTCCCAACGGCCATCCAGCTCGACGCGAAGAAGGCGCTCCTCATCAAGGAGTTTACTTTTCCTCTCGAGCGATTCCCGGGCCTTGGATAGCTGCTCGGTCAGCGCTCCAACCTCCAGTCGGCTCGACCGCGACAACTCTCTGATTGTGGAGAACTCCCGCCGGAGCCCCTCATACTCCTCAGTGAGTCGGGCCCGCTTCCTTTCGCGCCCTATGAGGGTCCAAGCAAGCTTCGACCGCTCTGACTCCGACCGAGCGTAGGTCTCCGCCATCGTAGCCCCATTTGGGCCATGATCAGGCCACCCTCCATAATTATGTCGAGGACCCCGGGCGGGGGGTGACGTCTGTTTCCCCCTTCCACCCTCGCGGCTACGCCATGACAAATCTGGTACAAAGTGCTCGAGATGCTGAGCCTTTCCAGAGCCACCGGCATGGGAACCTTGTCCGCATCTGACGCCTCGTCGGATGGCCCGGATCGAGCTGCGGACTCGGCCGCTCCACGCACTACGGTCGATTGGGGTTGCGACGCCTCCGCAGGCGAACCCCCAACCTCGACCGACACGGCCCGCGCGCCACTGCCCGAGGTACCGACCGATGCCCCAGCTCCAGCTGCGGCTTCTTCAACTTTGGCCCCCTCTGTTCCCACCGAGGGGAGAGCCGATCCAACACCATCACCCCCGGGAACGCCCCTGGCCTCCTCGGCCTCCTCTTGCTCGGTGGGTGGGAGAGCTGACTTGATAGGGTCGGCCCTATCTCGCTTGGGAGAGGGGAGCGCCACCGGGCCAGAATCGCCTCCAGCAGCGGGGACGGTCCTAGCCTTCCTAGCCCGCTTCTTGGCCTTCATGGCGTCCCGCAACATGTCCTCGACGGGGTCCTTGCGCTTCGCTCCACGCGGCCGGGAAGTCCCCCCTGAGGCCACCCCCTTGCCCTTATATCGGGCTTGGGGGCTACCCTTAGGGACGCCCGACTCATTGGCAGCCGAGTCATCGCAAAGGTCGACCACCTCAGCGGGATCCTCCAACGGCGATCGCCTGGTGTCTGCGCAAGAGAAAAATACGGCCAGTAGAAGAAAAATGACCCCCCACATCCGAAGGAGAACCTAGCTTGCGACACCTGAGCCTGATAGGTGCAGCCGCCTAAGAAGACACCGCTCGATATTCTCCAGCGTGACCAGTTCCTCGATGGACTGGCGGTGCTTCAACAAGATGGCAACATATTTCTCCACATGTGGGGGGAACTCATCCTGCCTGGGAGGGATATTCATGTGGAAATTTAGAATTACTTGGCACGTCTAGGTTTCCTCCACCGAGTTTATCCCCACCCAGAAGATTTGGGTCTTCCACCCCTTGTGCGAAGAATCCTTCGCCGCCAAGGAGATGAACTCTTGTTCCTCCTCGCCTGGATAAAGTAAAAACCCTTCCCGACTGACGGATGTGCCTTCAATTCGAAGAAATAATGGAAGAGGTCCAAGGAAGGGGGAATCCCACATTGGCGGCAAAGGATACGAAAGGTAGAAAGGAGGAGATAGGAGTTGGCTACCAGCTGGATGGGCGCCAACTGGAAAAAACCGAGGAGCGTGAGGATGAAGGGCTCGAAGGGAAGGCGGAATCCGCCCTTCCACGCCAGGAGGAAGGTACAGATATGGCCAGTGCGAGAATCAAAACTCGTCTCGTGCGGAGCAGCCGGGGCGAAGCTATACTTGTGAGGCAGGCGAAACTGATGCTCTAGCCTCTTCACGTCGGTTTCCCCCAACTCGCTGCAGTTCGGGACCGGCGCTCTCACCGCCGGCTCGTCACCCCACTCCTCGGCACCCGAACGCTGGCCCACCATGGATTCCGAGGAAGAACTTGAAGAAGAACTCTCTCGAGACCTCGAAGATTCCGGGGGAGGAGGAAGCTGCCGGACCGCCTCCTCAGTTATCTCCGCCAACTCCTCAAACGCCGCCGCAAGCTTCTGCTCCCCCACCGTGCCCTCACGGTGCATCGAAGAGCCCCAAAAGCAAGGAGCGAAGGAGAGCCAAAACCCTAACAACGGAAAGAGTCTGGGATGACAACCATCACCCAATGCCTATAAACCCACACGGGAGGTGGCGCGTCGTTCTGACCTCCGAGAAAAGGGGGCCCCTTCATTTCAAATCCGTCAGGATTGTAATTATTACGGGCCCAGGTGACCACGACACGTGGCTTCATAGCACCGCCAGATCTCTACCCACCCGAGCCACGCTGGTCCTAAACCCTAAATGAACTACTCTACCGAGCCTACTTAGGCTCGGGAGTAGGAGGGGGACAAGTGGAGAGAGGGATTTCTGTAGCCCACTTGAAGAGCAGTCGAACTAGGCCTATCCGGGCCAAACAAGGCCCCGCTCGCCCGAGTGGTAGCCCACTGGGCCCACTCCGGACTGACAGCCCAATAAAAGTTCGCTCGGGGATACTACCTTCCTAGGCGGCCCTTAGGCTCGGAAGACCCGAGCGTCGGTCGGGTCATAGGAAAGGTCCACGCCCAAGCCATCTCTCCGCCGGGGAGAGGAAGGCGCGTGCCGACCGATCCGACCCATCTTCATCTAAGCTAAGCCTACCGCCCAAGATAAGGGCTGGCATCTCTAAGCTCGGAACGGCCAACGATTGCTTATCCATGTAGCCGTTAGGAGCCTTCTGTAAGCAGGAATTTAAGGGGTCAGGGACTCCATGTCCCCACAACGATAAAGATCCCATGATGAGGCAGTTAAGAGCCCACGTCGAGGACGTAACTCCCGCCTAGAACTCCTCGACTTACAGGACTACTGAAGACGGCGCACTATTTAAATTAGGGATACCCTCCGGTGAAATGTAAGGGCAACCACACGCTCAAAACTCCTGAGCAGGAACCACTTCACCCTTCTGGTGGAGAGGGATCTCGCGCAGAAGCTACTTCTCCCCTTTATTGCTCCCACCATAGTTCTACTGACTTAAGCATCGGAGGGTTTTCCCCATGGACTCATCCCTGAGCCCCCTTATCCGTTTTCCTTTCTTACAGTTCACGATCCGGTGATCCCCCGGCCCGCTCAAGACCCGCGCGAGATCTCGCCTCTTCATGTATATATGTATATTAACATCATGGGTCACGTGAGAGACTATTGAATGGGGGCCTTTTAGAGTAGTGGGTGACCCATGTTTTGGACAAGAGAAGCGGAGGATATGCAGACTATGCATGTCTCTCACATCCCCACAAACCTCCCATTCGGTTTCTCCAACTCCTTTACAATTTCACATGTTACAAGACCTATCTATAAATAGGACTCCTTCTATGATGGAGAGAGATTACACACGTCTACATCAAATTGGAAACTCGATCCCAATCTTACTGTAGCAAGGGAGGAGAGTTTAAGGAGAGTCTCCATCACTCTTAATTACTCTTTCCCTAAAGAATGCCGGTCTGTAGCAAGCGGAGAAAACTTCATCTTCTCGCTCCATGCACGAGGACGACTCCTGTCGCGGTGTACTTTTCTTCGGCCATTCAACATCCTAAGATGTCGCTACGTAAGATCATTTACCGTTTCAAATCTCTTTTATCGTGGGATGCCATCGTCCACCGCCGTGCACTTTTATATATCTAATTATAACAGTAACAACAACGACAGTAGTTAAATCACTAGACTAGTAGCTATAGTAGTTGTAAGAGACTAAGAAGCAAATTGACCTTTGGCCCAAGACCAATTAAATAAAGACAAATTAAGCCCCAAGACTGGCCAGGTTAATTAATTGTCGTAACGCTACTACTATGTGCTCAAAGACAATCGTTGCATATATATGTATGGAGTCTTCGAAATGACAGTTTAGTTAGCTTTTGCAGAGGGGCACAACGGCGTGAACGTAAACTCTCGGATGGCCTGGCATGGTCCCATAGATAAGATAGCAATAACCAACTTCTTATGGGGGCATGCATGATCCACATTGATAGGGGTGCTATAAAATTGTGTAATCTTTCGGCTCCAAAATTTTTAGACTTAAAATCTTTGGTTTTTTTCGTTTATGATCGATGGTTTTAGATTGAAAACCATTAAAATTGTAGAACAAGAGAGCATTATGATGTTTGACTACATATTTTAAAAATCAATGGTATGATGTCATATTATGGTGTCTATATATGTGTGTGTGTGTGTGTGTGTATATGTATGTGTTTTTTTTTTCTCACTCTCTCTCCTTGTACTGTCAAAGGGTGTTTCATTTGTCAAAAACCATAATGTGAAGGGTCCCTGTTTGACGGGATATGTAGCATGGCTTGCCGTTGCCGAGTCGGCGGCTGTGCCGGACCGTACCGGGTGGGAGGAACCTGGTATGTCGGGGATCCGATACGGTCGTGGCCCCCTTGCGCCGAGTGCATGCGCCGGCCGACGGATCCGGCGGTGGCAACCGGGTGCACTACCGGGTAAGGGAGGAAGCTGTGGCAGCTGGCCGGGTGTCTTGGCCGAGGGAAGCGGTGGCGGGCCGGCTGAGGGCCTGGTCCTGTTGGCTGTCGGGAGCTGTCGTTGAGTCGGCCGTGGCACCCATCGGCACCATTAATGTACTGCACCGTGCCGCCGGGGACCGGGTCACCGCGACGGCTGCACGGCGAACCATGCGGTAATACATGCCGGACAGATGAAATGTAAGAGAAAAGGGGAGCATATGATCTTTTAATCTCGAAGTTACGACGTCAGGTGCACGTGGCATCATCGATGACGTTGCCGGGAGATTTAGCGACACATAGCATTTATTTAGCGATGGACATATATATATATATAATAGTAGTAGTAATCGACAACAGTGATACGTATCTGTCCGCCTCTGCCCGAAACATATTAGTTCTTTTTAAACTCTCAGGCCTCTTTGTTTGCGGGATACCCCGATTTATCTCTCTCTAATCTCTCCTATTCGATTTGGTACCTCGTATTATCATATCCTATACTATTCTTCCTAACTCCCTCGTACCCCGTGTTAACCCTGGTTATCTTAATCGACTGTCACGCCTGAATACGTCGTTAACCCACTCGCACAAACTCCCGAGCGCCATCAGACGGCCACTCAGTTTTCATTTCTGCCCCCGTGTCAAACCCTATCTCTGCGTCTCCCACGAAACCCATGTCGTCGGCGTCCGCGTGTAACGTGTGCTCCTCTGTCTGCAACGCCATCTCCGCCATCGTTCGCTACCTTTTCTGATCTGATCGTCGTGTCTCCCTTTGCTGGCCCACTCTGGCCGTGTTACCTTCGGTGCCATGATATTTCTCTATTCTAGGCTTCTTCCCCACGAAACGTTGTTTCCACGAGGAGCAGGGTCGTCA
Source organism: Amorphophallus konjac (assembly GCA_022559845.1). Taxonomy (NCBI): domain Eukaryota; kingdom Viridiplantae; phylum Streptophyta; class Magnoliopsida; order Alismatales; family Araceae; genus Amorphophallus; species Amorphophallus konjac. Next base: position 334,812,213 of record CM040126.1, on the reverse strand, counting down.
ACGACGGCCATTACTGCTCGGTCGGCTGTGTGGTTGCGAAACCCTCAACCCTACAACTATCTTCCGTCCAATCACCGCTACAATGTTCAAAAATGGACCGACGATCGTGTGGTTAGGGTTTACTTTCTTCCACTTTTTCTGCTCCCCGTACCTATGGTAGATCAGCTTTTGCAGAGAGGGGTTGAATCGTTAGAATACCATTTTCGCTCGTGAGCCTACAATGTTATTTTCTCTACTCCTATTTTAACCCCCTTTAGGGCTCCTTCGCTATGGCATCCCCAGCATCCGTGCCAGAAGTGGTGGCTAATCCAGCAGCGGAAGACCCTATCTCCTCTGCATCCTCCTCGGCCCCTTGCCGCCACTGGTTCCTTCTGCATATCTTATTTACTGAATCTTTGTTTCTTTGCGTCTTTCTATTCGTTGTGCTTTTTACAACCCTTTCAATTTGTTGTGATCGATATGGTATGTACATGCATATGCCATCCTTCTTGTTGTGCTTCAGCTCTTGCTCTCCATATGATGTTGTATTGTACAAATTTCAAAGTTTGTCTTGTACCTTGCGCTACTTCACCTCTGCATATGATTTTGTATAACAGTCTACATCTACTTACTTAGGAGCCCGGATATTCGTGGATAATGCCCTTCCACACCGGTACATGTTCATGTACCCAATACATGTATTCTTGTCAACCAATAAAAATTTACACATTAGGTGACATTGAATGCACATATCTTCTGTTAAACATGAACCGGAAGTGTAAACTTTGTTACGAGAGTTATTAATATTGACAAGAAATAAACAACTTCCAACATTTATAATATATTACAAGATATGTAGTAATGGTACTTATGCATATTTGAGAGTATATGACTATTGTAAAAATGATTGTTTCTTTTGGCGAGATTCCATATCCATCGTCATTGTTATCAATTTCTGTGTTTACAATAGTCTTGTATATTTTTTTTCAAAACAAGATGCTCATCCTAGAAACTAATAATGGCATGAAATGATGCAATGTTAAGATTAAAACCATTGCTACAAAAGACATTGGCCAAAATTATACCCGTCAATCTAATCCTTTTTACAATATTTTATTCTGATTTTTTAAAATGTAGCAACATGTCAGGTCATGTACACATGGGACTTTGAAACTGGCATGTCCATTTCATAATATCAGGTAACATGTTAGGTCCTGTTCTACTTAAGTGATTGAATTTATCATTTATGAGCTCACATCAGGGCCATTCAAACCATTTCCATTAAATACACATCTATCGAGTTTATGTGTTTCTTTATTTTTTCAGTATCAATAATCGTATCACCTTCCATGCATGTCCTAAAAATAAGTCTGGATGCATGTTCTAATATTGGAAAACGGACATTGCCAATAAATATTGAAAGTGGGATACTTGGTTTGAATGATTTTTAGGGATTCTTTCTTCCGTGGCAAATGCTTAACAGAAATTGTGGAAACCTAATATGTTACTTTGGAGTTCTGATGGGGTCTGATGGTTGGTAGTGATGGAGAAAAATTGGGGGGTTTCATTACTGTGTTTGGGGTGCTGTTGGGGAAGTGCAGTTACATGGGCCGAGAGAGAAGCTGAACTGTTTAAAGGATAGCAACCTTGTGATGTCTTTGTAGGCTGAACCCAAAAACATAGAGCAAAATGAACATAGGCCACACATTTAACTTTGCCTTGGAGCAAGCTCACATCAGGCTTTTAATAGAGATCAATGACAGTTTCAGAAGATGTATCTATGATATTCACTATTATCTATATATCTACATCTATATGTATGTGGCAGTGGATTCTGTTCCTAGCAACTTTCTCATGTGCTCACGTGATTGGGTAGCTGGGACAAAGTGTGGGCATGCTAATCACCCATTTTCTTGCTCTCTTCACCTCCTATCCCCACATATGTATGTATTGGGTGCTCTATAATGGGCAGATTGGGGAAACATGCCTACCTTTGGAAGGTGCCACTCGCAGTTGGACATGCATGTTTCACTTGGGCCTACATGCAGCAGCTATGATTGGATGGGCAGGGGATTTTGCAGCCCCTCCTTATTACCCATAAAACATTGTTGTTCTCTCTCTTTCTTCATTTTAGTGGTAGCATATCCCACTTTCTCCCATTTTTAAATATATGCCTGATTATTGTCATTCAGGTAATTATGCCTGTTCATTATCATTCATACAATTAGGTGCTTGAGTACCACCTGTCATGATGTGCTTGAGTGTAATTAGTGATTTTCTGCCATGACTTGTTATAAAGCATGCTTCACAATTCCGTGGTCCTGCTCGTGGTTGTCATTGCTATGTTCACATTCTCATATGTTGTGTTTTCCATTTTTTCTTGTCCCATGACATGATTAACCAACTTGAAGAGGAAGAGGACATTAACCATGTCTACCTCTGGTAAGTCCTACCATCAACCCATAGTACAAGTGTTATAGTGTACTTGTTATTCTTATAATCCTTGTGATATGTCCCCACTAGTTTGAGACTATACTACTGTTTATTAATATTTTACTATTATTAGGAATAATTCAAAGTGAGTCAATTACTGGTAGAGGTAAGGCCCGTGTCCAGAATTGGACTACGGCTCAAGACAGGGTTCTCCTTGAATTGTTGATTGAGCAATATGATAAGAATAATTACACTTCCGGTATGTTCAAGCCTCAATGTTGGAATGAGACGGTCCCGATGTTTAATCGGTCGTGTAACCTAAATTACGACCGACACCAATTGTATAATCGTTGGAAGACAATCAGAAAAATTTATGGTATTGTTGATGAGTTACGCAATAAAAGTGGTTGGGGGTGAGACAATGTCAATAACGTGCCTATTCCCGGATATGAAGGGGCATGGGATGAATTGATTCAAGTATTAGTTGATAAAAGCTTCTATGTGTGTAGTTTATATACCTCTGCTATTTGTTTTCATCAAATGACCTCTGCAAATCCTACCTTCCTTCAGAGTCGATCGGAGTTTAGGTTAATAAGAGGTAAACCATTTCTCTTCCTACGTGAAATGGACCATCTTTGTGGAAAAAGCACTGCAAGAGAGATAGACGCCGAAGTCACACGTCGCCGACACGTAGCGCAACCTACGGAAGTGCATGTAAACGAGTTTCTAACTGCTTTAGGTGGTGCGATTGACATTGGTGGGATTAATAACATTAGTGACACTATAAATGCGTCTCAATTCGCACAACCTTCAGCACCCACTTTTACCACACCTACTATGAGTAGGGATGTGGACGATGAAGGGACTTCTACACCGGCCAAGCAAACACCTAACTCTGGAAGGAAGAGTCATCAAAAGAGGATCGGAGATGAGACATTAAACAAATATGCAGATGCTACGCGAGAGAGGAGTCAGTTGGTGAGGCAGTTACGAGGGGAGCGTATACCTTCTTCCCTCGACAACGCCGCTAAGACCCCTTCCCTGCGTGAATGCATCGACATACTGAAGGCAGATCCAACCCTCGATCAGGACATGTACCTCAAAGCAGTTGATTTATTCAAGGATCCAATAAATAGATAACTATTTATGGAGCTACCTGAAGAAGATATGATTGACTGGGTGTTAATTCACATGATGTAAACCTTGGTCATGCACTTGGACTATTTGCTTTAATCCCCAACCCCACTTTATCATGCGGTGTAATCTTAAACTTACTTGCTTTCTATTCTACATACTTTTTAGTATGGACTGGACTTTTTTTAAAATTACTTCCATTTTTGTGATAGTTGCATATATTGTCTTTCATACAAACGTACATGCAGGCAATTGAAGTTCATAAAATGAGAAGATATCAATGATATGTAGTGTGTGTTGGATGAGAACCCGGTGTATATTACAGCTTGCCTGACTGTTTTGCCCAAGTGAATGGATATCCCTAAGCTCGTTACAAGGGTTTTCACTCACTGGAAGATGCACATAAGGCTATAGATTGCTATTTATATAGCAGACATACTCATCTGGATCGGTCCCAAGTAATAAGAAGGCCCATGCATGCGTCTCATGCAAATCCCATGGCACCTTCTCATGCAAGGAACCAGTCACTTCTATAGTAGAATACTCAAATGTCAAATGTGCCTTGTATTGTTGTTGTCCTGTTGAGTATTCTAGTAGTGTTGCTCTTCTTTATGTTAGTTACTCTTTTACTTGTGTTATTGTAGGTAGGGAATTCATAGACTACGCTTGTTGACTAGTAAAGTACTATTTCTCTATTCTGTAGTTGTGATTGTACAATCATTATTCTTAATAGATGTACTAGTCATTTTACTCATATTTAAATACTTCATCAATTCATATTTGTGTTAATGGTGATGGAAATGCTTCGTGTGATGTGTAGAGAATGTTCGCGTTCTAATGGAGTTTCTTTTGGAGGACGATGAAACGTTCAACACCATTGAGGAGGCCATTCTTGAACAAGTGGAACAAGAGGAAATGTCGCCACCTATTCGTCGACGCATGCATTCATCAGTGTACACAGGTCAACAGTGGGTGACGGATATTATCAATGGACATGAGCAGAAATGTTACAAAGTCTTCAGAATGCACCCAACTATGTTTACAAGATTGACTGACATCTTGGTAGGTCGTGATTTATTAAAGGATTCAAAATATGTGACTGCTGCTGAACAGTTGGGTATGTTCTTATATGCCACCGGTCATGGGGTGTCTAGTGGTGCTTTATGTGAGCACTTTCAACATTCTTCTCAAACAATCAGTAAGTATGTAAATGAAGCCATCCTTGCCATCAATCATTTGAAGGAAGAATATATTCAACTACCTACACCTACACAAGTTCACGAGTGTCATCCCTACATTCATGGCAAAGAACACTTCTACCCTTATTTTAAGGTGAGTTCTATTGACTTAGTTATTCCTCCCATACTCATTGGTACCTTAAACTTACATCTGTGTTTTGTGGTAGAATGTCATCGGTGCCATAGTTGGCACGCACATTCCTGCAAACGTTCCGACTTCAGAGCATGATCGATTCCGCAACCGTAAACAGTGCATTACACCAAATGTAATGGCCGCTGTATCATTTGATATGCTCTTCTAGTATGTGTGTGTTGGATGTGAAGGATCGACGGCTGATATGCGGGTGATAAAGTGGGCCTTAGATGAAGGAGGGTTCTTTGTACCGGCGGGGAAGTATTATTTGGTTGATTTTGGATACGGAAATAGTTCCTTTTTTTTAGCTCCGTATAGGGGAGTGAAGTATCATCTTGCTCAATTCCGTGGTCGTGGAAATGTGGCTTATGAAAATACGAAGGAAAAATTCAATCATCGTCATGCCCAATTGAGAAATATTGTGGAGCAAACAATTGGGGTCTTAAAGATGCGATTTCATACATTGCGTGAGAGCAACATGTATCCATGGCCAACACAGCGCAAGATAGTCCTTGCATGTTGTGTGGTGCAGAACTTCATTCGTCGAGAACAGGGGTATGATTGGTACTTCAATCGCGTTGGTGAGGAAGATGTGCAGGGGGATGATGTTGATGATGAGGATGTTCCCACTGTATCATCCATCGGCCAGCGGGAGGTTGCTACAGGAGAGCGTCTTAGGAATGACATTGCTATTAGTATTTGGGAGTGAAGTTGGACTTTGTTATTTAATTGGATATTCCTTTCCTTACCATTAAATAGTGTGTGTTTTATTAGATTATGAGATTGTAATATTTCTGGATACTCCTTTCCTTAGTAGCTTTAACATGGTGCAAACCTAAATGGAGGTTGTTAAATGATAAGGGTGGGACATTTAGCTAATCATATCTGTGTTACCTTTTAATTTGCAGGACAGCCACAACCCTCCCACCCTTAGGTTGTGATGTTGTTGGATAGTTGGATGGCAAGATTGCAACCCTTTCCAGCAAGCATCATGATCACTACGGGCTGGTTAGAGGGCTTAGAGGGCAATGATGAAAAGTCTTATACTGACAATAACATTGTGAAGGTGGTTGATTGATTGTCACAGCAACACAATGAATATCTTTACACAACTATGGAGGCTTCTCAGAGCACATACGCTGCGATGGGTATCAATTGTGAGGGCTGACATGTCACTCAACACCTTGCAATGCTATGACTGTTCATATTAGTCTGAGCCCCATACTTGCCAAAGCAAGTACATGTCTGAAATTTCAATGAACTGTTGATCATCCTCTCTTTACAAGGTTATAATGTCATCACCTATTTTCTCTGTGATGCCCTTTTATGTCTTGTGACTAGGACTGTGGGACATGACCGATTGGTTTTGTCAATATGTCTTCATGCAATGCCCAGGTATATATGTGGTCTTTTTGACTAACTTTAGGTGTTATAGTTGTACATATGTCAAGTGGGTTTAACTTTTTGTTGTGATAATCATTCATCAAGTTTAGTTTATTAGGATTGACAGGTTCAATTATTAGGATTGACATTTAGACTGAATTGATAGTAAGAAATCAGCATGAGGTAAGGGTAAAGTCAATGCATAATGCATACAGGTCAGTGCACATTCATATCTCATGTAGACTCATTTCATCAAACAGGTTGCATGCATAATTGTGCTTTCATATTACATCTGTGCACATTTAAACATTCTGATCATTTAATCAAACAGGTTGCATGCATATTCATTTTACCGAACAGGTTGTGTGCACATTTCAGTTTGTAGCATAAAGGTCGATGCATATAGGCTATCAAGCATACATAAGGTCGACGCTAGTTACCCAAGTGCAGCGTCTAAGGTCGATGCATGTTTTCACCCTATGAAACACAAGGTCGATGCATATCGCCTGCAGTCAAGACCAAGGTCGATGCACATCAGTTGCTTCCAAAAGAAAGGTCGATCGATGCTAGTTTCTAAGGTCGGTGCACCTTTAGTCATTCTTCAAAGAGAAAGGTCGATGCTAGTTTCTAAGGTCGGTGCACCTTTAGTCATTCTTCACAAAAGAAAGGTCGACGCTAGTTTCTAAGGTCGGTGCATGTTGTATTGAAAGGTATGTGCACATTTTCTAAACTCCTTTCAAGGGTCGATGCACATTTGTACATAAGGTCTGTGCAACTTTTCTAACTGCTACCAAGGGTCGATGCACATTTGGTGTTCAAGGTCTGCACATGTATAGAAGTCCATGCACATTCAAGTCTGAGCATGCTTGCATATAACTCCATAAGGTCTGTGCATGTTTTGCACATATCACCATAAGGTCTATGCATGTTTTGCATGAAGTCTGTGCATGTCTTGCATATAACTCTATAAGGTCTATGCAATGTTTTCATTTATTTCTTAGAGTGGTGTTTGTGTTTTAACAGGGCAAAATTTCTAAAAGATCCATTCACCCCCCCTCTGGATCTATTTCTGTGTACCACCTGTTATAATATTATTTTTATTTCGCAGGGGCACCTCCTCAAATCCCTTCTTTTTCATGTTCTGTTTAGAGAGTTGGATGGCAACATCGCTACCCTTTCTAGCAGCATGATCAGTAGGGGCTGGGTGAGGGCCTTAAAGGGCAATGATGTAATTATTTTAAACTGACAATCACATTGGAAGGTGGTTACATGATTGCCATTGCAACACAATGAACATCTTTACACACCTGTGGAGGTTCATCAGAGCACATTTGCTGTGTTGGATTTCAATTGTGAGGGGTGGCAATTTAGGTAAACACCTGATCAATGCACTGACGACACTAGAATTTTTATGAGCCCAATAGTTGCCAAAGCAACTATCAGACGCATCCAAATTGTGATTATGCTGACCAAGTTAGGCATTGCAATGGTTTTCACATTTTTCAAATCTGTTTGTGGGTTTCACACATGCACCAATCTTATTTTATGCTGCGAGTAAAACTTCTTTTCTTACATTTGTAGAGGCATAACAAGTAATCGTGTTTCTTCTACATTGACAACCTCTCAATTACCAAGAAATTATCCAGAAGAATACTGTTATAAATTTCTTGTTTATTGTTCCTATTGTTTTGTTTGGAAATCAATGTCTTATAGCACCCCCCCCCCCAAAAGGAGAAAAAACATGATTACAGTTGTAGAAACTAGCTACTTTAAGCTTCATTTCATTTGCCTCATGTATTTGTAACATGACAATTTTGTTATTTTCATCATGTATACTTATATATAACGTTGTAATCAAACATGTGTTTGTTATGCCATGCCATCAAATGCTATGTCACCAGGTACGTACTGATCCTTATGAACATCACTTTTTAAAGGTGTTTTTGTTTGACACAATTTCAATTTGAAGTTATCTTTTCAGCATATGTATATATGAGCGTAATTGTTTCACAAATAGGATGAAAATGAATCATGGCATCACATTATGCTTACTTGTATACATTAAATGCCATGCCATCAAATGCCATCTTTTCAATTTGAACCCATTGGCATTTCTATGTTCGATATGATGAAAATGGATCAAAATGTCACATTCTGCTTGCTTGTATACATTATTTATCTTGGTTGAAGTCACAGTAAAGCTTGTCATCCAACTATGAAATGTTTGCCAAGGTAGTGGGGTAAAGCCTATAATAATGCAGGTTACCAAAGTTTGCTGCGTTAGATATGTCCACCTGAATTTTTTTGTTACCTTTGCCTTTGTGTTGTTCATGGTGTGTCTGAGTTATTATGTGCGATTGGCATAGCGACACAATTCCATCATACAAGTCCAGGTAATTGGTTATACATCTAACATTATTTCTGGATTCTTAATTTTACATTATTTTGGTGCGGTATACGTCTAACATTATGTGACATGTGTTGTAATTACAATCCCCAGGGTTATACAAGTCCAGGTAATTGGGTTGCTTTTATATGTGAGATAGAATAACAACTTAATTTGGTTTGAAGAATGTGTGCTCCCTGGCGTTTGACAGGAAACCCAGATCACAGGCCACGCTCAAATTTTACAAGACCCTAGTACGTGCACCAAATTTTACCTACTTTATCTCCAGCATCCAGTTGGCATGAGACCAAATGAGCAAGGTATGCTCATCTATATAGTACAATCTTTAGCAGTGATATTTCAGATATACAAAATTACAAGTTCTTGCTATAACTTGTTGAGTCTATTAGATGGTGCAAACCAGATTCAGAGGGGGGGTGAATGAATCTCCCCAATAAAATACCCAATTAAAATTAAACTTGTAACTCTTGCGGAATTGAAATCAGATGTAACGATCCTAAGCATACATCTATGGAATTAAGAAACAGGCAAATAAACCACTGCACAAATGACTTTTAGGTGGTTCGGTCTTCCAGACCTACATCCACCCCACACTCAACCCGAGTGTGGATTCCTGCTGACTCACAGCTTGAAATCATTGGGCCTCACAACTTGCCTACATCAGCTGGGCATCACAACTTGCCATCCGCTGATACACAACTTCGCTGGGCCTTACAGCTTCGCCTCCGCTGACACACAGCTTGGAAAGGAAATGGAAAATGAAAAATAATGATAGAAAACAGCAACAGAAAGCTGAACAATTAAAGCTCAAAATATAGCTGACTGAGGAGCACTGTAGCTCGCAATGGAGCAATCGTAGCTTGGATTTAATCAAGAGACTACAAGACCTTCTTCTTCCTTAGCTCTGGCTGCTTCACTCTTTTTTCTTCTTCTTTTTCTCTGCTCTCTGACAATAGCTCTCTTCTTCTTAGTTTCTTCTTTACTCTGCAGCACTCGCTCTTTCTCTTTCCTCTCATACTCTCACTCTCTCTTCTTCTTCTTTTTCTCTCTATTCTTTCACACTTTTGTTCTGCAACTTTCATCTTCTCCTTTTTCTTTTCACTCTCTGGATCTCTACTTTTCTACTTCTGCTATCTTTTTCACTTCTCTACTCTCTCCTTCTTTTTTGGCTGGAGAGTCGGCCGCATTTGATCATAGGAGCAGCCTTCTTATAGGGCTGTAGGCAGGGTTTCCACGAGCTCACGCGTCCGGCGTGTGTAGGACTCGTCCCAACCTTTTCTAGAAAAGCCACGTGCCAAGTGTAGATTGGGGCGTTTATCCACGTGGCAGAATGTCAGAAATATTCTACTCTTGGACCACGTGCCAATCATTGGTTCCATTATCCTCCACGGACTCATGCTTCAGGCGTGACTAAAAGTTCACATGACGGAGAGGCTGTTGTCTGCCTTTAGCATTGCGGGTGCTCGAGCATATGCCACGTTGAAAGAAATGCCTTAGCATGTTAAAGTAAAATGCAAATATGGTTAGACCTTATATACGTAGCACAGACAATGTGCACTGACTTTATATAGGCCCAAGTTAAAACGTGCACAGATCTGAGTAAACATATATGCATAAGACACAAAGTGCACAGACCTATATGCACAATGCAAAAGGAATGCACCGACCTTGTAGATGAGCATGCAACAAAACTTGCACATACCTTATGTGCATTATCGCAAAAGTGCACATACTTATGTGTGCCTAAAACAGACCCTGCACAGACGTGATATGCATAATGCAAAAAGAAAACTTGCACCGACTTGCAACATCCACCGACTTGAAAGCTCATGTGCACAAGACCTACACCGACGTTAGCATACAAAATGGAGATGTGCATCGACTTCAGATCAAGACTAGAAAATGTGCACCAACCTATATATATGCCCGATGAAATAATGCACGGACATTAGCATACAAAATAGAGATGTGCACCAACTTTAGATGAAGACTAGCAGAAATGCACTACCTTCTATATGAACGATGCGAATGACAAACAATGCGCCGACCCTTGAATGCTCACAACAAAAACCTGCACATACCTTATTGTGTAGCGTGCAAACATGCACATACCTTATGTGTGCAAAGCAAAAACAATGCACCGATGTTGTTCATCCTAACAACTGATGTGCACAGACCTTATAAACCATGTACAAGGACATGCACAGACCTTGTATCATACAAGATAAGCAAACTGGTAACTAGCACCGACCTGGTAACTAGCACCGACCTAAGATGCATGAAATCCAAACCTACACAGACTTTGGAATGCACTGACTATGAAATCCACTGACTATGAAATGCACACCAAGTGTTCGACCAAATGCCATGCTCATAGGTTATTCAGCAAATGATTATGTGCACAAACTTTATGTAGACACGTTAACTTTATATACGTAGTACTAACTTTGCGTTGACATTTGGTTGGCCTGTGATGCATTGACTTATATGAACAAATGCATCTAAAAACATGCACATGTGTAGCAATTCATTCCATGTAATTCATCTATACAGCAATATGAGCATTGTATGCACATAACAAACACTGTATGTAACAAAAGCCCATGTTGTATGCAATAAGCACATATGGAATCATAAAAACACATATGACATCATACATATGAGTCATAGTGTTTGTCATCATCAAAACACAATATCCAACATTCTCCCCCTTTTTGATGATGGTAACACTACGAGTCATATGAATCATGAAAAACATGCACATGTGCAGCAATTCATTCCATGTAATTCATCTATACAGCAATATGAGCATTGTATGCACATAATAAACACTGTATGTAACAAAAGCCCATGATGTATGCAATAAGCACATATGGAATCATAAAAACATATATAACATCATACATATGAGTCATAGTGTTTGTCATTATCAAAACACAATATCTAACATTCTCCCTCTTTTTGATGATGGCAACACTATGAGTCATATGAATTATGAAAAACTAGACAAACCATCAATTCATCCTGCAGAGACTCAATTCATTCTCCCCCTTTGACTTCATCAAAAAGAATGATCGGAATTCATAGATAGCAGAAATGGAACTCATTCTCCCCCTTGAAAAGATGAATACATGTCATGTAGAACCTTATGCTTAAAATATGAAGGAACCTTAAGATAAGGCCACAAGCTATCCTCCTCCTTTAAAAAGGAATAGAGTCAGTCTAAGGAAGAACACAATCTCCTGCTTGTACAGAACAAATGAAATGATAGATAGTTCTCCCCCTTTGACAGATACCAACCAATCTAATTCTCCCCCTTTGAGAGACAATGAAAGCAGTCTAGACAAGAATATGTTCTCCCCTTTAAATCAATGCATTGCAGCCTTGTGACAGAAGGAACAAGACTTTCAACAAGAAAAATAGATGAGGGATATGTCTAGAGAGTATAGGAGGGGAATCAAATTATTGAGCAGAGATTTATCAAAACACATATATCCAGAGATACAGTTCAGAGATTGAATTTTAGAAGATGGCAGTGATAGAGAGTAGTAAATTGAGTAGATGTAGCAGTGAATTTTTCAAAGATGCTGAGATGAAGAATTTTTTCAGATAGATACCAATTTCATAAATCAATATTTATATTTCAGAGTCTTCTATTATAAGGGCTTATGAATTGGTTTTGATTGATAATCATGATTTAAGAATGATGTAGACCAAGTTCTTTAATAAGATTCAATAGTCATATCTAAGACAATTCTTTAATAAAAATGAACCACTTGTTCATGTAACATTCTATTTCAACCTTCTTCCATCTTACTCAGTTTAATTTCATGACTCTTTTAAGAGTGATACAAGGTAGTATTGAGATTAAACATTCATGAATACATCTGAAATTTGACTTTTCTTGCAAAAATTTTCTGATGTATATATTTCTCAGATTTTTCTTATTGAGCATCAATTTGGTTTTCAATGAGTAATTTTGGTTTAATCAACACCTTTTTACATGAGGCACAACACGTCTTAGGTGAAATGACCCAGTTACTCAGTGTGATAACCGTATTGCTTCTCTATTTAGATAACAGAGGTAGCAATAGAAGTATCTTTGGCATGAGGAGACACCTTGGTTAGAGGCCAGAATCCCCAGTTACTCAATACCATTATGCCATTGCTCTGTCATATTTTCACAGTATTTTCAATTATTTTTAAGCAGAGTTAACTATGGTACTTCATGACATAGTCCTTTGGATAGGTTTCTGAGTGACCACAGTCATTGCTCTGTTCACAATATCTCTTTTAAGACAGTTTCGAACAAAGCAAATGTTTAAGAACAATACTTACACTATGCAGTTCAACCAAAGTAAATCAAGATTTCAACTTTTCAGATTTCAGGAAGTCTTACACGAATTTACATGAAACAGACAGTTAAGGTTTATTAAAAGATTGAATCAGATACTTTCAAGTTCTTTAAGTTCAAACTCAAGAGTACATTAGACTTAAGTCAATTCAAATCAACAAATATTCTTAAACCTGTATAATAGAAGATTCTTCATTAAGAGTGATTTCAGATTTATGAAACAGTATTCAGACTGAATGTTTACTTCAAATCTCAGTTCAGTTATTAAATAAGCAGCAACAAACATCAGAAATGTAAACAAGCATGCATAGAGTATGATGAATTCAAAACTCACACTTGCTATAGAATTTATCAAGATAGACCAATCAGAATTTCAATAAGCACAGTTATCCAAGTGAGTTGACTTATATTTCATGAAGAGCAAGAATTCTGAAGATGAGACAAATAAAAATTCAGAAGCCAATAGGAAAGTCTGGGATTCAATCAGACCAAATGAAGCTCTCCTTTAGCAAGTAAGAGTAGCAGACAGAGTTTCAAAATTCAGAATTCAGAATTTAGATGAGAACCAATCAACCAACAAGAATTACTTGATGATGTGAGTTACTGACATGTAGATATGGCAAGATGAGTCAAATGAATAGACATTGAGAATTCAACCAGTGACAGAACTGAAGAATTTCAATGCTCTCCTTGTCTATATGCATAAAATCACTTCTTTTTGAATTTTCTAAAATAAATGCAGTGCAATTAACTATATGCATGCATATGCAGTGACTTCTTTTAAGAATAATGCATGGACACGAGTGTCATAAACATGATGTAGGGACAAACACACTCCCCCTGACTAAATGCACTGAATCAACCTTTTTGGAGTTTTCAAAATGAATCAAATGTTATCAACACATGTATGCAAATGCACTGACTCCTTTTAACAGAATGCCATATATGACACTCTGAATGCAGCATATGCAATGACAGTTATGCAGAGAGTTTGATAAGTTATGCTCATGGACACTTAGACTGATCTATGTGCAGCATGACCCATGGTACCAGACAGAGGACTTGATCTTAAGGACCACCTCACACATAGTAAGAACCTCCAGACAGATTTCATCTGCCCTTTAGTAGCTTACCATTTGATATACCATAATGGTCATACATGACAATGAACTATATGCATCAGATTTTCAATGAACTATGCAACAAATGTCTGTGTAAGATATACAATGTAATACAGATAAATTTCAAACATCATTCATATGCATTTCAGATTTTCAGAAAGTGATATACAATTCAGTTCACTCTCAGCTCAATATAAGCACAAATAATTCAGCATATGCATTTGAAGATGTGTGAAAGTCAATTTCAGATATGAGAATGTATGTATGAAATTCTGAATAACATATCAATCATGATATGCATCTAACAGGAGAATTCAAGTAATCAACCTGACGAGTACAAGGATGTTACCTGAATTTTGCAGACATGGGGTTTTACCTAGTTCGGTGCCTTGGTTTATCACCCCTTTTTATTTCTCCGCTCCAAGGCACACCTGCAAAACAGCAAACTACTTTTCACAAACATGCACCCAAGATGTCTTGGGTCCTAAAATGACAGTGGCACCTTTGACTGGTGCTCTAAACAGTTTTTGTGCTTGAGAAACATCAAACTTCATCAGATAACAGTTAAACATAGAATGTCCTAACTGTCCACAATAATTGCATGATGCATCAGGTTTAAGATTCTTTCTATGCACATTACTGTAATCATGAAATCTATGTGCATTTTCATGAAAATTTCTGTTAACAGAATGAGCATTCTGTTTACTAAAACTAGCCAGCCAACAATTAGCAGCTCTGTGGTCTGGCTTTCCACAGTTAAAACATGCATGAAATTCTTCCTAAATCACATATTTGTCTTTATCAAAAATATTTTAATTTTTAGGAAAGTTTATGGGGGTAGAATTAGCTCTTTTCCCTTGAGCATGCTAGCATTCTTTCATGACATATCCAATCTTGCCACAATGATGACAATACACAGCAGATTTCACATTTTTGCTATGAGCTAGAGCATGGAGTTTCTTGTTGTCTACTCTAGCATTTTTCTTATCACTGGCCAGCCAACAGTCAGAGGCTTTGTGGCTAGATTTCCCACATTCAAAGCACATAAAAACATTTCTGTTCAAAACAAATTTAGTTTCTCCAATATCATTTTTGTTCGCAAGGAATTCAACAAATTTAGAATTAAATTTCTTTCCCTGAGTATGTCAGCACTCAATGGCCCTATGGCCTGGCTTACCACAATTGAAACATGCAAGAGAGTTTTCTTTAAAAATAGATTTATGTCTACCAAAGGCATTTTGTTTTGCAAGAAAACTTACAGATTTAGAATTGACTTTTCTCTTTTGAGCATGCCAACAGTTAGCTGTAATGTGACCTCCCTTGTCACAATAGGAACAGTAAATTCTCTTTTTCTTAAGTGCATGATATCTTTCATGAGAATTCCTAGCTGCTTTACACTTGCATTTATGTCATCTTTTTCCATTAACCTACACTCATGCATCAGATGACCAAATTTATGACAATAGTGGTATGACATTTTCTTTTTGTGTGCATGTGTGTGTGTGTGTTTAGGTTATGTATCACATGCACAACATCAGTATGATTGTTTCTTTGCTTATTCTTCACATGAACATACTTTTTCACTTGTTCAGCTTGTTTCTGAATATTAGTTTGTTTTTTATTTTTCTGAACAATGGGCAGTTTATCTTTTGAGGTAGTGGCTACGTTTGATGCAGTGACAAACGATGTCATTAGCTTGTTATTAAAAACTTTCATATTAACATTATTGTAGCCCAGCCCTTCCTTCCTTAAGTTAACCTTGACTCCTAGCAACTTATCTAGATTTTCTTGCCTACTAACAAATTTGGATAGAGAAGCTTTCAAATTTTGATTCTCAATTTTTAGTGATGCAATATTTATTTCATAACTTGCAATCTCTTGTTCACTGTAATTAACAGCTTCATTCAGAACTTTGTTAGCAGTTTTATATTTCTCAATTTCTTGTTCCAGATTACTCAGTTTTTCAGAATCTTCAATACAAATAATTTTTCCTCTTTCTAAGGCTAGAATTCTTTCAGATATATCAGAGTTCAGCTGCTTTAACTTTTCATTTTCCTTAACCAGAGCATCATTTTGAATTAACTCATCAAAAAGAATCTGGTCATCATGAGATGCTTTTGAATTATTTGGAGTTTCAGATTCTCTTTACAGATTTTTAATATTTTTCTGAAGCTCCATGTTCACAGACTTTATCGCATCCGATTTTTCAACAAGCAGATTCTTCTCTTGTTTGAGTTTTTCAACTTTTTCTTCATTTTCTTTAACAGATTTTCTGAGAGATTCGATTTCTGATTTTAGCTTATTTAGATCAGTGTTAACATGTTCAAGATCCTTCAGCAGTTTTTCATTCTGAACATGATTGCTAAGGAGAGTCTGATCATCATTAGTTGATCTAAGTTTTTCTTCAAGTTCAGTAATCTCATTTGCAAGTTCTTGATTTTTTATTCTTCAACAATTCAATTTGTTTCTTAAGCACTTTGATATCAGATAAACAAGCATCATGCGTTTGTTTCAATTTTAAACAGTTTTCACATGAAGAATTAGAACTATTCAAGCTAATAGTCTTTTTCAATTTTTTGTGTTGTTTTCTTAACATCTCATGTGACTCCAATAAATCAGCATATGCATCCTGCCAGTCATCTAAGGTGAATTTTTCAAAGGGGTTTACCTGATCATCGTCCTCTTCTTCATTTTGGCTGCTACTTTGATTACTACCTTTAGCCATCATGCATTAGTCGTTACTTCCACAGCTAGCAGTCTTCAGTTTGTTCAGGATGTCCTTAGCTAACCTGCAATCATGAAAGGAAGAATGGAAAGCTTTGTCAATAACTGCTTTCATTAAATTTAAGGCTTTCTGATTTTCTCCATACTTCGATCTATGACTGTCAGTCCATTTGGACTTTTTCTTTGGTAATTCGTGAGGACCTTGTGAAATTAACTTCCACAGATCAGGATCAACATTCTTGACAAACATGCGCAGGTTGTTACACCATAGATTGAAATTAGTGCCATCAAAAATTGGTGGACAGGCCATGAATGTAATCAACAAATAAATCAATGCACCAAAATAGGTATTCTCAGAAATGCACCAAAATATAAGATAGCAGGATCCTCTGCAGATCGTTCGATCTGATGAAATAGAGACCCGCTCTGATACCAATTGTTGAGTCTTTTAGATGGTGCAAACTGGATTCAGAGGGGGGGTGAATGAATCTCCCCAATAAAATGCCCAATTAAAACTGAACTTGTAACTCTTGCGAAATTGAAATCAGATGTAACGATCCTAAGCATATATCTATGGAATTAAGAAACATGCAAACAAACCACTGCATAAATGACTTTTAGGTGGTTCGTTCTTCCAGACCTACATCCACCCTACACTCAACCCGAGTGTGGATTCCTGCTGACTCACAGCTTGAAACCGCTGGACCTCACAGCTTACCTACATCAGCTGGGCATCACAGCTTGCCATCCGCTGATACACAGCTTCACTGGGCCTTACAGCTTCGCCTCCGCTAACACACAGCTTGGAAAGGGAAATGGAAAATGAAAAATAACGGTTGAAAATAGCAATAGAAAGCTGAACAATTAAAGCTGAAAATATAGCTCACTGAGGAGCACTGTAGCTCGCAATGGAGCAATCGTAACTTGGATTTAATCCAGAGACTATGAGACCTTCTTCTTTCTTAGCTCTGGTTGCTTCACTCTTTTTTCTTCTTCTTTTTCTCTGCTCTCTGACAATAGCTCTCTTCTTCTCAGTTTCTTCTTTACTCTGCAGCACTCGCTCTTTCTCTTTCCTCTTAGACTCTCACTCTCTCTTCTTCTTCTTTTGCTCTCTATTCTTTCACGCTTTTGTTCTGCAGCTTTCCTCTTCTCCTTTTTCTTTTCACTCTCTGGATCTACTACTTTTCTGCTTTTCTACTTTTGCTATCTTCTTCACTTCTCTACTCTCTCCTCTCTTTTTTCGCTGGAGAGTCGGCCGCATTTGATCACAGGAGCGGCCTTCTTATAGGGCTGTAGGCAGGGTTTCCACGAGCTCACGCGTCTGGCGTGTGTAGGATTCATCCCAGCCTTTTCCAGAAAAGCCACGTGCCAAGTGTAGATTGGGGCGTTGATCCACGTGGCAGAATGTCAGAAATATTCTCCCCTTGGATCACGTGCCAATCATTGGTTCTGTTATCCTCCACGGACTCATGCTTTAGGCGTGACTAAAAGTTCACATGATGGAGAGGCTGTTGTCTGCCTTTAGCATTGCAGGTGCTCGAGCATATGCCACGTTGAAAGAAATGCCTTAGCTTGTTAAAGTAAAATGCAAACATGGTTAGACCTTATATACGTAGCACAGACAATGTGCATTGACTTTATATAGGCCCAAGTTAAAACGTGCACAGATCTGAGTAAACATATACGCACATGACACAAAGTGCACAGACCTATATGCACAATGCAAAAGGAATGCACCGACCTTGTAGATGAGCATGCAACAAAAGTTGCACATACCTTATGTGCATTATCGCAAAAGTGCATAGACTTATGTGTGCCTAAAACAGACCCTACACAGATGTGATATGCATAATGCAAAAAGAAAACTTGTACCGACTTGCAACATGTATCGACTTGAAAGCTCATGTGCACAAGACCTGCACCGACGTTAGCATACAAAATGGAGATGTGCACTGACTTCAGATGAAGACTAGAAAATGTGCACCGACCTATATATATGCTCGATGAAACAATGCACCGACATTAGCATACAAAATAGAGATGTGCACCAACTTTAGATGAAGACTAGCAGAAATGCACTGACCTTCTATATGAATGATGTGAATGACAAACAATGTGCCGACCCTTGAATGCTCACAACAAAAACCTTCACAGACCTTATTGTGTAGCGTGCAAACATGCACAGACCTTATATGTGCAAAGCAAAAACAATGCACCGATGTTGTTCTACCTAATGACTAATGTGCACAGACCTTATAAACCATGTGTGAGCGCCGTCACTTGACGTTGTGTGAAATGAAGGTGTGAATTAAAATAGTGTTGTGGAATGTAAAAGTGTGGAGAAGGTGAGCACGTGGTGCTCAAATGATGGAATGGAGCACGTGGTGCTCAATGAACATGATCGCCAGAGGAGGAAGACTCCTCAAAATAAAATAACAAAAGAAAAGGGATCGCGTGTGTACCTGTGAATGGGAGATGGTGGGTTCCTGCTTCCTCCTTGATTGGCCGGCCAACTAGGAGGGTTCCTCTTACTGTTGATTACCCTGAAATGCAAAGGTAAAAGACAAGAAAACAAAGCACCGGATTAGTTTTGAACGCAGTGTAGTAACTGTTCACTCAAAAAGGGAAACATGCAAATAAGAGGCCGAACACACCTGGTGGTGTTTTAAACCCCTTTAAGATGTTAAGGTAGGGGAAATGCATGTAATAATTAATGAAGTGTTGTGGGCACAAATAGAGCGGTGCTAAAATATGAGTGCACAGTGAATGACTTAGCGTGTGTGAGGAATGATGACACAGAAACTAAGAGGAATAAAAAAAATAAAAAATGGAAGAACATAGGGGATCTCCCTCCACCGGCCTAGGTGGTTGGAGAAAAGATGTGCCCTCTTCACGTGCAGCAGAGAAAATGGTTGCAGGGATGTTGTTCTGCTCGTGACTCCTTTTGATGTCTTCCCGGATGTCTCTCCCACCGCAGACGCTCAAAGAAAGTAGAGTTTATAGGGGAGCAATTCCATCAATCGGGAAGGGTTCAGATGAAGGCAAGGTTCCCTTCCCATAAAAATGGTAAGAATGAAAAGATAGCAACAATCAACTCGGGGAAGGGAATCTTCGACCGAAGAAATAGAAAGGGAAATGGCATCCCTAAAGACGGGCGCTATTTAAAACTGCGTCCACCACAGCGGATGCAAATTCTTGGAACTAATTTAGTAATTATCCGACTTTCTAAAACAAACAGCGCCTTCCATGGCAGGCGTTTAATCAAATGGCGTCTTTTTCAAAGGTCGCTCATTTTTAATCAAAATATCACAATTTTCAAATTAACAAGACAATCAGCGTCTGCCATTTAAGCCGCCATTTATCCAAATCGTCGTTAAATAGATAAATTCCCCAAGAATAAGCGTCCATTGAGGAGGACACTAATAACAAATAGCGTTCATAATAGAAGACGCAGTTCCAACAAATTATCCAGAAAAGAGAAAACTCATCTCATTCAGTTCTAGAATAGAACCCACTTTGGGCATTGCATGATGTCATGAGATTTACTAAGGCTAATGTCAAATTTAGTGTGTCTACAGCTGCCCCGCCTTGACGCCTGTTTTGCAAGGGAGTGAGACGGAATGGAGTGCAGTGAAGACGAAGGGAAATGAAGTGGGAGTGGACTGAAAAGCGGACGTCAAAGTGTGATGTGACATGCTTGTGACACTAACTATTAGGAATCTTCCCGTCGGTTCAGAATGAAACGACCTCGGATGGTTACAAGAAAGGATCAATTGCTCGGATGAAACTAAAAGCGTGCACGTGGTGCATAAAGGACACCATTGGAGAGCGGTTATCAGCCAATGTAGACGTGCTACAACCAAGGTGGAAAAAATAAATAAGTTGGGATAGGAGTCCGATCAACAATGCTTTCAAGGAACCAACCTCAACGGCTTCAAAAAGAACGTAGTATTTGATTCAGAGTGGAATATCTCATGCCGACATCAATTTGAAGGCGAGTGGATTCTACCAAGACTTGGATAAGGGAGTATTTCCGACGAAGCTCAAAAAAAAGGTCCTACATGATGCATGCTGGGTTAAAAGAAAAATTAAAATAAACTAAAATAGAAAATAATCAAGGATAATATTGTTAAACCATCTAGACTTTAGTCAAGAACCCAGATCTCTAAGTTGACACTAAGCCGAAGCTCGTTTATCCACGTATCAACTTAGAAATTGGAACCATCGTCTCAAGTTTTAGATGACCCAACGGCCTATCCGTGTGATCAAGACTTACCTGTAATTATCACTATTTTTGATAAAGGGGAACTCAAATTCCAGGTTCATCAGGACCACAAGGTCCTTGATATGCTATAATAACGTAGATACCATATAGTAAAATGCATACAATGATGGAGTGATCTTGCACGAGTGTCTCAAACCTATAGAACCTGTCCTTCCTACGCTCACAAATGGTCAGACCAAAACTCACAAATATTCAAACGTAACAACTAGAAGCCAACCAAGCATTCATGATTAAATGGCGTCAATGGTAGTGGCCGCCGATTAATATTGGCGTCTATCATGATGAACGTGAATTCTTATAAATTAAAATGTTGAATTCAAGTAAAATAAGAAATAGCGTCCATTATGGAAGACGCTCATTACATATTTTCAAAAATCAAAATAGGGAAATCAAGAAACGACGTCCGCAGGGACAGACGCGCATTGAAAAAGCGTCCGGGATACCGGACGCGGATTCCCCGATAATTAAAGTTTAGAAACCCTTCCTAGAAACAACTCCCAGAGCTCCCGGGCCCTGCTATAGTGGGGGATTTCCTTATAAAGACTCTCCTTTACAAGGAAACCTCCTAAATCACCTTGACATAAGATCTCCAGAATTTCTTCTCTAATCCCTCAACGCACAGGAATCACTCTGCCACAGCATTCATCTATTGTCACTTTCTCAAGAATCCTTGCCTACAACTCTGTTCCAAGGATAACATTCTGCACTTATGGATCGTTTAGCTTCACGTCCGGAGAAGAGACCCAAGATGGTCTTGCCCCGGATCACTGAAATTGCAGGTCATGTTAGCAGAAGAATACTTCTTAATCATGTTTGTTATTGATGCACTAATCTTCTTCTATCTATTCACGGTTGCACTTCTTAGGGCCCCCTTTTCTGCTATTATCTCCTCTTTCTTCATACCAACGCAGAGAGAGCCTCTCTTCTTGCCCCTTCTGATTCTTGCTTTTCTGTTTTATCAGGACTACCCGAATATTCCTGGTGCGAGAAGATACACTAAGAACAAATGGCTTCCCCTGCTCATGTCCAAGATCACACTAGAGATGCGGTCTTATCCGTCTCGGTGGCACTTATTGGGGTTGATCACACACGCAAAGCACTATCAAGATGTTCACCTAGATTGGGCCGTGATTGGTGCCCTTGTGGAGATTTGGCATCCGGACACCCACACGTTCTTATTCCCCACATTTGAAGCCACGGTGTTGCTAGAAGAGACAGAGATGCTGCTTGGGCTGAATAGATTGAAACAAGGGGATGAAGAGAAGATGGCGCCCATGACCCAGCCATAAGCGTCACAGAGGTCCTTACTGGCCTGATCCCAAGTTCCAACATCGTGAGTCAAATCAGAGTGAACAAGGGGATCAATCTGATGAAGCTCGCAGCGTGGGTGTATAAGCAGATGAGCCAAGCTAGAGAGGAAGACATGGAGAGAACGATGAAGGCTTTTGTGATCTGCTTAGCGGGAGCCCTATTGTTCCCCATGGCAGATGATTTCTTAGAAGAAGAACAGCTGAGTGCGATCAGTGTGATCTGGGAAGGAAGGAAGATGGGCCCTGCAGTCCTAGCTTACCTATACAGTGGGCTCACTTCAGCTGCCCTGGGAAGGCCCTTGCATGGGTCTGTACTACTTCTTACCAGCTAGGTGGATCTTCACCTTAAGTTTGACCCATGTGGAGAATCTCAATAGTCATCCAAGATCTTCTTCAGGAGCCCACTCCACCATATGACAGGGGTTCTTGGGCTGAGTGACAGTGTCACGCCCCGAGCCTTCATGACAGCGGAAGACTCGCTCGAGAAACGTGAACAACCTGCATGGTAAGCCTCTTGCAAGCAAGAATGATCAAAGCGCGAGACAATTACACACATAAATGTAATTACACATGATTTTAATCAAACTCCAACTTATTTCATTGATAATCAGTATTCAAAATACAATAACTTTCAACTTCCTTCAATCTATCAAACTCAAGAAATAGGAAAATTACAGAGACTCGATCTAAATAATATAGACTTTCCTAAGTCTTCACTCTCATCTTGACAACACTTTCATTCGCTCTCGGACCCGCTACTTGTATAGCCCGAATCCGAATTCGAATCACTTCCATCTCCTGAAAAGTTTAGAAAAAGGTAATGAGCACACTTGCCTAGTAGGCATCTTCGCATCAACATGAAGGCATCATTAAAGTAATTTAACATTTTAACTCTAAAGGAATAAGGTAAAATCATGCGAATGCGATCAATCATGCGAATACCCAAAGTAACGAAGATGCTCGTTTAAGATAGAATGAGAGCAAGATTGAACTAGCAAGAATGTAACAAGTACGATCAAGAATGTAGCATGGCCTTTCATGAACAAGAATGTAACGAGAATGCACTCTCACTTTTCACTTTCATAACCATAAAGGTTATGCACGAGAACGTCAATCATGTAGCAATTCACTAGATTTTCAGGAGTGCTCATGGATTTCACTTATTTATAAAGAAAGTACTCTCAGCGCAATACGACGCCAGTAGCATCATACCCCATGGTTTATAATAGTATGTTTCCGGCAATCAACCGAGGGGATTAGCATAGAGCCCTTGGACACAATCAGCGCCCGAACTGCATCTTCACGTATAAATCAAGCTACTTCCATGAGTGTAACAATAAAGTATGGCCACGAATGTAACAAGTTCAACAAGTTCATGATAACAATAATTCAATTGAATGAATGCTTCAATTTTAGAATATGAGAGATCAAGAATGAATTAAGATATTGTTATGCTTATGGAAACAAATCGGCAGCATAACGGTACATTTCTTTAACTTCCATTCAGTATATTAAGTTTCTTGATCAATATGATAAGTCTTAGACCATTATCAAGCCATCTGAGAACCTTAGAATATCAACCCTTGGGTCAAACCTCGAGTTAACTAGCTCAAGCATTGTGACGGTCTTGTACTGGGTTGTTACGTTCACGTGACGGTCGAGCATTGATCTGTTATAACGACTTGAATCCAAAAATAATAATTGGACTCAGTTAAATGTGATGGTTGTAAATTGGGCCGTTATATGGGCCTGACGGTCCAATATATTTCCGTTACACTGCTAGAACCAGAAAACATCAATAGTGCTTTCTAATCAATTGGGTTTTAATGGTACAACCAACTCAGCATCCTAGTGGGAATCCCAGGCTCGCAGAGAATTACAGAGGCCTTGAAAAAAGATTTCCTAGTCCATTGGAAGGAATATCCAATAGAGAGGTCCTCAAGTCCAAGAATAATGTTCCTATAGTGCAAAGTATGAACTAATGGAAAACATACCGGAATATGCGTCACGTACTTAAAGAAATGACTCTATTGATAGAGATGATGTGTAAAAATAGGAAATCATGATAAAACTCCGTCAATACATCTTTGAAAAATCATGATTTAGATACAAAATTATAGAATTTTGGCACATGAAATTAACATAACTTAAAATAACTTAAGATACTTAAACTATGCAATTTCTATCATGAATCAGTAAATAATCTTAAAGATATGAAATCAAGTCAAAACTTAGATAACTAGGCTTATTTATAAGTTAAATTAACTAGTTTCCCATTCTGTCTACAGTTACCCTGACGATTGAGAATGGGTGCGTCACAATGACTGTGACGGTTTATCGTGAGGTCGTTATAGTAATGTAACGCTCCATCTATGGTGCGTCAGAGACAACAAAAAACTTCAAACACCACAGAAGGTGTGACGGCTTATCGTAAGGCCGTTATATCATTGTGACGGTCTTACCTTGATGTGTCAGATCATCTGCTGGCAGAAAAGATATTAAAATCTAAGGTCTCAACTTACATCATGTCTGGAAATCATATATAAACTTCCATATGATAGAATGAAGGCTAACCTACTAGTATGCATGGGTTTTCTGTGAATTTGACAAGAGAGTTCCTTTTTAACTTAGTTAGGGTTAAGAGTATACATGTATGCATGTCCTACTAAAATATGAAATTCATGATCTATGATGCATGAAATCAATCAAAATCAGAGGGATTTTATCCCTAACAAGATGTTTTTACCAATCATGAGATGACCTACCGCTTAACTGAGCTTTAAACTTCTAATTTGAGCTTTCAAGGACTGCCTTAGTTCCTCTCTTTTTGTGACTTTTTAGCGACTTCACGCTGCTCTAGCTCCTCAGCCTCTTGACCTAAGGACGTGAAATTTTGAAGGTAAGAAGCTGAAACTAAGGTGAACAAAAAGTTCTAAAGGATTGAACTCTAATTACCTCATTTAGATGTCCTAATCTCTTGATCTTCAGTGGTCTTTTGCTCTGAATTCTGGGCTGCTATGACTGAATCAGCGACTTTAGAAGCCCCTATCTCCTTGGTTGGTTGATCTCCTAGCACGAAATTTGGAGAGCTTTTAATCTAATGTATTATAAACAAAATCTTATAAAGAACTTACCCGAAATTGTGACTCCTTACCTTGTTTCTTCACGAGCCAAAAGTAAGGGTCGCTCAGTTCAGAACTAGGTCCTATTTATAGGGTTTTGGCTAGGTTTAAGGATTAGATCGATTCTAGAGTCCTTAATTTACCAGAACCTAATCCCTAAGAGTCCTTAGTAATGTTATAAGCTCTCCCAAGTTGATCTCCTGCAGATAGGATCCCAAAGTTCCAGTCTTTTTGCTCGTTCTTCCATTCACGGAACTGGCAGGATGTAACGCATCAAGACTGGTGCGTTACATGGCTGTGACGGTCGCACGATAGACCGCTACATCCAACGTGCACAGAGTTCAACATAAATCAAACTCTTTTGTTAATTATCCATATTATTATCCATAAAAATAGTATTTTTATCCTTAAAATACGTAAATAGGTTAAATAACCTTCTAGACTATGGGCCAAACTTAATGGGCTTGGTCTTTAAACCTTTTGGATTTTATTTAAATAGGTTAGGTTAATTATTTATCATAAATTGGGCCTTATAATGATTTATTTAATCTAATATTCATTTATTAATCCATTTTGGGTCTTTAAAATTCCCAGAAAATAATTAAATATACCAAAAATAATTTATAAAAATTCTGGGGCCTTACACCCTCCCCCACTTAAGAGAATTTGGTCCCCAAATTCAATATATATGAGTTTTTACGGAGAGTGTACGTATTTTAATGTATTAAGAATTAACGTAAGGCGAATGGGTTAAGAGAGTACCTTTTATCATCTCACCTCCCTTATCTAGAATGGCATTTAATCGTCCTTGCTTCCCGCGTCCGTTGTTATCCCTTGAAGATTGTCCGTTGATGAAAGGACACAAGGGCAAGCGATGTTCCCGGCTTCCACACTTAAGACAAGCGCCGAGGCGTTTCCAACATTCTTCTGTCGAGTGCCCAAATTTTTCACAAAATGAGCAGGGTACCACAGCTTGCTCCTTCTCTTCTTTAACTTTCTTGTTCTTTCCATTTCCATTTCTTTTTCCATTACCATTCCCATTACGGGACCTCTTAATGTGACGATTTTCACCCTCATCCACTTCTTGTTCTTCTTGCCTATCATGTTTTCGGCTTGACCTTTCTCCTCGAAGCCTTTCCATCTTCTCCACGGTTCTTTCACATAGGTGCGCTCTTTGAACCATCTCAGTATAGGTGCGGATATTATGCGTTCCAAGTTGCTGGATAAATCTGGGTCTTAAACCATCCATAAATCGGTTGGCTTTCAATAAATCTGTACTTACCAAGTGAGGAGCATAAGGTGCTAGTCGAGAGAATTGTAATTCATATTCTGCCACGGACGTCGTGCCTTGTTTTAAGGAGGCAAATTTCATAGCCTTCCTCTCTTTTACATGCTCGGAGAAGTACTTGGCTCGAAAAAGTGTAAGAAAACCCTCCCATGTATGAAGTGCATCCGCAGGCGGCATCGGAATGGATTTCCACCATGTACGAGCATCCTTGTTGAGTTGGAACGTGGCAAGTCGAACTTTCTCTGGTCGGTGCATTGCATGACATCGAATATTCGATTCATCTCGTCGATCCAGCTTTCCGCTTCATCTGGGTTAGAAGATCCAGATAAACGTGGGGGATTTAAACTTCGAAAATTGACGTGCAAGTTACCCGCGCCAACCCTTCCACCAGCTTGGGCCACTGTTTGTAGGGCTTGAGTAAGTCCCGCAACAGTTTGCTGCATCTCGTTCTAGTTTATACGATGAGCCATTGAGAATCAAGGTACTTGAGAATCATGGACATTTTAGTTATTTAGAGTTGGGAAGATTTATCCTAAGACAATTCCTATATAACTATCTCATCTCGGGCTCTACCCAATCCTCACATGGGTGTGAAAATTTCTTCCTTAGTTCATAGGTAGTGGTCCTTCAACCTTGGACTTATCCTATGACATGACTCTTTTCCCTAAGTCGTGAGACTTAGGCTCTGATTCCAACTTAACTGTCACGCCCCGAGCCTTTATGACAGTGGAAGACTCGCTCGAGAAACGTGAACAGCCGGCATGGTAAGCCTCTTGCAAGTAAGAATTATCAGAGCGCGAGATAATTACACACATAAATGTAATTACACATGATTTTAATCAAACTCCAACTTATTTCATTGATAATCAGTATTCAAAATACAATAACTTTCAACTTTCTTCAATCTATCAAACTCAAGAAATAGGAAAATTACAGAGACTCGATCTAAACAATATAGACTTTCCTAAGTCTTCACTCTCATCTTGACAACACTTTCATTCGCTCTCAGACCCGCTACTTGTATAGCTCAAATCCGAATTCGAATCACTTCCATCTCCTGAAAAGATTGGAAATAGATAATGAGCACACTTGCCCAGTAGGTATCTTCGCATCAACATGAAGGCATCATTAAAGTAATTTAACATTTTAGCTCTAAAGGAATAAGGTAAAATCATGCGAATGCGATCAATCATGCGAATACCCAAAGTAACGAAGATGCTCGTTTAAGATAGAATGAGAGAAAGATTGAACTAGCAAGAATGTAACAAGTATGATCAAGAATGTAGCATGGTCTTTCATGAACAAGAATGTAACGAGAATGCACTTTCACTTTTCACTTTCATAACCATAAAGGTTATGCACGAGAACGTCAATCATGTAGTAATTCACTAGATTTTCACGAGTGCTCATGGATTTCACTTATTTATAAAGAAAGTACTCCCAGCGCAATGCGACGCAGTAGCATCATACCCCATGGTTTATAATAGTATGTTTCCGGCAATCAGCCAAGGGGACTAGCATAGAGCCCTTGGACACAATCAGCGCCCGAACTGTATCTTCACATATAAATCAAGCTACTTCCATGAGTGTAACAATAAAGTATGGCCACGAATGTAACAAGTTCAACAAGTTCATGATAACAATAATTCAATTGAATGAATGCTTCAATTTTAGAATATCAGAGATCAAGAATGAATTAAGACAATGTTATGCTTATGGAAACAAATCGATAGCATAACGGTACATTTCTTTAACTGCCATTCATTATATTAAGTTTCTTGATCAATATGATAAGTCCTAGACCATTATCAAGCCATCTAGGAACCTTACAATATCAACCCTTGGGTCAAACCTCGGGATAACTAGCTCAAGCATTGTGACGGTCTTGTACTGGGCCGTTACGTTCACGTGACGGTCGAGCCTTGATCCGTTATAACGACTTGAATCCAGAAACAATAATTAGACTCAGTTAAATGTGACGGTTGTATATTGGGCCGTTATATGGGCCCGATGGTCCAATATAGGTCCGCTACACTGCTAGAACCAGAAAATATCGATAGTACTTTCTAATCAATTGGGTTTAAATGGTACAGCAAACTCGGCGTCCTAGTGAGAATCACATGCTCGCAGAGAATTACGGAGGCCTTGAAACAAGATTTCCTAGTCTATTGGAAGGAATATCCAATAGAGAGGTCCTCAAGTCCAAGAATAATACTCCTATAGTGCAAAGTGTGAACTAATGGACAACATACCGAATATGCGCCATGTACTTAAAGAAATGACTCTATTGATAGAGAGGATGTGTAATAATAGGAAATCATGATAAAACTCCGTCAATACATCTTTGGAAAATCATGATTTAGATACAAAACTATAGAATTTTGGCACATGAAATTAACATAACTTAAAATAACTTAAGATACCTAAATTATGCAATTTCTATCATGAATCAGTAAATAATCTTAAAGACATGAAATCAAATCAAAACTTAGATAACTAGGCTTATTTATAAGTTAAATTAACTAGTTTTCCATTCTGTCTATAGTTACCCTGACGGTCGAGAATGGGTGCGTCACAATGACTGTGACGGTTTATCGTGAAGCCGTTACAGTAATGTAACGCTTCATCTATGGTGCGTCAGAGACAACAGAGAACTTCAAACACCACAGAAGGTGTGACGGCTTATCGTAAGGTCGTTATATCATTGTGACGGTCTTACCTTGATGCGTCAGATCATCTGCTGGCAGAAAAGATATTAAAATCCAAGGTCTCAACTTATATCATGTCTGAAAATCATATATAAACTTCCACATGATAGAATGAAGGCTAACCTACTAGTATGCATGGGTTTTCTGTGAATTTGACAAGAGAGTTCCTTTTTAACTTAGTTAGGGTTAAGAGTATACATGTATGCATGTCCTACTAAAACTTGAAATTCATAATTTATGATGCATGAAATCAATCAAAACCAGAGGACTTTTATCCCTAACAAGATGTTTTTGCCAATCATGAGATGACCTACCGCTTAACTGAGCTTTAAACTTCTAATTTGAGCTTTCAAGGACCGCCCTAATTCCTCTCTTTTTGTGACTTTTCAGCGACTTCACGCTGCTCTAGCTCCTCAGCCTCTTGACTTAAGGACGTAAAATTTTGAGGGTAAGAAGCTGAATATAAGGTGAACAAAAAGTTCTAAAGGATTGAACTCTAATTACCTCGTTTAGACGTCCTAATCTCTTGATATTCAGTGGTCTTTTGCTCTGAATTCTGGGCTGCTATGACTGAATCAGCGACTTTAGAAGCCCCTATCTCCTTAGTTCGTTGATCTCCTAGCATTAAATTTGTAGAGCTATTAATCTAATGTATTATAAACAAAATCTTCTAAAGAACTTACCCAAAATTGTGACTCCTTACCTTGTTTCTTCACGAGCTAAAAGTAAGGGTCGCTCAGTTCAGAACTAGGTCCTATTTATAGGGTTTTGACTAGGGTTTGAGGATTAGATCGATTCTAGAGTCCTTAATTTACCAGAACCTAATCCCTAAGAGTCCTTAGTAATGTTATAAGCTCTCCCAAGTTGATCTCCTACGGATAGGATCCCAAAGTTCCAGTCTTTTTGCTCGTTCTTCCATTCACGGAACTGACAGGATGTAATGCATCAAGACTGGTGCGTTACATGGCTGTGGCGGTCGCACGATAGACCGCTACATCTAATGTGCTCATAGTTCAACATAAATCAAACTCTTTTGTTAATTATCCATATTATTATCCATAAAAATGATATTTTTATCCTTAAAATACGTAAATAGGCTAAATAACCTTCTAGACTATAGGCCAAACTTAATGGGCTTGGTCTTTAAACCTTTTGGATTTTATTTAAATAGGTTAGGTTAATTATTTATCATAAATTTGGCCTTATAATGATTTATTTGATCTAATATTCATTTATTAATCCATTTTGGGTCTTTAAAATTCTTAAAAAATAATTAAATATACCAAAAATAATTTATAAAAATTCTGGGGCCTTACAGACAGGGTGGTCAACATGGTGCCCAGGCTGAAGAAAAGGGTGGACTGGCGAGAGCACTTCAAGACCATGCCCCGGACGATGTTTACTTGTGCACCGGGCTTTCTCAAAACTCAAGATCTTCGTGCTCGGCTCTCCCCTAGTGTGGAACTTCGACTCATAGGCACCACAGATTTCCTCTTGTATAATACTCATCGGTGCCTTCCTCAACTGGGTATGCCACGTCATTACATGGAGGATGCTTCTCATCTATCACCCATCAAGAAGAGGATCCTACCTAGCCAAGAGGATGAAGAGGAAGTTAGCACAATCAAGGCTCTATGGAGGGTGAAGAAGCTGCATAAACCAGCGGAACATGTGGAAGAGAATGGTGAGATGTGTGAGCCCTATGTGAGGGAACTTAGGAAGATGAGGGCCTAAGTGGCTCATAAATGATGTATCTTTCATTTCATTTCAATAAAATCAATCCTTTATTTTTCTTGAGCCAAATCAATAGTGAGAATTCCCAAAATGATGAATGTTGTTTCAACGACTATTGCTCTCAGGGAAATGGCGTCCCACACCCTAGCCGCTCTTTAAAAATGCATTCATTACAATAGCAGCCAATTCTTTTCTATTTTCTGAGTTTTAAAATTCAAATTCCAAAATCGGCGTCCGCATATGAGGACACTTATTCATAAAGTATTACTTCAAAAATGTAATTTCCACAAATAACGTCTTTCACACTAGACGCTCATTCTTGAAATTATTTTATTTTCAAATTCACCCTTTCTCAAATAGCGTCTTCCCACAAAGGCGCGAATCAATTTTAATTTCTAGAAAAATAAAATCAGCGTCCACACATGCGGACGTAGATTCTTTTCGTAACCGAAGACACAACGGGCGCCCTTCCCTCTTCTTCCCTCCTCCCCTCTCATTCTCTTCTCTCCGAACTCGCTCTATTCTCTCCCAAAACCCTTTCTCCCCAGAACCCCCTTTTCCTTACCTCCCCGACGATGTTCACCGGCGAAAACACCCCCGGGAAGTGCCGTCGCGTGACGGCGCTCGAGGTCGTCGACCTCGGCGATGGTGGCGAAGCGGCGACGATGGGAGCACAGGCGGCGGCCATGGGCGGAGCACTCCCGGTGGAGGGACAAGCGGCTGAGGAGGAAATGGCGGTGGCGGCCGAAGAAGGAGTGGCGGTGGTTGCGGGGGCGCAAGCAGATGAAGAAGGAGAAGAAGAGGGGGATACGATGGAGAGTGACGGTGATGAGGAGGAGGAAGAAGAAGGAGAAGGAGAAGGGGAAGAAGGAGAGGAAGAAAGAGGGGAAGAGGGCACGGCCGCGATGGCGATGGCAGTGGCGGAGACAACGGACACAGCGTCGGTGGTGGCAACCGAGGGCACCGTGGCGACGCCTCCACGGCGGCCACGACCCCCCCACCGGCCACTGCGGGGGGCGGTGGACGAAACGGCCCCAAAGAAGGTAAGTCCCCCATTTTTCTTCTTTTCATTGCATTTTAAAACGGTTAGGGCGAGCGAGGGGTCGGGAGGAAGGAGATGAAGAAACTGTGTCCATGAAGGTGGACGCAGAACACAATAGACGTCCACCTGGGTGGACGCCAAATATTTTTTCTTAAAAAGGGTTAAAAAACAAATGACGGCGTTCAGAACGGACGCAAAAAACAAAACAAACACTTTAGGCTAGACGCAGAAAACCATTTTTTTGTTTTTTTATGAGAAAATAAGGAAATGAAATAGCGACCACTGGGGTAGACGCTAAAAGGAAACAGCGTACATGATGGTGGACGCAGAAAACCAATTTTTTATTTTTTTATGAGAAAATAGGGAAATGAAATAGCGGCCATTGGGATGGACGCTAAAAGGAAACAGCGTACATGATGGTGGACGCAGAAAACTATTTTTTTGATGATATCTTCTTATTGACATGTTTTGTGTTTGTGTTTTTGCAGGGGGGTGATGAAGACTCGCATTTCCTGGGTGCTTGTCCATGCCTCTTACCAGGGGCTCCCGGAGTTTCAGAGGGAGCAGTTGAGGGAGATGGGGTTCGCGCCGTTCCTCAGCATCGAGCCATTCTGCCTGGACCTGATACTCATCCAGGTACTGAGGGAGAGATGGGATAGGGTTAGTAGGGCATTTCTGATGCCCTACGGGCATATGGTCCCCTCCCTAGAGGACGTAGTTAGGATCACCGGGCTACGGGTAGATGGCGAGGCGGTGAGCGGGGTTACCTACCTAGACTAGCAGGAGCGGGCCCACCGACTCCTGGACCTTTCTACTGTAGCAGAGGGGCCTAGGGACTGTAGGATGGTAGATAGGGCAGAGCTTATGGAGTCCCTAGGATTGGGAGGGGGACGCCCAAGGACGGGTGAGTCCCTCGAGGACTTTATAGCGAGAATGGCCGAGAGAGCAAGTGCCACCTTTTGTTCAGACCCCACGCAGAGAGAGAGAGCAGACTTGGACCTTAGGAGGTTTCTCTTTCTGATGATGGGGAGGCTGCTACTGGGCACGAAGGGAGATGACATGAACTGTCGTTCCCTGAGTGTCTTGGAGGACCTGAGCCAGGTGGGGAGGTACGCCTAGGGTGCGGCCCTACTGGCCCACCTCATCGTCGACCTGTCCATCGGGACAGGGAGGGAGACGACCGTCAGTGGCTTCGCACCATTCCTTCAGGTATGCAAATTTAAATTTATGCCTATGTTATATGCTTCTATTCCTATTATGCTTTGATATGACTGTGATATGCTAATGATTTGTGGATGCAGGTCTGGTGCCACTTGCACATCCTGATGGGGAGAGCCGCCGTCTTCCGCCCGGAGGTAATTCCTTTGGCACGCCGTTGGCTACCCTACGCGACGGGGGCCTCGCACGCCTACGAGCTAGTGGCAGTGCGACGTGAGCTGCGCGACTTCCCGGTATCCATGGTATGTATGTTATGTTTAGGCATTTAATTTATTTCCTATTGATGCATTTATGCTTATATTATGATGATATGATGAAATGACATGCAAATGCAGGTGGTGTGGAGGCCCTACGTGAGCATGACTGACGACGACCAGCCCTGGGTCGCGGCGGGTTGACACTTGTTCAGGCGGGAGCTATGGCTCCACTGCCTGAACGAGATCGAGCCAATACGGCTCAGGCTGGTGATGAGGACGTTGGGTCTCCACCAGGAGTGGGTGGAC
This sequence comes from Amorphophallus konjac, assembly GCA_022559845.1. NCBI lineage: Eukaryota > Viridiplantae > Streptophyta > Magnoliopsida > Alismatales > Araceae > Amorphophallus > Amorphophallus konjac. The sequence continues at coordinate 334,778,097 of CM040126.1, read as the reverse complement.
GTGGAGGAGCCACGCAGGATCGGGTGGAAGACCCGAGGATTAGCCGTGATGACAGACTGGCGGCTTCGCTTCACCGACCAGTACGCTGACTGGCAGAGGGGCGGCACTCCGATCGTCTCTCAGGCGGAGGACAGCGCGGAGTACCTCCAGGTCTACTGGAGGACCTACGGGCATCGGCCTCAGATGAGGCCCCGAGGGGTATGTGTGAATGCATGCTTTTGAATATTTTAAATGCTTCTATGTGATGAATGCATTGCTAACTTGTGGCAAATGCAGGATGCTCGTGATGAGGTGGCGGCTGACATGCAGATGTGACTACATACCTTGGAGGCCTGCCTGGCAGCGACCCAGCACGACCTTCTGGTTCTGGTAAGTTATGCTTTCCCAAATGTCATGATATGCTTCCTAAAGTTAGGTGTTCCACCGCTGACGATCTCATAATGTGGTGCAGCGTGCCCAGCAAAGGAGGGCGACAATGGGAGCAGGAGGGGCTTCTAGCTCGAGTGCCCCAGCCCAGAGCGTTCCAGACCAGAGTGCCCGAGTTGTTTCTTTAAAGGGATAGCTAGCAAGAGCTGTTAGACGGGCCGAGGAGGCCGAGAGAGAGCTGGAGGCCTCGGTAAGTAAGAAAGATTTAGATTGATTTTAAATATTGCAGTTATTTTATCAATCTTATTAATTTTCGTGGTGTTTGCAGAGGCGAGAGCTTCAGGAGGCGATGACTCAGGCAGCACTAGCGGGGACCAAGCTCGCGGTCCGCGACCAGCAGCTGGCAGAGATCGCGGAGGTGTGGCAGCGTGCCGTCAGGGAGCTTACCGCGGTGAGGCTCTCGGCCACCGAGGAGCTGGCCGAGGAGAGGCACCGGGCTGCGCGAGAGCTGGAGCTGGCATTGGCAGAGGAGCGGTGTAGAGCCGCACTGGAGCTAGGGGAGGAGCGACGCCGTGCTGTAGCGGAGCTGGAGCGGGCGATAACAGAGTTGCCTGGCGCGGGAGAGGCGCTTCCCCGGGACGTGCTGGAGCTGTAGCTGCTTCTGCGGATGGAGCAACACGAGCGCGAGCGAGAGCGGATGGAGCGCGATCGCAAGCGGGATCGCGATAGAGCGGAGTGGGACGAGCTGAGGCTTCGTCTCGGTGCAGCAGAGGAGCGGGCGCGGATCGCGGAGGAGCACTACCGCATAGGCCGTGAGCGGGCACGAGCCAAGGGGCGTCCAAGTGCCTACTCTGGTTCAAGCTTCTTTGCGGGCTCCTCTACTGTCGAGAGGAGAGAGGAGGCGGACCGGGCCCGAGCTGAGGCATCGACAGCCAGCCAGAGGTCGATGAGGCCTCCACAGAGTCGCTCCATAGATCAAGACACTGGAGAGAGCAGCCAGAGGAGAGAGGAGGGAGGTAGAGAGAGCTAGAGAGTGTCTTACCTTTGTACCCTTCCTTTCTCACTTTTGTACTCATGCTTATGACAATTAGCTTTTGTACTTATGCATGACAGTTTATAGAAATGGAACACATACTTTGTTACCTGAGTTGGCTGTTCTTTGTGTACTTGTGTCCCTTGCGTTCCTATGCACTTGTGCTTTCTGTATCCACTTAGATTAAACAGGTTAGTTAATCTGTTCGGCTTGGCCCCTTGCTCAATAAGCAAGGGACTGCTCTTGTTTGACCTTGATAAGGGGTCAAGGTGTCAAGTCTTTAATTAATTAAGGCAGAATAAATGAAGCAAGGATAAAAATGCAACATGCAGGCAAGTAAATGAATACTGCAAATAAAGAATGATCAAGCATCGTGCAACCAAGCAAAAGATATTTTTTTGTATTTTCCTTTGCCTTTTTTTTACTTTTTTTTCTTTTGCTTTTTGCTTTTTTGTTTGTTTTCTTTTTTGCTTTTGCTTTTTTGTGTGTTTTCTTTTTTGCTTTTTGCTTTTTTTTATTTGCTTTCCTTTTGTGGATGATGAAGCGCGTATATCACGGAAGACTTACTCGATCATTACCTGAAATTCATTAGTCATTCTTAAACAACTTTACAAAGGATCAACGTGCCTAGATGTTGCTTTTGCCCGGCCCCTACGTACGGCACTTCTTCCTAAACTCATCTTCACCGCCCCTTGAGCTTAGAGCGTGCCTCGGAGGGAGATGGAAGACAACAATGTGGGAAGTTCACGAGGGGGATAGAAAGGGTCAGTGGATGCCCTTGCCTTACATTATTGCCTGTTGGGGTTCGGTCTGTGACTTAGGGTTATTTTAGTTGCCCATGCCTTAACTAATACATGCTTACGCCCAGGATTTTCCCTGTGGGGACTTTGCCCTCTTGACATGTTCAAAATTTTTGAAAGGATTTCATCATGCATGCTTACACCCAGGGTTTTCCCTGCAGAGACTTTGCCTCTCTTGACATGCTATTTTGACTTTGAGGTTAGCTTAAGACTTTTGGCAGATGTTCCCTTTTGGGCCTTGACTTCCACCTACTAGGGTGGCGGGTAGGCTCAGTGGTCTGACTAAGTCCTAACTTCCCCCTACGTAAATCGAAGAGAAGAGAATGAGTTACACTTTTCACTATTGGTTTGATTTAGACTTGCCTTGGATTCTGTGCCGTACGAGGTTTGGGGGTCAAGCGTGGAATGTGTGTGTGTGTGTTGACCCATTCGTTAAATCGTTAAGAGTAAAGAATAAATTGGAGGTATTGATCTTTCATGCTTGTCATGACACACAGGCAATATCAGCCTTTATTGGGCCCCTCCCCCCCCTTGCAGGAGTCCCCCCCTCCCCCGACCTTCGTGGTCCCATGTACTCCATCCTCCCCCCCCCCTTTTTTCTGTCCTCTTGTATTATATATATATAATGTTCTTGTAAGGCAACCGGGGTCGAGTTTCTCCCCCTGCCCCCTTGCAAGTATGACTTTAGTTAAAAATATATATATATCAGCCTTTTTTTCCTTTGGTTTTTCACCTTTTTATTTGCTTTTTATTTTTTCTCTTTTTTTGTTTTTTTGTTTTTTGTTATTTATCAGGGGTAATGCTTCTTTAGGTACAAACCATTCTAGGGGTGAGCCAATTCCTCCCCATCCGCATTGACCAATTGATATGCATTACCAGGATATGCTTCTTTTATTACATACGGCCCTTCCCAGTTTGGTTAGAGTTTTGAGTGTGGTCCACCTGGTTTTACAAAGATTCTTTTAATGACCATTTCACCGACCTTAAATTTTCTCTTAATCACTTTCTTTTGATAAAGCCGTGAAAGCCTATTTTGATATACCCTTGCATGTTCAGCGACGGCCAGACGCCTTTCATCTAAGAGTTCCAATTGTTCGAGGAGAGATTTGCGACGTTCGTCAATTGATAACTCCTTGTCCAATTGAACCCTAAGAGAGGGTATAAGAATCTCATAGGGGACTACTACCTCCATTCTATAAGTGAGGGCAAAAGGAGTCTACCTAGTGGGTGTACGAATGGAAGTAAAATAGGCCCATAGAGCTTCGATTAGCTTCTCTGGCCAATCCGCGAATTTGTTAGCTTCACATGTTTTCTTGATGATTTTAATGATAGTTTTATTTGTTGCCTCTGCTTGTCCATTGTCCTGTGGATAATAAGGGGATGAATGATGTAATGCAATGTTATAACTGTTGCAGAGGTCCTGAAGCTCTTGAGAGATGAATTATGGTCCGTTGTCGAATGATGGTACTTGGGATGCCAAACCTTGCGATGATGTTCTTCATGATGAATTTGTAAACTGTTGACGCTTTAATCTCCATGTAGGGTTCCGCTTCCGCCCACTTGGTGAAATACTCCGTGGCCGTCAGTATGAAGGATTTGGGTTTGGCAAGGAGGTTAGGGTCACCAAGGGGTCCAATGATGTCGAAAGCCCACATGGAGAAAGGCCATGGGGAGGACATGGGATGGAGTGAAGAAGCATGAGAATGAATCTTGTCGGCATGTAGTTGGCACTTGACACACCTTCGGACATAGATCGAGCAATCCTCTTCTAGAGTGGGCCAATAGAAACCTAGCCTAAGAATCTTCTTAGCTAGCATCTGACTATTAACATGGCCACCACACACTCCGGAATGTGCCTCTTCCACAATCTTCCAAGATTCATCATCATCAAGGCACCTTAACAAAACACTGGTGAGACCCCTTCTGTAGAGCACACCACTGACCAAAGTATATCTCTGAGCCACTCTTCTAATGGCTTTCTTTTCTTCTACAGTGGCTTCCTCAGGATAGGACTGATCATGGCAGTACCTGGCAATCTCATAGTACCATGGCTTCTCCTTATCAGCCAGTTCTTCTTCCCAATCCATTAGCATAATTTCCTTACTTTCAACGATTTTTCCCTCCTTGACCTTCTTAAGCACCTTCTCTTTAACACTAAGAAAAGTTGGGTCCTTAATAGCTAGAGTGTGGCGCTTATGAACGATAAAGGAGTGGAAGTCCCGTCAGGGAGGAAAATCAAGGAGGAAGCGAGGGAAGCAAGAGCATCAGCCAGAATGTTCTAATTGCGAGGAACATGGACAAAGATTAACTTAGTGAAAAGTTTGGCATAAGCAGAGACCAGTTCCTGGTAGGGCTTAAGCTTAGGATCGATCGTGCGATATTTCACGAGCACTTGGCAAAGAATAAGCTGACTATCACCTACAATCCGGAGTTGGGTAACACCAAATTGATGAGCGGCCTGGAGACCGGCAAGAAGAGCTTCATACTCAGCTATGTTATTGGTGACAGGAAAGGTGAGCTGAGCAGCAAGTGGGATGGTGACACCTTCAGGCGTTAAGAGAACCATGCCAACACCTCTACCGAGAGAGTTTAATGCTCCATCAAAATGTAATGTCCACATCGGATCTGAAGGTTGATGGATGGACATTAATTCTTTATCTGGAAACTCTGAACGGACAGGATCAAATCGAGGGATAGGATGATGAGCGAGATGTTCTGCGATGGCATAGCCTTTGACCGTCTTTTGCTGAATGAAAGTGATGTCAAACTGAGAAAGAAAGCTTTGCCATCGTGCTAATCGATCTGTAAGGACTGATTTTTCAAGAAGGAACTTGATAGGATTCATGCGCGAGATGAGGTGAACCTCGTGAGCTAAGAAATAATGCTTCAGTTTCTGAACTACCCAGACTAGGGCTTCGCAGGTCTTCTCCATGGCCGTATATTTCTGCTCACAGGGGTTGAGGAGCTTAGACAAGTAGTAGGTTGCCCTTTCTTTACCTTCTTCATCAGCCTGCGCTAGGACAGCACCCACCAAGTCATCCAGGACAGAAATGTAGAGAATGAGTGGTTTGCCTGGAACTGGCGGCCTCAGGACAGGAGGATTAGCCAAATAGTCCTTTAATCCATCAAAAGCCACCTGACACTTGTCATCCCAATTAAACTTAACTCCCGGCTTAGTGAGCTCATAGAACGGCCTAAACCTTTGCGAGTGCTGGGAGACAAACCGGTGTATAAACTGTAACCTCCTGATCAATCCTATAACTTCATTCAAATTCTTGGGAGGAGGCATATCTCTTATGGCCTTTGCCTTGTTGGGATCAATCTCAATACCCCTTTTACTGACAATAAATCCTAACAACTTCCCAGATGAAACGCCAAACACACACTTCTTGAGGTTCATCTTTAGCTTGTATTCTCGTGATCTCTGCAAAACTTTAGCCAGAGCCCCAGGATGCTCAATCCTTGTTCTTGATTTCACTACTAGGTCATCGACATACACCTCAATATAGATGTGGATCATATTATGAAAGATTGCCATCATGGCCCTTTGGTAGGTGGCTCCGGCGTTCTTAAGCCCAAATGGCATGACCACATAGTAATAAGTTCCCCAAGGTGTAGTGAATGAGGTCTTTTCTTGGTCTTCCTCAGCTAAGCGGATCTGATTGTATCCTGAGAAGCCATCCATGAAGGAGAGGGTCTCATACCCTGCCGTATTATCAATCAAACCATCAATATGAGGGAGGGGGAAATCATCTTTAGGACACGCACGATTGAGATCCCGGAAGTCTATGCAAATCCTGACTTTCCCATCTTTCTTCATTACCGGGACAATGTTAGCCACCTGTGGACGCACTTTTCGGCACGATAGGTCGGGCTGGTTCGTTTGTTGGTTTATTAAGTGCGTGGGCGTGCCAGTCACAAAGTGACAATTTATTGTACGCTCGATCCGACTTCGGTCAGACGATTGTGTGGTTCATGTCGGGACCAAAACCCACCGCGCCATGAAGGTCGCGGCGTTATTTACATCCCCCATTGATGCGGGACGGGACCACGGACACGACAAGCTCGCGATCGTCCCTTAACGAGGGAAGCGTCGGACGTGCGTGGTTGAGAAACCGGCAAGAGCTAGGGTGGTCGGCTCTCTCTTTTGTGCCCGGATCAGGTCACGGGACGGTAACGCTCTCTCTCGCAGCAGTGGTGATATAAATAGAAAGCGAGCTAATTACCCTATCATGCTCTCTAGCAGCGGCATAAACAAGCATATATGAAATTAAGCAAAATGCCAAGTAAGGGAGCAAATGCGATACCTCCCGTGGGGAAGACGGACCCGGCCGAAAACTCGTACTCCCGGGAAACATAACACACAATAATTACAGCAATGGAAACATGCCCACTCCACGCAGGGAGGTAAAGGGCTATACAAATGGGCCCGGGAGGACCGAATTCGGGTTGACGGGCAGCTTCGTGTGTTGATTCGGCTACACGCGTGTTCATGACCGTGGGGCCCACGTGCTGTCCGGAGGGGCTGTGTGGGACCCGGTGGTACCGCTATAGTGGAGACACTTGGAGACACGTTCCCCGGGCTGGCGGCACGCTGGTTCGCCGGCCGGAGGCCGGGCGGCTCCGTTCGGCACCAGTCGGAAAAAATCGATCGGAAATCTGCCGGTTCTGTATTTCAACGCGCGCTCCAGCGAGAACGGACGCTGCAATCAGCACCGGTGTCGGAATGCGACGAGATCAGAGCCGTTGGAAAGCTGCTTCGATGTACTGTAATCTAGTGGCCTTCAAAAAAATTCACCAGATTTGTACTTTGTGTTGGCGAATTTTATATGCTGCTGTTGTACAGTAACCGAAGACTCAGATCTGCAGAGAACTTTCCTGTTGATTGCCTTTGACTGTGAAGTAGATGTCCGAATTTGAAGATGTGTTCTTCAGTAAGGATGTAGAAAATCGAACAAGGAAGCCAGGAATATTTTTGGATCTGGATTTGGAGGTGGTGGTGATTTGTTCTGATTTTGGAAGTGGAGGGTGGTCGGATCTGGGATCTGACTAAAAACACTGTATCAGAGGAAGAACACGAATTTCTAAAAATAGATAGAAGGCTGATAAAAAATTAAGAAAATTTGTGGAGGTAGGAGGTGATGGACAGAACTATCAATAAAATTGGGAGGGTTTGGACAAATCAAAAAGATGGTCGGAGGGGGAGAACTCAGAGGTTCTGTCACTGTAGACAGAAACCTGGCAGATCTGGGATGACAGGTTGGACGAAAATGTAAAAATACTAAACGGTGGATTTTCGGTGTGAAAATTTAGGTGGCACTTAGGATGCAAGGGTAGAACACACCATAAAAATTTCAGCGTGAGATTTTCACGTGGAGGAGAGAAGATATTCGGAGAAGAAGCCTATATCCAGGATGCACAGAACACCGAAGGCGGCTCCGCGGCGGCGTGATGGCGGCACGGACGGCGGCGGCGGCGGCACAGATGATCACCGGAGATAGAGGGGAGGGGATAGAAGATAGAAATCACTCTAGAACTGGAGGTTGGAGGAGAGAAACCAGAGGGAGAGAGGAGGGGCTCAAGAACACTCTTGATTTTCTAACAATTTTCTCTTCATTTCTTCATTAATCTCTAATGACACTATACATAGGCTTATATAGAAAATGGCAAGGGGTGGGGGGCTGGGAATTTCGTGGGAAATAAGTCATTTGCTTCCCCCATGTGGTCAAAACTTAAAAAAAATAAATTACATAAGAATGGAGCACTCCTTTGACTAGGTAGGTAAGGTAGGTGGCCAACCTTTGAAATTTTAACCCCTTTGTCTCCCATGTGGTCAATTAGCATTCAAACCTTCTAGATGGCCACCTAGGATGGTTGACCAGCCCCACATGGATGAGGTGGACCAATGGGGAAGGGGAGGGGGCCCCCTAACTGGACCTACTACACATTTGCATAAAAACCCACACAATCCTAGGGAATGACACATTGGCTTACAAAGTCTTACAATTGTACATATACTTTCCCAAGGATATAAAAGTAAATAAAAGGACTCAAATGTAAAAATAAAAGTTAATGCTCGGCGTCGATTCCCATCAACTCTCCCCGGGTGGGAGGAACTCGACCCCGTCGAGTAGGGGTATGGATGCTCGAGTACTCCGGCGGATCCGTCACCGTGCCGAGTAGCGCGGGTATGCTCCACTCCAAGTGACCATCACCTGCTCAATCCATATATACTCGATATGCACAAGCTGTTACGGGCTAGAGGTGGACACTCCGGGTGGGGCACTCTCAAAAGGGGAGGAGGCGGCTCGAAGACTCACTAGGAATCACCACTGGGTCCCTGTAGGTGACTGATCCGGGTATTGAGGTAGAACCGTTCCCAAACTCCTCGAGTGAGTCTACTCACTTTCACACTCATAAGGGACTGACATCGACGAGCTTGCACACGACATATGCAGACTCACCATGCACTAACACACATATGCAAATCATACAAATAAGAAACTGACTCATACATGACTCTAGACACACCTATTGTTAGTCCGACCCGTACATAGGTGACGGCGGACCAGGACACCCGAATGTGTGCTATGCATGCATGTTATGTAACCGGAGATGGGTGGTATGGGGAACACCTAAACATCCAAGTATGACCCAGTCATGCATGGACGGCCCTTTGGATTTGGGAGACTTGAGAGGGCTAGGAGGGCCGAATGTTGTTGTATCGTGAACGGGCTTGGTGGGTGTAAATGACCCGGCCCGTGGGGTAGGAGTGTGATAGTGGACTCCCTTGAAGAAATGAACTATATAAGGTGGGTCATGGGGTCCACTAAGGAATGGGTCAAAGGGATCGAAGAAGGTATGACCCCTTGTGGTGGGCTCCCCCAAGTCACGGTCCCACGTGTAGAAGTTTTGAAGGTGTGGATAGTCACCTTCTTGCATTGTGATGGGTGGGACGGGGACCGTAAGCAAGAAGTATGATTCCTCCCTCGGACAAAAGGGTATGGATTCGGGCTCGGTAGGTAAGGGAAGGAGTAAGAGGATCTCCGTGGTGACACAACCCACGGTGCACTCGGAGGTAATGGACCCATAGGCCGGATGGGTGAAGCTAAGACTAGCGGGTTGGTCGAAGCCTCGGGCCAATAAATGTGTAAAGGTCAACTGTCGGTCTAACCCTTTAAGAAGGTCGTCCAATGTGTCCACATAGTGATGAGACCGGAAGGTGGTATGAAATGAGTTGCTTGACACTAGTGGTAGTGTGGGGTCCATTAATGGGAAGGGAGGTGGGACCAAGCCATCCTTGAGCCAACTAAGAAGCGGCTCGGCTATGAAAAGCGTACCCGTTAGAAATACGGGTGGCTCGGGCCTTGGTGGTTCCAAATGAGAGGATTCCGAATCAAATTTGGAAATAGAGATGGATGACATTGGAACTCTCTCGAGTGGTGAAGGTCATGGTGTAGGCGGCTGGGAGGTGGATGCTTGTCGAAAGTCACCATACCGAGAAAAGTGTGACTCAAATGGTTCGACCACTAGAGCGACCGAATAGGATTCCGCTAGAGAGAATGCATTGCGGATAAGATATTCCAATTGGAAGTGAAGGCGCAAACCTCTCCGGAACTGAAATGCGGCCGTGTTGCTCTCCTCTCCCAAGCCATGTTCCAACCAATACTTATGATATGCTCGAATGTACTCGCGCAAGTGTGCGGCCTTCTCGATAGGCGTAGCCTAACGTTCGGACAACACCTTTTGATATACCGAGTAAAGGGATGTAAATACAAAAAGACACTTTTTTTGTTTTGAAACAATGATGACCCTAAACACGACTTAGACAATGACTAATGACTAGACGTAAATGACACTTTTTTTTTGTGAATGCAAACACCCTAGACTCAAACTCGCTCTGATACCAAATTGATGCGGGACGGAACCACGGACACGACAAGCTCGCGATCGTCCCTTAACGAGGGAAGCGTCGGACGTGCGCGGTTGAGAAACCGGCAAGAGCTAGGGTGGTCGGCTCTCTCTTTCGTGCCCGGATCGGGTCACGGGACGGTAACGCTCTCTCTCGCAGCAGCGGTGATATAAATAGAAAGCGAGCTAATTACCCTATCATGCTCTCTAGCAGCGGCATAAACAAGCATATATGAAATTAAGCAAAATGCCAAGTAAGGGAGCGAATGCGATACCTCCACGCGCTCGGTGTGGGGAAGACGGACCCGGCCGAAAACTCGTACTCCTGGGAAACTTAACACACAATAATTACAGCAATGGGAACATGCCTACTCCACGCAGGGAGGTTATACAAATGGGCCCGGGAGGACCGACTTCGGGTTGACGGGCAGCTTCGTGTGTTGATTCGGCTACACACGTGTTCACGACCGTGGGGCCCACGTGCTGTCCGGAGGGGCCGTGTGGGACCCGGTGGTACCGCTGTAGTGGAGACACTTGGAGACGCGCTCCCCGGGCTGGCGGCACGCTGGTTCGCCGGCCGGAGGCCGGGCGGCTCCGTTCAGCACCGGTCGGAAAAAACTGATCGGAAATCTGTCGGTTCTATATTTCAGTGCGCGCTCCGGCGAGAACGGACGCTGCGATCAGCACCGGTGTCGGAATGCTACGAGATCAGAGCCGTTGGAAATCTGCTTAGAAGTACTGCAATCTAGTGGCCTTCAAAAAAATTTACCAGATTTGTACTTTGTGTTGGCGAATTTTATATGCTGCTGTTGTACAGTAACCGAAGACTCAGATCTGCAGAGAACTTTCCTGTTGATTGCCTTTGACTGTGAAGTAGATGTCCGAATTTGAAGATGTGTTCTTCAGTAAGGATGTAGAAAATCGAACAAGGAAGCCAGGAATATTTTTGGATCTGGATTTGGAGGTGGTGGTGATTTGTTCTGATTTTGGAAGTGGAGGGTGGTCGGATCTGGGATCTGACTAAAAACACTGTATCAGAGGAAGAACACGAATTTCTAAAAATAGATAGAAGGCTGATAAAAAATTAAGAAAATTTGTGGAGGTAGGAGGTGATGGACAGAACTATCAATAAAATTGGGAGGGTTTGGACAAATCAAAAAGATGGTCGGAGGGGGAGAACTCAGAGGTTCTGTCACTGTAGACAGAAACCTGGCAGATCTGGGATGACAGGTTGGACGAAAATGTAAAAATACTAAACGGTGGATTTTCGGTGTGAAAATTTAGGTGGCACTTAGGATGCAAGGGTAGAACACACCATAAAAATTTCAGCGTGAGATTTTCACGTGGAGGAGAGAAGATATTCGGAGAAGAAGCCTATATCCAGGATGCACAGAACACCGAAGGCGGCTCCGCGGCGGCGTGATGGCGGCACGGACGGCGGCGGCGGCGGCACAGATGATCACCGGAGATAGAGGGGAGGGGATAGAAGATAGAAATCACTCTAGAACTGGAGGTTGGAGGAGAGAAACCAGAGGGAGAGAGGAGGGGCTCAAGAACACTCTTGATTTTCTAACAATTTTCTCTTCATTTCTTCATTAATCTCTAATGACACTATACATAGGCTTATATAGAAAATGGCAAGGGGTGGGGGGCTGGGAATTTCGTGGGAAATAAGTCATTTGCTTCCCCCATGTGGTCAAAACTTAAAAAAAATAAATTACATATGAATGGAGCACTCCTTTGACTAGGTAGGTAAGGTAGGTGGCCAACCTTTGAAATTTTAACCCCTTTGTCTCCCATGTGGTCAATTAGCATTCAAACCTTCTAGATGGCCACCTAGGATGGTTGACCAGCCCCACATGGATGAGGTGGACCAATGGGGAAGGGGAGGGGGCCCCCTAACTGGACCTACTACACATTTGCATAAAAACCCACACAATCTAGGGAATGACACATTGGCTTACAAAGTCTTACAATTGTACATATACTTTCCCAAGGATATAAAAGTAAATAAAAGGACTCAAATGTAAAAATAAAAGTTAATGCTCGGCGTCGATTCCCATCACCCATACGAGGGAACGCCCTCGATTAATCGCCGGGATCCAGGGCCTCATGGCCAGGGAAATTAATTGCATGAAAGGTCTGTTAGGAAGCATTTAAATCCCCGTATGAGGGTGAGACGAAAATATTCGCGGTCATGTCGTTTGTGTACTGACCATTTAATGTTCGGACGAATGTCTGGCTCGAGAAAAGCTTGATCATCACGGGAAAACCGGAGCATATATATGCCAGGATATGGCAATTTTATTGTCAGAAGAACGAAAAACGTTCGGCTAAGCCTCGGTCAAAAACCAGTAAATCTGTTGGCCCGGTGCAAGAGCAAGCTGCGACCATACTGCGGTGGGCCCCCCGCAGTCGAAACAAGACTTGCATGAGCATCTTTAATATTTCCGGTGCCAAAGGGCAACGGGGAGTGTCCCTTGAATCGGCTGGAAAGCCCTATATCTAGGGAAGCAAACATTTAAAATGTGTCGGTCATTCGAGGGACCATTCGGCATTCGGACGGGTGTCCGGCTTGAAAATATCGCAATCGTCGCGGGAAGACCCGGAACGTATGTATGCCGGGATACGGCAAATATATTATTTTGAGACACTGAAAATATTCGGTTAAATCTCATTAGCGTAGCAGGAAACCAATGAATTTATTGGCTCGGTGCAAGATCGAGTCAGGACCATACCGGGGGCGCCTCCCGCGGTCCAAATAGGGCTTGCGTGGGCATCATTAATGTTTTCGGTGCCGGAGGGCAACGGGGAAGAGTCCCAGGACTAGATTCCAAAACCAAAAACGTGTTCGGAGGGAGCGGGCTATAGGTCGAGGATATGGGTCAGACAATGACCATAATCGGGACGGACCCGAGGTCCAAGCATAGCCACGAAGGCCTTATTGATATTCCCATGTGTAGGGTCCAGGGATGACGGGAGCCATCTTGTTCTATTCCGATTTCTGTCAGTCACTTGCGGACCACTTGAAATTTGGACAAGGGTCCATATTGAAGGTACGACGTAGATAGAAACAACCTCGTACAAATGTATGCCGAGTTTGCAGAAATTTCAATGAAAGGGCGGGAACGAATCCCGATAGAATGAATCCAATTTGACGAGCTATCGGCCCAGAGCAATGCCGGGTCACGACCACGTCGGGGTGGGAGCCGTCGGCCATGTTGGTCGCTCATGGGTCTTTTCATGTTCGGACACAGGTCCGTAATAGAAACGCGGCGGAAATCGAGGTGAACCCGTTCAAATATCTGCCGAACGTGCGGCAATTTTAGTAGCGGCTCGGAAGGGACCCGGCCTGAGAAACGAGTCTGGTTTAATCGGAATGTCGGCCCGAGGTGAGGTCGGGTCATGGCCATTTCGGGATAATTCTCAAGACTCAGGTCCAACCTAGAAGAGCGGCATTGTTGTTCCTTCAGCACCGGGTCACGGGAGAGACGGGGGGGGCTGCGATATAGATTTTACCATTTTTTTATCTGGGTTTCAAATTATATATATACGTATTTATTTTTTTATTACTTATTTCCCTTTTATGTATTTGTTCTGAATGATTTCTCCATTTTGTTTATTATTATTATTATATTTTCTTATTTACTATTATTGTCACTATTTCATTTTTTTGTTTATTTCATATATATATATATATATATATATTCAAGTTTATTTATTTATCATGGTTTTTATTAATTTATTATCATAATTATCACTATCATTAATTTTTTTTTGGAGAGAGAGTGAGCCAATGGAGGGCTAAAAAGGGGCTGAAGGGGCGTGCCGGCGAAGGTCTGGCCGAGCTGGGCATGCCGGCGAGGAGCGTGAGCGGGCGCGTCGGCGAAGGGCGCGAGCGGGCGCGCCGGGTAAGGAACAGGGAGCGTGCCGGCGAAGGGCTTGGCCAAGTGTGCCGGCGAAGGGCGGCTGGAGGGCATATCGGAGGAGGAGCCAGAGGCGTGCCGGCGAAGGGCCTGGCCGAGTGTGCCGGCGAAGGGTGTGCCGGCCTAGAAACGTGCCGGGGAAGGAGCTGGGTGGTGGCCTACCGACGAAGGGCGCGAGCGGGCGTGCCGGCGAAGGTGGCTAAAGGGGTGTGGCGGAGAAGGTCTGGCCGAGCTGGGCGTGCCGGAAAAGGGTGTGTCGGCCAAGGATGGCTAGAGGGTGTACCGGCGAAGGGCATGGGGAGCCCACTCCTCTTCCATTCTTATGTCTTTTCCCTTTTTCTTTTCTCTCTTGATTTTATTAAGTTTGCGTGGGTTTCTTCTCTCTTTCTCTTGATTATCTTTCATTCTTTCTCTCCCGAGGACGGATGTTCAAGTTGCTTAGTTGTTGTTCGATTCGGCTCTCTTTGAGTTGATTACGGTTCCCTTGCCTCGGTTAAAGTGTTTTACCATTGTTCTTTTCGTTTGTTTGTTACTTTCTTTTAGTCCTTTTTAACGTGTGGTTGTTCAATTTGTTTGTTGCTTCCTTTTATCTTTTTAATATGTTATCGTTTCTAACAAAAAATCCGGCAGCACCTCCCCTTGACCCGAGCGTAAGGGAGATACAGGGAACGCGCCCACATGGAGTGGCGGAACCCGACAACTGGAGGTGGGCGCCCGAGAGCGGCAACACCTTTAATAAAACTTCAAAAAACTCGGAGGCAACGGTGAGTGGAAGACTATTCTAGGACTTGCTAAGGGGGGGATGCACCGGGCAAGAAGGAGGGGCAAGTGTGCCGTGCCAGGGAGGCTAAAGGTATGGCGGTGAAGGCCTCGAAGGAAGGCCCAAAGGGGCGTACCGGCGAGGGCTATCATAGGCGTGCCGGGGGAAGGCAGCCAAGGCCGTGCCGGCGAAGGGTGTTGAAGAGTGCACCGACGAAGGCTCAATGGGGGTGTGCTGGCGAAGGGTTCAAAGGGGGCGTATCGCTAAAGGCTGGGGTGTGCCGCTGAAGGCACAACTGGGCGTGCCGTTGGAGGCACAATCAGGGTGTGACGTTGAAGGCACGACTGGGTGTGCCGTTGAAGGCACGACTGGGTGTGCCGTTGTAGGCACAATCAGGGTGTGCCGTTTGAGGCACGACTGGGGTGAACGAAAGTGAAAACGCTCGGCAAGAAGTAAACCCTAGAGAAGGGAAAAAAGAAAGGGGCGTGAAACACCGAAGGATGTAAACATGGAAGACACACATTGGAGAGACGTCCGAGAAGACGTTTGCAAGCCTTCTACTTTTATCCTCACAAGAGGAGTGCCCCCAGGGGGCTAATACATTGCAATGACGGCAAAACAAGAAATGAAAGGAAAGAAAGAGGAAAAAGGAAATACAGTGGGGTGGAACGGAGCGTGGACTCCTCCCCTCCCGGACCTCACTCCCTCTCTCCACCCACTCTTCTTCTCTTCTTCTATTCTGTCTTCTTCTCTTTCTCTTCGCGCGGACGGCGGGGAACGGAGCGGCGGGGCCTCTCCTCTCTCTTCCTCTCTTTCCTCTCCTTCTCTTCTCTTCCCCTTCTTCTTCTCTTCTTCTCTTCTGCGTCTGCCTCCCCCTGTGTCTGTCGAAGGAGAGGGGTTTTTATATCCTCCACGGCGGAAGCGTCCGAAGGTGGGAAGTGTCCGACGGGCATTTAATGGGAGTTGACTCCCTTGTCCTGGGTGGCAGGAGGAGTAGGCAGTGTGGCCCTCTCCTCGGGAGACACCTCAGCAAGTCCACTGCGCGCCAAGAATCCCTAGGGCATGGGCGTAAGATTTCGTCTGCCAGAATGTGCCGTTGAAGAGCCTGAATGGCGTGCCGCTGGCAGGCACAACAAGCGTGCTGCTGAGAGGGCCAAAGGGCGTGCCGCTGGAACATATGGAAAGCGTGCCGCTGAAGAGCCCAAAGAGCGTGTCGCTGAAGCGCGGGCTGGGTGTGTCGCCGAAGAGCCCTGGGGGCATGCCGCTGAAGGGGCGCAAGGGAGTGTGCCGCTGAAGGGCTGCAAGGGCGTGCTGCTGAGGGGCTGCCAGGGCGTGCCGCTGAAGGGCCACCAGGGGCGTGCCACTGAAGGGGGCACAGGGTGTGCCGCTGAAGGACACCAGGGGCGTGCCGCTGAAAGGGCACGGGGGTGTGCCGCTGAAGGGCATCAGGGGCGTGCCGCTGAAAGGGCACGGGGTTGTGCCGCTGAAAGGCTGGCACAGGGTGTGCCGCTGAAGGCTAAATGGGCAGTTCTGAGCCTATTGTGAGCGCGAGTTGTGGCCCATTTGATTTTCTTCGAGGCCTATGGATTGTGGGGCTCTCGGTGGTTGATTTCTCTTCACTGTCGTGATTCCAGAGACAGCTTCATGGCGGTGTGTGTGTGTGTTCGGGGAGTCCGGATGGCCCCTCTTCCACGCAGTTTCTTCAGTTCGGGGTTGCTGTTGATGCTGGACTAGTTGGGGCGTACGGGAGTGCAATTTTTCATGTCCACACCACCCAGTTGGGATAGAGGACAACTCTGATGAACCTAGCCTTATGGAGCTTATCGATCTCTTCTTTCATTTTTAATGCCATGTAAGGGTGGAAACGTCTCAACCGTTGCTTGACCGAGACGGATCCTGGTTTTAGTGTTAATCTGTGTTCTACAAGCGTGGGGTCTAATCCCAGAATATCCTCGTAACTCCATGCAAATGTGTCCTTGTATTCTTGAAGAACTAGAATGAGCTCCTTTTCTTCAGAAGGCGATAAATTTTTACTTATGAGGACAATCCTAGGGTCTTTCTCAGTTCCCAGATTAATTTCTTTGGTTGGTTCTTCTACTGAGGCTAACGGTTCGTCAAATCTCCTCATGCCACTAGCAAATGTGTCAGCCTCGTCCTCATATTCTTCATATTCCTCGTCCCCCTCTTCGACATGGTCTTCATCATTCATAATCTCATAAACGCCGAATCCCTCATTGAAGACACATGTGCTCTCATATTCTAATTCTGACAGGATGATCAGATCCTCTAAAAATTCGGGGATGGCTAAGCAAGCTTGGCACCTCTTGGCTAAATCTCTTAAGAAACGGCGGGGAACCTGCTTACCCTTGGACTTCCTAGCGACTACCCCTGGACTCTTGGCACTAGAAGTAAAAGATCAACTAGCCTAACTCCTAGACTCTGACGAAGAGGAGGAAGAAGGGGAAGAAGCGGGTACAGAGGGTGGTATAGAGGAGGACCCCTCGCCGGAGGGGTAGAAAAGGTCCACTAATGGGCCTTGAACAAGTGGCCCTTGGATCAGGGCACACTCAAGGAGAAGATAGGAGGTTTCCTCAATGAAGATGTGGGAGGTGGATTGGTGAGTTTGAAAATTGGCATTTTTTTTATTTTCAAGGATAGTGAAGCAATGAGCGGGAGGAGAGGTAGAGGATGAGAATGAGGAAATGGAAAGGTTGGAGAACTCTTGAAAAACATCAGAATTAATCGATCACCCACGCGGGGGCGTAATGGTGAGCTGGGAAAACTGCTGATTGAGTAGAGGAATAGTGAATGAAATGTGGAAAGCATCCGAGTTAATCGAAATCAAGACCGCGGGCGGTCTGGGGATGTTGTTGAATAATCTAGAGCAAATTAAGCGGATCAATAACGGATGGATGGATCAGAGAGAGAAAAGGCCGGCCCACAGCCTGTCTACAGTAAAGCCCTCTTCATATGGAACATCTGGCTCGCCTGTGTCTGTGTAATTGCTCAACAACTGTCGCTTATCAGTGATCACAGCCGGCTTCTCTATCACATCATGCACCAATGGCAGCCATTCCGGATCTGTTGGCATAAATAGTCGGGTCAGAGATGTAGCAATGTCATCCATATCGAACCATCTATACCATTCACATTCAAGATCGTCCATCTTTCTCCTCTTCTCTGGCCTTAAGGACTCTAAAGCCTTGTATGAAACCAGCGGAGCTATGTGCCTGGCAAACTATCATGCATGAACATATTGGCCATCCAGGATTGAAGTAAGAATTGTGGCCTATTCTCCCATCTGTTCAGTGGGCCCCTTTACAAAATGAGTGTATAGGGACCACGTTAATGGCCGTCAGTTTGGTTTGAATGTTGAGGTCATGGTGGTCCACACTTCTTCTTCTGCTTCAGATGACTCTTCCTTTTTCGGCCCTTTGTAACCAAGACCACCTCGAGGGATGAGCTTGTGGTTCTTGACAGTCTTAGTCCTGCCTTGTAAATTGACTCCGAGGCCCTTACCAAACCTGTACCCCATTCTCATCATGATATCCCATCCTGGGGTATTTATCAAATTTTTCTTCTTCTTCGGAGTCGATGTTGATGTGCATGTTGTAGCCTGTGGATTCAAGATATCATGTCGCTGATCGGCAATGTCCAGAACTGACAATAATGGCATATTGGAGGGCCAAATGGAGGGCACTGATGTAGCTGACAAAATGTCTGCCGTGGGTAGAGTGGGCATACTAGTCACCTTGACAATGTGTCCCTTATGTGGAAATTTGATACACTGGTGGTTTGTAGAAGGGACAACATCAAGCGCCAAAATGTAAGGATGCCCCAGGATAGCATTGAAGGTGGGGTCCATATCTAGCACATGGAAATTGGCGGTGATAGATGAAGGGCCCAGCCCTACTTTCAACGTAACCATGCCCATTGGCAGCTTCCTCGTGTTATCATATGCCATCACCGTAATGGAAGATGGCCAGACTTCAGATTTTGGTATGCCTCATTTCTTTAGAGTGTTGGGAGGCAGAACATTAATTGACGCGCCAGTGTCCACCAAACACTGGCTGACGGCCACTTTATTGATATCTACTATGATACACAAGGCATAAGTTCTTGTTGGTTTCGGAGCTAGCTCATGTTCATGAAAAATAATGGCGGGTTGGTCCCCTGCTGGTGTCAATACTGAAGTGATCTGCTCAACCGGGATGTCTTCGTTGACCATCACCTTTTGGAGATATTGTTGTATGGCCAATTGGTGAGTGGTCGATCTCCTGATTAGCTCTAGAATAGAAATCATGGCTGGTGTTCTGTCCAAATGCTTCAATAAATCATATTATGTCCTTGGGATGGACTCTGGTTCATGTACTTGCTCTTCCTGCCCCTGCGCGGGCTCTTGCTGTCGCTGCTGCGAAAAAACACGATGAAACATCCGTCCACTGCGGAGCACCATAGTGTGTGATGCCTGCGCCTCCGTCGGGTTGGCAATGGCTGGGGGGTTGGTGGAGGATGACGGGATGTCAGGATTGCTAGTTTGGATCGGAGGAACCGGTTGGGAAACCCTGATGAGGGACCTTTCCGGTTGGATATAAGTGGGGACTAAAACAGTTTCTGGCAAAGTGGTTGGATTGGAGGGAGTGGGAGTAGTTGAAGGGTGTGTAGAAGGGGGCTTCTGGGGTGCCAAATTGATGGTAGGAGGTGGATGAGGATTTGCTGGAGATCTTATTAACAAGGGCCTCGGAATATCGGGGTTTTGCATGGATGGTGATAGTGGGGAAGTGTGGAAAAGGAGTGGCCTGGAAAGCAAAGGGGAGGAAGTAGGCGGGGCTTGTGGAGTGGGTGAAGAAGGAAGTGGACGAATAAGTAGAGGCCTCTGTGGGGGAGGACTGGAATAGGAAGAAGTTTGGTTAACTGTTCGGACCAAGGGTCTTGAAGGTTGGATCATTGGAAAAGGTTGGTTGGTTCTCAACAAACGGGGAAACTGGTTGGCATTCTGTTGGTTGATGGAAGAGACGGAAGCGCTTTCTAAGTGCCACCCCTGACCTCTCTCCACCTCATGGAAAGTGGTGATAGGGTTAACTTGTTAATTATGGTGCTCCGGCAGAGAGTTCTGGACGATTCCCATCTCTGGTTGTGCTGCTTGAACTTGTGGCTGCTGAGCTTGCTGTATTGGCTGCTGCTGAGCTTGCGGTGGAGCTTGCTGACGTGGTGGCCTCCTTGCCTTCATGGCTATGACAAACTTTCTCATCTCGTCCCAGTTGATGCCTCCCTGATCATTCAAATCATAAATATAATCCTTGAAATGGAAACAATGGTCTATGTTTTACCCTGGTTGTCGATGGATGACACAATACCGAGAGGTATTCATATTTGGTGACCACATCATCCTTTCTTTTGGCAGAACGAGCAGGTTTGCGGCCATAAGGGCATTGAAGATATCAAGGAGGCTTTCAGGCAATGGAGGGTATTGGGCTCTTTTCAGGCCTACCGATCTTCTAGGTTGTTGAGGGTCATAGTTGGCCGGCGGAGGCACATTGTGGTACTGCTGAGGAGATGGAGGATTTGGTTGCATCATTTGGTTTTATGGAGGAAGCTAAGGCCGGAAGGATTATTGGTGCGGTGCTTGGTTGGCAAAGGAGGGTTGTTGGAATTGTTGTGGCGGCCTTTGATTGGTAGGGTTGCGGGGTTGCATGGGATGGCCGACCACACTGACCTGCTCGTTCACAACTACGCCCTCGGTAGTGGCACCACTGTTGTTCATCAAGTTGCCCTTCCTGGGCGCTCTCGATTTCTGGTCGAACATAGAAAGGATAGGCGAGTCCTTCATTTGAGTTTGTATGTACCTTGCCCTCTCATACAACTCCTCCATAGTATTCAACTTGTTCATGGACAGAATATGACAGAACTGAAGAGTGGCATTAGATACAATCATTTTCACTTGTTCCGTCTCTGAGAGTGTATCTTTCAGCTTCTCGGCCATAGACCTCCATCTGTCGGCAAACTGAATAAAATCTTCCTCTGGTTTCATCTTCTCAGCAACCAGATCAGTAACAGACAAAGAAGGGCCCACACGGTCCATGTACTTCTGCAAAAACCTTCTCTTGACAACATCAAAATCGCCGGCCTCGGTTGGCTCCAAAGAATAGAACCATTCGAGAGCCAGGCCATCCAGAGATCTCCTGAACAAATAGGCCAATGATGCCTTATTATTTTGCCAGAAGGAGGTTTCGTATAAAAAGTCCTTCAAATAAATGAACGGGTTTCCCGTTCCATTGTACCGGTGGAAGGTCGGCATTTCTGACGGTGGCAAATGAAATACTGGCAAGGTTGGTACAGCAATTTCTGGAGCATCCTTAGGAATGGACATCTTCTTAATCTGTTCTTCCATATTTGCTATCTTCTTCAGTAGGACGTCCGTGTTGGACTCGACTAGGGCCGGATTGGAGGGGAACTGATTTGGCAAAGGGTTTCTCAGAAACGACTGAGCTGGGGGATTTTGGGGTTTAGCAAAAGAATAGCCTGCCGAAGCACGGGCAGGGGTTGCAGGACGGAAAGAAACGACAGCCTAATTCGCTTGATGGACCGCCTGGTCCTTAGGGGAATTGACTTGGTGGCTACCCGCAGCCTGGAGGGGGTTTGAGGAGGAAGAAGGGACAGACTTTCCATTCAAGGTAGCCTGGATCTTTTGGCGTTGTGCCTCATCCAGCTGCGAGAGAGCATTGATAAGATCATCGACATTGAGGGAGGAGGCGGCTCCTCCGGAGGTGGATTGGGGTTGAACTTGAGATGACACAGGGTCTCCCACCCGGCTAGTGTCAACCATGTAGGCTTGAGGGTTCTGGAGTTGGGGAGTGAAGTAATGAGTGGGAGCATGGTCTCCCTGAAAGTTGACTTGTTAACGTGGAGAGGGTGGGTAATAAACTGGGACGTAGCTCCCCTCAGCCTGGTACTGCTGCTAGGAGAGCTCAATAGTTTGCTCATACTGACCGGCCTCCTCATCTTGGAACTGCTCCAAGTTGGCCATCTCTAGAGTTTTACCTGACCTGAGCATCATGTCTAAAATGACTGTGTAGAAAACTATCTAACTCAAATAAATGCAATCGGTCAAAAACCAGAGTCAATAAAATGGCAGCAATCAAGACAGTCATTATCAACACAAACAAGCTCAATCAAGTGTTTGGATGAATTCTCCACCCCTAAACAAGTTCAATTCATGCAACATAGAAGTTGTGATGCATTAATCACCCAAGTTTTTAAGGATTTTGTTCAATTAAAGATGTTTTCAATGTGTATGGACAATGAAGTTTCAACACACAGTGAAGAACTAGATTCCAATTTGAATTTTCCAACTGGGAGCTTAAATTCCAACTCTCTCAATCGTAATAGGTCAACTAATCACCGGGGTGCTCCAAGGTACAGCCTGCCTAGCTTCCGTGAGGGAATTCACGGGTGCGAGGGCTTACGGAGGTCTTAGATAAAGAAATTCCAATTCAAAGAGACGGAATGCTCAATGGAGGGAACTTCTAAGTCTAAGAAGGGGTGTGGATCCTAATAGTGTGGAGGGAGGAGTTCCCTCGGCCCAAATGCAATGATGCAACAGTAGATGATATCCTTAATATAGCAAGCAACAGTATCGGTAATACAACAGTGATGGAACATGAGGTAAGCACAGTATAGTAGACACTGTAAAGGATAAATATGAAATGAATCGAGAGACAGCAAGAGTGGATGGCAGGTATCAAACCAAATACAGGGCTAAGCAAATACCCAATAGCACCACAGTATAGCATGAGCAATAACTAGCCAGCAGATGCTACAAAATGATGATAGCAACAATATAACAGGAGCAGCAAGCAGGATATTCAGCTAGTCAAGCACTCTCGGGTGCCAAATAGCAAACAAACAGTAATTGGGGGGTGTCTCAGTGAGCGATGGATGAGATGGGAAATGGCGTCCGGGCGGAAAGACGCTAAATGAAATAGCGCCTGCCTAGAAGGATGCAGATTCAAATGATTTTTTTAAAAAGATGTAACAGGAAATAGCGTCTTTCCAAAAGAACGCAGATAGCAGAAATATCAGGAATTAAAATATAAATAACGTTACTCAAGAGAGACACAGATCATGCAATTTTCAGATAATAGCAAATGGTAAATGAAACGGCGCCTTCCTGACAAGACGCTAAAAATAATGAGCGTCTATGATAATAGACCTCAATTCCTTAACAGCAGGTGAAACACACAGTCAAACAGACAAATGATCAAGCAAAGAGTTCACATATCAAACAATCAAGGTGAGGTGCACGTGGTGCACAAAGGGAATAAGTAAAGAGAGATTGCCACATGGGGCAAATGAGGAGTGACACACGTGGGTGCCGATGAAGAGGGTAATCGAAATAGAAGGAACATCAAGGGTCCCACCGTGATCGCCAATCTGTGAGCGCCGTCACTTAACGTTGTGTGAAATGAAGGTGTGAATTAAAATAGTGCTGTGGAATGTAAAAGTGTGGAGGAGGTGAGCACGTGGTGCTCAAATGATGGAATGGAGCACGTGGTGCTCAATGAACGTGATCGCCAGAGGAGGAAGACTCCTCAAAATAAAATAACAAAAGAAAAGGGATCGCGTGTGTACTTGTGAATGGGAGATTGTGGGTTCCTGCTTCCTCCTTGATTGGCCGGCCAACTAGGAGGGTTCCTCTTACTGTTGATTACCCTAAAATGCAAAGGAAAAAGATAAGAAAATAAAGCACCAGATTAGTTTTGAACGCAGTGTAGTAACTGTTCACTCAAAAAGGGAAACATGCAAATAAGAGGCCGAGCACACCTGGTGGTGTTTTAAACCCCTTTAAGATGTTAAGGTAGGGGAAATGCATGTAATAATTAATGAAGTGCTGTGGGCACAAATAGAGCGGTGCTAAAATATGAGTGCACAGTGAATGCCTTAGCGTGTGTGAGGAATGATGAAACAGAAACTAGGAGGAATAAAAGAAATAAAAAATGGAAGAACAGAGGGGATCTCCCTCCACCGGCCGACGTGGTTGGAGAAAAGAGGTGCCCTCTTCACGCGCAGCAGAGAAAATGGTTGCAGGGATGTTGTTCTGCTCGTGACTCCTTTTGATGTCTTCTCGGATGTCTCTCCCGCCGCGGGCGCTCAAAGAAAGTAGAGTTTATAGGGGGGCAATTCCTTCAATCAGGAAGGGTTCAGATGAAGGCAAGGTTCCCTTCCCATAAAAATGGTAAGAATGAAAAGATAGCAACAATCAACTCGGGGAAGGAAATCTTCGATCGAAGAAATAGAAAAGAAAATGGCATCCCTAAAGACGGGCGCTATTTAAAACTGCGTCCACCACAGCGGACGTAAATTCTTGGAACTAATTTAGCAATTATCCGACTTTCTAAAACAAACAGCGCCTTCCATGACAGGGGTTTAATCAAATGACGTCTTTTTCAAAGGTCGCTCATTTTTAATCAAAATATAGCAATTTTCAAATTAACAAGACAATCAGCGTCTGCCATTCAAGCCGCCATTTATCCAAATCGTCGTTAAATAGATAAATGCCCCAAGAATAAGCGTCCATTGAGGAGGACACTAATAACAAATAGCGTTCGTAATAGAAGACGCAGTTCCAACAAATTATCCAGAAAAGAGAAAACTCATCTCATTCAGTTCCAGAATAGAATCCACTTTGGGCATTGCATGATGACATGAGATTTACTAAGGCTAATGTCAAATTTAGCGTGTCTACACCATGTACAAGGACATGCACAGACCTTGTATCATACAAGATAAGCAAACTGGTAACTAGCACCGACCTGGTAACTAGCACCGACCTAAGATGCATGAAATCCAAACCTGCACAGACTTTGGAATGCACTGACTATGAAATCCACTGACTATGAAATGCACACCAAGTGTTCGACCAAATGCCATGCTCACAGGTTATTCAGCAAACGATTATGTGCACAAACTTTATGCAGACACGTTAACTTTATATGTGACTTTGCGTTGACTTTTGGTCGACCTGTGATACATTGACTTATATGAATAAATGCATTCAAAAATATGCACATGTGCATCAATTCATTCCATGTAATTCATTTATATAGCAACATGAGCATTGTATGCACATAACAAACACTGTATGTAACAAAAGCTCATGCTGTATGCAATAAGCACATATGGAGTCATAAAAACACATATGACATCATACATATGAGTCATAGTGTTTGTCATCATCAAAACACAATATCCAACCGAACTTAATTTTTTGCACACTCTATTATGTCATTTGCAGACTTTATGCTCGAGAAAATGCATCAAAATGGATCAAAAACTATCAATCAAATATGTAGATACCCTACATATGCCTCGCTTCGTGTGCAAAAGAGATTTGATGGGGGCAGAGAGAGCAGTAGCCAGCTTTATATGCCATTTTGAAGTGTCACAGGGTCTGGACTTTTTTTTAAATTCAGTGTAAATGTCTACGATGATATGTAGATAATCTTTTGTATTTCAGCAGTGTGATGTATGGACTGTAAAAGGTGGTACACAATGTCTTTGGCCAACTTTTTTAATTTGTAATTTCAATGTGACTGTTTGATGGTGAATATGGTCGTGTAAAATTTAATCCCATTTTAAATGATTGACTTCGTTCATGTGCAAATCGTGGGTATCCATGTCCACATTTTATTCTGCTGAGTAGAATGCAAAATATGTGTGAATACACAATGGTTCGGGGATGGTATTTCAGGAAGCCTAGTGGTGAAATTTTGATATTTGAATGGGTTGGTCTCACGGCAATTGGAGACGAAATTCTTGACCTTAATTTCATGCTTGTTTTTGATGAAAATATGGTGAAAAAAGGATTTGCTCTGTGAAATAGTGGATTGTGGTTTTGAGATTTCAGCATTTTGATCGTTAATCCAATATAAAGGGACTCAAGCATCACGGTATTTCGCGTCAAATGACAAGAAAATGTATATGTGGTTTAAGAGCTCTACGTTAAGCCACATGACACTTGACTGAGTGTTGATTTCCCTTGTAGCCGTAATAGCAGGCAGTGGGGGTAGTCCTTGTAATTTTTTCCCTCCTAACCCATCTCGATTTTAGAAATTCTTGTCAAAATAACTGGAACAAGGGGTCTTATTCCCCGGGGTAACCTCGGTTATGGTACATGAGTGTCAAAGTAAAATTGGACATTCTTTGGAATAAATACCCCTCAGTTAAGGTATTCTCCTTAACCTATTCTACTATCAAAGAGGGCCTTACTGTTTGATAGCTAGCGACCACAAGGAATACAATTCGTATTTATATATATGTTATTACTATCAAACACTTGGATATGTATATTTATTCAAGTGTTGAAGAATATGCAGGAGCCAATGTTATAAAATATAAAGTGAAGTAAATTGAGCTGTCTAATGAAGGTTGGGTTTGTTCACCCAGCTCCTACCAGAGCTGAGATATCTTATTTTATTTTATTTTATTATATCCTGCTTGTGTTGATATAATTCATACGACACTAGTTAAATTTTAAATTTTTTTCTGCCTCATTCTTAGAACAGTATCTTCTCTTTAAGCTTAAATTTGGCCTTCAGCAGTTTATACTCAAAACTTATAAACTTGAAGATAACTTCACTGATAACTACTTCTATTGGGATGTTAAAAATTGACTCCGAATATAGATAGAAGTTCCTCAAAGATAATGAAAATATATCATTTACTTAATGGTCACAGTAACAAATAAATTGATGACCTGCATCATATCTGACACTCTGAAATTACTACTTTCTTCTTATAGGGGAAAATTCATGAGATACTACTACTCTCTCTAGTCGAATAGTTTAGTGGTGCAACTGGTAAGGCATTCCTCTAATCCATTCGCATCCAAAATTTACTCCTTGGCTATAAAACAAACAATTCATTAGAAGTCTGCAAAGATCAAGACAAGCAATCCTAAGAACAAACAATGCACCAGTTTGTGAAGGAAACTTGAACACCACATTGATGGGCACTCGTAAGGGCATAGAAAATCAGGTCAGACTATCTCTCAATCCCTGATGAACACAAGAACCTAACAAACACTGTGATTATGATACAAAGAAGTTACAAAGGAAGATATAAACAAACAGCCACTAACACCTAAACTGTGTCTCTAGAAGAAAAACAATCGACACATAAACATCTGCTTCCCTCGGACACAAAACCAAATCAAAAGGATGTTGTTCTTGAGACCTGTGAGGGGGCATCCTCAAACTGATCCGTGTCATCAAAGTTGTCGGAGTTCAAGCAGGCGGGAATATAGGCAGTAAAAACACGTTCCAAGTTTGGTGTTTCCTTCAGATTCTGGTTTGCCACTTCTAGGGGAGTGTGTTCGAAAGCTGGATAGAATCGCTTGTAGCAGACGTATGCAAAAATAAGGGACAGCACAGGGAGTGGTATCAACAAGGGAGCATAATAGAATTTCTTAACCCCGAAGTAGCCGATCATTGTGATCTGGTATATGATCAACGCAGCAATGATCCTTGTATGCATGTGAGGCCACATCCGTCCATAGCTCTCATATGCAGGGATATATACTTTCAGTGCCTGAAAGTAGTAACAAGACATTCCAAAAACTTGAGTAACTTTTCACAAGAAAAAAGAACAAAAATTTCAGCTATGCACTTTCAGAGCCTAAAGAAATTGTCCACTTCTGCGGCAATGTGTGTGAATTTCAAACTGGGAAAAAAAAAGAAAGCACTCACCTGATTCCGAATAACAAGCCAGCCAATGCCAAAATACAATACACCAAATGGAATAATTAAGGGAGCAATGACTGAGTAGCAAAGAACAATGGTCATTATAAGCATGTCATTAGGAACTCTGGTAGCATAACCAAGGTCTCCAGGAGCCCAAGCTTCTTTAACCTCATCTTCAGTTTTACACAAGAACTTCTTCTTCAGATGGAATATAACCAAAGGAACCACACGGGAGAGTTCAAGACCATAACCGACAAAGAACCTGAAATTGGGATAAGAACATTCATTGTCTGCAAGGTATCAACGGCTTGAAGAGATAAAAAGAGGACCAGTTATCAAGTCTTTCCAGAGTTCCAAAACTCTTATAACTCATCCATTTCTGGGTTACTGTATAGATATTGAAGCAAGAACCATGTTCAAAAGAAGAAAAAAATTTCTGCTAATATTTTTTTCCCAGGGATCCAAAAGTTTTAGAGCTTATCCACGTCTGAACTTACCATACAGATATTGACTCAAAAACAATGTAAAGCAAATATACACATAAAATCTACTGAACGAATGGTTTGACTTCCTTGGAAAGGCACAAGGCATAACCAAATACAGACTTTTCCATCTCAATCACAAATCTCAGCATTAAAAATGATGGCAACATTATCTGTCCTGACCCAGCTACCTTCCTAGTTCCAAATGTATACCACCCAATTTGAAATCTCTAACCATGTGACTTTTAAAAAAAAATTGAACGATGTGGATAAAAATATCCACAAACTCCTATATGACCTGCTTTGTGCAGTGCTCATCCTACCAGGATGCAATTTTCTAAGGTTCTCCTCAACTAGTGCAGGAAGTAGTCTATATGAGTTAAAATGCATATCATATATAACTATAAATCAATACAAACTGAACACAAGCCGGCGTCAACAAACTGAAAAGAAATAATTCCACATCAGATAGAGAGAAATAACAGTGAAAATCAGTGAAAAAGTGGCTGACTGTGCCTAGACAGTGTATTGACTTCATGGTGCACAAACAGGAAACAATAAAAAGATGAGTATAGAAAGAGTACACGTTTGCCATTAGTAATATGAGAAAATTTCTTCTCATAACTGTACAGAGAAAAAAGAATATGTAGCATTCATAGAAGGATACAAGAAAAAACCCTGTCCAGTAGATTATACATAAAAAGATACAACAACAAGATTTTGGTTCACTTTTATGTTCTACTCGTTCCCTTCATATTTTGATTACAGTCATGTCTTTTAGGATGAGAAAAAATCCATCACATGTGCATTATCAATTTATGCAAAAGTAGATCATTTTTGTGCACATCAACAGGATTAAAGTTTGAATAATTGAAGGTCTATTGCGATTCCGAGGAATCCAAAAACACAATATTTAGATTTACAATATATATTCCTAGGAATCTGTAGTTCATTCTTATCCATAAAAATGAATTCGTGCCTAAATTGGATGGCATACCTCCATAACATCATATAGATAGATTTATGCTTTTCTACTACGTATATGGGCAGAAAAAACAACTGGGGAAGAGAATCACTGTGAATCTGGCAAGGTTTGTCAGTGTTGTCACTTGTGGAACATTCTCATTCTATAGATCATGTAGAAGAAAGGGATGGAGGAAAAATAACACAAGCAGTCACCATATAGGTAAATAATTGTTTCATTCGTGAATTGTCAACTTGACTAGATAAGGGTGGCAAGGAATTAAAGCTGGATTCTGAAACTGGGTGAACCCATAAAAAAAATAATTGCTCAAATATTAATCAACTTGACTACCTAAGCATGGAAAGTAATTAACACCAGATTCTTAAACCAGAGCAGCCCAGGTCAGTTCCTTTTTGGGCTCCAGTTCCAAGGCCAGTTTTGGCCAAAAAATCAGCCTGTTCTGGGCAAGTTACTGCAGTAGAGATTCCAGATCAGTTCAGCCAGTTCCAATCCTGTTTAGCCAGCCTTTAGAGCCATAAAGCAAGGTCTTCTTGTATTTATCTAAGATCCTATTCATAACTGACTTAAAAGATGCCCACCCAAACAAATCAACTGCTCTAACTAACAAACGGCTCTTGCTAAGGAATCCTCATTGACATGTATAAAGAGAAATTAAAGGACCGCCAATTAGATAAAGCCTAGCTCCTTCTCTTGTCGCATCTTGCCCATAAATATAGTCATGATTCAAGATTGTCTATTGCCAACCCCCACGCCCCACCACCCCCACAAAACAAAAAAAAGGAAAAAAAAAACACGAGAACCAACCAATTTCTTGGAACACTGGACAGCTTAATTTTTGTCAGGCACATGTGGTGGAATCCACAAAAGAGTTGGCTGTCCATTCATGCCTGCACTGCATCACATACGCGTTTCAAATGGCAGAATAATGGGTTCAACTTCATTCATGCAGTGATCCACCGAGCTAGCAATCATTGGATGCACAGAAACTGATAATCTCATCAAAATTATGACTTGTAGGCTAAAATCAATCTGTATTATCATAGCAATCTAACCATTGATCTCGTATTCAACAGATATCTGTCTAATTATCATAAAAGTCACTTGAGGTCACATAACTGAGAGGCTCGAGCACATAGGAAACATGATTGAGCCTGTTGAACCATTTTTCTTTCACATTTAAATGTAATTCTTGCTGTGTATTAATTAAATTGGCATCCTTGCAATTGCACCTTTTTAAAGGAAAAATCAGAGATTTTTTTTTTTGCAAGAAGCAATATTTCTGCTTTCTTGTCTAAGCATATAAGTTTTTCTGAAACTGTGATTGTTTATCCAGAGAAAATGGATGTTGTAGAAAAAATTATTTCAGCTGCATGCAATCTTCTCTACTCTCTGATAAAAATTATGCCATGTGTCCAAACCTGTTGATATCTCAGTTCATGTAACCCAAAGATATAATTATTCCTTGAATATTCTACTATTTTTCATACAGTTGATAATTGCCCCACAGACACATATCCCAGCAGGTAAAAATAATAGTCAAGCTGAGAGTAAAAGGCAAAAAGTTCAATGGTGAACCACTACCGTTATGGCAACTGCTTATTAATACAGAGCTTCTGAGTTGACTTCCTAGCCCAATTCAAGTACTCAAGAATAAATTTACAAGCAAGCAAGGAGATGAAAGTACAAAAACCTATCAACAACAAACAATTGCATAATATTTTCTTAGTCAGTAAAATTAGACTATGCAAGGGAAGAACAGCAATAGTTAGGTTTTCAAGTGACACTAGGACTTCTGGACTGATAAGAAAAAAATATCAGGAAGTGAGTGATTTGACCATGGATATTCTTTTGATGCAATGAAGGTAACAGATAAGGGAAGAGGTGTTGAGGTGATGATGTTCAATTTTCACAATAGGCATTCTTTATAAACGTAAACATGTGTATTTATCCAAAGAAAATGAAAAAAAAAACTTAAAAATTTTCTTGGCTATTAATTCTATGGTTTTTACATGTATAACCCTGTAATTTTTTATTTCCACATGTATACCCCTGATTTGCATGAATTACCAAAAAAAATGCTGAATAATCCAAATAGTTACAGTTATACCCTCACCATAACCTAAGTGGCATTTAAATGTTGAAATGATGAATGAACCATTAAGTTTAGTTCTAGAGGGCTTTGCTGAGATCACATGGTCCTAAGGATCTATTAACAGTTTATGCCGCAATTATATAGGAATATTCCTTCAAAGTTAACAGCATAAGGACTGGAAGTGTATGAATGCAACTATTTGGATATATTCAGGGGTATTTTTGACAGTTCATGTAAATCAGGGTATTTATGGAAAACTGAAGATCACAGGGGTATATATGGAAAAAACCCTAAATTCTACAAAGAACAGCGATTCCTATCTCATGAAACTACAAATCTCCAAATAAACTCCAGAAAGAAGATTAAATAAAATATGCCATCCTAGGGACAGAAGTATGCATTTCAAGCTTTTGATCTGGATTACAGTATATAAAAAGAAAAATCTAGTACAGAGTTGAGAATCTTTTTTTGAAAGTTACAGAGTTGAGAATCTTACTTTAGAGCAACAAATGTAAGGAAGAATGTAGCATTCTTAGGCAGGCTACGTCCTAGCGTGCCAACAATTGAATTGGGATGCTTTTCAACTTCTTTGAAAGAATTAAACAATGTCCCTCCCACTGTAACTCCGATGAAGACATTAAACACTATAAAGTAGAAGTATTTCCCTGATGTCGCTCGTACAGCATGACTTTCGGATGTAAGCCCCTCAGCCTTGGATAGAAACATAAGAAGCTTTGGCAGCAAGGCTAAGAAGACAATAAGTGCTATCTGAGGCAGATAAGCTTCCAGTATAGTCTTAATGGCAGTTATGTCCACCACACTCTTCAGAAAGGGAAGATACTTCTTCAAATTGTCTAATGTTGTGAAAGCAGAAACAAATGCAATTGGGACCATGAAGAATACTACTGTCAGGAAGACGATAAAATAGATTATGCTCGCCCTTATTTTCCTCTCAAAATATTTCTTTGGCAAGTTGTACCATAGTAACTGACGTGGTTCAGGAGCTTCTAATATGGTCCATGTATCAGTAAGTTGAGCATGAAGTGTTTGGGAGGCAGAAACAGCAGCTGGCCTATTGTTGAAGATGACTAGAGCTGCACCTTGTTGTTTCTCCCTAAGAGTGACCTTCTGTTCAGCCTCTAATTTAGGAAGCAGTTCTTTAATTTTCTCATTGCAGAATTCTATGGTATCTACTTTCTTGCCTATAAGACCAAGGAGACCGGTTCTATTTGTGGGTCTCGTTCCATCTGGTTTGCTTTCTGTTTTGGATTGAGAAAATACAGCTTCTGCATGGCCTAGCTTCTTTCTATAACTTACCAACTTTTGCCAAATTTTGTCAGCCTATATATATGAGAAAAAATTAGCAGAAATTCTAAAGAAGATCATGAAATAGACCTATGATGAAAACAATCCACTAAAAACAAACCTCTCTGTTGTTGGTGATCACCATTGATCTGTAAAAAGTATCTGGATGCAGCCCCCTAAAATAAGAATCCACCTGCTCTTTTCTAGTCTGCCCTTCAGGAGGTGAAGGAATGTCTCTTACCAATATAGTAAAGTCCTCAGGCTTCACTTCTGGACATGCTTTGGCCACAGCCCTCAGATTTGAAACATGCGTGTAAGCTTTCCATAACACACAGAATGCAACGAAAGAAACCCAATATGTTGCTGCAAGAAAGGCCCACAGCCGCAGGCTTTTTTCCTGCAATAATTGGAATACAGAAAATACACAAAATAAGACTATGCAAGAGAAAAAGGTTGCAAAGCAACATTAACAAAGCACTATAGTGCTATGCGGGCAACCATCCAATCAAACTGCTACTTTCAAAATGTGCCATTGATATTGCTGCCACCAGTTTGTGGAACAGTGTGCCAAAGCAGAGTCTTTTGCCACCTACATGGCAGTGCACCAAACTGTTGCCTCATACCCATTAAACAAACAGCCATCCAATCAGATGATGAAATGCTTGCCCACACATGGCAGACAATCTTTTGCCACATATATGATCAGATGATCATCCATTAAGAAAACACTATAGTATCATGATGTGCGGGCGGCAATGATCGACGTTGATATTGCTGCCCCCAGTTTGTGGAACAGTGTGCCAAAGCAGAGTCTTTGGCCACCTACATGGCAGTGCACCAAAACTGTTGCCTCATACCCATTAAACAAACAGCCATCCACTCAGATGATCAGATGCTAGCCCATGCATGGCAGAGAGTCTTTTGCCACATATATGATCAGAGATCATCCAATCATACGATCAGATGCTTGCCCATGCATCAACTCTGATAAAGTTATGGTCCTTCTGAAGTAAGATGAAATCTACCATGATACACGATCTTAGACTTGGCTTGCCTCATTTGAATTCTACACTTCTGTAATGCTACTATTAGGTTGAATCTGAAAGCCAGGATTCATGAGGTTCAGGTGTCAGTACTGAATATGTAAAGGTTTTTGAGAGATTTCTCCAGCTTTTGAATGAAGCATACTGTCTGTTATTTACACATTGCAATTAAAATGTTCAACATTTCATTTGAACTCATATCACCTATCTTATGCACCTAGTGCAGTCGTTGTGAAAGATGGACTTATATATTTCTGCAATGTGAGAACATGCTGAAGAATGCAATGAGAAAGAATTAAGAAACCTTCAATAGACAAGCTTTTATTAAACATGAATAGCATTGATGCACTTGTTCTAAAGATCCAAAAGGTATTTCGAACCTTCACATTTCCCATGGCAAGCTTATCCAGGTCATTGAATGTCTCATTAAGTTTGTCCTGCAAAGATAACTCCAGGCTATGGTCAGTTCTTGCAATTGGAAGGAGAACAGGCAGCAACACGATTCCGGATAGGACCAAAATCCCCAGTGCTGAAGCATCACACAAATAAAAAAAAAAATCAGAGGATAAGAACTGTCTAGTTTTTTAGGTGCAAATGTATTCATCTAGGACAACACAGAAGAAAATTTTCCCCGAATTCCCCCCAGAGGGAATACTCATGGAAGTGACACAATGACCTTCTAGAAGACATAAAAATCAATCAATGCCATGGAATCGCCAGTGTTGAAGCATCAGAAAAGCAAAATTTGGAGGCAGGTATGGATTCCTTTAGGATGCAAGTTTACTCATCTAGAGCAAATGAGATAAGAAATTTCCCCCATCCCTTACAAAAAGGAAAATTTATGGAATCCGACCAAATCCCATTCATGACATTGTCATTGAACGTTCCCTTGAACATGATCCAAGAAGCAAACTTTAAGCTATATAAGTTCTGAAAACAGGAGCAGGAAAGCGGAAAGAGATCCGGCAGCAGTGAAACACCAGAAAAGGCCAAAATACCCCTCGCTCCCTCCAAACAAAAAACAAAAACTCATTGAAGTCATCAATCAATCGTAAAAAACCACCAATAGACAACTTTTTCCCTCAAATAATCAATGATCATAAGTTCTCCGACATAAAACTCTTTTAGAAAAAATCATACTTGGAAAAAGTCTTAAAAATCACGACTCACTAGACATTGAAAAATGAAAAGAAAAAGGGAAAAAAAAAGATACCAAGAAAAGAATAAGAAAGAGAGATCACAGGAACACTGAAACATCGTACCGTCCTAATCACAACAATAGTATATTCGACACCCAAAATTACATAGTTAGCTTCTATATGGCTGCGAAATCAGGGAACAAATGGAATAGATTGTAGATGGAACATATGACCGTGACCCTCCATATTTATCTACCATTATTACCCCTCTAGAAACGTAAATCTCCGCCGGACATGTGTTAGGAAATGAAATGGGAATTAAAGGATAAAATACAAAACCAGTAACAGACACAGCCCCTGAAACGACAAAAAACTCAAATTAACCAACAAAGGTTCTAATCCGATGAGATCCAGAAACAGAAAACTCAGGGAGTGTCTAGCCAAACATTTACAAAGTTCCATGTTGTAAGAGGAGAATGTAAAATCCAAATTGCTCTTCCCGTTCGGCAAAAAGCAAAAAAAAAAAAAAACATTTACAAAGTTCCATGTTGTAAGAGGAGAATGTAAAATCCAAATTGCTCTTCCCGTTCGGCAAAAAGCAAAAAAAAAAACATTTACAAAGTTCCATGTTGTAAGAGGAGAATGTAAAATCCAAATTGCTCTTCCCGTTCGGCAAAAAGCAAAAAAAAAAAAAAAGAGGAGAGAAAAAAACCGAGACTTCTTTTTGAAAAGAAGAAAGAAAGAACATCTTAATCAAAGAGCAGTCAAATTATTTAAGCATGAGAACAAGAAATTCATCACCACACTTTTAAAGAATAAGGCAATCGAAGCAAACAATTTCACCAAAATCTCAGACCACTCACAAGCAAATAACCAAAATGGACCAAATTTTGTCGGGCAGAAATTGACCAAACCAAAGATAGAAGGAAGAAAAAAGGGAAACGCAAAAAGGAGCAACTTGCAGAGGGTAGTCCCCGTTACCGGTGGTGAGGAAGACGACGTAGACGGCGGCGTCGACCCCGGCCATGGCCACCACCTCCTCCTCGGAGGCCCCCACGGCCTCCCGGATCCAGGCCACCGGGTTCCGCGTCCGCCGCCGGCCCTCCCAGGGGTCCATCCCCCGGGCCAGCCGGCTCGGGTAGTACACCACCTCGTTCCCCGGCCGCCTCGACAGCCATGTGAAGAGCAGGACGAGCACCACGAAGATGATGAAGGACGTCGCGAAGGACGTCACGAACGAGCTGAAGTCCATCCCCACAGCACCACCAAAGGGCGCCGCGCTCCTTTCTGGCCCTTTTACTCCCCCTTCTGCCGCTGTTCCTGCCGCCCCGGAGAGGAAGGAGGAGGAGACCCAGGTGGGTTCAGGTCCTCAGGGTTGCCGCTTTTGGCAAGGAAGAGGGGAGACGAGACACCCCATATAAAGTGGGGGAGGTTTGGAGTTGGGAGGCGCAGGGGAAGAGAAGGGAGCGGTGGTGGTGGTGGTGGTGGTGAGAGCTAATAACTGTCCATGGGCTGGGGGAGGGGAAGGAAATAGCCGTTACAAAACTGGGGTGAGGGCGGGGTTTGGCTTACCATATATATCTCGGTGCAGGTGAGCACATGAGGGGAATTATTACTATGATTATTGCAGAGAGCTACCTTTAATGAAGCCAAAAAAAAAGGTGTGTGTGTGGGGGGGGGGGGGTGCTTGGAAATTCGCGTAAAGAGGGGAGGAAGAAGAGTGTAGGAGAAGGGAATATGAAAAGAGAGAAAGGCAAAAGATGATTTTACAGGGTGGATGCCTGCCTATGATGTGTTATCACCTCTCCTTACTTTTGGGGGTGGGGTTTTGCCCCCCCTCCCCCCCTACTATTAGCATGGACACACACTGGAAAGGGATGTGATTACAAGGTGTTTGTTAATTTAACTGTGATGTGGAATGCCCAGACAAGAAAGAAGAATATAACGTTGTGTGTGTGTGTGTGTGTGTGTGTGTGTGTGTGTGTGGACTGGGGAAAGGGGAGCACATGATCATACATGACCCCCCATATGGTTGGTTAATTGCTTTGTTTAAAGAGATCCGATTATTTTAAAGGTGAAGGAAAATATCTGAGGTGTGGGTGTGTGAGCTGGGATTGGACTTATAGATTGTGTGGATATGATGAGTTGGGGGTGGGGGAGTTGTTTTGAAGTTACAGGAATGCCCATGTCCATCGCTGCACGTTGATCTTGGACTTTTGTGGCCAGACTACTCTGGAGGGATGTGATCGTTGGAGGCATGACATGAGTCTCCTCCTGAGGTTGGTTAGATATAGTTTGAAAGCCATCTTTTCTATCCACTATCTCTCTTCTAAAATTTGTTAAATGAATCTGATAAGGCCGGGATGTACCGCTCGCACCGAATCATACTAATCATAGACAATATGTGATACGTAATCGGTACACAACTTATATGCTCAAGTCTTCCTACACTAGTCTTAACATTCTTGTATGATATTTCAGAACAAATTGTGTTTCAAAATTAATTAATGGGCAAGAAATTATCCATGTACTATATATATATATATATATATATATATATATATATATATATATATATATATATGTATATATATTGAAAGGTTATTATAAGGTTAATTAATTATGAGCTGATCAATGATATATATATATATATATATATATTGAAAGGTTATTATAAGGTTAATTAATTATGAGCTGATCAATGACTACATATTAATGATCCACACACAATATCTACGTACGTACACTTGCATGTATCCTCAAGTGTCTTACCAGGCCGCATTTGTGACCCGATCGAGCTTCAGGTTGCATTTGTGACATAATATATATATATATATATTCTCCCTTCCAAATTTTAAAGCATGCATCCATTCTACGTACATGATCCAAATTCGGATTTTTGAGGCTATTTATAAATTAATCCCGGCCAGGACTAGTTTTCTGGAACATCCAAATGAAATTAAAAGATGGACATTTAATTAATTTAGAGAATCTGTTGATCTTCTTTTATCATTTTTGTTTAAAAATTAAACTTGTAAACAAAATTGAGAAAGATCGAGCTCTCTCTCTCTCTAACTACCCTCGGCTGCGTGCCACGTCATCCATGTGGAGGCTGAGATTATATATATACAAAAGTAAAACAAGCAATTATCATCATAGGTCCAAAGCCTCATTTCATTGCAAAAGTACGTACTCGAAGTCTAAATCATCGGGCATTTATCCACCATTATCCTAACTGCATCCCGGCCCCTTGTATTATTCAAATCTGTTTTTGGGGACGAAGGTTTAATTAATGACACATTATAATGCCCACCAATGATCTTTTCTGAGCCACCAATAATTTTCATTTCTCGGGCCGCGCGCGGCATGGGCCTCGCTAATTTTCACTCCAAACCCCGTCCCCCCGAAAACAAGGGCCAACATATAGTTAGGTGAAGATCAACAACAACAATAATCGGACATGCTTAGGCATGGATGATGCCAGCCAACCCAAATTGCCTCTCACCCAAAGTTATGTGTTTTATTTGGATGGGGGGACCTCTCTCTCCCCTTAATTCGGTACATATTATGGGTTTAATCATAAGCCCTTTGACCGCTCGGTGCGTAATAAGAGAGAGAGAGAGAGAGAGAGAGAGAGAGAGATATGTTGCCGCTGCTGCTGCTGCAGCATTATTTGTGGGGGTGGTTCACAAGTTTAATAATTGAGGGCATTCCGGTCCTTTCCGCGTCCTCGGTCCAGATGGACAGGGAAGGGGGCTTCGGTTACGAAAAGCGGCTGTGCCTGCCGTTGGCGGGTGGGATTCGGGGATGCGTGGGCCCACCACGTCTCTTGTAGAAGTAACACGTCGGTTGTTACGCGTCCGACGCGAGTTCCCCGCGCGAGGCTGCCGACACATACGTTCCGGGTACCGCGGGCAAGAACTCCCGCCGCGGTTATGCCTCCGCCGCCTTTGCCACGTCATCAATCTCGGTAGGGGGATCGACACTGCGTACGGTATCGGCCACGTGTTCTGCGATGTCGGCATGCGATGTCGGCAGGCCCGTGAAATCGACAGGGGAGGGACCGAGGATTTTGGTTTTTAAGAAAAAAACGTTTTTTCAGCCATCTGTCTCCCCACGCCCAGGTTAATTTGCGTGTTAGCCCTCCAATATTACTTTTGAGAAAATTACCTGTGTATATCTACGTGCGTACTGATCCTCTTTTTTTTTTTTACTTTCGGGAAAATTATATATGTATATCTCTAACAACTTTTAATATTATCTTTATATTTTTATTTTTATAAAATTTAATATAATATTATCTGAATCTCTTAACTCGAGTTGCCATGCTATGAGATTACATCCCGTGTTAATGATGGTAACTCACTCATGTGATATTATCCCTCTCATTTTGTTGAGAGAGAGAGAGAGAATAGTGAGAGGGGGAGGCCGGAGATCGTGGCAGGTGCGGTGGTAGTGGCGGCGACAACAGAGGTCGCTGGAGAGGGAGAGAGAGTGTGATATAGAGAGAGGAGAGTGCGAGAGGGAGGCTGGAGGATGGGGCCGTAGGGGCGATGGTGGTGGCATCAACCACATAGGTAGAGAGAGAGAGAAAGAGAGGGCCTCTTCATTCCTCCCCAGAGAAGAGAGAGAGGGAGAGTCACAAGGGAAGTATCGATGGGAGAGAGGGGAGGGGAGGTCGTGGGGAGGGGGACTATATCAACTATGCGGGTGTTACTATTGGGGAGGATGGGGAAGGGAGGCAAGAGGCTACAATGAGAGAGAAAGAAATAGAGTCGAGAGATAGGAGAGAGGAAAAGAGAGGTCGCTAGGGGTCACAGAGGAAGGGGGTCATGGGGGGAGGGGGGTGTACCGGTGGGACGAGAGGGGAGGGGAGGTTGAGGGGGAGGGGGACGTATCGGTGGGGAGGGGGGTCGCAGCAGAGGGGGACCATATCAACGATGCAGTTGTTGCTGTTGAGGAGGATGGGGAAGGAGGCAGAGGCTACAAAGAGAGAGAGAGAAAGAAAGAGAGTAGGGAGATAGGAGAGTGAAAGAGAGAGAGGTCGCTAGGGGTTGTTGAGGGAGGGGGGTGTATTGGCAGGAGGGATGGGAGGTCAGGAGGGGAGGGGCTGTACTGGTGGGGCAAGAGGGGAGGGGAGGTTGCGAGGGAGGGGGGTTGTACCGGTGGTGCAATTGTTGGGGGGAGAGAGAGAGGAGGTGGTAGGGGTATTGGTGGGAGGGAGGAAAGGTCACAGGGGGTTACAATGGGAGCCACTCCTCCCTCATCTTCATCTCCTTGACTGTCGCCATGGCCTTGAGATCTCTGCACCATGGCGTGGATCTGTCATTATTGGAGAACCATTTGATGGGAAGCAAAGGTGCATAAGAGAGCGAAGACGGGCACAAGGTGGTCACCGCCACGAAGATCCTCACCATTGGACGTTGCCAGTGTGGGGACAATGGAAAGAGGACATTGAGATAGGTTTTAGTAGCATAGCAAGTAGAGGGCACCATATGTGTGTGTGTGGGAGAGAGAGAGAGAGAGAGAGAGAGAGAGAGAGAGAGAGAGAGAGGAATGGAGTTGCTCGCACTGAGCTCTTCCTCTCCAACATCGACTCTCTGCTGACTTCACCACCTCCCGTACTGGCGACGACTAGCACGGAGCTCATTCTCTCCAATGTCGGCACTCGATGGTGGCGATGAATTCCAACAACACACCGGCATCACCCACCTCAACCACCCTGTGCCTTGCCCATCTAAGAGAGAGAGAGAGAGAGAGAGGACCAATGTTAAGGGTAAGTTAGTAATGTTCATCTTCTTAACCCACCTAAGTTTGCAATTGTGAGGGGTTGTTGATGGCAAGGGCGTAGGGTAGTTATCATAAAGATTTGAGAGATATTAAGTTAAATTTCATAAAATTAAGAGTGTCGGGATAATATTAAAGGATTTTGAATATATATATATATATATATATATGTATGTATGTATAATTTTTCCTCTTCTTCTCTCCGCGGCACCACTTTCTCATTTTAATATATCCCTCAAATTTAACTTAATGTTCTTAGAACTAGGGTTGGATGATCCTTATTGAATTGGTGAGAGTCGGGCGATGGCCTTCGTAACGAGAGGGATTTGACATGTGATACAATATTAAGTTGGTCCAAGCTATTTCAAAATTTTCATATAAAAATAGTTTTTCAATTGGACGAATCAGCCTGAGCAAATCTGACTTAGGCTACGTTTGGTATCTCAATGGAGGGAGATTCCAATCATTAGAATCTCCCGACATGAGATAATTTTTATCAAATGTTATCGTATGTTCATTGGCTTTGGTGTACTATGGATTTTCAAATGTGAGAGAACCAGGCACAAAACGGGTGCGGGAAAACAAATCTTAGAAGCAGGTCTGGGGTTGATTTTACGCGGGCAAAACGGATTACGCGATTGGAAATGGCATAAATATCCCTCTACCCATGGCAATCGGGCTTTTAAAAACTCCCCAACGGCAATGTCACTCTTCCTCTTTCCCTCTGTGTGGAGTCTGCCGGCAGCAGCGACCCCCCCCCCCCGAATCCGTCCCTGTCACCATCCAGTCCGGCGAACCCCTGCTGCCGGCTGTTAGCCATCTAGTCTGGCGAACCCCTACTGCCGACCCCCGAATCCGTCCCTGTTGTCGGCTGCTCGCCATCCAGTCCGGCAAACCCCCCCGAATCCGCATCACCCTGTCGCCGGCTGCTTCTCACTCCAGTTCGGAGATCCTTCCCACCCTTTCTCTTTCGCTCTACAAGGAGTGACTCGTTACCCCAGTCCGGGAGAAGACGATAACATGGATCGCCTTCCCCCTCGCGCCCAGGGTAGCGAACATCGGCCACAAGATCTATCTTTGTCACGCCCCGACGCGGAATATCGGGTCGTACAGTTAGAAACTAGCTAGAAATAACATTAACAAGCTAAACTAACCAATTACACAGGTGCTATGGAAAGAAATAACTCTATTGATCAAGGATATACCAAATTTTATTACAGTAACCAACAACTGTTTAAACACGATCAAACGTAACTTCCAAACTGACTCTAATACAATAACGGATTCCAAAAGTAATAAGGTACTAACACAACTCTAAGGAATGACTAGAGGTAAACATCTATGCCAACTCGACATCTACTAACAGGCACACTCAAAAGTATCACTCCTGTCCCTCCCCATCGGTATGCGCATCATCACCTGAACAGCCTGGAAAGGGGGGAAACAACAACTATGAGCTGACGCTCAGTAGGAAATAACAGGCAAGTTTACGTGATTAATAATTTAATAACATTTTTATATGC
The DNA here is from genome assembly GCA_022559845.1 of Amorphophallus konjac. NCBI lineage: Eukaryota > Viridiplantae > Streptophyta > Magnoliopsida > Alismatales > Araceae > Amorphophallus > Amorphophallus konjac. The sequence goes on along the minus strand of CM040126.1, from coordinate 334,736,205 downwards.
CATGCTAATAAAAGAAATGAATGACGATATAATGAAACAACATAATGAAAAGATCTTGCAAGGTCAAGAGATATAAGATAACTAGAATTTAACAAGAATAACATGTACAAGTGTAACAAGAACTGTAACGAGGAATGGCCACTAGCAAGAAACAAGAGATAACAAGTCAAGCACGATCAAGTAACAAGAGTAACAATAGTTTTTCTGTCGTAGACAACAAGCTAGTCATGCACTCAGTGCAATGTCTCACCATGTCATTATAACATCCCATGGGCTCACTAATTTTTCGGGCGCTCTCCCCAGGACCAGACCGGGCCCTTATGATGCGTTGGCATTGATTTATTGGATACACGATCCCAAGATCCGTCTAGACATTTAGTCAAATTCGTGGCCAATTAATCAGAGGAATTACTGTCCATAAGTTTAGATTTAAAGGACTAACCTGTCCTTGGATTAAAGAGTACAAAACACAATAAAACTCATCTTTGAGAGATGTGCGGTGATACAGAGGCCGCTCAAGGGGTATATACGGCTAACACGGGGCCGTGCATACAGGAATTGGACTGGAACTCAGCCCACGAGGTCAAGGATGAACGGCTGACAGTAAGCCGCTCTAAGGTATGAACGGTAAGCTATGGGCCGCACATGTTCAGAGGACATTAAGACCCATGAATAAGATATACGGACCATACTGGGCCGTTTTGAAGATATGCGGTCGTTATGGGGCCGCCTGTGAGGATATGCGGTCCACTACTGGCCGCGCATGCCTCGTATAGTCTAATTCGATCAAGACTTTAAACCAGCGGTTCGTCAAAACATTATAATGGCTATCCAACAACTAAACAATTAGTTTTAATCCTAATTACCATGTTAATATATCAAGGATCACAATTTACAGTTATGTATTTGCCAAAGATATGATTCAAGATGATAAAGAGAATGAACAAGTTCGCGTAGGAATGAACAACATGTAATTAACAGAAATTTAGTTACAAAATTAACCACTTATCATGTGGGTTTCTAATTTACTAATTATCATTTATGACACTAAGATGAATCATATAGAACTCTCATTAAGTCACTTACTGTCTAGATAAACGGTTCATGGCGAATCTTACATCTCCCGGCTTAACAGGAATGCATTCGGGCTGAAGGGGCATGAGCAGGGGGATGGGCGGCTCTCTCTAGACCGCCCAAGAGGTTGGGCGGTCATCTGGGGGCCATCCAAGGGTTGGGCAGTCAGGGCAGGACCGCCCATCCCTGGCCCTGCCAGATATGTGGTCCTCTGGGGACCTTTCATCCTGCCAGGGGGTTATGTGGTCACTTCTGGACCGTTTAACTAGATATGTGGTCAGTTTTGGACCGTTTATCCAGTTGTGTGGTCTGTTAGGAACCGTTTAACTATAGCTAAACTGGAGTTGAAGTATGGGCTTGAGTTGTGCGGTCTATCGTAGACCGTCTATCTCTGGGTGTATTCCGGTCGTCCCTTCCACGTCCGATGAACGCCGGAAGGTTAAGGGTTGAGAGGGTTTGATCTAAAACACTAATTACTCATGGAAACGAACTTGAAACAAGGGGCTTTTGGTAAAGTTGGAAAGGTCATGAAAAATACTATCTAACAGTAAGGTCAATTTCATAATTACTTTCTGAAATCATGATTTATAATGGCAGGAACACTAAAAACCCTAATCTGGACATGCTGTTACTAAATCACAAAATTCTCACAATGTACACAATGAAAATTGGGGCTTTATATATCAAAAGAAAGCTTACTCGACGCTAATTCCAACCATATATGACATGCTATATGGCGATCAAGATTAATAACTCGAAATCATGATTTAACTCAAAAGAATACATCATAAACCACGTCTAGACATGCTCTTACTCAAATCAGAAATTCTCTAAACATGATGCATAAAATTTAGAGCTTTCTACGCCAAATGAAAGCTAACATGCTGCTGATTACAACCATATATGTTAATTAGAGTTTGGTCTGTTATAACCTACCTCAACCGAAGAGAGAAACTAAGGAACTAGATTGAAGAACGATCTTGATAGCACTTCAGAAAAACCTCGAGATCTCCTTGGATACCTAATAATAATTAGGGCTTTTACTATCAATGGAAAGAGCTCTCCGAGAGGATCAAAATGGTATACTCATGTGCAGATTTTGGTCGAGGGTACCTACCTTAATCGAAGGAACAAAGAAGAAGGATGGAGGAAGATGGGATGCCGACACACCTCCACTAATCTCCCGAGATCTCCCTGGATCGATCTCCACTGCGGCCGCCGCTGCTACCAAAGGATTCTAGGGTTAAAGGGCTTTATTTTTATAGCTCATACACCTTCTGGAGCCTTCGGTGCTAGGAGAATTCGACGATGCAAGGTGAGTGTTTGAAACGGCGCCGAAATGTTTGACCTAACCAAACTCGGCCGACACCACGTTTTAGGGTTATGGTTTCGATGAATTGATAGAGGGAAAATGATCCTTAGATCGTGGCCTTTCATTTGCCACCGATTTGGGGTCATTTGGTGGAGTATTAAGCTCTAATTCGACGGTTTAAGTTAAGGTTAGGTAAGAGTTAGGTAAGTGTGAACTTTGGGCTTAATCCTCTAATTAGCCCTAGTTACGGATTTTTGCTGGGTCGACCACAGAATACAAAGTTGTTAAATAAATGGTCCTTTACCCAGTTATCATTTTCTAGATTTTTATAAGATAGTCAAAATTTCACTTGTCCTATTTACTAAGGAATTAAATATTAAATCTCAAAATTCATGCATTAATCCATTTTATTTCAATTTTTATTTAATAAAAGCTCAATAAATAAATTGGGGTATTGCACCCTCCTCTACTTAAGGAATTTGGTCCTCCAAATTCACCGCACTAAATACGGAAGATAGGGAATGAGATAGCTCACCTAGAGTAAGTCGGGATACCTCTTCCGCATAGTATCTTCAGATTCCCAAGTAGCTTCTTCGGTCCCACGCCGACTCCACTGAATCTTGACCATCGGTATGGAACAATTCCAAAGTTGCTGTTGCTTCCGGTATAGAATCTTGATAGGTCTTTCGTCATAGGTCAAATCTTAGAAATCCACATGCTGAATGATGTGAGTGGGGTCATACACATATTTCCGTAACATAGACACATGGAAAATATTGTGTACGCCAGACAACTGAGGTGGTAATGCCAGCCTATAAGCAACCTCTCCCACTCTATCCAAGATCTCGAATGGACCAATATATCTCGGACTTAGCTTGCCCTGAATGCCAAATCTTCGAATCCCTCTCGTAGGAGAGACCTTGAGAAATACATGCTCGCCAACCTGAAACTCCAATTCTCTCCTTCTGTTGTTGGCATAACTCTTCTATCTTGATTGGGCTACTTGTAACCGGTATCGGATAATACGGATGTTCTGTGATGATTCTGAAATAAGATCTGGTCCAAGCCACTGTTTCTCACCTGCTTCATCCCAACATAACGGGGAATGACAACTTCTTCCATACAATGCTTCAAAAGGAGCCATCTGTATGCTGGATTAATAACTGTTGTTGTAGGCGAATTCAATCAAAGCCAAATGATCACTCCAACTGCCTCCGAAATCAATCATGCATGCTCTAAGCATATCTTCCACTATCTGGTTGGTTCTTTGAGTCTGTCCATCTGTCTGTGGATGAAAAGTAGTACTGAAATTCAGACGAGTACCGAGAGACTCTTGCAGTCCCTTCCAGAAATGTGAAGTAAATCTGGGGTCTCTATCAGACACAATGTTGACTGGTATGCCATGGAGCCTTACCACTTCCTTCAAATATAAAGCAGCCAATACATCAACTGTCCATTTGGACTTAATGGGTAAGAAATGAGCTGAGTTTGTCAATCGATCGACAATCACCCATATTGCATCAAGTCCACCACGAGTCCTAGGTAGACCCATAATGAAGTCCATGCCAATGCTTTCCCACTTCCATTGGGGTATGTCGAGTGGTTTCAACTTTCCTGCCGGTCTGAAATGTTCAGCCTTGACTTGCTGACAAACCAAGCATCTACTCACGAAGTCTGCGACTTCCCTTTTCATATTCGGCCACCAAAAGGATCTCTTCAAATCCTTGAACATTTTAGTGCCTCCAGGATGAATGGTGTATCTGGATCTATGTGCTTCCTCCAGAATCTTGTTCTTTATTCCAGCTTCATCAGGTACACAAGTTCTACCTTGGAATAACAATCTTCCATCGTCAGCCATCATGAAGTCAGGTCTGCTGCTCAAGCTTCCCTTGATCTCTACCAGCTCGGGATCATTATCTTGCAAAGACATGATTTCCATCAACAATTCGAGCTTAAGTCGTATCTGTGCAATCATAACTCGATCATTGTCTATATTCAGATCCAGGCTAGCTAATTGTTCCAGTAGCCTCCACTCTTGTAACATGAGACTTGACAATTTAGCTACAGGCTTCCGGCTTAATGCATCTGCCACAACATTGCCTTTTCCGGGATGATACTCAATCGAGAAGTCGAAATCCTTCAAGTACTCCAACCATCTTCTCTGCCTCATATTGAGTTCCTTCTGAAAAAATAAATATTTCAGGCTCTTATGATCTGAAAACACTGTGAATGTTTCTCCATACAAGTAGTGCCTCTAAATCTTCAAGGAGAATACCACTGCTACTAGTTCCAAATCATGGACATGATAATTCTCTTCATGCTTCCTCAACTGCCTAGAAGAATAGGCAATCACCTTCCCATGCTGCATGAGTACACAGTCTAAACTAATACCTGAAGCATCAGTGTATACGACAGAACCTCTTTCACCAGAAGGTAAAGCCAATACAGGTGCAGTAGTTAAACATTCCTTCAAAGTCTGAAAGCTTCGCTGGCAATCTTCTGACCAATCAAATTTGTTCTCCTTGCGGGTTAATCTTGTCATAGGTACCGCAATCTTAGAGAAATCTTGGATAAATCTCCGGTAGTAGCCTGCCAGGCCTAGGAAACTTCTAACTTCAGTCACACTGGTAGGCTGATCCCAATTCTTCACTGCCTCTACCTTTGAAGGATCAACAGAAATTCCTTCCTTTGTGATGATATGTCCGAGAAAGGACACCTCTTATAGCCAGAAGTCACACTTACTGAATTTGGCAAATAGCTTATGATCTCTCAATAGTTGTAATACCATCCTCAGATGTTCAGCATGATCCTCTTCATTCTTAGAATAAATCAGGATGTCATCAATGAATACCACGACCCATTGATCAAGATAGGGCCGAAATACATTGTTCATCAACTGCATGAAAGCTGCTGGTGCATTCGTTAGACCAAAAGGCATAACGACAAATTCAAAATGACCATACCTGCTGCGGAAAGCTGTTTTATAGATATCCTCTTCCTTAATCCACAACTGATGATATCCAGATCGAAGATCGATCTTAGAAAAATACTGAGCTCCCGCTATCTGATCAAATAATTCGTCAATCCTCGGCAATGGATATTTGTTCTTGACAGTCTGCTGGTTTAATTGCCGATAATCGATGCACAACCCCATCGAACCATCTTTCTTCCGGACGAATAATATAGGGGCTCCCCAAGGGGAAGTACTTGGACGAATGAAACCCTTCTCGAGCAATTCCATCAACTGTTGCTTTAATTCTCTCAGTTCCACAGGAGACATACGATAAGGAGCATTGGAAATAGGAGATGTACCAGGAATGAGATCAATAGAAAAGATAACTTCCCGCTCAGGCGGAAGTCCTGGTAGTTCATCTGGAAAGACATCAGGAAAATCTCGGACAACAGAAATGTCCTTAATCTCGATCTGCTGCTCGGGGGTCGCACAGACAAAGGCTAGAAAAGCCTCGCATCATCGTCTCATTAGCTTAGCAGCTCGAAGAGCCGAAATAAGTGATACGGAGTTATGGTGCTTAACTCCCACAAAAGAAAGTCCAGGGTGTCTAGTAAAAGACACAGAGCTAGAACTACAGTGAACATTGGCCTCATAATTAGCCAACCAATCTGCTCCTAGGATTACCTCATAATCTTTCATGTCCATGCAAATCAAGTCAGCTGGAAACTTCTGCTCCTCAATCATAACCTTATTAGATGGATAGAAATACTAAATTGCCGATCTAGAACCAATAGGTGTTGATATTTCTAACGGAGAATTCATCAAAACAGGTTCCACAGCTAACGACTTAGGAAATCTTCGAGAAATAAATGAATGTGTGGCACCAGAATCAAAAAGAACAAATGATGGCTTGTCGAGTATAATAAGAATACCTTCGACGAGTCCACCATCCTCGGCGGTTCCTACTTCATCTGCATGTAAAGCTTGAAGCTTGCCTTGTGGCTTCTTGATGCCTTGTGGTTTGGCTGGGGTAGCTTGCTCCGACAGAAGAGGACAGTCAGGGATACGGTGCTCCATACTTCCACATCGCAAACAGGCGCCTAGCTTGCGCCAGCACACCTCCATCTTGTGACCTGGACAATCACAAAACTTGCACACACCCTTGAATGGAACAATAGGGTCAGGCTTCTTGTCTTCACGCTTCGGCATCTTGCCTTTCCACGATCCAGAACCACTCCACGAACCAGGTCCACTAATGGGCCTCTTCTTGCCATACCCGGGTTTGATATTCTCGGAACCCGTAGGTTGTTCCTTTCTTGCACCTTTTCCACGGATTCTCTCCGTCATTTCTAGAGTATCTTCTAGGACTTGGGCTTTCCTCACCATCTCAGAATAAGTGGAGATTTCCATTGGTGCCAATTGGTTGATATAATGTAGCCTCAGTCCATTGAGAAAGCGCTTGGCCTTCATCTTCTCGGTAGATATCAAGTGGTTAGCATATCGGGATAACCGAGAAAATTGAGCTTCATATTCTGCCATAGATAGATTGCGCTGCTTCAAAGCCGCGAACTCTGCTGCCTTCTTCTCTTGCACTCTATCAGAAAAATACTTGCTGTTAAAGAATTCCTCGAACTCCTCCCATGTGACTTGCTGATCACCAAGGGTAGCCTTCATAGAATCCCACCATGTTCTTGCATCACGTTCAAGTTGAAAGGTTGAAAGAAGGACACGCTCTTGATTGCTGCACTGCATTACTTCGAATATCCTTCCCATCTCATCTAGCCAGTGCTCGGCTTCATCAGGGTCAGTCGAGCCACCAAATCTCGGCGGATTCATCCATCAAAAGTTCCGATATAAGTCGCCGGTGCCATGGTGTGCAGCTCCTGCTTGAGCTACTTGTTGCAAAGCCTAGGTAAGGCCTTGAACCGTGCGCTACAAGTTCCTCCATTCCGCACGATCAGCTGCCATTGCAAAGGCCTACACGTGGAATAGATTACTTGGTTCCTTAAGATAGATAATAACACAATTACGATAGGAACTTAACCCAAGTCTCTACCCAATCTCACCAGGTCAGGTCCTTAGACTTTTACAAGGTTAGGGGTCCTATGATAACACTTAGAACCCTAGACTTAGAAAATCTAGAACTTAGGAAAATCTAGGAATATTAAACCTAGGCTCTGATACCAACTAAACTGTCATGTCCCGACGCGGAATATCGGGTCGTACAGTTAGAAACTAGCTAGAAATAACATTAACAAGCTAAACTAACCAATTACACAGGTGCTATGGAAAGAAATAACTCTATTGATCAAGGATATACCAAATTTTATTACAGTAACCAACAACTGTTTAAACACGATCAAACGTAACTTCCAAACTAACTCTAATACAATAACGGATTCCAAAAGTAATAAGATACTAACACAACTCTAAGGAATGACTAGAGATAAACATCTATGTCAACTCGGCATCTACTAACAGGCACACTTAAAAGTATCACTCCTGTCCCTCCCACCCTTTCTCTTTCGCTCTACAAGGAGTGACTCGTTACCCCAGTCTGGAAGAAGATGATAACATGGATCGCCTTCCCCCTCGCGCCCAGGGTAGCGAACATCGTCCACAAGATCTATCTTCATCACAGCACCTTCTACAACGACACTTGTTTCCGGAACATCCAGTCATGGATCGCATCCCTGTCCCTCGACCGAAGGCACGAGAAGAACGCCCCAACCCTCCTCTCAGACCTCGCGTCCCAACCCAAGAGGAGTGGTCGTCTCCCCGGACAGCGTCGCGCTACACACTCTCAGAAGACCAACTGGGCCTCCATCTTTCCACTGAGGCCTCCCCAGAGAATTGGTCGTCGCATCCCCGTGGTCGTTTTCCCTGTGTTGATGGTGGTCAACGGGTACGACAGAGAAGCCCGTTGAGCAACATCGGTGGACATAGCTCTTCCATGGGCAGAGCCTCGCCGTATGATGTTGGGGGAAGCCCTCTGGATGGGTTGAATCCTAGTACCCCAGTGCAAGTAAGAACTAACCTATTTACAAGACCTTTCGCTATGTGTGCAATGCCTATACTACATGATTTTTTCCTTCTTTACATTCGAATGTGTTTTCCATATCTATTACTATGTGGCAATTTGTTGGTTGTGTGCATTTCACTCATCACGACATGTCTACTACTATATGGCAATGTATTGTGATGCATATGTGGGTGCTCTTACTTGCTGACCCTTTATAAGTTTGAAACATTGTACAGATTACACCTGAGAACAATGTTCCGAACTATGTTTCTTGTATGGGGCAGGGAAAAGGTAAGAAACCCCCTGAGTTAGGAGACAAAGCGGTATGGGATTCCGATAAGCATAAGGTCTTTGTGCAACTATGTCTCGAACAAAAGGTTGCTGGAAATAAGCCCAGCAATACCTTGAATAAAGTGGGCTATGACAACCTTGAACGGGAGTTTTTTTTTATAACTGGTTGTCGTTACAATAAAAGGCAATTAAAAAATCATTGGGATGTCACGCGTAGAGATTGGCAAGTTTGGAAGGCTCTTAGTTCAGAGACTGGTATGGGTTGGGATGAGACTAAGGGCACATATGCACAAACTCCTCAGTGGTGGGCCACATTTTGTAAGGTATTTGCGTTTGCTTTTTTTCAGTAAAAAAATTTACATATATTCATCTTAGTAATTTATATGAAAATAATTGAATTCTCTTCTTTTGTAGAAATTTCCAGGAGCGGATAAATTTGCACAGCATCCTCTCACCCATGAGGACGAGCTTGATATGTTGTTCAAAGAAGGGGCAGCTCTTGGAGAGAATGTCTTTGTGCCGTCCTCAGGTAGAATCCCTAATGATATTCATAGTGAGGATGCCGATGTTGATTACGAGGATATGAATTCCAACTCACCAATTGGAAATCCTAATGATAATCCCCCACTTGTTGGAGGTGATGATGATCTTGATGATTCACCCATTGCAAGATCCCTTTTGAATAGATGTGTTGGCCAGATGAGGAAACGACAACGGGTGTCTCCCATAACCAAATTTGAAAATTCTATGAAGTATGTAGCTGATCTCATAGCATCAAAGAGCAAACCACTAGAACCCTCTGTCGCAGAAGAGAAATATTCCATTGAGACAGCTCTTGACATTTTAGATCAAACTCCAGGTGTAGTGAGAGACTCCCCACAATGGTTTAATGCAATTGACAGATTTGAGCGACAACAAAATCGCCGTCTTTTTATTGCACTGAAGGCCCCCACAAGTAGGGCATTGTGGGTTGCTCGCGAGTATGAAAGGTCCATGCAGTCTGAAAGTTCTCGTCCTACTTAGGTGTTTTGTTATGCCATGCAAATGGATATTACTCTGTATAATGCTAGCTAATGTTAGTTGTGTTATCTCAGTTGTGTAGCTGACATCTTTCCTTCCTTTATGAGGTTAGCTACTTCTGTGAAGGCTTTTTGATACACACTTTTTGTTGGCTGCTTTTGTCATGCCAATGGAAATGTTAATAGTCATGCTTTTATGTTATAACAATGATCACACTTGTATTATATATGATCATGTTAGTTTATGCATAACGCTTGTGGAATGTCATGAATGTGTTGATCTGAATTTTTACAACTTATCTTGTATTGTTTCATGTAGATGGAAATTGACAACACTGAAGATTACCTTGTTACCCTTTTGCTATTCATCATGTTAATGTGGATGCATGAATATTATTCCTCCCATCTTGTCAAGCAACGGATATATGATGACCCATGTAGGGGAAATGCAATTGTGCATGAGATGTTAACTGGTCATTGGAAGCCTTGTTATAGCACATGTCGCATGTACCCTGACACCTTCAAGAAGTTGTGTAAAATTTTTAGGGATAGAGACCTACTTAGGAGCAGTAGATATGTGACTGTGGAAGAACAAATGAGAATTTTCTTGCAGATACTGGCTCATAATGAAAGAAATTGTAACATGCAAGATAAATTCCATCATTCGGGGGAAACAATTAGTCGATACTTCAACATTGTTCTATGGGCATTTTCTGTGTGGGCATTTGACATAATTCGGCCTTTTCATCCATTGGACGAAATCCCCAACCATGTCCAACATTATGCTGGTGGGAAATATTGGCCATTTTTTAGAAACTGTATAGGGGCACTTGACGGAACGCACTTAAGTGCTCGAGTCCCTCTTGAGCGTCAATTAGCCTATAGGAGTGGTCGGGATGGGAGGAGATGCACTCAAAAAGTACTTGCAATATGTGACTTCGACATGCGATTCACCTTTGTTGCAGCCGGATGGGAAGGGACTGCACATGATGCCAAAGTGTTAGCTCATGCAGTTTACGATACCCGTAATAATTTCCCACTACCTCCCAATGGTTAGTAATTTTTATTCGATGTGTATTATGATGCTACATTATGTTAATTACATCCATATTGATCTTCTTTCTTTATGGCAGATAAATACTATCTTGTTGATGCGGGATATCCCAATCGCAAAGGCTTCCTTGCTCCCTATAAGTGTACTCGGTACCATGTTCCTGATTTCCGTAGGGTTAGTGCTAGGGGCAGGGATGAGAAATTTACCATGCTTCATTCATCTTTGAGAAATGTTATTGAGCGTAGCTTTGGTCTCCTCAAACGGCGGTGGTCCATACTGAATGACATGCCTTCTTATAGTTTTCCCAAACAAGTGAAGATTGTAATTGCAGCAATGACCATGCACAATTTCATCATCAATGAGCGGATGCAGGATGACATTTATAGAGAATTTGAAGACGAGGAGATGTACCAATGCCAGCACGAGTGTGAAGGGACAAGTGATGTAGGGAGAAATGGACCAGAAGATGGGCTGTTTGAGAGTAGCAGTGATTCACAATCCATGGGTTTCACTCGGGATTGCATTCGTGATGCATTGGCCATTTATCACAATTTGCCATGTAAGTATTGTGTTAGCACAGATTAATGAAATTCAATTACTATGTCAATGAGTTTTTAAGCATGTTTATGGACTTGCAGGAAGGTAGTGGGTGGTAGTTGACCGAAGAAGGACTTTTTTCGATCTGATGATGCTGTGTCAAGGCTTGCTATTGCTTTGTAAACAAGTGTGCCGTACTTAGAAACAAATTTTTTTTCATGCCTTTGATGTACATGACATTTGGCATTTCTGTGGTGTGTGGAATGCATCAGAGGACAAATGTGTGTGTTCTTTGCACAAGTATGCTTTGTGAGTTTGTAAGCAGGTTTGTGTTGGCAATTTGGTTTGTTGGATCATCTGTAATTCATAGCAAAATTCTGAAACTTTGCACTTTTGTTTCAATTGTGCTGGTTTATGTATGCTGGTACAGGTAATCTATGAGGCTGGTTTTTGTATGAATGTATGTGCAGTTGCACATGCTTTGTGAGTTTGTGAATGTATGATATAATTCATGTAAAAGGAAATTTGTGAATGCTGGTGTTGGCGACAAAAAGTAGAAGAAAAAAATGAAAAAAGGGAGGAAGAAGAAAAAAATGAATGAAAAAAGGGCGGTGCTGCCATGAGAAGAGGAGGGGTCGACCCCTGTAATCACTGGGTCGACCCCTGCAACCCCAGGGCCCGGCAGACAGAAAACAAGGGGAATGCAGGGCTGATTTCTGACATCTGGTCTTCAGCTGTTCACATGCTCATTTTTATTTTGATTCATTCTCTCATCACTTCACTCTTTTTTTTTTGCATCCCTTCTCTTTTCTGTGATAATTTCCAAATAGGGTCATTAGAACACTATTTCCTATTCAGTTCTGCATCTAAATGATTCTGAAATGGGCTATGCTGTTACAACAGTTCTGCTCATTATCAACTTACCGTGGAAGGTGATTCTACAGCATTTATTGATGAAACAAGCAATATCCAAACTCCCAGCAGATAGGTCTGAACCAAGAACATTATTCAAGAACATAAGTCCATGTTCTTGAACAACATTATATCGCTTAGTTATGTATGTAGATTGCGGAACATGGTTGCTCACTAGCTATATTGCTACTATCCCCATCACATAGTAACCAAATCCATGCATGCGTAGTGCCAAATGCCCCTATCTATCTGTCAATTCTAATATAGCAATAATCTAAAGGACCCACGGGCTTGGAAGCTCGGATATTTTACCATGCTTGGATTGATCATCTCACTGTTGAGGGAAAAAAATGGAAGAAGTGCCTCATTCTTGGCCCAAGCAATTCTAATATAACATGGAAGATGCTCGGAAGAGTCACAAACTTAAATGTTACTTCTTCGCAGCAAATCAAAAAATGCACAGCGCAAGCCTGGATGGAGAAGAGGCAAGAATGGTGTGGCATGCATGATGCTTCAGATCTGAATCAAGAACAATGGCAGCGGCATAGGTTTCTAGAGGCAAACACACACCACACTTCCCACAGCTCATGGACATGCCATCTACTGCCATATCTTTCTCCAAACCTATAATGAATAGAATATATTATGCACATTCAACTTTCACCAACCGCGTAATAGAGAAACTAGAAAATTGTACCATGCTAACCCAAATATTAGCTGACCATTTCGGAAGCATAAACATTTGGGATAAGTGCCTGATATTTACAAACTGAAATATCACAACTCAAATCGGGAACACTGCCATTACAAAATAGGAGATTCCAATTACAAAACAGGTCTTTTGCATATCTTAAAGTAATGTTTAACAGCAATTACTAGCGTCGTACAAACCCCCACATCAACAGAACACCTTAATTACAAATCCCCACATCAACCGAACACTTTAATTACAAATCCCCTATAATACATTTCATCTCCATCATCGGCCAAGGAACAACAAGAGATTGCATCCCCAAGGGAGGCAGCTACTTTCTGCATATTTTTTATCTACTTTTTTAGCACTCCAATCTTCAATTTCAGTATTCCGATTTTTTCTTCAAGTGTTGTACTATCTTCATCGGCCCCACATATGCACCCAACAGGCAATTGAGATGTCGCCAGATCGAAATCATCACATCACCTGAATAATGCACATTGTCAGATAACAGCAAATTAAATGTCAACACTAGGTCGTATGGAATTTACAAGACATTCAATAATTGGATAGTTACGGTACCTTACATTTGTAATTCCGTCTCCTTGGATTTCTTGCAGATTGACAAGTCATTATATCACATAATCCAGCCCCACATCGGCACTTTAATTGAGGCCACTCCCTGTGTCGTACAACCTTGTTTGTCATTGTTTCCTACATGCATAATAACACCACTATTTGAACAATTGAAGAATCCAAGTCGACGGACTTTATTTATTAATTTCTTCTTGTAAGAAATGACGAATAAAAAGAACCAGACAATCCACGGTCCATTATGAGTGAATGCCCACTCAATGCCAAGATATCTAAAAGTACACTTGAATTATAAAACTTCAAATGAAAACCCAAACTATTTAGATTATCAAAATTGTAACAGATGCCCCGATTTTGTTTTTCATCAATAAATGGCCACACAACAAACACAATGCTTCCTTTTCCACTGGTTTTCAAACCACAAATGTCACATTTCAAGGGGTTCAGTGTTTCACAGCAATCATCAAACGACCATGATTTTAATTTATTAAAAACAACTACTTTCTATCCTCTTTGTTGATCTGATTTTGGCTACGTCTATTTGAATCACTGCATTCATATCAAACTTACCACATCAATGTCTATATTCATACTTGGGTATTGCTTAGACCTTTGAACCCTCGATAGCAAAAGGTCATGAACAACACGGAACAACAAAAAACTGATTCCAATAGCAAAATCAGTTGAAAGTTAACAAACCCACTAAAGCAAAATACATCTGTAGTGCCATTAGCAAAACTAGATGAACAACACGAAACCGCAAGAAACGGACTCCAATAGCAAAATCAGCTGAAACGTAATAAACCCATTGAAGCAAAATAGATTTTAATGCCATTAAACCAAAAGAATGGAAAAGAACGCATATTCGCAAGAGTTTCAATTCCTTGTAAAGAATTAGAAAAAAAGAGAGAAAACATATGAGATTGTCTCTTGCAATTAAAAAATCCACTTATCAATAGAGAACGATTCAAAGTATATTGCCCACCACAAAATAGAAATATAAATAAAGATAGCGGAGACGGACGATGTGTTCACCTCCATGGCTGCTGATGAATTGAAGAAGCTCTAGGGCTCGGGGATGTCCTCTTGAGGGCCACACATAGAGGGGTGGGAGAGAGCCTGTTTATAGGTTCTACGCGCCCTCTGGTTGAGGGAAAGATCATCGATCGTGCACTCTAGGCTCTAAGGTCGGGATCGCTTCCTCCTCCTCTCATATCCCCTGGCACGCAAGATTGGTCAGGGCCGCTGGCACGTAGGGTTGGGCGGATCGCTTCTTCCTCCCAGCGCAGCCGCTGGCACGTAGGTTGCATGCTTGGCCGGGGGCGTTGGCACAGAGGTGGGGTCACTTCTTCTTCCTCCCGCAAGCACTGGCACGCAGGGTTGGCCGGGATCGGACTGCTGGCATGCAAGGTTGGCCGGGACCACTTGTTCCTCCTTGCACATACAGCCGATGACGGCATGGTTGGCCGCAGGTCGGAAGGCCTGAATGCCTGCACGAGACAAACACGTAGGGCAAAGGTAAAGGTAAAGGTAAAGGTAAAGGTAAAGGTCATGGGCATAATCGTAAATTACATATCCCGATCATCCCGTGCATAATGGCCATCCAAATGAGATTTCACGTTTCACAGACTGTCTCGACAAATCCTCACGTTTTTCCATGCATTATCATAATTCAGATTATCAGAATTTTAAAAAAACATATTGAGATGCCAAACGCGGCCTTAGGCAGATCCGTACACCAGTTGGATAGATCCTGGTCGGCCCATCCCAGCGACATGGCAAGCGTTGCCTAAAATTATCATTTTGTATATATACCCTTCAAATAGCAAAAACTTGGAAGCACGCCCTTCCTGGTTAATTATGTTTCCATGGTGCACCACCGCAAGGAAAGTCCTTAATTCAGTTGTTCTCTTGTATTTTTATTTTATGTTGCCGGCGGTACAAAACTTAACATTATTATTTGACTTGTCGCACACTCCGGTGTGTTATACACTCTGGTGTATTTCACATTTTAAGTGTGTAAAATTTTTAAATTTTTATTTTTAAATTTTTTTAAAATAGCTCTAAATATATTTTAATTTAGAGTGTAAGTCACGTTATTATTTAATTATTTAAAAAATTTAAAATAAAATATATCAATTTTTATAAGAATTGATCTAACACTATTTATTTAATTTGATTTTTTTTATTTTTTAAGGTAACTCAATAGTGACGTGATTTATATCTCAAATTAAGATATCTTACATATTATTTTAATTTTTTTAAAATAAAAATTTAAAAATACTACAGACTCGGTGTGTGTAACGAGTCATCCTTTTTGCTGGTACTTTATCCTATGGTGATGATTTTTGTTCACAACAGAGCGTACGAATTTGGGCCAGCCCAATGCCACTCAAGTCCAATAAAATGAACCAGGATGACTGTACCTGCTCCAACTGCCGGCATCAGGAGGGGGGGGGGGCAATTGCCCCTCATTGACCTCCGTAATTTTTTTGAGAACTTTAAATTTGCCCCCTTATATTTTGAGATCATTACATTTTTACCCGATGCCCTATATATGACCCACCTTTACAATATACACAGACATCTTTCTACCAGATTCACCACGTTATTTGATGTAGCTGTTTACAGTACAACCAATTAAATCAACGATCAAGATAAATTTTTGCAAGTTGAAAACTTAAAGCCTTTGCTAAGAAACCGTAAAAGAGAACAAATGCAGCATAACTAAAATCGTAAAAGGAACATAGTATTAATTGCGGCTGAGAAACTCCGTGTTAGTTGTTTTCACGGTTGACCAGAAAGGGAAAAGAAAAAGATGACTTTGTACACATGGTTGATTTGTAGCAAGTCTTTTCGATTCGCACATCCAATCGGATCGACCTTCGGCCTCACTCCACCCGGAAGAGCTTCTCTGTCAATGCGGTGAGTTTTCCCCCTTGCTCAGTTGTCTTATTATCTATTTGATATTTTTTTCTAGAATCATAGGGCTTTACCATAGGATTTTATTGAAAGCATTTGTTTGAGAGTTTTGATTTTGTCTTTCTGTTTAATTCTTGCTTGGTGTATTCCCAATCAAGGACATTTTGCATACCTCAAATCCTCAATAGTTTAACCTGGTTTTTCCTCTCAGTTATTCATGTTTGTGATTTTTTATTTCAACAATATAATATAGAGCTAGCTCCCGCTCGTCGAAAACCGTGTCCCTAATTTTGAAGCTGAAGCAATTTTTGACAAGGAGTTTGTCACGGTATATGAGTGGTCCGAGTGGATCTGATGTTTCTTTTATCTTCGAAATTTTTTTGGAACAACTTTTTATCTCTAGTCATTCTATATTTTTTATCATTTTTCTATATACAAGATTTAATTTATTCACCGGTAATAATACAACGCTTTCAGAATATGAAGATTCATTGTGGATAACTCATTTGTAAAATACCTTCTACTTGAATGAAAATGAATAATTTTAAGGATTTTTTGTATGAAAACCATTGTTAGAATTGAATTTGCAAAAAAACTACTCCTGGAAATGCATTGGCAGGCATATCACTATGTAAACTCTAATTGTGCAAAAATGTCATTTTAGTTAACTTCCGTCGACGGAAAGACGAATATACCATATAGATTATGTTATTCCCATCAGTTAGATGTAAAATGACAAGAATACCCTTAGAGAGAGAGAGAGAGACCAGTTGAGCTGCATATGGAAGACGGGGGAACCGCCGAGCGGCCACTTCTCGAAACCAGGGGAGACGCCTGGGCTGATCATGGTGGAGGGAGGAGGAAGCACATATTCACCAGAGAGGAAGGGGACATCCCGCCCATCAGGCGGGTGCGGGTGTTAGTGTTGGTGTGCTACAGGCCAATTTCGGGTCAGGTAGGCCCAATAGTTGTACGATCTTGTTCATTATTAATAAAGTAGTATTTGAGCGTAAATATGCGATTGTGTTACTTTACGTTGTCCCTAGGATATGTGGTTGTAAAGTCAGCTCGAGATGGGATCTCGAACATGAGATTGACTTTACATGTACATATACCTTAAACTGTTCCTGGTTGGAGGGTAATCACTCGGGGACTTTGATTACCTATTAAACCAGTACACATGATGTGTCAGTGACCAGTCTCATGGTCATTGGTGCGGGGCACCAACACATATGTGTAGGTGTATGTCCTTGGAGGATGTACACTGAACTGATCCGCTATTGGATCTTCAGATGGTTGATTATACCTAATGTCAACTGAAGATCTAACTGTCTCAGTAGCATCGTTGGTCCTTTGACATGAGGCATTGATCGGATCTTACACGAGGATTGGAATGGTTTAATCACTTGGCTAAGTGACTTTAACCATAAGTCATGAGTTGCCGAGTCGTTAACCACTCCAAAATACGTGTGAAGATCATCAATGGTCAAGAAGGGATCGCTCACTGTCGGGTATATATCAGACAGTTAATGGGTCATGACATTGACGCTCCGTTAAATCCCTGGCCAGGGTCGTATGAGTTCGTTTAGGACGAACGTCATACACTTTAAGGAGGTCATAGTCAAATGGCACGATCATGGGGTTTGACAGGAACCATACCATCGATCGTACCAGACTCATAGAATGAGCGAGGGATTATATCGATGTGGTAATTGTGGACTTACAGGTACCAGACAGGCTGGTTTAAACCCGGGGTCCTCTAGGATCACGCGGATTTGCTTGACCCAACGTGATCGAAGGTTCGGAATGAATTAAACTATTATTCGACTCTTGTAGAAGCGAATAATACGTTTAATTTACTTCTAATTAGGAATTAGAAGTTAATGGGCCTTAAACTAGAGTGACTATGGGCCTAGAGGATCACACACAATGGATTCTTGGGTGACGGATAATTATTATACAGGTGTATGTATTAATTCCCTTTGATTCCTTTTAGAAAGGAGTGTAAATGGGGCTTAATACATGAGTATAATAATGAAATGATCATATATACAATTTTGGTCCTTTGGAGGTCTTTTGAAAAGGGCCAAAACTCTATATATAGCCAACCTACGTGAGTTCATTTGAACTCTCGAACTCTTCCAACCTCTCTTAGCTTAACCAAGCATTAAGGGTTAAGAGAGGAGGATTAGCCTCCCCCCTTTCTCCCCCTTGTTCTCTCTCTCTCCAGAAGGTGATAGAGTCGGGGAAGTTACGCCGGGGAGGTACCGTCGCTGCGCAAGGGTCCGTGTGGATCTGCTCTAGAGGCCGTACAGCTGTGCGGCTCGGTTTCTCTGCATCGGGCTTAGCGGACAGCGTCGTTCCGCGCAAGGTGAAATACGCAACCCGTAATTAGGGTCTTAAAAATACCGATTAGAGCACAGATTAAGCTTTCCATAATACCGGGATCGGGCAAATGAAATTTTTGTTATCCGCTGCGTCGCCCGTAGGTGCTGTGCGAAACCTTACAGTGGTATCAGAGCCAGGTTCGCGCTCTGGTCGGTGTTTTAGCCTCGTTTAGTACCATGCTTTAGGGGTAATAAAATCTTCAATTATTATTTGTTGAAAGAGATCTAGGCATCTCTGTTCTTCAAGGATGCTGGGCATCCAAGCAGCAAATTTTTAAAATTTTTTTTTTTTAAGACCCGTTTGGGTGCACTGCGCCCTGGGCGCAGTGCGCCCGCCGCGTGCGCCGCGTGCGCCGCGTGGCGGGGCACGCGGCACCTGCAACGAGGGCGCCCACCACGCGGGCGCCTGCGTGCGGGCGCGGGAGGGCCCGCCCACGCCATCCGCGTGGGCGGCCGCGCCCCCCCCCCTTGCGGGGGTTTATTATTATTAATTTTTTTAAAAAAAATTGCTTATTTTTAATTTATTGGTGCATATATTAATATATATATTAGATATATATATTAAAATGCTCAGTGAATTAATTAGAATTTTATCTATTAAGTTAAATAGTGTTACCTCAAAAGTAAATGTCGAATGGTAAATTTTATTTAACCGATTTGAATTTACGGAGGTGAGATAATTACTATTTACCTTGAGATAAAATAATAATAATTGAAGTTACTTCAATAAAATTTAAGTTTTTGAATTTTTAATTATTAGATAATTAAAAAATTTTAAATTTTAAATTTTATTAAAGTTAAATGTAGAAATATCAATTATTTAAATTTTAATTATTAGATAATTGTTAAATTCAAATTTTGAATTTTAAAAAATTACTAATTGAGGATAATTGCATTATTTTAAATTTATTTTCAAACAAAATTATTGGATAATTAGTTTAAATTTAAATTTAAGTTATTGGCATGTTTAAATTTTGAATTTAAATTTGATTATTGGATAATTAAATTTAAATTTAAATTTAATTAATTATCTCAATTACATGCCCCTGTAGAAAAAGATGGTTCTTTACGTGCTCTACTTTATTCACCTTGTATTGGCCTGCTTGTGTGTTTAATTTTAGTTAATCATGCTTTGATTTTTAAAATTAAACAAAGCTGGCCTGTTTTTGTTTGCACATCCCATTTTTAAATTCAAAAGTAAGGATTATTTTCAGAAAATAACCCTTGATTGATTTTATTTGAATGGGTTGGCAAGTGATCATGGACTTGGATTAATGTAATTAATTGGGGTCTGCGAACCTCCTTTCTCTCTCTGTTGAAATTCCAAATGTACTTCTATCTTCCTCAATTGTTGTACTCGCCCTAAGGGCTGCTGGAATTTGAGTCACATGTAATTTAATTTTTTCGGCCTGCGTGCCGTGTAAAAGTTATAATTAATGCGGCGTCGGAGTTTGAAAGCGCGGAGCACACCCGACGAGGACGATCCAGCTGCTTCGGAAGCGGGCCGGATATCTTATTTACATTAGGGTTAAAGTCCATGATCACTTGCGTTTAATTTGCATTGGATGCATTTATTTTTGTGCAAACTACTAGGTACGGTAAATATATTGGATATATTTATATTACCACCTAGGGTGAGATCAAGATAAAATTAAATTCCCTCGCGCTTAAATTTTAGATCTGGTAAGCGTGGCTCTAGGAGTCGTCGTGGCCCTCCATCATTATGGAGTGAATGAACGTCTTCATTTCATGGATTTGTTGTGCTTTCCACAAGGTCCATGAATTTGGGGGCGGGATTAAACTCCAAGGCTCGGCCTCAATGGGGTGAGGAATTGAACTCGGCTTTGTTGTGCTTTCCACAAGGGTCGGGTCATGAACTCATTGCTATGAAGTAATGATTGTTAGATCTAACCGAGAATATCCTTTGTTGTGCTTTCCACAAGGGGATGATTTCTCGGGGGCCGAATATCGGATATTGCATTGGATGCAAGTGCTTGTTGACTGCCCTTGAGATGGTGTATGGCTTGTTGTGCTTTCCACAAGGTCGTACATCAGTCTCGTTAGGATTCCGACCCACTAGGTAGATCTCGCTGATCTCCCGTTCTATATACTGAGAGTTATATAGTCCGATCGAAAAATAGTGGGACTAACTAAGATAGAAAACCACATCTAAGTTAGAATTTGAACACATGCTAAGTTATCTTTTATTTCTTATCCAGATTACAATGTCGTCGTCCAACCCCCTCCGCGGCATCTTGGATGCAAATAGATTAACTGGACCGAATTACTCAGATTGGCTGCGTAATCTACGCATAGTCCTTACCGCCGAAAAGATTGCGTACGTGTTGGACACGGTTCATTCTGAGCCAGCTCCTGATGCCGACGAGGGCGAGTTACTGGCTTATGCCAAGTGGTCTGAGGACTCCTCCCTTGCCCAATGTTACATGTTGGCCTCTATGGCTCCCGAGCTACAGAGGCAATTTGAAAAGACTGATTGTAGAAGTATATTTCTCAATCTACGCCAGCTCTTCGGGGAGCAGGGTAGGATTGAGAGGTATGACATCTCCAAAAGGTTTTTCAGGACACGGATGTCTGAGGGTTCTTCAGTACAGGCTCATGTACTGAAAATGATGGAGTGGATTGAAAGACTCAATACATTGGGGTTCAAGTTGGATCTTGAACTATGTATTGATCTTATACTCCAGTCATTGCCCGATTCATTTTCTTCCTTCATCATGAACTTTAACATGAACAGGATTGAAGCAACTCTCTCAGAGCTGCTCAATATGTTAAAGAGTGCTGAAGGAACTATGCAGAAAGATAAACCATCTTCGTCTGTAATGATTGTTGGCCGGGCCAACAAGAAAAGGAAGGCATCTCAAATATCCACCACAAGTAACAAAGGGAAGGGAAAGAAAAGGGCCACGGGTAAGCAACTCGCCAAAGTTGACAAAGGGAAGGGCAAGAAGAATGAAAAGGAAGATAAATGTTTTCGATGCGGGGAAACTGGGCATTGGAAAAGGAATTGCAAGGCAATTCTAAATGAAGGTATTTTTGTCATAGACCTTAATTTGTCATATATGGAATCCACATCATGGGTATTGGATACTGGATGTGCATCCCATATCTGCAATTCTGTGCAGGTGCTGGCAAATAGAAGACGATTGGGCAAAAAGGAGATTGAACTGAGGATGGGCAATCTCTGGCTTGTATAACATTGAATATACATTGACTTTTAATAGCACTGGGTGCTCTATAATGAATAATGGTTTGATTATAGCCAATGGTTCATTAGTCAATGGTCTTTATGTATTAGATACACGTTCTAATGTTATGCAAATTTCCAATGCTGATGAAGTGAATTCTGCATATCTATGGTATTGCAGACTTGGTCATGTAGGTGAGAAAAGAGTCTCTCACTTACACTCAAATGAGTATTTGAATTCGTTCGAATATAAGCCATTTGATACCCGTGAGTCGTGTCTCATGGGGAAAATGACCAAGGCTCCCTTTGGTGGACATGGTGAGAGGGCTGTTGACCTTCTCGAGCTCATACACTCGGATGTGTGTGGACTCATGTCCATAGAAGTAAAAGGGGGTTACCTATATTTCATTTCTTTTATTGATGACTTCTCTAGATATGGCTATGTGTATTTAATGAGACATAAGTCACAAGCTTTTGAGAAGTTTAAGGAATATAAGAATGAAGTAGAGAAACAGACTGGCAAAAGTATTAAGGCTCTTCGATCGGATCGAGGAGGTGAATACTTAAGCCATGAATTCACTTCTTATCTTAAAGACCATGGAATAGTTTCTCAGTAGACTCCACCGTATACACCACAGCATAATGGTGTATCCGAGAGGAGAAACAGGACCTTGTTAGACATGGTCCGATCCATGATGTCTATGTCAGGACTACCCTAGTCTCTCTGGGGCTATGCGTTAGAGACTGCGGCTTAATTATTGAATAGGATCTCAAGTAAATCAGTTCCGTCTATACCATATGAGATATGGAAGGGCAGGAAATCAAATTTTAATCACATTAAAATTTGGGGGTGTCCTGCTCATGTAAAGAAGAACGAGAGTGATAAGCTTGAGTTGAGAACCGATAAGTGTAGGTTTGTGGGATATCCAAAGGAGACGTTTGGATATTATTTCTATCACCCTTCTGAGCAAAGGGTCTTAGTGGCTAAGAGAGCTATATTTCTGGAAAGAGAATATCTACTCCAGAAAAATAGTGGGAGCCAGATAGAATTGGACGAGGTCCAAGAACCACAACCCATAGACACAAACTCATTAGATGAGACGGTATCGGTTGATCCTATTCAAAGTGAAACATTGACACTACGGAGATCTGGTAGGCTACCGAGAGAACCTGAGAGATATGTTGGACATGTCTCAGAGGGGTCCTCTGAGGTATGTATCGATGAGGATGATGATCCTCAGTCGTACCAGGAGGTGATCCGTAGTGTAGACTCCGAGAAATGGCAAGAGACAATGGATTCAGAAATCCAGTCCATGTACACCAACAAAGTTTGGAACTTAGTTGATGTACCCGAAGGGAAGGTCCCTATCGGCTGCAAATAGATTTTCAAAAAGGAAAATCGGTGCAGATGGACATATTGACACATACAAGGCTACACTAGTGGCGAAAGGATATCGTCAAAGGCAAGGCATTGACTATTACGAGACGTTTTCGCTGGTAGCC
Organism: Amorphophallus konjac; assembly: GCA_022559845.1. Classification (NCBI taxonomy): domain Eukaryota; kingdom Viridiplantae; phylum Streptophyta; class Magnoliopsida; order Alismatales; family Araceae; genus Amorphophallus; species Amorphophallus konjac. The sequence goes on along the minus strand of CM040126.1, from coordinate 334,712,726 downwards.
ATGGTTAAGTCAATCAGAATCCTCCTTGCCATTGCTGCATACCTGGATTATGAGATCTGGCAAATGGATGTGAAGACAGTTTTTCTTAATGGAAATATGTTAGAAGAGGTGTACATGGTACAGCCTGAAGGATTCACCTCCAAGCTACATCCTAATAAGGTATGCAAACTTTAAAGGTCCATTTATGGATTAAAGCAGACATCTAGAAGCTGGAACTTAAGATTTGACGAGGCTGTCAAATCTTACAACTTCATTCGGAATGAAGAGGAACCCTGTGTTTACAAGAAGGTCAGAGGGAGCTCAGTGACCTTCTTGGTCCTTTATGTTGATGACATCTTACTTATTGGGAATGATGTAGAGATGTTGACATCAACCAAGTCTTGGTTGTCTAAGACATTCTCCATGAAAGATTTGGGAGAAGCATCCTATGTGCTGGGCATAAGGATCTATTGAGATAGATCTAAAAGGATGCTAGGATTATCCCAATCCATGTACATAGACACTATCCTCAAAAGGTTTAGAATGGAAAATTCTAAGAGAGGTCTCATTCCCATGAGACATGGAATTGGCCTATCCAAGGGGATACGTCCTAAAACTTCTGAGGAGGTGACACACATGAATAAGGTACCCTATGCTTCGGCGATAGGGTCAATCATGTATGCAATGCTATGTACACGGTCTGATGTTGCCAATATTTTAAGCATTGTCAATAGATATCAGGCAAATCTGGGCGAAGAGCACTAGAAGGTAGTAAAGGGCATCCTTAAGTACCTGCGAAGGGCTAATGATCTTTTTCTACTTTATGGAGGAGAGGACCTATAGCTTAGAGCTTACACAGATTCTAGTTTCCAGTCAGGTACAGATAACTGTAAATCCATGTCTGAATTTATATTCATGTTGAATGGAGGGGCAGTCAGTTGGAGAAGCTGTCTGGATGAAGAAATTCATCTTGGAACTTGGCGTAGTTCTCGAGATAACACTCCCATCCCATTATTTTGTGATAATAATGGGGTCATCGCCCAGGCGAAGGAACCGATATCTCACCAAAGGTCAAAGCATATTCTCAGGCGCTTTCACCTTATTCGGGAGATTGTTGATCGTGGAGATGTGACGGTAGAGCGTGTACCGTCAGAAGACAACATAGCAGATCTACTGACTAAGCCTTTGACACAGACTGTATTTGAGCGTCATTGGGATAAGATGGGCCTCAAAGTTGTGGGCAATTGACTGTAGTTCAAGTGGGAGATTGTTAGTGTTGGTGTGCTACAGGATAATTTCGGGTCAGGTAGGCCCAATAGTTGTACGATCTTATTCATTATTAATAAAGTGGTATTTGAGCGTAAATATGCGATTGTGTTGCTTTACGTTGTCCCTAGGATATGTGGTTGTAAAGTCAGCTCGAGATGGGATCTCGAACATGAGATTGACTTTACATGTACATATACCTTAAACTGTTCCTGGTTGGAGGGTAATCACTCGGGGACTTTGATTACCTATTAAACCAGTACACATGATGTGTCAGTGACCAGTCTCATGGTCATTGGTGCGGGGCACCAACACATATGTGTAGGTGTATGTCCTTGGAGGATGTACACTGAACTGATCCGCTATTGGATCTTCAGATGGTTGATTATACCTAATGTCAACTGAAGATCTAACTGTCTCAGTAGCATCGTTGGTCCTTTGACATGAGGCATTGATCGGATCTTACACGAGGATTGGAATGGTTTAATCACTTGGCTAAGTGACTTTAACCATAAGTCATGAGTTGCCGAGTCGTTAACCACTCCAAGATACGTGTGAAGATCATCAATGGTCAAGAAGGGATCGCTCACTGTCGGGTATATATCAGACAGTTAATGGGTCATGACATTGACGCTCCGTTAAATCCCTGGCCAGGGTCGTATGAGTTCGTTTAGGACGAACGTCATACACTTTAAGGAGGTCATAGTCAAATGGCACGATCATGGGGTTTGACAGGAACCATACCCTCGATCGTACCAGACTCATAGAATGAGCGAGGGATTATATCGATGCGGTAACTGTGGACTTACAGGTACCAGACAGGCTGGTTTAAACCCGGCGTCCTCTAGGATCACGCGGATTTGCTTGACCCAACGTGATCGAAGGTTCGGAATGAATTAAACTATTATTCGACTCTTGTAGAAGCGAATAATACGTTTAATTTACTTCTAATTAGGAATTAGAAGTTAATGGGCCTTAAACTAGAGTGACTATGGGCCTAGAGGATCACACACAATGGATTCTTGGGTGACGGATAATTATTATACAGGTGTATGTATTAATTCCCTTTGATTCCTTTTAGAAAGGAGTGTAAATGGGGCTTAATACATGAGTATAATAATGAAATGGTCATATATACAATTTTGGTCCTTTGGAGGTCTTTTGAAAAGGGCCAAAACTCTATATATAGTCAACCTATGTGAGTTCATTTGAACTCTCGAACTCTTCCAACCTCTCTTAGCTTAACCAAGCATTAAGGGTTAAGAGAGGAGGATTAGCCTCCCCCCTTTCTCCCCCTTGCTCTCTCTCTCTCCAGAAGGTGATAGAGTCGGGGAAGTTGCGCCGGGGAGGTACTGTCGCTGCGCAAGGGTCCGTGTGGATCTGTTCTAGAGGCCGTACAGCTGTGCGGCTCGGTTTCTCTGCATCGGGCTTAGCGGACAGCGTCGTTCCCCGCAAGGTGAAACACGCAACCCGTAATTAGGGTCTTAGAAACACCGATTAGAGCACAGATTAAACTTTCCATAACACCGAGATCGGGCAAATGAAATTTTTGTTATCCGCTGCGTCGCCCATAGGTGCTGTGCGAAACCTTACAGGGGGACTTCTGGAGGGGGTTCGCCGCTAAGGCCAAGAAACTGTGGTACCTGGCTGATCCTGCCATATTCATCTCTCTCTCCAGTACTCACTTGGTGCCTTCACCCAGGTGGTTGCCGACCATGTCGGCACCCTGTAGCTCGTCGCCGTCTCCGTCGAGAACTTTGTCATCGTCGGCCAAGTTCCTCCAGGCGCAAAGCCAGATGATGATGATGGCGGTGGTGGTGGGTATGTCGGCAGCGGCGAGGCACTGTTGTGATAGAGACGGCAGGGAGGCGGACGTCAGCAGTGGTTCCTACAAAGCATGTGACGATCCTTGTGCTGATCCTCATGAACACCATGAACACCAGTCCCCTCCGCATGCATGTCGACCCCCCAACTTCCGCGAGCACCCACACACACACTCACCCCCTGTGCCGATCCTTTCTCACCGTTCCCCCTCTCTCTTTCTCTCTCTAACCCACACACACACAGCCCTCCGTAGGCCACTTCTTCTTCTCCCGTCGCCTGCACCTCCGTCTCCCTCCATGAGGTGAGGGTCCACGGCCCCCACGACATGCCAAGTCGAACGGAGCCCACTAAGCCCACGATGGCCACCACCAGCTGACGGTTTGGCCGCAGGTCCAATAGCAAGCCGGCAACCCGACGCAGGCCTATAGCAAGGGCTATTCCACCAGCCACCGTCGACGAGGGATCGATTGCAGGCAAAGCTTTAGCTGCCACCGGGTGCTCAAGCTCGAGGGAAACGGCTAAGGGCGCGGAAGAAACACCATCGCCAACAGGAGGTGACGAAAACAGGGGACCGTTTTTGTCACCTGTCCCATCAGGGGTAGGGCAGGCCAACAGAGGGCCCATGGTCGCAGGCGGTAGGCCATGGGTGGCAGCAGGGGCATTAACGGTCGATGGATTGGAGGCGGTCGACGGCGGGACGCCAGCAGCCAGCAGGTAAGCGCCATGCTCGAGGGGACCACCGGCCACCGAAGGCAAACCTCTAGAGCAGGCAGGCGGCAAGCTGGCACCACCAGAAGGAGTAGAGACGGCTTCGAAGGATACGGTACTGGAGGAAGCGACGGCCGCAGCATCTCCCACGGGAAGGAGTAGCCCCGTGAGGTCCCCGTCGGCCGCCTGAAAGGAGGGGCCGGCGGGCGGCCCTAGGGCCCCGGGTGCGGCGGCGGCGGGGGGCCGGGGGCAGTGTCCCGCAGCTTGGGGCTGCGGGGAGTGCCGAGCTGCATCTTGAAGGCCACATGCTTCAGGGGCCTGCCGCTGAACCAAAGGCCGACATAGTTGGGCGGCGTCTTCTTTAACTGCGGCGACGGAGCTGGGTGGCGGTTGGGCAAGCTACTCTGGGGCGAAGGGGGCAGGGTGGGGGGGCTACTTCGGCGAGGAGGGGGGTTTCCGACGAGAGGGAGGGAAGGGTGTTAGAAGATATTTTTATTTTATTTTAACTAGGGATATATTGGTCTTTTCTCATGTCGGGTTAAGATTAACTATGGTTAAATTTTCGGATAATAACAGATAGTTACGGAGATGGCATTTTTACACAATTAGAGTCTACATAGTGATATGCCTGCCAATGTATTTCCAAGAGTAGTTTTTTTGCAAATTCAATTCTAACAATGATTTTCATGCAAAAAACCCTAATTTTTATTATATTAGTTTTATTTTACCCCCTCTTTCAAATATTCCTAACCCCGCCACTGGCAGACATTATAAGTATTTTTTTTAAAAAAAATTCTATCATGTCGGGTCTCTTCCTAACTAACTGTTTGATGATTAGATGGTTAAAAATAATTAAAAAAAAATCATATGTTCCCATTTTAATTTTAGACATCGTTTGGTAACATAATAAAAGGTGGATTATGGTTTTGAAATCTCCACCTCTCAAAAGTATTATCAAATGCACTCTTGTCACGTCAAATTATTCAAAAGTTAAATTATGAATTTTAGAGAGAGATAAGGAGAAAAAAGAACACTTTTCATAATATCTAAAAATTAGTCTCCACCAACTTTTTCCTCTCTAAAATATTATAATATATATATATAATCTCACTGTGTCGCCAGACGCGTCCTTAAGCCTCGTCATGTCCACCCAATTTTCCCTAGTTCTCTCTCTCTCTCTCTCTCTCTCTTTTTCAAATTTTATTTGACGTTGAAGAAAGAACGAGTTCACTTCTACCAGCGTTGCATTCGGCAGCGACTTGTATGCGGAAGAATTTTGGGAACATGGTCTTCTCCCCTTCAGTTCAAGTCACATCAGACATGTTTTACTTCACTCACAAATCACTACATTAAAAGTGTTCAAAATTTTTAGAATGCGCATGAATTGGGCGTCATTAAATTTTAATTCAAGTCTCTCTGCACACTCCTATAAATCCCGAATACTAATTGTTAATTAAGTTCTCCGTCGTCGTCAAAAACAAAAAATAAGAGAAGGTGTCAAGTGGTCGGATAGGTTCCTCTAGAGGTAGGGACAGTCAGTGATACGGTTAACAAGACTCTTAAGAAAATAATACTTAATTAGCCTGGAGGTGCATGGTCATCAAAGTTTATTGGGCACCTTTTACATGAATTGAAGCAAATAATTAGGGGCAATACTTAAACAACCCTGCACGTGGCGCTCTCTCTCTCTCTCTCTCTCTCTCTCTCTCTCTTAGGGCAGGCGCATGCATGCCTTGCGGTCATCAACACAGGTATACGTACATGCATGCGCACATACATACATCTCTGAAGAAGTTGTGGCGTACGTGTTCTACTGCAATGCCTTTGTACTTTTGAATGTGATCATCCCACGTGCATCTCGTTTTGTCGACGAGTTGATGACCTTCGCTCACACTTCGGATCGTGATCTGAGCCTTTTTCCAAAGGAATACCTAATTTGCGTACGAAGTCAAAAGACGAGATGATTAAGTTAATGATGTGGTGATCTTGTGAAGTCAAACTAACATAGATCAGGTGAACGCTGGACGCACGTGCACTGCTGAAAGAAAGAAGGAAGTGGAAGATACATGAAAGCCTTTATACCCGATTCATAAATCAAAAGTCAAAACAACATGTTGTTAGTAATACACCACGCACACTATATAGCTATAGGGCATTGCTTGATTTCCCGTAAGAGACTATATATGAGAAGTTAAGTAGGTGTTTTATGTGCATGTTATGTAAATATGATATTTTAACAAATGTTTACGATTGTCCAGTTAACGTATCCTAATCCTACGAGACAAGTTAAACTGTGTGCTCTATATATATAAGGAGCCTTGCTCCGAGGAATAAAGATATAACCCTTAATTAACCCTTTTTGGAGGGTCTTTTCTTACATGGTATCAGAGCGGGACGATCCCGGGTGAGACTCACTGTCGCCTCTCTCCTTCTCCCTTTCTCCTTCTCTCTTCTACATCACGCTTCACCAGTCGGCGCCCTACAGTGTTGCGACCGCGGCAGGGGCCTCTCCAGCCGGCCCATCCCCTCTTCCAGTGGCGGGATCTGACCCACCGCGGCGGGGTCCGTCCCCTCGGCGGATCTCCTTCTAGATAGCCCAGTCGTCGCCGGCCTTCTTCTTCGTCATGATCAGCGGATAGATGGGGGGGTCGTCTCTTACTTCTCTCATCCCTCTTCCCATGTGCTGATCACTCCTTGGTGTCTCTCTCTGTTTGTCGACTGTTGAGATGGCTTCCCCATCCTCATCGTCAGATGCACGGACGACTACTTTGACTTTTGGAACGACTATCAAATTGAACGGTTCCAACTATCTTCTCTAATCACGTGCATTCCGGTTTCTCTGTGGCTCTCAACAGAAGCTCTCTCATCTAGATTCTCCTCTAACTGACAAGAAGGATGAGACGAAGTTTGCAACATGACAATCCGATAATTATTTTCTGATGACTCTACTCTTCAATAACATGGAGCCCCATGTGAGCTCTAATGTTGTTTTCTTTGGTACCGCGAAAGAAATATGTGATGCTTTGAAGGAAATGTACTCTGATGAACAGAATGTCTCCCGAATTTGTTCTCTCTACAAAGAATTTTTTTCTCTCAAGTAAAATTGGCACTCCATTCATGAGTACTTTGGCACTCTGAAGGGCAAGTGAGATGAGTTACATGTGTATCATCTCCTTACCGCAGAGGTGGCCACCCTAAAAAAGTAACACGAGGAGTTCTTGGTCGTAAAATTTCTATCTACCTTGGATGACTCCCTTGGTCATATTCATTCCCACCTTCTAACGGACGACGTGGTCCCGTCTATGGCAAATGCTATGTCTTGTGTTCTTTGGGTCAATTCCTCTACCTCTGCTATTGAGCTCTCTTCGACTGGCCTAGTTGAGCACTCTGTACATGCTGCTAGTGGTGGTCACGTTCGAGGGTGTGTTCGTGGCCTAAAGTCTTATCCTCCATGTATTCATTGTGGTTGTCAAAATCATGTCCCTGAACATTGCTAGGTGAAGTTTGGTTATCCGGATACTACTAAAATTATGACCAATCCACCTCCACCAACTCCAGATGCTCAGGCCAATCCCTCTACTATGCCACAAGAACACCTGACGGATGTGACCGTTACTCTGCCTAATGCTTACTATAAGCGCCTACTCCAGTAGCACTCGTTCCATGCAATTCCTTCCACTTAAGATAGTGTGTCTATCGTCTCTCATGGTTCATCCTGAATCAATGATTCTTGGGCTTCTAGCCACATGTCTGGTAATCGATCATATTTTTTCTCTTTGCACCTCACATCTTCTTTCCCACCTGTATATGTTGCCGATGGATCTCCATCTATTGTCCTTGGCATTGACACTATTCGTCTATCTCCCACTCTCATCCTTTCTAATGTGTTATATGTTCCTCAGTTTCCTGTCAACCTTCTTTTCACCAGTTGCCTAGCTCGTGATTATAACTATTCTGTTATCTTCTTTCCTTCTTGTTGTGTCTTTCAGGATCTTCAAACGAAGATGACGATTGGTGGACGGTGTGAGTCTGGCAGCTTGTACTACTTGACGGACCAACTGTTTACTTCTTCTTCGACTCTCGCTGTAGATTCTTCATATCATTGGCATTGTCGTCTTGGTCATCCGACTCCCTCGAAGCTTCATCAATTTGTTTCCATTCTTTCCACTTTGTCTCAGTTTCAATGTGATGCTTGTGAGCTTGGCAAGCATCATAGTGTTTTTTTCCTTCTAGTGAAAATAAATGGAGTGCCTCCCTTTGATATAGTTCATAGTGATATATGGGGTCCTAGTCATGTTGCCACGTCTTTGAGGTTTAGATATTTCGTTACTTTCATTGCTAATCACTCTCGGATGACTTGGGTGTTTCTTTCGAAGAGTAGGTCACAGGGTTGACATGTTTTTCAACAATTCTATCAAGAAATAAAAAACTTAATTTCTCACTTCCATTAAAATTCTTCATTCTAACAATGCTCATGAATATTTTTGTCTTCTCAGTTCAATGAGTTTTGCTCTGCTCATGGAATTCTTCATCAATCTTCTTGTGCCTACACCTCTCAATAGAATGGGGTTGCTAACTTGCTGAACACAAAAATCACCACCTTCTCAATACTGCTCGGATCCTCTTGTTTCACATGACTGTTCTAAAGCAGTTCTGGGGCGATGCTATTCTTACAACATGTTACCTCATTAACTACGGTCCATCATCTGTCCTCTCTAGGGTCAGTCCCTTTTTATGCCTCTATCCTTCTACTGATCCCTTCTCTCTTTCCCGCTTCGGGTCTTTGACTGTCTATCATGTCCCGACGCGGAATATCGAGGTGCAACGAGTCGTAACACTCGTGTCGATCAGAGCATGTATAATAGGGTCCAACCACAAAGAGAGATGATGAAAATGAGATACTTTTATTTCATCGAAATAAAATTTTACAACAACATTAATCTTTAAGAGGCATAATATAACTTCCAAGTACATAATTCTAACAAGAGCAACACTCATAAACCTAGGTAACTAAGATGAACTTGATCCCTCGTTTCACTCTTGCCCATACCCATGTGTTTGGGGTTCATCGTTGGAACTACTTGCAATGTTAACCGAAAATGTAGGGTGAGTGAAATGCTTAGTAGGATTTATATCTCTATACCAGGCAACTTAAAGTAATTAACATTTTTGGATAAATGTATGTGCTATGCCGAGAAACGTAAATAAAACATGGAACAAGAATAGGAGTGAGAGTAAAGTTGGTGAGGACACCAGAGCACGAGTACGGCCCGACTCAGCGAGCCGTCGATACCGGACCCGCAGCACGACTCGGTCGACATCGACATTGTTGTGGCTGGGCGATAGTATGGAGTCCCTACCTGAGTGTTGATATTTTTTTTATGTTTATTATGAGTGTATTGGTGTGTATTTATTTGAGTATTTATGCGTGTAATGGGTCAATGTTGTAAAATAGGTTACACTTCATGTAAGGAGCCCAATTTCCAAATTGGGCCTCCGAACTTTTAGGAGCCCAATTGGGCCTCTCTCTCCCTTGTGGGCTTCTACATATGTGGGCCCGAAAGGCTAGTCCAAGGCCCAGATGGGCTTCTAGAAGACTTGGACCATTGGACCAAGGAGACAAAGGTAGAGGATGCCATCTCCTTGTCCCCCATGCTTGTCTCCCATCTACCCTTGACCTATGTTAGTGGGTATCCTTTGGAGTTAGTGGATGTCCTTGGGTCTAGATCTAGGGTTTTAATATATATAGCCTCTTGTTGTATTTTGGTGGAACTAATGAAAAAATTTGAAGAGAATATTGCTTGGTGCACACCCCCCCTCTTCTCTTGTGTTCTTGAGTGTTCTTCCCCTTCTTCCTCCAACTTCCTCTAGATCTGCTCCTAAATCTTCTATCCTCCTCAAATCTCTTCTTCTTCTCTTCTTCTTCTCTCTATTGTAAATGTTCACCGCCGCTGCCGCCGCCGTTCGTGCCGCCGTTGAGTCACCACGAGCCGATCTTCATTCTGCTGCCCCAAACTCGGAGTTACATGATAGCAACTCGGTAAAAGGGCTGATACGGAAGATCCGACTATTGGATCGTCGCGAAACTTTGAGGGATTGAGCGTACCAGTCGATCTCTTCGGGGCGTGCAGTTCTGGCCAGAGACACAGTTGCAGGATAGCCCTGGGAAACAAATCCCAAGAAATTGCCCGCCTCCACTCCGGTGACCGTCGCTCCCGGGGATCGACCTGGGACACTCCAGGAGCATCCCCGTTAGTCGCTGCAGCCAGGAGCCGCCCCGGACGCCATCGTACCAGCAGCGGGTCGCACGTACCATCCGGTGGGCCCGAGTGAACAGAGCTGAACCGGCCGATCGCGTCTACCCGAGCGCCATCGACTACTGCTCGCCATCCCGAGATTGGTGCTCCCGGATCCCACGTGTCACCTGCTACCTCCCTGCGTGGAGTGGGCTTAGCATTATTTCTGTAATTATTAATTATTTCTGTACCGGGAGTTCCAGATCTCGGCCGGAAAGTCTTCCCCACGCCCCGAGCGTGGAGGTACACTCGCCACCCCCTTTTTGTCGTATTTGCTTAGCTAGTATGCGTTCTAGATGCCGCTGCATGCGAGTAGGTTACTTTCCAAGCTAGCTCGTGATACATCACCGCTGTGAGTTGTGAGTGCGAGACCCGTCCCACGACTCGTTCCGAGCGTGAGAGCAAGCTGACCACCCGAGACTCAAAGCCGGTTACTCAACCGTGCAGATCGTCGTGCTTCCCTCGATGGGGACGACCGTGAGTTAGCACTTCTTGTTTGGGGCACATCGCCTCTTCTGAAGCTCTTTAGGTGCCGCATTGTATCGTTGTTGCTGGTCATGTCGTCCAACCCGTCGCGTCGTCCTATAGAGTCCAAGGTTGCAACTCGTCCGCGTCGAGTCTCGTAGTCGTCCCGCATCAAAAGTAATGAAAGTAATTGGAATCACAAGTAGACAAGATATCAAGAGTAAAGTGATCGTACCAAAATGTGCGTCGTTAAACACAATGGCTGTCAATCTAAAATTTATTTATCGAACTCGTAATAAAAATAAATAACGCAGTATTAAGGCGAGTCCGGGTCGATCCCATGAGGAGGTTAGAATTTTAAAATTGAAAACTTTGTATTTTGAGAAGAGAAAATTTATGGAATGATTTTTTTTATGTTGAAATTCAAGATTGCGTAAATGTAAATTTACCTAGAGAAATTTAGAGGATCTAAAGAGAGAAATATAGAGAGAGAAAGGAAGAAGAAATAGACGGTGAATAAAGAGAAAATACTAGAGAGAGAAAACAATACTGAACTGATTTTATTACTCATAAAGTAAACATTTACAAATTGATAAAATAAAAATTACAACCCCAAATAAAATCTAGCTAAATTAAAAATATAAAAATTAGGTGAAGGAATAGTCCGGAGAAATGTAGAGATGCCGTTGCCCACTCCTTTGAGCCTTGGATAGCCGCCCAACCCCGTGTGGATGCCAAGTGACCCGTGTGGATGCCGAGTGAGAGAGAGAGAGAGAGAGAGAGTTTTAGAGAGAGAAATAATAAAAACAATTAGTAAGAGAGGGATAGAGATAAAGAGGGATAATGATGGATGTGAGATTTTAATAATAAATAAAAACAAAAAATAACGTGTGTGTGGGTGTGAGAGGGAAGAGAGAAGAATAGAGAGATGGAGAGAAGAGAGAGAAAGAGACGGACGGGGAGGCCGTCCGTGTGCGTGTGTGAGAAGTGGAGAGAGATAGATAGAGAGAAAGAGAGAGATCGGGCGGTGGTTAGAGAGAGAGAGGGACGTGAGAGAAAGAGAGAGACAAGGAGATCCGTGTGGAAGAGAGAGGAAGGTGGCGGATGCCTTGTGAAGAGAGGGAGAGAGAGAGCAAAGAGGAAGAGAGAAGGGCCAGGTGAAGGTGCTGGCGGTGGTGGAGGCTGGGTGTGTGTGTGTGCCGGCGACTATGGGATGGAGGGAGGGGAGTGGAGTGCAGTGTGGTGTGATAGAGATAGGGTGGCCGGCGGTGAGAGGCTAGAAGAGAGGGAGCGGCTGGGAGCTGTGTCCGTGGGGAGTTAGTTAAGGAGAGAAAGACAGCGACTGGTGGTGGTGTCTGTGTGCAGTGTGGTGTGTGTGCAATGGAGGGGGGGAGCGAGCATGACGTGTGTACGGTATGGGCTAGAGAGAGGGGGTAAGAGAGAGAGAGAGATCTGCTCGTGGTAGCTGTGGAGAGACCAGAGACAGTGAGGGGGCCACGGCGAGGGTGCCGGTTGTGGGAAGCTACAGACATGGAGTGGGGCGGGTTAGTAGGTGTGCGTGTGTGTGAAGGAGTGTGTAGAGGAGGCGATCGATAGAGAAGAGAAGGGGGAGGTCTTCGTGTGTGGTGGGAGCAGAGAGAGGGAGAGGAAACGGGGACGCAGGTGGGTATAGAGAGAGAGAGAGAGAAAGCCATAGGGGTAAGTGAGAAGAGAAAAGAGAGAGATGAGTGGGAGAGAGACGGGATGGTGGTGTCCGTGTGTGTAGTGGAGAGAGCGAGAGAGATAAGTGGGAGAGAAAGAGTGGCAATGGCGGTGGGGGCGTGAGAGGATCGATGGCCGCTGTGGTTTAGAGAGAAAGAGGAGTGGCAAGGGTGCAGGTGGGTGCGATGGCGAGAGAGATGAGTGCCGCGGTGGGTGGCTGTGTGTGTGTTGTGTGTGTGTGTGAATGTGAGCAAGGGAGAGTTGAGAAGTGCTATGTGTGAAGGAGTGTGGTGCGGCTGTTGGTGCAATAGAGAGAGAGGAAGAGAGAGAGAAAGACAGGGGGTGTGGTGTACAAAGGTGAGGGGGGGAGAGGTGTGCAGGTGTGTATGGGAGAAAGGGAAAGAGGGAGAGTGAGGGAGGCTAAGAGGGGTATATGGTGGTTTGCCAGGGAGAGGTTATGTGGCGGAGGTGAGAGGGAGAGAGAGGGTTGTCGCGGCGGTGGTTAGAGAGAGAGATAGAGAGTGGGTCTGCCTGGGTGGGAGATGGCCGCCGGTGGGAGGTGTAAAGAGAGAGGGAGTAGTGTGTGGGTGTGTCAAGAAGAGGGGGAGTGGTAACGCGGTGGTGTGGGTGAGTGTGAGTAGGCGAGGGCCACGACGGTGGGCAGAAGAGGGAGAGTGAGGCCCGCGGCTGTGTGGGGGTTAGAGAGAGAAGGTAGAAGGCCGGCGTGCATGTGTGTGAAGGGAGGTGAGTGTGTGCATGGGTGAGAGGGTGAGCAAGAGCAGGGAGTCGACGGTGGGAGTAGTGTGTCTGTAGGGAGAAAGGGAGAGAAGAGAGATCTTGGAGGGAAGGGGAGGTGTTCTAGAGAGAGAAAGAGAGAGAGGGATGGTAGCGGCGGTGGGTTGGCCGGGAGAAGAGAGAGGGAGAGGGTGGCTCGCGACCGGTGTTGGACGTGGGTTGAGGTGGAGAGTGTGTGTGAAGAGTTGTGTGTAGAGGAGGTGACGACAAGTGGGAGAGGAGAGGTGTGTGCTGCCGCAGAGGAGAGAGAGGGGAGAGAGTGAGAGAGCGCCTAAAAGAACTTACGTGTGTGTTTGTTGGTAGGCTGGTGCATGGCAGGCGGTAGGTGTGAGTGTGTGGGGAGTGAAGAAGTTGATGTGGGTGTAGTGTGCATGGGCCCTCTTGGCCATTTGCATGTGCACGGGTTAAAGAGAGGGTGATAGTGCAGTGGCTACGGTGGTGAGGTGTTGTGGTGGTGATAGTGTGTGTGGAGTGAATGGGAGAGAGGGATGTGGGGTAGATGAAGTTATGTGTGTCTCCATCTTTCTCTCTTTAACATTCACACTCAACTTTACACACATACGTATGAAGTTATGTGTGTGCATGTAGGGGGCCATGGGAAGGTGAGAGTGTGAGTGTTAAAGAGAGAAAGAGGGAGAGGGTAGAGAGAGGTGAGAAAATGGAGGGGGCCATGCATGGGATAGATGGGTGTGTGAGTTGTGTGGTAGTGAGAGAAGGACGGTGAACGGGGGCTCCACGGCAAGGGGGTATGCATGGGCAACGGTAGAAGCGGTGAGGCCCATGCCTGCTTCTTCTTGCTCTTCGGCCGTTCGTCACACAAACATGGCCGCCGATGCTCCTGCACGTGTTACCATCTTCCTCCGCAGCTCAGTCGGTTGCAGTCGTGGGGCTCTCCCGTGAGAAGACGAAGACCATCCCGCCGTCTTGCCGTAGCGAAGGAAGGGCACAGTTCATAAAAGAGAGACTTTGATCAAAGTTTGTTTAGATGTAAAAAATTATAATTAAGTCCCTCCAGCATATGAATATTAACTATGCAATTTCTATATATCTCAAGTCCCATAGATTATTAATTATCAAAAGATCTCAATTTTATGTAGGACTGAGGTTAATATGAAAAACTTACACAATTAATTATATTTAAGCCCATAAATAATGCGTGTGACATAAATAAATGTACAGAAATACGCACTTATCACATCCTCCAACTTACTCAATGCTAGTCACTTAACAATGAAAATAGGTTGCAAATTAGGGACCAACAAGAGATCAAAAGTTTCATGTCCCACGTTAAGATCCTCCTTCATAGAATCAACTAGAGATCAGAAATTCGGAAGCATTAATGCACACTAGCCTTAGATTGAAAATTTAGGTACATGACTAAGAATGCAAATCAAAGTTAAATAGCACTTGTGCATGTGTAATACTAAATCTACAGTATAGACAATTGCACCCCTCATTAGCCTTTTTAGATAAGTGTCCTTCAACTCTGTACTTCCTAGATCCGAGCATTGAGTACAACAGCTTTTTGTCTGCCTTTGTCCTTCACATTTTTCTCTTTTTTTTTCTACTTTTTTTAATACACATATGATGCTGCACAACCCTTCACTATTTGACGCGAACGTCAACTCTTGTATTAGGAGAAGCAGGCCCGGTTACAAGGATCAGGGGCATTTTTCATGGTGTGTTTTTTTTCAATGTACTTTTACACTTATTTGATGGATAACTTTGGCAGATAGCTTTATTAAAAGATCACATCTTCAAGAAATGCAAAGTATCAGACACAACTCCAAAATAACAGAAGGCTTGTCCTACTTGTTTCATTAGTGTGCAGTGTGATTTTTTTTTCTAAAGTACAAATGAACTTTTAAAGAGATTCTTAAATCAATTTTCATGGCTAGGTCGAATAAATTTTTTTATCATCCTTCTCCCTAGTCTTTTCTATTCCAGAATTACTTTCAGTGAGAGTATGAATCAAGAAAACTCAGTTGGGGTTTTAGTTGAGCAGCACTCTTTTTTTTTTTTCAAAAATAGGTTGTAAGTACTTTTGAACATGAATTCTCTTCCCCCCAACTTAATTGACATTATCCTTAATGACAGGAACAATATGTAACAATAAAATTTTGTGAAGGAAAGGTACAACCTGGGGCGTTTAAAAGTGATTCTCGACGAGTTTCTTCTCATGAATAAATGGCGGCACTTGACATCATCTCTCCCCTCAACTTGTCATTTATTCAAACCTACATCAACAAAATTACAATAAAACTCTTAAAAGCTTGGGTTGTCTCCCAAGAAGTCATTTATTATCACACAAAAATTAAAACTTTGGGTTTCCTCCCAAGAAGCGCTAAGTTTACCATCTTCAGCCAGACGCATATAAGCTCAAGAATATTTATTCTGGATCCCACAAGGCAATGGATTCTTTTGGCAACAACTGTTCATTTTCCAAGTAAGGTTTTAGTTTTTGACTGTTAATAGTGAAAATGTGACCATTTTGAGGATTGAAAATTTTGACGGCACCATGGTTAAAAGCTTTGATAACAATAAATGGACCGTCCCACCTGGACTTCAATTTCCCAGGAAACAAACCTAGCCTAGAATTAAAAAGTCAAACTTTTTGATCAGGTTGAAAAGATTTTCTTATAATGTGCTTATCATGAAAGGCTTTGGTCTTGACTTTGGTCTTGGCTTTGTAGATCTTGGAATTTTCATAAACTTCATTACGCAACTCCTCCAGCTCATTGAGTTGAAGAGCTCTATGGGAACCAGCTTGAGCCAAGTCCAGATTCACTTGTTTGATGACCCAATACGTCCTATGTTCTAACTCAATTGGTAGGTGATAAGCTTTTCCAAAAATCAGCCTGTAGGGAGACAAACCAATGGAAGTTTTGTATGCAGTCCGATAAGCCCACAAAACATCATCCAATCTCTCAGACCAATCTTTCCTATCTGGCCTAATGGACTTTTGTAAGATGTTCTTGATTTCCCTATTGGAGACTTTTACTTGGCCACTTGTCTATGGATGATAGGGGGTAGCAATTTTGTGAGTGATCTCATATTTCTTGAGCAAAGCTCAGAATTGGGAGGGAATAAAATGCGAGTCCCCATAACCGATGATAGCTCTGGGACACCCAAATCTAGAGAAGATGTTCTTACGAACAAATTTCATCACGACTTTGTGATCATTGGTCCGGATGGCTATTGCTTCTATCGATTTAGACACATAATCTACCGCCACAAGAATGTATTCGTTTCCAAATGATGGCGGAAATGATCCCATGAAATATATCCCCCAAACATCAAAAATTTCAACAACCAAGATGGGACTGAGTGGCATCATGTCTCTCCTAGAATTGTTACCCACAGCTTGACACCTTAGACAGGTCTTGCTAAATTCATAGGCATCCTTAAAAAGAGTAGGCCAGAAGAACCCACTTTGCAAGACCTTAGCAGTTGTTTTCTTTCCTGAAAAATATCCCCCACACGCTAGAGTGTGATAAAAATTCAGAATACTTTGATGCTCTTCCTCGGGGACACATCTCCTGATGATATGATCTGGACTCATTTGAAACAGTTCTGGGTCCTCCCAGAAATAGTGCTTGGCTTTAGAGAAAAAATGCTCCCTCTCCTGCTTAGACCATCCCTCAGGGATTTTGCCCACCACAAGATAATTGACAATGTGAGCATACCATGGTGGTAAGGTGTGAGAGATAGCCAAAAGATGCTCATCAGGGAAGGAGTCTTGTATTGGTGCACTTTCTTGTATAACTATCCTGGAAAGATGATCTGCAACAACATTTTCTGACCCCTTCTTATCTCGAATTTCTAAATCAAATTCTTGAAGTAGTAGAATCCATCTAATGAGTCAGGGTTTGGCTTCCTTCTTAGACAACAAATACTTTAAGGCCGAGTGATCAGAGTAAATGACGACTTTTGCCCCTAAAAGTAAGATCTGAATTTTTCCAGGGCAAAAACTATAGCCAGCAACTCTTTCTCCGTAGTGGTGTAGTTTATTTGAGCATCGACAAGTGTGCGACTTGCATAATAGATCACTACGGGACGCTTATCGAACCTTTGTCCCAAAACAGCTCCCACTGCAAAATCTAAGGCATCACACATGATTTTAAAAGGCAGCGATCAATCTGGAGTTTTTAGAATTGGAGCTTTAGTGAGGGCCACCTTTAAGGAATTAAAAGCCTCCAGACATGACTCATCAAAGTGGAATGGGGCATCTTTTGATAGGAGACGAGTTAAAGGTCAGGCAATTATGGAGAAATTCTGAATGAACCAGCGATAAAAACTGGCATGGCCTAAGAAAGAGCGCACTTGCCTTATGGAGGTAGGGGGAGAAAGATTGGAGATTAGATCAATTTTTACCTTGTCTATCTCTATACCCCGTTCAGACACAATGTGACCTAAGACTATGCCCTCTCTGACCATAAAATGGCTCTTCTCCTAGCTTAGCACAAGATTTGTTTCAATGCACCTTTCCAGTACCTTCCTCAAATTTGCAAGGTAATTTTCAAAAGAATCCCCAAATATTGAAAAATTATCCAGGAAAATTTTGAGTACTTCTCCCACCATGTTCGAAAAAATTGCCATCATACATCTCCGGAAAGTAGCAGGTGTATTACAGAGGCCAAATGGCATTCTCCTAAAAATAAACGTGCCATAGGGGCACGTGAATGTGGTCTTTTCTTGATCTTCCGGGTAAATCGCCACCTGATTATGCCCGGAGTACCCATCTAAGAAATAGAAGAATTTTTGTCCTACTAATTTTTCAAGAATTTGATCCACAAATGGGAGTGGAAAGTGGTCCTTCTTAGTCATGGCATCAAGCTTTCGATAGTCAATGCACACTCTCCACCCTGAAGTAAGTCTAGTGGGTACCTCCTCTCCTTCATCATTCTTAACCACAGTAAGTCCAGATTTCTTGGGTACCACTTGGGTTGGGCTCACCCACTGGCTATCTGAAATGGGATAAATGATTCCTGCATCTAACCACTTAACCACTTCCTTCTTTACCACCTCATTCATGTTTGGATTTAACCTCCTTTGCATCTCTCGACTTGGCTTAGCATTTTCCTCTAAATAAATGTGGTGCATGAAAGTCGAAGGACTAATTCCCTTAAGATCAGCCACCGTCCAGCCTATGGCACCCCTATGAGTCTTAAGCACATCTAGTGATTGAGTTTCTTGAGTAGGGGTGAGATTAGAGGCAATGATGACTAGTAAGGTTTGATCAGGGCCTAAAAAGGCGTATTTGAGGGAATCTGGGAGAGATTTAAGCACAAGCTACAGAGGATTTTCAAGCGAAGGAAGAGCAGGTTCAGTTTGCAAAGCAGGTAGTGGTTCGACCCTGGACCATGTCATTGGTAGAGTCAGAGAATCATGTAAAGCATTTGCTTCCTCTAAAGGGTCAAAACTTGGACCATCTTCTACTAATTCCTCAATAATGTCAATAGAGTGACATTCTACATCTGGCCCGGGTATTGAGAGGCTTTAAACACATTTAACGAGACTTTTTGGCCTCCAAAGGAGATGTCCATCATCTCCGTAGCACAATTGATATTGTCCTTAGCCGTGGCCAAGAAAGGACATCCCAGAATGATAGGAGTGTGACTAAGTTCCTGGGACACGGCCATGTCAAGAATCAAGAAATCCACGGGGAAGTAGCTAGCACTCATTAACCTTAACAATGGCATCTTCTATGAGTCCCCGTGGGGTCTTGACAGACCTATCAGCAAGTTGAAGGATGATGGAGGTAGGTTTAAGCTCCCCTAAATCAAATTGTTCATAGACAATGGTGGGTAAAAGATTGACACTGGCCCCTAAATCAAGGAGTGCTCGCTCAAATGTCACACCACCTATGTTACAAGAAATCAGTGGAGCTCCAGGGTCCTTTAATTTCTTTGGGAGGTTGTTCATCACCACCGCGCTTACATCCTCAGACAACATAACTTTCTTAGGAGCCGTTCTTGGTTCCCTTCTTGGAGTGCGAAGTTTCTTTAAGAATTTGGCATAGGCCGGGACATGTTTGATGGCATCAAGGAGTAGAATGTTGATATGCACTTGTTTGAATAGTTCCATTAACTCCTCATTTTGGGCCGGTGGCTTCTTATTGGACTTTGATTTTAGCACATCTGGGAATGGTACCTTAGGTTGGTAGGTGCTGGGCTCCTCTCTTATTTTGTTCTTTCCTTTAAGATCAGCTTCCAACATAGGTTCTTCTCTGGTCTCCTTCTCATCTTGTTGAGCCGCCTGGGCCAAAGTTTCTCCTTCCTCCATAATTTTGTAGGGATCTTCCAAGGTTTTACCACTCCTAAGGGTTGAAATGGCTTTAGCTATTTCAGATTGGGGTCTTGTAGGAGGGGGAATCCGAGGAATCTGAGGAGGGTTGGGCTGAGGAAGAAGAGGAGCTCTTTGAGGAAAGCCAGGAGGTTGATTCCTGGGGTTGGCCACTGGTTGACTAGGGAGCTGCCATACATCTCTACTCATGCTAGCTGTCGCTAACTGCCCTATTTGGCTCTCCAACTTAGAAATGGATTGGTGTTGAGTAAGAATTAGTTGTTGGAGTTGATCAAATTTCTCATCAAAGTTAGGCTGGGGGGGAGATGGTTGATAAGGAACTGGAGCTTGATTGAATCTATAAGGAAAATATTGTGCCTAGGTTGGAGTACTATATTGGGCCTGTGACCCTCGAGCATAGGCATTCTGACGCGGACAGCGTCGTGGGAAGGATCGACGGCAGCTCCAAGGGGACGAACTGTAACGCCCCGAGATCCGAGTCCCAAGTTATGGGCATATTTTTTTCTTCTTTATCGGACCCCGAAGCATTACTTCGTACGTATCACGGAAGCACAATATATAAACATGCATACATTCACATGAGAGAGAGAGAGAAACCACAGTTACAAAAGTGTAAATATCATATTTACCATTCATAAATTTCCAGAGAAGAGTACATGGACATTGTTCCAAAATAAACCTGAGCCCATACATGCTGACTGCCCCATAGCTATATATATAAGGGAGACCTTCATCCATAGCATACTTAGTCGAACTACGTACTGGCACTACACCTCAGCTACAGCCACCTCCTCAACCTCCTTCTCTATATCTCCTGAAAACGTGTGTCACAAAAGGGGATGAGTGTGAGGCTCAGTAGGCAGCCTAATCAAACTGGGGTTAACTTGCATCTATATAATCAATTATATACATAATTTTAGATGTTAACAATAGCATAATCCATTCATTATCATCTGCTGAAAATAACTCATATGAGGAAAATACATATTCTTTAGCTAACATGTAGGTACCCATGCATGCAACCAGAACTAAGTGAATGAGCAATTTACATATTATCACCTTTTCACATTTTCACATTTTCACAATTTTGATATTCTCGGAACCAAACAGCTACCACAATCATAGGAGGCCCACACACACACATAACGAACGAAATAGTACTGCGCAGACCCAGGAGCGAACTCCCACCTAGATTCTTGTAGCCCCGAGGCGTAACGCCACATCACAAGGGCCGCCCCCCACGAGGGCCGAAGACTGAATCAATAGGATTTTAAACCACCTAGATTCTTGGTGGCCTCGTGGCATTACGTAACACCACATCACAAAGGCCGCCCCCCATGGGGACCGAAGACCGAATCAATAGGATTTTATTCCAGGGCCGCCCCCCACAAGGACCGAAGTCCTATCTCACAGAAGACTGTCGTTTCCATTCATATCATTTACATCATATTCGCATTCATACTCATTTTATAAATACTAGTATGATACTTTATCATAACATGCATGCTTCCAATAGTTTATGTGGGCAAAACATACTTATATGCTGACTGGTGCAGAACAATGTATGATTTGGTTACTATATAAAAGGAACATGTTTATCCTTCTAGACTACATACACATAGAAAATGACTTATATCGGAAAGTACAGAATTTCTGGGTTCATAAAACTTTTACAGTGGGTTAATAACTTATCCCTCTATCATTTCCTAATTTTTCTGAAATAAAATGCCCTTTCAAAACTATCATTTTCTGTGTTTCTGGAAATCTGCACAGACCCTTTACCTACGCATGAAACAAAAGTGCACAGACCTTTCTAGACAACACATGCATAGAAAATGACTTATATCTACAAGTATGGAATTTCTGGGTGTATGAAACTTTTACTGGAGGGTTCTGCCTCGGTTTCCCATCATTTCCTATTTTTCCAGATTTTTACAAATTAAAATGCCCTATCAAATTCCCCTATTTCTCGGTTTCTGGAAATTTGGTCTGTGCAGCATGTGCACCGACCTTACTCAGGTCTGTGCAGTATGTGCACAGACCTCACTGGGACATGCACATTAGACTAAACATGCACTGACCTGATCTATGCTTGGACAAAGCATGCACCGACCTTACTTATGCTTGGACAAAGCATGCACCGACCTTATCTAGGCGTGGACAAAATATGCGCCAACCTTATCCATGCTTGGACAAAATATGCACCGACCTTATCTTTGCTTGAATAAAATATGCACCAACCTTATCTAGGCTTGCACCAACCTTGTCTATGCTTGAACAAAGTATGCACCGACCTTATCTTTACTTGAACAAAACATGCACCGACCTTATCTAGGCTTGAACAAAGTATGCACCGACCTTATCTTTACTTGAACAAAACATGCACCGACCTTATCTATGCTTGGACAAAGTATGCACCAACCTTATCTATGCTTGGACAAAGTATGCACCGACCTTATCTCAGCTTGGACAAAATATGCACCAACCTTATCTATGCTTGGACAAAGTATGCACCGACTTTATCTTTGCTTGAATGAAACATGCACTAACTTTATCTAGGCTATGCACATACCTTTACCCACACATGGACTAAATGTGCACCGATGCTTACACAAACATGCACAGACCTTTACCATTACTAGAACATGCATGGACCCTCTTCACTAAATCATGCACAGACTTTACTTAAAACATGCATGGACCTTCTCATGGCTAATGCAAACTTGCACAGACTTGACTCAAAACATGCACGGACCTTCTTCACTAAATTATGCACATGCTTTACTTAAAACATGCATGGACTTTTCCATGACTATGGAGACTCATGAAGCCCAAAACTGATTGAAAAATAGATCCCAAAATGAATATGTTGGTCATCCCCACCTGCCCTTAGTCCCTCTTTTAGAGTGTAGAATATATATATATATTCTCAAAAAAACCATTCTAATGCGTTATTGACCCCTAAGTTTGAGGTTAGGTGTCTACCTTTGAGATGTTAACCGACGATCCGGGGATAATATCCACGCCCCAGATCCACCTCAGCTTTACCCTTCGATCTGGGGATGAGATCCACACCCCAGACCCACCAAGACTTCTCCGCAGATCCACCCTCCTACACAAAGGCTAAGGTCCCTCACCTCTCTTTCTTTCACAAAAGGACCCATAGGTGGCAGAAAAATAGAAGACGAGTGTGTGCTAAAGGATGGCCACCCACGAAACCCCTTCCTTATATAGTTTTTCAGGCTTCCCAGGAGTTCACCCACGTCCCTCAAGGCTCTAACAAGCCCCAAGGTCGCTGGTTTTGAAGAGGAGTTAATGCTAAGCATCCCTTCGGGTTTGAACAGGTGTGACCCTTCGACCACTGATCATAAATGCTAGTGTGCGCACATTTCTGTTGGGAATTAGGTTGGGGTTTCTTCATATAAAATGAAGAAGACTTCCAGATCGAACGTTCAGTCTTGGTTTCATTGAATTTCATCAACAATAGCGCAAGTTATGAGTTTTTCAATATTAACATCGTTCCTCCTCTGTTTCAGTCGTGACCCTTCGTCTACCTTATCATAAATGCGAGTGAGTGCATTTTTTCATTGGGATTTGGGTTCATGTGTCTTCAGATAAAATCAAGATAACTTCTGGATCTAAATTTTGGTGGTGGTTTCATCGAATTTTGTTATTCCTAGCCTAAGTTATGATTCTTTAAACATTAACATTTATTTTCCCCTATTTCAGTGGCGACCTTTCGGTAGCCCGAGGTAATCTGGGTATAGCTCCAGTATCCAGGCAGTATTTGACCTTGACCTCAACATAGAAGTTGTAGCTAACATCTCCCTTGGAATTATGGCCTTAGTTTTAGGTCATTTCATTAACCACAGACGAAGTTATGACTTTCCCATTAATTACATTTGAGTTCTCCTAACAGTCACATCTCTTTGTGACGGCTGGCAGCAAATGGGCTAAGAACCTTGGGTTTTAGTGCGAATTGAGTTTCTATGTCAACAGAAGAGTTTGGGATAAGAGCCCAATCTTTCTAATGAGCCTAGTTTCATCCCATTTGGTTGACTGTGGATCAAGATATCCTTATTTTAACGGGTAACTATATTTTTTGTAACTATTTCGGCCCATTATCATAACTCCTTATCTCCTATTAGGCCTACTTTCCAGAAGTTACACTCTTCATCAAAGTTGTTCCTTACCTAATGGTCGTTGCATGGGCTTTAGTTTCACCTAATTCTGACCTCCCTATAGTAAGTTACCAATTTCCTAATGATCCTTCAATAATCTGTCCAGATTTCTAGCTCATTGAGTTCATGGGCCCGAATAATTCTCAATTGGGCCAGTGCCCAAATTGGTGGTCGTTACATCCTCTCCCCCTAAAAAAAAAATTTCATCCTCGAAATTAACTCCAGAAGTTTCCTCAGAATGAGAATTCCCCCATAAGACTTTCACCAGTCGAATGGTATTATTCTTTAATGTCTCCTTCAATCTATGATCTCGACGGGCTGCTCTCCATAGGATAGATCTGCTCGAACTTCCAGGGGCTCATATTCTATCACATGCGAGGCATCCCGGACATCTCCCTGAGCATGGAGACGTGGAACACCGGATGCACATGTGCTTGAGTGGGCGGGAGTGCTAGTCGATAAGCCACCTCGCTGATCCTGTAAAATCTCAAAAGGCTCGATATTATACCTAGGACTAAGCTTTCCCCTCTTCCCAAATCGCATGACTCCCTTGGTAGAAAACACCTTTAGGAACACATGGTCCCCTTCTGAAATTTTTCTTTAAACATATGAACTGAAATGACTCAGCTCTACAAAGCCCATAACTCCATAGTAAAGCTTACCCACTCAAAAATTGTTATACCCCTGTGGTTTTGATGATGTCAACCACTATGGCTTTGATGATGTCACACTATTTGTGCATGATAGAAATGATTTTGTGTTCTTGATCGAACCTCTCATGATAAAACTGAATTCCATTGAATACTTACTGTATGCATCATGAGTTTGATGAGCATTTCACAGTCAGTGCAATCCACTGTTCACCTTGTACAAGTTCAGTGTATTGATTGTCTTGCACATTTATCCTCGATGCAACCTTCATTGTCGCACGCCACCAAGTCGGTGCAACTCTTGCACCGAGCACATAGAGTCTGTGCAAGATTGCTCTCGGCATATTGAGTAAGTGCAGAGTATGTACCAACTCAGTACACCAATTGAGTATACTCATACGTAGCCTGTGCATCCTATAGCTCTGCACTTGAATCAAGTCTGAGCACATGTTTACTATGTGGGCGTTGAGTCCGTGCATATGAGTACTTATGCTATATTGAGTCTTTGCACGTTTGCATAAGGCCTCATCAAGCTTATTTAATCTTATAACTGCATGACTATCATATGTCTTGATGGATTATCAGGACATCTACTCGTGATTAAGGGCACGTGATCCAAGGTGGACCATCCATGAAAGGAACTGCCACGTGGATTTCTACTCATTCAGATCCTGACACGTGGGTAATACATTCCTGAAGCTTCTTGGCGGGAGTGCTCCCTCCACACGCCTAGGGTGTGAGCTCGTGGGTCTCTGACTAAAGGTATATAGATGACCCTTCTATCTTTGTTAAGCATTTTGTAGCTAGTCGAGGAGCAAGGTCATTAGGTTAAGGTACGCAAATGGGTATCATTGTCCAGAATCCATGACATCAACATAATGAGATATCTTGATAGGCATTAAATATGTCAGAGACAGGAAAGGTAGGACCCTAGATATCAGTTCCTTGCTCTGTACCTAGAAAAGAAAAGGGGGAGTACTTAATAGTGGATGGAATGATATCCTTTATCAATTCAGAAGGGTTAACAAACCTAAAGTTGGGATAACCATGAGTAGAGGATAGCCTCTCCCATTTACATTCAAGAATCTACGTTGCTAACAATAGCATCCGATATTTTCTAATTCCCATCAGATTCCTCCTGCGGTGGTACTGGCTTCTGTTGAGCCTTCTTAGGGCAGTCCCTCACAAAATGTCCAGCCTCGCGACATCCAAAGCACTTGCCCTCTGCCTTCCAACACTCCTGCCCCGGATGGGTGCATTTACAATGGACACAAAGCGGAACCCCCGACCTGTTCCTTGGTACCGACTTCTGACGTACCGCCTTTTCCTGGTCATGCCTCCCTTCTGCCTGCCTAGGCCTCTTGCCCATCGCCTTCTACTCCTTAGTGGACCTATACATAGGTATTCATTAGAACTTAACTTAATATGTCCCTAAAATCTTTATGGCTTCAATTATTACCTATGAGGGTTTGCTTAAAATGGTTATAAATGTACCCCACTTTTCTTCACTCTAGCCTACCTCTTCCTCTACTATTTGGTCAATTGGAATGATTGTAACCATGGTTTGTCTCTCGTGCTTGGATATCACTCTGTAACGCCTCGAGATCTGAGTCCCAAGTTATGGGCATATTTTTTTCTTCTTTATCGGACCCCGAAGCATTACTTCGTACGTATCACGGAAGCACAATATATAAACATGCATACATTCGCATGAGAGAGAGAGAAACCACAGTTACAAAAGTGTAAATATCATATTTACCATTCATAAATTTCCAGAGAAGAGTACATGGCCATTGTTCCAAAATAAACCTGAGCCCATACATGCTGACTGCCCCATAGCTATACATATAAGGGAGACCTTCATCCATAGCATACTCAGTCGAACTACGTACTGGCACTACACCTCAGCTACAGCCTCCTCCTCAACCTCCTTCTCTATATCTCCTGAAAACGTGTGTCACAAAAGGGGGGTGAGTATGACGCTCAGTAGGCAGCCTAATCAAACCGGGGTTAACTTGCATCTATATAATCAATTATATACATAATTTCAGATGTTAACAGTAGCATAATCCATTCATTATCATCTGCTAAAAATAACTCATATAAGGAAAATACATATTCTTTAGCTAACATGTAGGTACCTATGCATGCAACCAGAACTAAGTGAATGAGCAATTTACATATTATTGTGAATGTGTCACATACACATTTTTAAAAGGAAAGAAAAATAACAATTAAGGGTGGATAATTATGCTAGAATATGTGGGATATGAAGGAAAAGGGGATGAGCATGAGATGCTCTATGGAGGGTGATCGCCAGAGGGGTTACCTCAAAGAAAGAAGATGATCGCATGTACCTTGTATGAAGCGGGTGAGATTGTAAGTTCTTTTTTCCTCCTTCTATCGGCCGGCCGACGAAGGGGGTTTATAGCTTGATTACCCTTGCAAGAAAACACACAAAATAAATAAAAATGTGGATTAGCCAAGTGTGTAGTATCAATGCTCTAATAATATAGAATCAAACAGATTAGACATGAATACACCTTGTGTGTTTTGGTTTTAAAACCCCTAAGAGGAGTAACAAGGTATGAGATTATATGGGTGAATATGCTAATGCAACGTAAACTAGTATAATATGACCTTCTCTAGCAAAGTGACTAGAGAGTGGTATGTGTTGACATGATAACAGCAAAGAAAGAAACAATGAATAAGAGAGGGGGAGTCGCCCTTCTGCTGTATGGCAGCAGTAAAGGGGGAGGACAAGTGCTTCAGCTGCTACGGGAGGAAGGGAGCTCGCCAGAGAAAGAGCTTGGGAGAAAATAACCTGCAAAACAACGAAACACTCTTCTCTCTGTTAGCTCTATATGTGTTCTCTTCCGTTCTCTTTTTTTTTCTCTCTCTCTTCTTCTTCTCTTTTTTTTATCCTCCTTCACGCGAGGGAGATTCAAGGGGGGTATTTATAGCCAAAAAATCCTTGCATTAACAGGATTAAAACAAGATAATGAATCTCTAATAAGGAACCTTCTTCCCAATCGAACACAAGGTGTAAAATGGGGAAATGATCATTACTGGAAAGTAGCAGGCGAAAGGGAGACAGAAGTGAAAATGATGACCTAACTAAGGGCGTCAATTGAAATGACGGCAGTCACACCGTCGTCAATTCCTGAATTTAATTATAGAAATAAAGAACTTTCTTTATTTAAATCTGTCAAATGACACCTGTTTGAACGGGCGTTAAATAATCAACGCCCCTCCTGAGGACGTCAATTCTTTGAGTTTTATTTTCGTTAGAATTTGTAAAATCCAGGAATCGACGACCGTTTGAACAGTCGTCCATTTATGGAAAATGCCCCTAATTAAGTCATTAATTAAATGACGCCTTCCCCACATGCGTTAATTTCAATTATTAAACTAAAAAGCCAAGAAATCACAATTAAATATGGAGAAATTAGAAAAACTTCATATTAAGCCAATATTGAAGTCCACTTTGGGGCGTCACATGGTGACATGAAATTTACTCAACATAGTATCGATTTTGGCGTGTCTACAATTATCACCTTTTCACATTTTCACAATTTTGATATTCTTGGAAACAAACAGCTACCACAATCATAGGAGGCCCCCCCCACACACAACGAACGAAAGAATACTGCGCAGACCCGGGAGCAAACTACCACCTAGATTCTTGTGGCCCCGAGGCGTAACGCCACATCACAAGGGCCGCCCCCTACGAGGGCCGAAGACTGAATCAATAGGATTTTAAACCACCTAGATTCTTAGTGGCCTCGTGGCATTACGTAACACCACATCACAAAGGCCGCCCCCCATGGGGACCGAAGACCGAATCAATATGATTTTATTCCAGGGCCACCCCCCCACAGGGACCGAAGTCCTATCTCATAGAAGACTGTCGTTTCCATTCATATCATTTACATCATATTCGCATTCATACTCATTTTATAAATACTAGTATGATACTTTATCATAACATGCATGCTTCCAATAGTTTAAGTGGGTAAAACATACTTATATGCTGACTGGTGCAGAACAATGCATGATTAGGTTACAATATAAAAGGAACATGTTTATTCTTCTAGACTACATACACATAGAAAATGACTTATATCGGAAAGTACATAATTTCTGGGTTCATAAAACTTTTACAGTGGGTTAATAACTCATCCCTCTATCATTTCCTAATTTTTCAGATTTTTCTGAAATAAAATGCCCTTTCAAAACTATCCTTTTCTGTGTTTCTAGAAATTTGGAAAGACCCTTTACCTACGCATGAACCAAAAGTGCACAGACCTTTCTAGACAACACATGCATAGAAAATGACTTATATCTGTAAGTACGGAATTTCTGGGTGTACGAAACTTTTACAGGAGGGTTCTGCCTCAGTTTCCCATCATTTCCTATTTTTCCAGATTTTTACAAATTAAAATGCCCTTTCAAATTCCCCTATTTCTCGGTTTCTGGAAATTAGGTCTGTGCAGTATGTGCACAGACCTCACTGGGACATGCATAGACCTCACTTATGAATTGGACTAAACATGCACCGACCTGATCTATGCTTGGACAAAGCATGCACCGACCTTACCTATGCTAGGACAAAGTATGCACCGGCCTTATCTAGGCTTGGACAAAATATGCACCAACCTTATCCATGCTTGGACAAAGTATGCACCGACCTTATCTTTACTTGAATAAAACATGCACCAACCTTATCTATGCTTGAACAAAGTATGCACCGACCTTATCTTTACTTGAACAAAACATGCACCGACCTTATCTAGGCTTGGACAAAATATGCACCGACCTTATCTATGCTTGGACAAAGTATGCACCGACCTTATCTAAGTTTGGACAAAATATGCACCAACCTTATCTATGCTTGGAGAAAGTATGCACCAACGTTATCTAAGCTTGGACAAAATATGCACCAACCTTATCTATGCTTGGACAAAGTATGCACCGACCTTATCTAAGTTTGGACAAAATATGCACCAACCTTATCTATGCTTGGACAAAGTATGCACCGACTTTATCTTTGCT
Source organism: Amorphophallus konjac (assembly GCA_022559845.1). Lineage (NCBI taxonomy): Eukaryota > Viridiplantae > Streptophyta > Magnoliopsida > Alismatales > Araceae > Amorphophallus > Amorphophallus konjac. Next base: position 334,683,500 of record CM040126.1, on the reverse strand, counting down.
TGAATGAAACATGCACTAACTTTATCTAGGCTATGCACATACCTTTACCCACACATGGACTAAATGTGCACCGATGCTTACACAAACATGCACAGACCTTTACCATTACTAGAACATGCATGGACCCTCTTCACTAAATCATGCACAGACTTTACTTAAAACATGCATGGACCTTCTCATGGCTAATGCAAACTTGCACAGACTTGACTCAAAACATGCACGGACCTTCTTCACTAAATTATGCACAGGCTTTACTTAAAACATGCATGGACTTTTTCATGACTATGGAGACTCATGAAGCCCAAAACTGATTGAAAAATAGATCCCAAAATGAATATGTTGGTCATCCCCACCTGCCCTTAGTCCCTCTTTTAGAGTGTAGAATATATAAATATATTTCTCAAAAAAACCATTCTAATGCGTTATTGACCCCTAAGTTTGAGGTTAGGTGTCTACCTTTGAGATGTTAACCGACGATCCGGGGATAATATCCATGCCCCAGATCCACCTCAGCTTTACCCTTCGATCTGGGGATGAGATCCACACCCCAGACCCACCAAGACTTCTCCGCAGATCCACCCTCCTACACAAAGGCCAAGGTCCCTCACCTCTCTTTCTTTCACAAAAGGACCCGTAGGTGGCAGAAAAATGGAAGATGAGTGTGTGCTAAAGAATGGCCACCCACGAAACCCCTTCCTTATATAGTTTTTTCAGGCTTCCCAGGAGTTCACCCACGTCCCTCAAGGCTCTAACAAGCCCCAAGGTCGCTGGTTTTGAAGAGGAGTTAATGCTAAGCATCCCTTCGGGTTTGAACAGGTGTGACCCTTCGACCACTGATCATAAATGCTAGTGTGCGCACATTACTGTTGGGAATTAGGTTGGGGTTTCTTCATATAAAATGAAGAAGACTTCCAGATCGAACGTTCAGTCTTGGTTTCATTGAATTTCATCAACAATAGAGCAAGTTATGATTTTTTCAATATTAACGTCATTCCTCCTCTGTTTCAGTCGTGACCCTTCGTCTACCTTATCATAAATACGAGTGAGTGCATTTTTTCGTTGGGATTTGGGTTCATGTGTCTTCAGATAAAATCAAGATAACTTCTGGATCTAAATTTTTGTGGTGGTTTCATCGAATTTTGTTATTCCTAGCCTAAGTTATGATTCTTCAAACATTAACATTTATTTTCCCCCATTTCAGTGGCGACATTTCGGTAGCCCGAGGTAATCTGGGTATAGCTCCAGTATCCAAGCAGTATTTGACCTTGACCTCAACATAGAAGTTGTAGCTAACATCTCCCTTGGAATTATGGCCTTAGTTTTAGGTCATTTCATTAACCAAAGACGAAGTTATGACTTTCCCATTAATTACATTTGAGTTCTCCTAACAGTCACATCTCTTTGTGATGGCTGGCAGCAAATGGGCTAAGAACCTTGGGTTTTAGTGCGAATTGAGTTTCTATGTCAACAGAAGAGTTTGGGATAAGAGCTCAATCTTTCTAATGAGCCTAGTTTCATCCCATTTGGTTGACTGTGGATCAAGATATCCTTATTTTAACGGGTAACTATATTTTTTGTAACTATTTCGGCCCATTATCGTAACTCCTTCTTATCTCCTATTAGGCCTACTTTTCAGAAGTTACACTCTTCATCAAAGTTGTTCCTTACCTAATGTTCATTGCATGGGCTTTAGTTTCACCTAATTTTGACCTCCCTATAATAAGTTACCAATTTCCTAAGGATCCTTCAATAATCTGTCCAGATTTCTAGCTCATTGAGTTCACGGGCCCGAATAATTTTCAATTGGGCCAGTGCCCAAATTGGTGGTCGTTACATGAACAGGATGAGATAACTTGCTGTCTCGCACAGCTCGGCCTCACGCCGGACGTTCTCACACCGGACGACACACTCTTCTCACAAGGGAGTTAGAGGGAAGGAAAGGAACATGTGAGAATGGCTCTCACGTAAGACACTCTTTCATTCAATTTCATCATACGAACAACACACCCTTGGCCTTCCTTATATAGGAAAAGCCATAACAACAATACCCTCAAACTTTCCTAATTGCATTTATACCCAAGCTTAATAAAATAAACCCAACCACCCACCTTTGACTTGTGGGTTTAAATAAAATAAAATACACACTTTGACTATGACTAGCCTAACAAAACAAAAGTAAATAATACATGTATTACTACATGTATTTTACACACAATACATACTTAATACACATAAATAAATAGTTTCCCATGCTACTTGACGATTCTTGTCAAACCCCTCTGCTTGGAGAGGTTCGACCTCGAACCTCGAACCTAGAATCGCAGGACCCTCGGATGAAGTGGTAGTGGCGTTGGTAGAGGCGAAGGCAGACGGAAGAAGAGGACAGACCTGGAGCTTCAAGTGGGGTCTCGCACCCGTCCCCATCTCAAGGACGATGCACCCAAAGCTTCAAATTCTCCCTTCAGGGTGGAGCAGAGGAGGACGGATCTGGAGCTTCGAATGGAACCTCGCACCCGTCCCCATCTCAAGGACGATGCATCCAAAGCGTCAAATTCTTCCTTCTCGGTGGAGCGGACTTGGCGAAGGACGGTCACGCACACCACACTTCCGAAATCACGGACTGTCTGTCGATGGCTAGGCGACGCGGGCGCTGCTCTAGCCGCCGCAGTGGACTCGGGGGCCACAGTTACTCATTTATTCAAATGATATATAGATATAATATTATATAGATATATATACCCTTGCTTTATCATATATAGATATAATATATATATTAATACTCTAACAGCATGTTTTTTTATTTTTTTCAAATCCCGTTTCAAACTTCTCATTTTCTTTTTCAAACCTCTCTTTGTTTTTTTCTTTTTCAAACTTCACTTTTTTTCTTTTTCAAACTTCATCTACTCTTTATGACTTTTCAAACCCTTTTCTCTTTTTTTTTCAAACCCCGACGCGTATTACACGGCTGGCTCAACGTCAACAAAGAAGGATGTCAACGTTCTTCGCTTCAAGCGTGGGTGAATGGGGTGCGTCCCACAGCCGGGTGCGACCGGCTTGCTGCGCGGTCGACCAGCACCTGGGCGCGCTCAGGGTGACCACGTCGGCGGTAACCTGCGAGGCATAGGTGCGCGGTAGGAGGCCGCCGGCAGGGCACGGGCTGGCACGACAGAACGCTAGGGCGGCCGGGCGGAGGCCCTGTTGGTGTCGAGGTGATGGTGGCGGCCGATTCTGGAGGCAGCGGTGGCTCGGGAGACTGCTACTGAATCCAGAGAGAGAGAGAGAGAGAGAGAGAGCGCGAGAGGGGTTCTGCAGGCGGTGATGGCTCGGGCGACTGCTACCGAATCCACAGAGAGAGAGAGCACGAGAGAGGTTCTGCAGGCGGGGAGCTCGTTGGTGAGAGGAGGTGGTCGCCGGTGGCGTTGGTTGCAGAGGGGGGAGGTGACGTGGCTATGTGGAGGTTAGCCGCAGGGGGATGTGGGGTGCTGCAGTGGTGTGCAAGGTGGTGTTCACGGAAGTGGCAGCGGCAACGGCCGGCGGTGGCGAGGGTGGCTATGAGGAGGTGATCGCGGCATGGGGCGACCGGTGAGGGGGTTCGCGACGTCGGTGGGCGGCTGGAGCTGTGGGTTGAGAGGGAGGTGAGGTGGAGCGCTGGGGAGAGGGGCGCTATGTGGGGGTGTTGTTACGGTGGTTCGCGGACGAGTAGCGGCGAGAGGGGGGTGTGTGCGGTGTGGGTGGCTGGTGTGTGGGCCGCGGGTGAGAAGGAGGTCAGTGGGGGTGTCCGCAGCAGTGTGCAGTGGTTGGCCGGGCGTCCGGTAGAGGAGAGGGCATTCGCGGAGGTGGTGCATGCACCATGGTGGCAGCGGCTCGCTGTGGAGGGTGGGGAGGTGCAGAGGTGGTAAGGGGGAGGTGGTGAGGATGCAGGCGGTGGAGTTGCAGGGGTTGGCTGAGGCGACGTGGAAAGGGGGTTGCCGGCGATGAGGAGCAGTCAGGGGTCTCTGGTGGGGAGCCGTCAGGAGTCTCCGGCGTCCGCGGCGGTGAGGTGCGATAGGTGCTGGGTTGTTGCGGCGTGGCGCTGCTCGCAGGGCGTCTGGAGGGAGGGAGAGGGAGAGAGGTGAAGAGGGGGGGACTGTGGGTCGCGATGGTTGCGGACAGAGGCCGGAGGTGGCGAGGGGTGCGCTGGGGTGCAGCAGGTGGTCGTTGCGGTGTCGACGATGTGGGTCTCACGGCTTAGAGAGGGTCGGGTGTTGCAGAGGGAGGAGACGGTGGTGTGTATAGAAGGGGAAGTCTTTGGCGATGAAGGAGGCTTCGCGGCGATTGTGGCGGTGGCGGAGGTCCAGCTGGGGAGCAGGTGGTCGCGTGGGTGGGCTGCAGCGACGCGAGAGAGAAAGAGAAACAGAGGGAGAAAGAGAGAGAGAGAGAGAGAGAGAGAGAGAGAGAGAGAGAGAGAGAGAGAGAGAGAGAGAGAGAGAGAGAGTGGTTCGCGGGAAAGGGAGAGAGAGAGAAACAGAGAGGGAAACCGAGAGAAAGAAATTGAGAGAGAGCAAGAACGCATGGATTTTCTTTATTTTTTTGCTTAAATTTTTTTTTCTTTCTCTATTTTTTTTCTTCCTCTCACCCAACAGATAAAACCCAACTACTCCTTTTTTTTCTCATTTTTTCACTTCTAGCAACTGAGAGAAAGAAAGGGAGACGATGCCGGCGTCGAGGTTGATGGAGTCGCCGTTGTTGGGCTCTGATACCAAATTTTATGCGGACGTCGTCGGGGGAAGGATCGACGGCAGCTCCGAGGGGACGAACAGGATGAGATAACTTGCTATCTCGCACAGCTCGGCCTCATGCCGGATGGTCTCACACCGGACGACACACTCTTCTCACAAGGGAGTTAGATGGAAGGAAAGGAACAAGTGAGAATGGCTCTCCGTAAGACACTCTTTCATTCAATTTCATCATACGAACAACACACCCTTGGCCTTCCTTATATAGGAAAAGCCACAACAACAATACCCTCAAACTTTACTAATTGCATCTATACCCAAGCCTAATAAAACAAACCAAACAACCCACCTTTGACTTGTGGGTTTAAATAAAATAAAATACACACTTTGACTATGACTTGCCTAATAAAACAAAAGTAAATAATACATGTATTACTACATGTATTTTGCACACAATACATGTTGGGTCCTACGGAGTGCAATCGGATCTAGAAGGGGGGTTGAATAGATCCTATTGATAGCTATGACCTATTTAAAACTTGAACCCTAAACACATGAATCACTCCTATAAACCAATAAAACACTCAGACACATAGCGCATCGGAATAGATAGCAATGGAGCAAGTAATAATGTTAAAGCATGATGCTCAGTTCAAACAGGTCGACACCCCGAGCTGGTAGGTCAACACACCTTCTACGGATCCTGGGTATGAGAACACCACAGGTCGACACTCCCAGCGGGCAGGTCAACACACCTTCTACGGATCCGAACCACCGAGATCTTAGATCAGAGTAGCTGAGTGTGAAATGACTTGCTTAGTGTGTGAGAACTGAGGTGATCACCAAGGTGCATTAGTGTTAAACGAAGTGAATTCCCTTGGCAAAGCTTTCACCTTGATTCTTGTGTGCAATGGTGTAGCAGGCAACCCAAGGAGCTAATGCGTTTAAAGACATAGGGGACATCAGACTGCTCACTCATCGTGATACCTTCCTCTGCTAGGCAGATGCTTCAAGTGTCTGTAAGCAAGAGTGCTACAGACAACTGAGAAGATGCACGTTAGCAACAATAGCAGGAGGATCAAGATGAGACTATTGTGCAAGCAAAACGCTTGAGTGTGCAGAGAAAATAAATAGCGTAAGTAGCACACGAACCTGTGAAATGGGGATAGAAGTTATAGAACAAGCTCACAATGTATACAACCCACAACACAAGGATTTTAAGGTGGTTCGGTTGTTAGCCCACAACGTACGTCCACCCCACACCAAACTCGGTGTGGCTTTCTGGCTGACACACAGCTTGATCTGCTGAGCAGCACAACTTGCTTACACAGCTGAGCAACACAGCTTGCTTACACAGCTGAGCAACACAGCTTGCTTACTGCTGACTAACAGCTTGAATCACCCAGAGGATCTGATCCTCTCTTCCTCTGAAACCACAGAGGGAACCCGGTCCCTAAAACAAGGGATCAGAAAAGCTAGATGTATTGGTGATAGACGAACCGTGACAAATAGAAATTGAATACTGCAAGTGCAGTGGAGAAGGAATAGAGATTTTGTAGACACCAACCAAGAGAATGGATCAAGACAACGGAGCTAGTAGCTGCTGTGACGACCCGAGGATCCGAGTACCAGAAAGGAACCGGCGCGTCTCGAATCTCGGCCCACCAACCCACGAGCCGGAACACTCGGAAGGGTAGAAAGGAGTGGTGTGGGGGTAAAAGAGAAGCTGCAACGACCACAAAGATAGCACAATAATCTAAAAATAAAATGCACAGAATAATATAAATAAATAAACTGCTACAAGGTCCACAGAGTCTCATGTCCAAATAAAAGTACAGTCAACAGAAAGGAAAGTACAACTACACGGGGCATCCCCCAGCGTACAACTACACGGGGCATCCCCCGGCTCTGGCAGACTGGCGACTAACCTTGGCTAGAAGAACCACGCTGAAACTCGGCCGCGCCTCTGGAAGACCCCGCCTCACCTGAAAAGTAGGGGTGAGCCTCATTTCATTGGCTCAGTAGGGATCCCGCGAATCCCCACCTCGTGCGAAAAATGAGAAAGCAGAAGGTAACCCTACCTAGCGAGAGTACGGTAGAACCGACAAGCTAAAGTAAATAAATGGAAAAGCCATCTACTCTAACAGTACCGTACTACCAAACCTCGGTCCAATAAAACTCGAGTCCACGCCTGCCAGCGAACAAGAGCACTACCCACCAGAAGAACGACCGGATGCGTCCCCTGACGTCTTACACCGCGTCACAAGTGTCCAGCTACGACACCCCGGGCGTGAGACTCAGACACGCAACAAGAACCACAACAAGGACTAGCTGGGGTCACGCTCGTCAGCGCGTGTCCTAAGCCCCCAACTACGTGTGCACACACAGACCATCTGATAGGATGCAAGGCCTGGATACAGAGGGGGGGGGGTGAATGTATCCTGCTCTAAAATCACCCAATTAAAACTCTACTGCTCAAATATGCGGAATTAAAAGCAGTTGATGAAATGTGCTGAAAATACTTAGAAGTAACTCAGCAAGACAACACAAATCTACTAGCTCTCACACGCTCCTAACCAAACATCTAAAGATCGCAGCAGAGAAAATAACATATAAGGAAAAACACACCATAAGAGAACACCAAGATTTTTAGGTGGTTCGGTCCAAAGACCTACGTCCACCCCTCACTCCAAACCGGAGTGAGGCTTCCACTAGCTAGGCTAGAAACTGCAGACTCAGTCTGCAACACATTGCTGCCACATAGCTTGACCAGGGGAACAACCTCCCCTCTTCCTCCCAACCGGAGGGACACCCCAAGTGACTCCCAGTCACTTGGAAACCAGAGACGCAAGTCTCTCTTCCTCCAGACCAAGAGGGAACACCTAGTCTTGCAACCACAAGACCAGAACCGGAGGATCAATCCTCCCTTCCTCCAAACCGGAGGGAAACCTAGAGACCTAAGTCTCTCTTCCTCTGAACCCCAGAGGGAAGCACAGGTGACTCCAAGCCACCTGCAAACTAGAGGTCTCGGACCTCTCTTCCTCCCAACCGGAGGGAACCCGACCTCACACAAGAGAGTCGGAAGAACAACTGTTGAAGGTTTAAAAAGGAGAAACAAAAACGCAGCAACAGAAAGCTGGAAGAATAAAATGCACAAAGGCTCTCGCAGGAGCTGGCTGGCCTGGATTTGATCCACGGTCCAGCAGGAACTGATCTTCAGTTGAAGCTTCCTTTGCTCTAGCTCTCTCTTCTTCTCACTCTTCTTTTTCTTCTCTTTCGCAGGCTCTCTCTCTGTCTCTTCTTTCTTCTTTCTTCTTCTTCTTTCTTCTTCTTTTGCTCACAGCCTCTCTGCTGCACTGTCAGTCTATCTCGATCACTCTTTCTCTCTCAGATCTGGTTATCTCTTCTTCTTCTTATTTCAATGGACGGAGGCTTCTATTTATATCAGGTTCAGCATGTGCTAGGGCGTGCTCTTTTTGATTCCCGCCCAAGCTTCAGTCCACGTGGTGACCTCTCAGCATCTTGGATTGCGTGCCAGATGCCAGCCTAGTGTCACGTGCCCAGACTCTGTAGGTTTAATGAAACAATACTTCAGTCGATCAGCAGAATGTATAGACTTAATGTAAAAGCAGCAGTGTACAGACTTAAAAGATGCAGCGTGATAAGCAACCGAATGTATATACTTTAGAACAGCAGATGATCAAGTATGTACACTGAGAGTGTATAGACTTGTAACATGCGCTCTCAGTGTATAGACTTGTAACATGAATACATTATCATCACAAGATAGAATGTGTAGACTTCTGTGAAGTGCATGAGAGAATCGGGTGTACAGACTTTGGGTGAAGCATGTAATGCAACACAGTGTATAGACCTGAAGCTTGATATTGAGTGTATATGGTTGAAGCTTATCAAACGAATGCATAGACTTCATGATAGCGAACGAGTGTATAGACTTAGTTGAGTGAGCATGCAGTGCATATACTTGAAACCCTTCAGCAACCTGAGTGTATAGACTTAGAGTTAACGTGCCAGAGAAACTAGTGTACGGACTTGCTGAGCTTTCGCTAAGTCTGTATAGACTTGATGAAAGAGTCCCTGGGAAGGCAGTGTACACACTTGATGGCGTGAAGGAAAGAGTGTATAGACTTCGTTTGAAGGGGATGAACATTTGCTGAAGTGTGTACAGTCTACAAGGATGGATGTTCAGACTTAACCTCTGAAGAGTATATACTCTGCTGAAGAACGTTCAGTCGATGTACAAGCCATAGGCTGTATAGACTTCATATGTGAATGCAACATTGTATAGACTTGAGAGAGACGCTGAATGAGACGCAGATGCTGTATAGACTTTACATGTGAATGCATATGCCAATGTATATACTTGAAAGCATGAGACGCTGACTGAGACGATCAAATGTACAGACTTCGAATCAAGGCTTGAATAGTAAATCAATGTCTAGACTTGGAACCCCAATCGCCAATGTATAGACTTGCAGCTTGAACCAGTGTATAGACTCTGATGCAAATGAGAAGCCAATGTGCAGAATTCACAAAGTATAGACTTTCCAAACGACTGTACAGACTTTAGCCCAATCAGCGATGTATAGACTTGGAACATCTGAGAACCAGTGTACAGACTTTGTGAAACAGAGTCCAATGTATAGACTTGGCAGGTTGACCCACTGTACAGACTTTGAAGCTGAAGACAATGTGTAGACCTGTGAAGCTTGAGGCCAATGTACAGACTTGGCGTTCCACTGTGGATGTATAGACTTGAGTGTAGTGAACGGATGTTCAGACTTTGAAGATCCACTGTGGATGTATAGACTTTTGGCAAGAGATTGGTTGTACAGACTTCAACACAGCTGCGATGTACAGGCTTTGACAAAGCAGCGTTATACAGACTTGATGAAGCTTCAGATGAATGAATGTATAGACTTGAAACAGAAGTCAGGCAAGCGTTGTGTAGACTTGGCCAGAACGTAGGAATATGTATGAGTGTATAGACTTGGCCAAGCGTAGGAAAAGATGTGGAGTGATGTGTAGACTTTGCGTTCAACTGGATGTATAGGCTTGGAGGGTTCACTGATGGCTGTACAGACTTGGGCGTTGTATAGACTTGGAATGCCAAAGCCGTTGTATAGACTTGGCGTGCCGAAGCCATTGTATAGACTTGGCGAATGGCTTGAAACACAAGGACGCTGCTCGCTGTACAGACTTGATCAAGGCAGCTGAACAATGTACACACTTCCTATGTATAGACTCTTCCAATATGCATGAGACCTTGTACATGGGTTGTACAGACTTAGTGTGTGCTAGCATGTGGATGTATGGACTTCATGAAATCAGGCAATGCTGACTGATGTAGACACTTGGCAGATAGAGTGATGTATGAACTACCCTGTACAGACTTTAAGACTTAGTGAGCAACCTGGTGAATAGACTTGGTGATTGTGAGAGCATGCGAAGTACAGACTTTGTGTTGTGAACACAGGCTGTACGGACTTGCTAAGTTGCATGAACAAATGGCATTGTATAGACTTTACGAAGGGCACACGAAGCAATGTGTGGACTTGGTGACTCACGCAGATAGATTAGTGAACAGTCTATGCCATGCTCACAGTTAATCAATGTACCAAGTTCTGAATGAAGTAAACACATAAGACATCAATTTATCATCATCAGAACACACGTAAACAATGTCATCATCAAAACATAAGTCAACACATATGACATCAAACATATGTGAGTCATAGTGTTTGTCATCATCAAAACATAATATCCAACAATCTCTTCCTTTTTGATGATGGCAATACTATGAGTCTTATGAATGAAGGAAATGGAATATTCAGACTAGACTCATCAAAGTATTCTCCCCCTTTGACTTCATCAAAAAGAAAAGCAATACTTTGATAATCTAGTGATATCATATGAGACACCTAATATAGTTCAGCAGATGAGTGCAATATAATATCAGAAGCATTTAAATCAATTCTCCCCCTTAGTCAAACAACTTATGCAGTCATGTATATGCAACAAATACTCCCCCTTTGACATGGCAGAAGATATAGAGCTAATGTAGACATACAACGTAATCAGACAATCTAGCACATTGTCCCCTTATGCATATAGTCTCTTAACCAGACCAGAGAATTCTGCCTTTATGATCCATGATGCAAGAGAAATCTACAAGGATGAACTCTTGTTATCCAAAGACAGCAACTCTCATATATGACAACCAGTCTGAATCAAATCACAGTGATAAAGGGCAATAGGATGAGCAGATTCAACGATTTGTGAAAATTGAGATAATGAACTTTTCAGCAAGATACCAACTTCATAAAATCAAAGTCTTAAGTTCTGGATTCCTCCATCATAAAAGCTTATGAAACCTTGATTGTCAGACATGGTTTTAGAATGATGTAAACTGAAATTTTTCAAAAGAAATTGTACTCATATCTGAACCAACACTTAATAAAAAGGAACTACAAGCTCATATAAGATTCTAGTTCAACCAACTTCTATCTTAATTAGTTTACTTTCCATGACAGCTTTAGAAGAAACATAAGTGAATGCTCCTGAATTTTACTTGTTCTTTCAGAATTTGATTTACACTTGTTCATATCTTTCTTTAATGAACAATTTTGGTTTATCAGCACCTTTTGACGTGGAGAGACACCTTGATCAGAGGTCAGAATCCCCAGTTACTCAGTGTGACAACCGTATTGCTTCTCCCATTTTAGAGAACAGAGGTAGCATTAAAAGTATCTTTGGCATGAGGATACACCCTGATCAGAGGTCAGAATCCCCAGTTACTCAATACAACTATGCCATTGCTCTGCCATATTTTCACAATAATTTCCAATCATCTCTTTAAACAGAGTTAACCATGGTACTTCATGACTCAATCCTTTGGACAGGTTTCTCAGTAACCACAGTCATTGCTCTGTCCATACTTTTACTCAAAATGGATTCAGAACAAATTAGATGTTTAAGAACAACCACATACACTATATATCTCAGTCAACGTAGACATGGATATCAACTCTTCAGATTTCAGAAAGTCTTACATGAATTTACATGAAGCAGACAGTTAAAATTTTATTAAGAGGTTGAAACAGATATTTTCAAGTTTCTTGTGACCAAACAAGAGTACATAAGACTTAAACCACTTCCAGTTAACAAATGTTCTTAAGCATGTATAATGGAAGGTTCCTCATTAAAGGTATTTTAACTTTTATGAAGTAGTATTCAGGCTGAAGGTTTACTTCATATCTCAGCAGAGTAATTCAAGTGAGAATATTCACTAAATAGCATGATTCTGAAGAATTGTAGCAAATGAGCTGCTCTTGAGCAAAGAGGTTCAAAGTTGACTGAATAGAGAAAAAGCTCTCATTCAGCAGATTTAGGAGAGACAAACAGATACCAATAAGGTATGCATTCAGATTTTGAACAGCTTCAGAAGTAGTCAAGAAATCATTTGATACCACTTTACATGATGGAATCACTGACACTTCAGATATGACAAGATTAATCATATAGCTGGAGAGGAACGGATTAAGCATGCTCCCCCTATCTATATGCAGTGACATTCCCCTTTCCCCTTATTTTTTGATTTTTCAAAGAAGTGATATGCTATGCAATGATTCCCTCTAACTAAAAACACTGAATCATCCTATATGTCTTGCAGACAATGTAGATGATGAATGACTATGCAACAACAGATTTAACATGCTATGCAGTAAATCTAAAAACAGTTGAGTGATTTCAGATGTATGAATAATGCTCCCCCTAAATGTATGCATTCAATCTATCTTTTTGGCTTTTTCAATGTAAAGAAATGCAATGCAATTAACTTCATGTATGCAGGGGCATGAAGTAAAATATTCACATGAAAATGCAGACATTCTCTGATATGCAAATTTGACCCTTGGTACTTGGCGGAGAACTTGGCCTAAAAGACCATCTCACACATAGTAAGAACCTCTAGACAGATTTCCTCTGCCCTTTAGTAGCTTTCCATTTATATACCAAGTGGTCATGCATGACAATGCAATACAAACAGTCCTATATGCATCAGATTTTCAATGATTGTATGTCATGTGCATGTTTATGCCATTCTCATATATGCACACAGCTCACAGTACAAACAAGAAAGCCCACAAAGATCAATGCAATAGTCAAACCAATTAAAATAAAACATGTATGCATGAAGCTATGACTTCTCAGCTCAACCATAATTTTCATTTGAACAGATTTGAGAAATTTACCTGAATGGGGTTTTATCAACTTGGGTGCCTTGGTTTATTTCCCCCTTTTTATTCTTTAGCTTCCAAGGCACACCTGCAAGTTAGCACACTATTTTGCATGGGCAGGTACCCAAACAGTCTTGGGTCCTGCATGGTTAATAGTGACACCTTTGGTAGGTGTTCTAAACAACCTTATAGCATTTAGGTCATCAGATCTTATCAGATGGCAATTATTCATTGAATGACCTAATATACCACAATAATAGCAAGAGGCAGCAGATTTCAGATTTGTTTTATGCACATTTTGATTTGCATGAGTTCTATGTGCATATGCATGAAATCCTCTGTTAACAGAATTAAGATTCTGTTTACCAACATAAGCCAGCCAACAGTCAGAAGCTCTATGGCCTGGCTTCCCACATTCAAAACATGTAAGTGTTTTCTTTTCAAACACAAATTCATTTCTATTAGAAATATTTCTATTGATAGGGAATTTACCAGATTTATTATTAAACTTCCTTCCCTGAGCATGCCAACATTGGGCTGCAATGTGGCCCATCTTTCCACAGTGAAAGCATGAACTAGAATTTCTTCCACCAGCCCTCAGCCAGCATTCAATGGCCCTGTGGCCTGTCTTTCCACACTCAAAGCATGTAATGAGCTTATCTTTAAAAACAAATTTGTTCTTATTAGGACCATGTTGGCTTGCAGGAGATTTACCATGATATGAATGAGATGTTTTCTTATCATTTGCAAACCAGCATTGTGCAATTGTGTGTCCTAATTTACCACAGTGAAAACATTCAATTCTCTTTTTTTGAAATGAAGGATTTCTATCATGAAGGTTCCTAGCAGTCATATCATCCTTCTCCATCAATTTACATTCATGCATCAGATGACCAAATTTATGACAATAATGGTATGACATTTTCTTTTTAGATGCATGTGAATGTGTGTGTGGACTTTGATCAACATGCCCTAATGAACCCTTTTTATTTATTTTCTGTTTTCCAATCTTTTTCTGATTTTTGTTCTGTTCTTCAGTTTTCTGAACAATGGGCTGTTTATCTTTTGAAGTGGTGGCTACATTTGAAGCCTTTACAAAGGATGTCATCAACTTGCTCTGAAATTCTTTCTTGTTACTATTATTGTAGCCCAGCCCTTCCTTCCTAGTGTTGATTTTTACACCTAGTAGCTTGTCTAGGTTTTTCTGCCCACTTACGAATTTTGACAAAGTATTGTTCAGATCATTTATTTCAGATTGAAGGGAAAAGACCTGATGTTCATAGTTGACTATATCTTCTTCACAGACTAGAATTTGTTGATGCATCACATCATTCAAAGTTCTAAGGGTATCAATTTCTGATTTCAGTGTGAGCACATTTTGATTTTCATCAACATATTTTCCTTTTTCAAATGTCAGCAATCTCTCTGACATTGTGGAGTTCAACTGTTTTATTTTTTCAATTTCCTCCTTTAGACTAGTCTTCTCCTGCTCAAATTTATCATCATCAAACAAAACATCAGTTAGAAAACTTGGATATTCTGATGTACAGTTTTCAAAGTTTTCCTGAAATTTTAAGTTTGCAACACTAACAGCCTTGAACTCTTCATTGATCAATTTGTTTTCATTCTCAAGACTAATTAGTTTTTGTTCAGATTTTTGACATTGGTTTCTGAGTTTAGTGTTTTCAGATTCAACATGATCAAGTTCTGATTGGATTCCATCTAATTTCGACACTTGTCTTCTGAGTATCTCATTTTCAGTTTTCAGAATTTCAGGATTTTCTAAATTTTCAGTTCCAGAAATAGGATCCCCTAGACTTGTTAATTTCTTTATCAGACTTTTATTCTTCTTCCTCAATTTTTCATGGGAGTTTAACAGATTAGCATAGGCATCCTCCCAGTCATCTAAAGTGAAACTATCGAAATGATTGATTACCTCTTCAGCATCTTCAAATTTATCTTGATCAGTGCTTTGGTCGCTTTTATCAGCCATCAGGCAGCTGTCCTCATTCATCCTCTGAGATAGCTTCAACTGATCCAGAATGTCCTTTGCGGACCTGCAGTCATAAAAACAAGAGTGTAGAGCCTTGTCAGTAGCTTCTTTCATTAATCTCAAAACTTTCTGATTCTCTCCATTTCTTGATCTATCACTTTTAGTCCATTTGGACTCTTCCTTTGGCAGTCTATGAGGACCATGTGAAATTAACTTCCACAGATCCGGATCCATCAATTCCACATAATTGTGTAGACTGCTAACCCATGAATTAAAGTTAGAACCATTGTAAACCGGTGGAGAACCCATGGATTAAATTGGCAAGTAGATTTATGCAGCAGAGAGTAAAATCAGAAATGCACCAAGGGACAACAGGATCCTCTGCAGATCGTTGGATCTGATCAATCAGAGAACCGCTCTGATACCAATTGATAGGATGCAAGGCCTGAATACAGAGGGGGGGGGGGGTGAATGTATCCTGCTCTAAAATCACCCAATTAAAACTCTACTGCTCAAGTATGCGGAATTAAAAGCAGTTGATGAAATGTGCTGAAAATACTTAGAAGCAACTCAGCAAGACAACACAAATCTACTAGCTCTCACACGCTCCTAACCAAACATCTAAAGATCGCAACAGAGAAAATAACATATAAGGAAAAACACACCACAAGAGAACACCAAGATTTTTAGGTGGTTCGGTCCAAAGACCTACGTCCACCCCTCACTCCAAACCGGAGTGAGGCTTCCACTAGCTAGGCTAGAAACTGCAGACTCAGTCTGCAACACATTGCTGCCACACAACTTGACCAGGGGAACAACCTCCCCTCTTCCTCCCAACCGGAGGGACACCCCAAGTGACTCCCAGTCACTTGGAAACCAGAGACGCAAGTCTCTCTTCCTCTAGACCAAGAGGGAACACCTAGTCTTGCAACCACAAGACCAGAACCGGAGGATCAATCCTCCCTTCCTCCAAACCGGAGGGAAACCTAGAGACCTAAGTCTCTCTTCCTCTGAACCCCAGAGGGAAGCACAGGTGACTCCAAGCCACCTGCAAACTAGAGGTCTCGGACCTCTCTTCCTCCCAACCGGAGGGAACCCGACCTCACACAAGAGAGTCGGAAGAACAACTGTTGAAGGTTTAAAAAGGAGAAACAAAAACGCAGCAACAGAAAGCTGGAAGAATAAAATGCACAAAGGCTCTCGCAGGAGCTGGCTGGCCTGGATTTGATCCACGGTCCAGTAGGAACTGATCTTCAGTTGAAGCTTCCTTTGCTCTAGCTCTTTCTTCTTCTCACTCTTCTTTTTCTTCTCTTTCGTAGGCTCTCTCTCTATCTCTTCTTTCTTCTTTCTTCTTCTTCTTTCTTCTTCTTCTTTCTTCTTCTTTTGCTCACAGCCTCTCTGCTGCACTGTCAGTCTATCTCGATCACTCTTTCTCTCTCAGATCTGGTTATCTCTTCTTCTTCTTATTTCAATGGACGGAGGCTTCTATTTATATCAGGTTCAGCATGTGCTAGGGTGTGCTCTTTTCGATTCCCGCCCAAGCTTCAGTCCACGTGGTGACCTCTCAGCATCTTGGATTGCGTGCCAGATGCCAGCCTAGTGTCACGTGCCCAGACTCTATAGGTTTAATGAAACAATACTTCAGTCGATCAGCAGAATGTATAGACTTAATGTAAAAGCAGCAGTGTACAGACTTAAAAGATGCAGCGTGATAAGCAACCGAATGTATATACTTTAGAACAGCAGATGATCAAGTATGTACACTGAGAGTGTATAGACTTGTAACATGCGCTCTCAGTGTATAGACTTGTAACATGAATGCATTATCATCACAAGATAGAAAGTGTAGACTTCTGTGAAGTGCATGAGAGAATCGGGTGTACAGACTTTGGGTGAAGCATGTAATGCAACACAGTGTATAGACCTGAAGCTTGATATTGAGTGTATATGGTTGAAGCTTATCAAACGAATGCATAGACTTCATGATAGCGAACGAGTGTATAGACTTAGTTGAGTGAGCATGCAGTGTATATACTTGAAACCCTTCAGCAACCTGAGTGTATAGACTTAGAGTTAACGTGCCAGAGAAACTAGTGTACAGACTTGCTGAGCTTTCGCTAAGTCTGTATAGACTTGATGAAAGAGTCCCTGGGAAGGCAGTGTACACACTTGATGGCGTGAAGGAAAGAGTGTATAGACTTCGTTTGAAGGGGATGAACATTTGCTGAAGTGTGTACAGTCTACAAGGATGGATGTTCAGACTTAACCTCTGAAGAGTATATACTCTGCTGAAGAACGTTCAGTCGATGTACAAGCCATAGGCTGTATAGACTTCATATGTGAATGCAACATTGTATAGACTTGAGAGAGACGCTGAATGAGACGCAGATGCTGTATAGACTTTACATGTGAATGCATATGCCAATGTATATACTTGAAAGCATGAGACGCTGACTGAGACGATCAAATGTATAGACTTCGAATCAAGGCTTGAATAGTAAATCAATGTCTAGACTTGGAACCCCAATCGCCAATGTATAGACTTGCAGCTTGAACCAGTGTATAGACTCTGATGCAAATGAGAAGCCAATGTGCAGAATTCACAAAGTATAGACTTTCCAAACGACTGTACAGACTTTAGCCCAATCAGCGATGTATAGACTTGGAACATCTGAGAACCAGTGTACAGACTTTGTGAAACAGAGTCCAATGTATAGACTTGGCAGGTTGACCCACTGTACAGACTTTGAAGCTGAAGATAATGTGTAGACCTGTGAAGCTTGAGGCCAATGTACAGACTTGGCGTTCCACTGTGGATGTATAGACTTGAGTGTAGTGAACGGATATTCAGACTTTGAAGATCCACTGTCGATGTATAGACTTTTGGCAAGAGATTGGTTGTACAGACTTCAACACAGCTGCGATGTACAGGCTTTGACAAAGCAGCGTTGTACAGACTTGATGAAGCTTCAGATGAATGAATGTATAGACTTGAAACAGAAGTCAGGCAAACGTTGTGTAGACTTGGCCAGAACGTAGGAATATGTATGAGTGTATAGACTTGGCCAAGCGTAGGAAAAGATGTGGAGTGATGTGTAGACTTTGCGTTCAACTAGATGTATAGGCTTGGAGGGTTCACTGATGGCTGTACAGACTTGGGCGTTGTATAGACTTGGAATGCCAAAGCCGTTGTATAGACTTGGTGTGCCGAAGCCATTGTATAGACTTGGCGAATGGCTTGAAACACAAGGACGCTGCTCGCTGTACAGACTTGATCAAGGCAGCTGAACAATGTACACACTTCCTATGTATAGACTCTTCCAATATGCATGAGACCTTGTACATGGGCTGTACAGACTTAGTGTGTGCTAGCATGTGGATGTATGGACTTCATGAAATCAGGCAATGCTGACTGATGTAGACACTTGGCTGATAGAGTGATGTATGAACTACCCTGTACAGACTTTAAGACTTAGTGAGCAACCCGGTGAATAGACTTGGCGATTGTGAGAGCATGCGAAGTACAGACTTTGTGTTGTGAACACAGGCTGTACGGACTTGCTAAGTTGCATGAACAAATGGCATTGTATAGACTTTACGAATGGCACACGAAGCAATGTGTGGACTTGGTGACTCACGCAGATAGATGAGTGAACAGTCTATGCCATGCTCACAGTTAATCAATGTACCAAGTTCTGAATGAAGTAAACACATAAGACATCAATTTATCATCATCAGAACACACGTAAACAATGTCATCATCAAAACATAAGTTAACACATATGACATCAAACATATGAGAGTCATAGTGTTTGTCATCATCAAAACATAATATCCAACACCATCTGCTCTGGGTCTGGTCCTCTAGCTGGTTTTTCCCCCCACCAGACTCTGGTGGCAAAGGCAAGAGGCCCTACGGTAACTAGCCTAAAAACCGCCTCTCACTGGGTCTCGCTCTCCACCACTCCCAGGTGGGTCCGCACACGCGTGCGCAAGAAGCTACGACTAGTGGACAGGTCACTGGAAGTAAGGACTCGACTTACGGAACCCACCAACTAACACACTAACACAGACTCTTGGTAACCAAACGGTAGGTACGGAAGACGGGGACACGCATGAGGTCTGACCGTCCCTCAAGTCACGCGACACCCCCACCGAGGTAACTGATTCTCCGGGGACCCCCGGGCGCCCCTGTGGCTTTCCCTGGGTGCCCACGGCAACCCTCGGGCCACACGCCATGACCGGGTCCAAAACTCACCCAACCGGAGGCTAAGATACCCAAGGAACACGGTTTCGGGGGAGGGGGAAGGTCGCGCTAGGCACCCCTAGCGTGACTCTGGAGAACGCGCTAGCATGGGCTAGCGCGATCTGCCAGATCGCGCTGCCCAAGGCTAGCGCGTTCACGCCTGAACGCGCTAGTCTTGGATAGCGCGATCATGCGATCGCGCTACCCGTCCCTGGCGCGTTCCGAACCGCCAGAGCGGTCATCCCTTCCGATGAACGCGCCCGGACGACACGGCGCGTTCATTAAGAACGTGCCACTGGAATATAGCGCGACAACGGGCCGAGCCCGGTTCCCGAAATACGCCCGGAAATTGTAAAACCACGCCCATTCAGCCCCTCTGGTGAAGGGAAAACAACGGGGAATCACCCCCCCCGACGTCCTAGCATGCATCTAGAGCCCCAAATCAATCAAAAACCCCCACGAATCAATGGATCCGGCACTCAAACCCCAAGCATGAAAATAACCCTCCCGGCATGGATTTAGCCCCACTCGGCCTCTCCACGGCCTAGAAATCACGGGGAATGCTGTAAAGAGGGCAAGGATCTGTCCCCCTACCTTAAAGAAGCTCAAAAACCACCGGATCACCGCCGATCGCCGAATCTTGCTCGAACACAAACTCCTCTCCCACGCACCAATGGGGGCACCGACACGATCCTCTTGCCACCGCCGTCGTCACCGCGCCGCCACCGAGGTCCACCACCCATCGCCGGAGGGGAAGGGGCGCCGCGAAGTCCAACGGGCAAGGGGGGTTGCAACGGTCGGCCGTGGCTCACGGGAGGAGGAAAGAAAAAGGAAAAGAAGAAAAGGGGAAAAAGAAAAGGAAAAAATAGGGGGGTATTTATAGAAAATCTGAAAAATCAGAAAAATCCCAAAAATAGAAAAATACACCTCCTCGATCCTCGTGACGCACCGATCGTAATGGTACAACCCTCACCTAGGTGAACGGTCCGGTTCACCCGTAACGAGGTTCTGAAGGGTCTGCCGAAACCCGTACACGGAAATCGGAAAACACACACGGAAAAGTCGCGGACGCACTCCGGGCCTCCGAAACAACTCCGGATCGCGCCGATCCGGACACGAAAGATGTCCGAAATGAAATTTCGGACCCAACGGAGCCAGACACTCCGAGAAACCAGATCCGGGGCCCACGACGAAGGATCCGTAAGGTTCGGGACATTACAGCTGCAGCTACAAGATTGGATCCAAGGATCCTTTTCTTCAAACACCGATAGACTGCAGGGTTGTCTTCTCTCTCAAGGCTGCTCTCTTCTTCTTCTTCTACTACTCACAACATTGGACTATGTCAACCAAGTGCTGGGGCTGCTCTCACGCTTTCTTAGGAATGTTTTTGGAGGTTGGTCTAGAGCATGGCACTGTGTGGACGGCAGCAGCAGCAGCAGCTTCTTCAGTTGAGGAAGCTTGGTATAAATAGATAAAAAATAGTTGTAAAGTCAGGGAAAAAATGGCGCACAGAAGTCACAGATCGACCATTGTACCGATTGTATTTTTACCTCCATAATTTCCCTTGAGGCATACGCCAGGGTGAAGTGAGAGCTTGGAGTCTTCCAGGTAAGTTCCATGTTCGACAGCGGCAGCACCTGGAAGAAGTGATCGAGTCTTCTCATTCGGATGCTTGGAGATCTTTTCATTAAATGCTCCTACAGGCCTGCTGTCTTCCATTGGCTGAGCCCAGCTTTTAGTACAAGGAAGGTACGTTGGCAGATAGTGGGAAGAATCAGACCAGATCTCCCTTTAGACAGCATCAGATACTTACAATGACTCTCCCTCAGAAATGCAGTCTTCTTATTCTTCTCAAGTGTACTCTTCTGCGAACTTGGCTGGTCAGACAGCCCATTGATCGACATCGAGATAGACGCAAACTGCGGAGTGTCCTATTCCCAGCAGCAAACAGTTTGGACAGGCAGACATATAAGACTGACATCACGACAGACTGAAGTGGCTCTTCCAGCTGGATTTCTGACAAAACTATCTCCATAAGGTAGACAAATGAGAGATAAGATGGTAGAGCAAGGGTCAGGCCTCAGAACATGGTCCGGACCCCAAAATCCTTAATTTTAATGATTTACGGTTCCTTTTTCTCTCTCTGGATGGCCCACAGATCTGACAGTTTATTGACTTGAGGATTATTGGAAGATCAAGGGTGTGTCGACACTTTCCTAGCAGTATGTCGAGACATCCCATTGAAAGCCTTGAGGAATTGTTCGGTTGAATGTGGATGTGTCGACACTTCCCTGTCAGTGTGTCGAGACATCCCATTGAAATCCTTGAGGAATCGTTCGGTTGAACGTGGATGTGTCGAGACAACACCAAACGGTGTCGGAACATGTGAGCCGTGAGAGGAGTTCTCGCATGAGGGTGTCGAGACAGAAGTGCCAATGTGCAAAGATTTTCACACGAGTGTGTCGACACTTTTCACTCAGTGTGTCGAGACATTAGTGAGTCCAGAGTCTTAGAAATAACAACTTTGGCTTGATTTCATACACGTTCGGGTTGAACCTAGATATGTCGACACATTCCTGTCAATGTGTCGAGACATTCCTTTGAACGGTCTTAAGGACGGCTTCTGCTTCAGCTGATTTCTTCTTGAGGTGTCGAGACATTTATCTTATGTGTCGACACATGTTTTATGTGCAGAGTTGTCATCCGAAGGTGTCGAGATATTTTCTTGTTGCATCCCTACGGTTTTGATGATGTCTCACACTATAAATCAATCTGTCTATCTCTAGATCAATTCATGCTTCATCATTTAGGATAGTGCAGTTTATGTGGCTATCAGTGCATCATTCAGCAAGTCCATACATCACTGCACATGCCTTCCATCAAGTCTGTACAGCGAGAGTGGCCTTCATTCATGTGCATAGTCCAAGCATTCTCATAAAGTATATACATTGGCATATGCACACACACACACATCATAGTCTGGACAGAAGTGGGTCGACCCCCCCTTCCAGATGGGTCGACCCCCTAAAGATTCTCAGGTCTGTACATTGCCCTCATGAATACACTGCATTGTCAAGTCTGCACATCGGTTTCCAAGTCTGTACATTGCTTGGCGCTCACCAAGTATGTACATCGCTTCAAGCGTTCCAAAGTCTATACATCTCATGCATCATTAAGTCTAGACATTGCACTGTAGCTTGCTTAGTTGAAGTCTATACATTGCTGATCGAACATAAGTCTATACATTCCAACCGTTTCCTACGATCGCTGCTTTAGCTACACACCAAGTCTACACATTGGCAAAGTATATACATCGCTTATGCAAGTCTGTACAACCAGCGCATTCATTGATATCAAGTCTACACACTGCATATAGGCAAAGTCTGCACATTGTGCCTTGAAGATGTTCAAGTCTATACACTGGTTTTCACTTCTAAGTCTGTACATTGGCCTCAAGCTTCACTAGTCTATACATTGTCTTCATGGCATCGCAAGTCTATACAGCCTGCATGCCTCATAACGCCAAGTCTATACATCATGGGCTTCGGTTCTTCAAGTATGTACATCCTTCAAGGGCCAAGTGTATACATCGCTCACAGCACACACGTTCAAAGTCTGAAGTCTGTACAGCCTTGGCATGTGCTTCGTAAAGTCTATACAACGCTCAAAGTCTGTACAGCATGCTTTGTCGTTCAAAGTACAAAGTCTATACATAGCAGTGTTCAAGCTTTCAAAAGTCTGTACATTCCCTTCTGTAATGTTCATACATCAATTGTCAAGTCTGTACAGCGTTCGCTTAAAGTCCATTCTGTAGTGTCCATACATTGGCTTGCTACTTCATGCGTTTGCTAGTCTATATAGCCACATCATGTCTATACGTTCTTTTAAGCTCGAAATCTGACGCCCACTAGAAGTGGCGTCACTTCTGAAATAAACGCCTAGGAAAGAGGCGTCTTTTTCCATTGTGCATACTTTGATAGACGCAGAGTCTATACATCTCCCACAGCAAGCATAACATGTCTGAACATCGGTTGCACAGCAACTAAGTATATACATTATGTTACATTGCATGCATTACCTAAAGTCTATACATTGCTAGTGTAACTCAAGCCTTTACATCAAAGTCTATACACTAGTTATGCTTGTGCATCACAAAGTCTGTACACTGATGTCCCTTGTTTTCATGTCTATACATTCGATTGCGTCATGAATTACACTGAAGTCTACACATTCCCCTCTGTTATGTTAATGCAACATTATGCAAGTCTATACACTAAGGTCGCTGAAGGGTTTCAAGTCTATACATTCTGACGTTGTATATACTTGCCTCTATGCTGTTCTAAAGTCTATACACGCCTTGTTAAAAGCTTGAACTGACTAATTCGATACATTCCTTTTGCCTCTGCCTGCAGAATGTTTCAAGCTGATGATTGGACACGTCATCCGAGGTGGTACCTGGCACGTGATCCGAGGTGCTCTCTGGGCGGGAACCTGAAGGACACATGCCCAACAACTGCTATATATATGGAGCATCTTCTTTCAGTAGAAGATTGATCGTGAAAGAAAGAGCAGAAGGCATTCTTGTGAGGCTGCACGATCCAGAAAAGAGAGAGAGTAGAGAATTCCATTTCATCCAGATCTGAGAGAAATATATTTGAGAGAGAGAGTAGTGTCTGTGGTTTGAAGAATTGCTTCTTCGGAAGCTACATTGTTTCCTATTTTCAGAGAGGATTTTTGTGCTTTGATTTTCATGTTTTCATGTTTTCATTTCATCTTCCTTATCGAATATTGTTACTCTCCTGTGATCGGAGGAAGGGAGGATTGATCCTCCAGTTTGCAAGTGACAGGGAGTCGCTTGTGGGTTCCCTCCTGGGTGGAGGAAGAGAGACCTCGGTCTCTAGTTTGCTAGTGACTGTTGTCACTGGTTGTATCCCTCCGGTGTGGAGGAAGAGGGGAGGCTGTTCCCCTGGTCAAGCTATGTGGCAGCATTTTGTTCGCACACTGAGTCTACAGTTTCTAGCCGTGGCTAGTGGAAGCCTCACTCTAGTTGGAGTGAGGGGTGGATGTAGATTGTGGACTACAATCGAACCACCTTAAAAATTCTTGTCTCCTCTGTGGTTTGCTATTATCGTTTGTGCTCTCCATCTGCTTGGTATTGTGTTTGACTGTGGATAGCTCGTTCAATCGCTCTTACTTCTTCTGTCTTGGTTATTGACTGCGTTAGCAATACTCTTTGTGCTGTTTCTGAAGGGTTGTAAACCGTTGAACTAATATTCCGCTGAAGTTTTTTAAAATCGGGAGTGATCTATTCATCCCCCCCTTCTATATCACTCTTCGCTGCGCTAACATTTGGTATCAGAGCAGGTTTGCATCATGTGGGCAAACAGTCAGGGAAATGTTAATGGTCCTTGAAGTTTCATGCCTGAAGGTCAATCCATTAGTCACCCTCCATACTTTGATGGTAATAACTATCTCTTTTGGAAAAATAGGATGGAGGTGTTCATCAGGGCACAGAGCCACAAGCTGTGGAGGGTAATCACTACTGGGCCGTATGATCTGCCACCGAACGAGGACGCGTGGACAGATGAGCATGTCAAGCTATCCTCACTCAATTGGACGGCGCTGAACATCATCCAGTGTGCTGTTCACCCAGATGAATATGCCCGCATATCTGCCTACAAGACTGCCAAGCGAATGTGGGACGAGCTGGAACTAATCTACGAAGGTACAGCTCAAGTGAGAGCCTCGAAGGTAAATCTCTACACCTCTGAATATGAATTGTTTAAGATTAAACCAGAGGAGAACATCCCTGAAATGTATGCCAGATTGTCTTTGATCATGAATACTCTTAAGGAGCTAGGGAAAGAGATGGCTGAAGCAGATATAGTCAGGAAGATTCTTAGATCTCTATCCCTAGCATGGCACACTAAGGCCATCGTGATAGAGGAGTCAAAGGATCTGATGACTTTGACAGTAAATGAACTCATAGGATCCCTCATGACCTATGAGATGAATTTCAAAGGAGGTGGTGAAGGAAGTGACAGGAAGGGTAAGAATGTAGCTCTCAAGGCATCCTGCAACAAGAGTAGCAGCAGCAGCAGCAGTAGCGGTGAGTCCGATGGTTTTTCCGATCTCGACCAGAAGGAGCAGGCAATGCTCACTCGACAGTTCAGTAAATTTTTAAGGAAAAAGGGGAAGACCTTTAGGAGGAAGAAGCCATACTCCTTTAGTAAGAATGTTGAATCTAGCAATCATAAGGACAGAAATAATAAGAGACTGACTTGTTTTCATTGTAACAAACATGGACACATGAAAGGGGAATGCCCAGATCTCCAGAAGAAGGGTCCCTACTTTTAGAAGAAGGGCTCAAAGGTGCAGAAAAAGAAGAAGCCACAGGCAATGGTCTGCACGTGGAGTGATGAGGAAGAAGATCCGGAAAGCACTTCCTCAGAGGAGTATGAAGAAGGAATTTGCCTAATGGCAAACAGCGAAGAGGAGGTAACAAATGTTTTTGAAAACTTTTCTATTGATGACTGGGAAGATGCCTATGCTTAATTATTAGATAAGTTCAATTCACTTAGTAAAGAGCATAGGGTTCTGAAAAGAAAATTCAATACCACTGTTGAAGAACAAACCCAAATCTGTGTAGAAAATCAGAAACTAAAAGAAGAATTGGAAGAAGTAACTTCCCTAAGAAAAGAAAATGAAAAGCTCAAGGGAGAAAACCAGGACAGTCAAAACCAGCTCAATGAACTCAAAATCAAAATTGAAGAAAGCCTGAATGAAAGTAGAGTGAACTCAGAAAAATATGAAGCTGTTAAGAAAGTCAATGCTGAACTTCTAAAAAACTCTGAGTCTCTTCAAAAAGAGCTGGAAGACAAACAGAAAGTTTTGGAAAAATTTGTCCAAGGAAAAACTAGTCTGGATGCTATACTAGGACTAGGGTTAACTTCAATAAGGAGGGTCTAGGCTATGACCCAACTAACAAGAGACCCTTATAATTCAAAACCATTACCTTCTGCCCAGAGAAGGGAAAAGAGAAGCTGGACACACCATCCAGCTCAAATAGCAGTCAAGGAGCTCAATGTCAGAAGGAAAGTTCTAAAAATAGTGCTGGTCAACCATTTAAAATGGGAATGAATTTTGTGAAGAACTTCACTAAGCCCACTCATCAGAACATAAATGGTAGATGGACCAAGCAAGTGGATCAGAAGAAAAGCTGGAATTACTACAATCAGATGGGTCCAAACAGGACATACTGGAGAAATAACTATCATCTTCAAAAATCTGTTAATCAGCAACCTTACAGGAGATATCCTAGGAATGGGAAGCCTAATGAATGGAATAGAACTTACTTCTCCAGACCAGCCGGACATAACCCCGGCTATAATTTCAATAAACTAGAAGTAAAGGTGTCAGAGAAAACCATGTTGAAGCAAATCTGGATTCCTAAACATTTGATCACAGATTTGAACAATGTCTTTGGACCCAACTCATCTTGGGTTCCAAATCACTTTGCTTGATTTTGTTTGTGTAGGTCGGCCTGGCAGCAGAAGACAACAAGTGGTACCTCGACAGTGGCTGCTCCAGGCACATGATAGGAGACCGATCCAAGTTCAGCAAGATAGAAATGAAGGTAGGGGGTCTGGTCAAATTTGGAGGAAAGAACAGAGGTAAGATAATTGGAGTTGGCACAGTAGGTAAGTCTTCCACAAACTCCATTGAAAAAGTTCTACTTGTGGAAGGTCTTCAACACAACCTGATTAGCATTAGTCAGTTATGTGACAAGGGTCACAAGGTTGTGTTTGATGATAATTCATGTAAAATCTTTGAAATAAATTCTGGTGTGGTTAAATTTGTAGCCAACAGGATTAATAATGTCTACATGATAGACTTAGATGCAGAATCTAAATCTAATCTTTGTTTATCTGCTAATTCTGAAAATGATGCTTTTGAATGGCATAGACGTCTAGGCCATGCTAGCTTTTCTACTTTAAATAAATTGGTCAAGCATGATTTAGTTAGAGGCATGCCTAGAATTAAATTCAATTCTATTTCAAAATCATGTGATGCCTGTGCTCTAGGCAAACAGACCAGGAATTCCTTCAAGCTAAGATCTGAGCCATTGTCCACTAGACCAATGGAACTTCTCCATATGGACCTCTTTGGTCCTACTAGAACTCAGAGTCTTAATGGGAATAGGTTTGGCTATGTGATTATTGATGACCATTCTAGATTTTCATGGATCTTTTTCTTAGCTAATAAAAGTGATGCGTTTCAAAAGTTTAATCAGTTTTTCAATAAGGTCAAACAAGAAGGAAAACAAAAAATTTGCTCTATTCAATCTGACCATGGAGGTGAGTTTGAAAACTCCATGTTTTCTGACCTTTGTGAAAGAGAGGGACTAACACACAGGTTTTCTTCTCCCAGGACACCTGAACAGAATGGAATTGTGGAGAGAAGAAATAGAACTATTGTGGAGATGGGCCGAACCATGCTGATTGAAAGTCAATTACCAAGGAGGTTTTGGGTAGAGGCGGCCAATACAGCAACTTACATAATCAACAGGGCCATGGTAAGGCCCATTCACAAGAAAACACCCTATGAGCTACTAAAAGGTATGAAACCAAACTTGTTTCATTTCAGAATTTTCGGAGCTAAATGCTTTATTCATAACAATGACAAGAAAGATTTAGATAAGTTTGAAGCTAAAAGCTCCCCTGGAATATTTTTAGGATACTCTGAAGTGTCAAGGGCATATAGGGTCTTTAACATAACAGACCAGAAAGTTGAAGAGTCTCCACACATCCTTTTTAGTGATAAGAAAGGTGTTTCTAACATTGAAAATTTTGACAGGGATTCCAAGCATGATGGGGAATTCCTAGAAGACCAAGAAGAAGAAAAGACTCAGCCGAGTGGAACATCAAATCCTCCCAACCAGGAAGAGCCAAGAGAAATAGGTGAGTCTTCAATAAATGTCAGATTTCTTAAAGATCATCCGATAGATAATGTCATAGGCAATCCTGAAGATCCTCTTCGGACTAGGTCTCATTTTAGGAATGTGAATAATGAAGATCTAATTGCTTTAGTCTCACAAATTGAACCCAAATCTGTAGAAGAGGCCTTGGCTGATCAAGCTTGGGTCAATGCTATGTGTGAGAAATTAGGCCAGTTCGAAAGAAATAATGTCTGGGAGCTTGTTCCAAGACCAGATAATGTTAATATCATAGGAACTAAGTGCGTGTTCAAAAATAAAATGAATGAAGATGGGATCATATCTAGAAATAAGGCCAGACTAGTAGCCAAGGGCTACTGTCAGGAATTTGGTGTGGATTTCGATGAATCCTATGCACCTGTTGCTAGGATGGAGGCAATAAGAATATTGCTAGCATTTGCATGCTTTAAGGACATAAAACTCCAACAAATGGATGTGAAGAGTGCCTTTTTGAATGGCATCATCAAAGAAGAAGTGTTTGTTGAACAACCCCCAGGTTTTCAATTTTCTCCTCAATCTAACCAAGTTTTCAGGTTAAACAAAGCCTTGTATGGTTTAAAGCAAGCCCCTCGAGCTTGGTATGAAAGACTGAATGAATTTCTGATCAGCAAGGGCTACAAGAGAGGTAAAGTTGATCAAACCTTATTTACCAAGAGTACAAATACCGATCTCATCATAGCTCAGGTATATGTAGATGACATTGTGTTTGGATCAACTAGCTGTGAATTATGTGCTGAATTCTCTAAAATGATGTCTGCTGAATTTGAGATGAGTTTGGTAGGTGAACTAAAGTATTTTCTTGGCTTACAGATACAACAATTGGAGGATGGATGCTTCATCAACCAGACCAAATACACAATGGAACTATTCAAGAGGTTTGGTATGATCAACCTGAAGCATATAACAACACCTATGAGTACCAACACCTCACTGGATGCTGATGAGACAGGTAAAGAAGTAAATGCCAAACTCTATCAAGGTATGATTGATTCTTTACTCTACTTGACAGCTTCTAGACCTGATATACAGTTCAGTGTAGGTATGTGTGCAAGGTATCAGTCTAGACCCACTGAATTACATTTAGCTGCAGTGAAAAGAATTTTTAGATATTTGTCAGCTACACCCTCACTTGGTCTATGGTTTCCTACTACACACTCACTAGATTTAATTGCATACACAGATGCAGATTATGCAGGATGTAAACTAGACCGAAAAAGCACTAGTGGTCACTGTGAATTTTTAGGTGGGTGTTTAGTCTCTTGGGGATCTAAGAAACAACACTCTGTGGCCCTCTCCACTGCTGAGGCTGAATATGTGGCTGTAGGGAGTTGTGGTACACAGGTCATATGGATTAAACACCAGCTTCAGGACTACCAAGTAGACCTGGGGTACACA
The DNA here is from genome assembly GCA_022559845.1 of Amorphophallus konjac. NCBI lineage: Eukaryota > Viridiplantae > Streptophyta > Magnoliopsida > Alismatales > Araceae > Amorphophallus > Amorphophallus konjac. The sequence continues at coordinate 334,653,898 of CM040126.1, read as the reverse complement.
CCTATCTATTGTGATAATACCAGTGCCATCAATCTTGCCAAGAATCCTGTTTTGCATTCACGCACCAAACACATAGAGATAAGGCATCATTTCATAAGAGATGAGGTTTCTAAGAACAATTTTGAATTGATTCATGTAGGCCCTGAAAATCAGATTGCTGACATCTTCACTAAACCTCTCGATAATGAAAAATTCACTACACTGAGAAGAGAATTAGGCTTATATAAATTGTCTTAAATGTGAAGTCTGTTCTTTTTGTGAGGGGGAGTTCTGTAAGTCTGATGGTTAGCTTTTTGTAATGCTATGTTTGAGGGGGAGCTGGTTGAGCTATGAGAGGGAGAGTTCTTTGACAGATTCAAAAAGATTGACTAGATGTGTGTCATTGCTGGTTTTCATGACTGATCTAGTGCGGTTCTCTTAGACAGTAGAATCTCACTCATCTCTTAAGTCTATAAGTCTGTGATACTAAAGTCCAACGAGAATCTTCCCTCTGGTAGTCTATCAGAGATCTGAATTAATTGTTAAAGTTTATCTTCCTACATTGTCAGTGATTTCAGTTCAGGCCAAAACTTGTATGTCTTGATATCTGACCAAAACAACTTGAAATCTAGACTTCAAGATTCACTTCAAGAAATAGACCTTCTGGTATTGTTTTCAATCATTCCATCTCCTCAACACAAGGGCTTAACTGAATAAACATGTTTTGTTTTGGTCACTGAGAAACTGGGAGCTTCATCAATGAAATGAAGTTTTTCTCCTATGTCATGAGGTGTCAAATGCTTAAAATGAATGAAAAGACATGACAGAGCAATGGTGGCTAGCTGGTGAGTGACTGGGGACTCTGGCCTCTAATCAAGGTGTTTCCTCATGTCAAAAACCACAGTTACTAACTCTGTTCCTTTAAAAAAAAGGGGGGGGGGAGGAGGTAATGAGGTACTCACACTGAGTAACTGGGGATTCAGGCCTCTAATCAAGGTGTCTCCCTAATGTCAAAAGAGTGAATTACCAACTTACTCATTGGTCTTCTTGAAAATCATATCAAAACTCCCTTGTTGTTATGCACTAATGGATTGCTTGTCCTCAATACCTTGAGAACACCTTCTCTGACTTTGTCTCTTGTTGTCTTTTGGGATAGTTGCCTGTTCAGCTAAATCATGCCATACTTGTTACCTCATGCTCTAAATCATACACTATGTATGCTGATAAACTTTTCTATCATTCTATTTCTCTACTGTTTACTGGAGTTCAAGAATCTTCACTTGAGTTTAGCACCTCACTTATTCTCTTAAGATTTGCTCGTGCCTTTCTACACTAAGATGTTAACTGTACTTCCTCCTCATGTCTCCAGCACTTTCATATATTCTGCATTTCCTTTTGCTGATGTCAAAGGGGGAGAGAGGTTTTGCAATATCTGTAAGTCATGAATTGCCATGAGTTTAGGGGGAGTTTTGTTCATGAGCTGTGGGGGAGAATTCATGTCATGGAAATATCTGAGAATGAGTTGTGGGGAGTGGTTTTGGAGAAAGAAGTGTTTCAGCAGCAGTGTTTAATTTGTCTGCATGAGCTTGCCTTGAATTTGCTTTGATTGTTAAAGCTACAGTACATTTCCTTTAAGCCTTGATATTGCTTGATTCATAGTGTTGCCATCATCAAAAAGGGGAAGATTGTTGCATCCCTACGGTTTTGATGATGTCTCACACTATAAATCAATCTATCTATCTCTAGATCAATTCATGCTTCATCATTTAGGACAGTGCAGTTCATGAGGCTATCAGTGCATCATTCAGCAAGTCCATACATCATTGCACATGCCTTCCATCAAGTCTGTACAGCAAGAGTGGCCTTCATCATGTGCATAGTCCAAGGATTTTCATAAAGTATATACATTGGCATATGCACACACACACACACACAGCATAGTCTGGACAGAAGTGGGTCGACCCCCCCTTCCAGATGGGTCGACCCCCTCAAGATTCTCAAGTCTGTACATTGCCCTCATGAATACACTGCATTGTCAAGTCTGCACATCGGTTTCCAAGTCTGTACATTGCTTGGCGCTCACCAAGTATGTACATCGCTTCAAGCGTTCCAAAGTCTATACATCGCGTGCATCATTAAGTCTAGACATTGCACTGTAGCTTGCTTAGTTGAAGTCTATACATTGCTGATCGAACGTAAGTCTATACATTCCAACCTTTTCCTACGTTCGTTGCTTTAGCTACACACCAAGTCTACACATTGGCAAAGTATATACATCGCTTATGCAAGTCTGTACAACCAGCACATTCATTGATATCAAGTCTACACACTGCATATAGGCAAAGTCTGCACATTGGCCTCAAGCTTCACTAGTCTATACATTGTCTTCATGGCATCGCAAGTCTATACAGCCTGCATGCCTCATAATGCCAAGTCTATACATCGTGGGCTTCGATTCTTCAAGTCTGTACATCCTTCAAGGGCCAAGTGTATACATCGCTCACAGCACACACGTTCAAAGTCTGAAGTCTGTACAGCCTTGGCATGTGCTTCGTAAAGTCTATACAACGCTCAAAGTCTGTACAGCATGCTTTGTCGTTCAAAGTACAAAGTCTATACATAGCAGTGTTCAAGCTTTCAAAAGTCTGTACATTCCCTTCTGTAATGTTCATACATCAATTGTCAGGTCTGTACGGCGTTCGCTTAAAGTCCATTCAGCAGTGTCCATACATTGGCTTGCTACTTCATGCGTTTGCTAGTCTATACAGCCACATCATGTCTATACATTCTTTTAAGCTCGAAATCTGACACCCACCAGAAGTGGCCTCACTTCAGAAATAAACGCCTAGGAAAGAGGCATCTTTTTCCATTGTGCATACTTTGATAGACGCAGAGTCTATACATCTCCCACAGCAAGCATAACATGTCTGAACATCGGTTGCACAGCAACTAAGTATATACATTGTGTTGCATTGCATGCATTACCTAAAGTCTATACATTGCTAGTGTAACTCAAGCCTTTACATCAAAGTCTATACACTGGTTATGCTTGTGCATCACAAAGTCTGTACACTGTTGTCCCTTGTTTTCATGTCTATACATTCGATTGCTTCATGAATTACACTGAAGTCTACACATTCCCCTCTGTTATGTTAATGCAACATTATGCAAGTCTATACACTAAGGTCGCTGAAGGGTTTCAAGTCTATACATTCTGACGTTGTATATACTTGCCTCTATGCTGTTCTAAAGTCTATACACGCCTTGTTAAAAGCTTGAACTGACTAATTCGATACATTCCTTTTGCCTCTGCCTGCAGAATGTTTCAAGCTGATGATTGGACACGTCATCCGAGGTGGTACCTGGCACGTGATCCGAGGTGCTCTCTGGGCGGGAACCTGAAGGACACATGCCCAACAACTGCTATATATATGGAGCATCTTCTTTCAGTAGAAGCTTGATCGTGAAAGAAAGAGCAGAAGGCATTCTTGTGAGGCTGCACGATCCAGAAAAGAGAGAGAGTAGAGAATTCCATTTCATCCAGATCTGAGAGAAATATATTTGAGAGAGAGAGAGTAGTGTCTGTGGTTTGAAGAATTGCTTCTTCGGAAGCTACATTGTTTCCTGTTTTCAGAGAGGATTTTTGTGCTTTGATTTTCGTGTTTTCATTTTTCATTTCATCTTCCTTATCGAATATTGTTACCCTCCTGTGATCGGAGGAAGGGAGGATTGATCCTCCAGTTTGCAAGTGACAGGGAGTCAATTGTGGGTTCCCTCCTGGGTAGAGGAAGAGAGACCTCGGTCTCTAGTTTGCTAGTGACTGTTGTCACTGGTTGTATCCCTCCGGTGTGGAGGAAGAGGGGAGGTTGTTCCCCTGGTCAAGCTGTGTGGCAGCATTTTGTTCGCAGACTGAGTCTGCAGTTTCTAGCCGTGGCTAGTGGAAGCCTCACTCTAGTTGGAGTGAGGGGTGGATGTAGATTGTGGACTACAATCGAACCACCTTAAAAATTCTTGTCTCCTCTGTGGTTTGCTGTTATCGTTTGTGCTCTCCATCTGCTTGGCATTGTGTTTGACTGTGGACAGCTCGTTCAATCGCTCTTACTTCTTCTGTCTTGGTTATTGACTGCGTTAGCAATACTCTTTGTGCTGTTTCTGAAGGGTTGTAAATCGTTGAACTAATATTCCGCTGAAGTTTTTTAAAATCGAGAGTGATCTATTCATCCCCCCCTTCTATATCACTCTTCGCTGTGCTAACATTTCTTTCTAATTCAGCCCTTGATTGGAGTATGCTCAGACCTTGATGTTTGGACCTTGAGCCACATGCATAGACTTTGTCTTGCCATAAGGTAAACATGCACATGTCTGATATGTATTGGCCAGGGGTTGCACGGACCTTGATCTTCTTATGTGCTCAGACCTTAGTTCATTGTAATAGAAACTTGCACCGACCGGATACTAATTAGCCTTGGATGTGCATCGATCTTCTATTGCCGTATCGCAATAAAGACATGCAAGGACCTTAGTCATTTTCCTTGGCCTTCTTGCATCGACCTTGGTCCTTCTTTTTTGTGCAGCCTAATGCCTCATCTGTGTGTCTTACTCGATTTCTTTCTATATTTTGCAGACACACTTTGTTGCCGGTGTGGGCTTGACTTGAAATGCATGAGTGTTTGTCGCTATTAAATGCAGGTCAACCTATATTAATGAATCATAGTTAAACATCATCGAAACAAAAGAATGTTATACATAAGCCCAACATACATAGTCAGCCGTTATCAAAACAATGGTGTTACACATGTTATACACTTGTCCAACATTCTCCCCCTTTTTGATAATGACAACTATGAGATATGAGTCATTATGATGTCCAGCTTTGAGTCATTATGAGTATATTGAAAGTCAGAGATTAAAAGAGTGTAATCGTGAATAAAAGTACAAAGACCTTCAATGATTATCTCTCCATACAATTTCCTCCCCACATAATCTTATGCAAAGTGTTCAAGACTCTCTCCCCTATGCATTCCTTAATTAATGACACATACAATTCTCTCCCCCTTTGACATCATCAAAATATCATATTAGAGAGAATATATGGCATAATTAGGAAGGTAGGAGTGAAGAAAATTGCAACACATCAATTGTTGGAAACTATTAGCACAGGATGTACAGTGTAAAAGAGATTAGATACCTGGAGGGAGCAACTTAAAGTGCAGTAACCTGAGATACCTTTCTGAAAGTGCATGAATCTCCCCTCCTTTCATGGGCAAATTGTGGGCAGGTATGATCACAAGCAGTGTAGTCATTTTTTCAGAATTCTAAAAAATGATGTGAAAATATATGCCAACGGTTGTACACTTATTAAAGTTGACAAGATAACCATTGTGAACATCCAAACTTGGAAAGGTAGTTTTAGGACAAACACCAAAGAGTGATATGGATTTATCGAACATGGCCAAATGTTAGAATCAATGGTATTATCCGTTGGCTTGCCAAAGATAGTTGAAATTTGAAGGCATGGTTGCAGTAGCATGATGCAATATAGCAGCCAAAGAGCACAATTTTGATTTTCAGATTTTCAAGATTTTTAGTGGTTTTCTATTTTTCAGACTTTTTGGATTTTCTATGCAATGCATGGGACTTTTTGGGTTTTCAATGCAGGATATGTGTGTACACAGTTGAAGAATGCAGTCCACCCACTTGCATGAAAAACTGAAACCAGTTGAGTTGTAACCATAATGCCAATGATGCTAGGATTTATGGCAGATGCGCATGGATGATGATTCCAATTGTTATGTCCAATAGATGATTGCAACGATATACACATGTAACAATGCTAGCAATGACTGATGCAAATATGTTTCATGCAAGGTAAACACCAAGGAGCATCAAGATATGATATTTCAAGAAGGTATGGCAAGGATCAGGGGATATAGAAAGATAGCTTGTCTTTATAGAAGATGAAGGTTCTTTAACCTGAGACCAGGTTCATAAATCAGAGTTATGGATTTTTCAGAATTTTCAGTTATAGAACCCGAATGAACTAGCCCTTACACTTAGATTGGTTTAATGTTAATGAATTCTGGCCTACTCAGTAGAATCACATGAAAACATTTGTATTCAACTTTAATAGAGATGAACCAAAAATTCATATCAATCGTTAGATTAGCCTCTTCTTATCTTACTCATTCAATTCCATTGACTCCTTTGAGAGAAACTCTTAAAAAGTATTGAAATTAAACAAGCATGAAGACAAAATGGAATTTTAGAATTTCGAAAGATGTGCATTTAGCTTTTACAATCTCAACCATAATATTCATTGAGTACATGAGAAGATTTTACGAGCAATTAAGTCTAGTGCATGTCTCATATCCGTAAGGACACACATTGTTTAGATGCAAGTATCCCTAGGTAATTGGTAAGACTGACTGTCATGCTACAAATAAATAGAGATAGTATTGTCACCTCATGACATATCATTCCACATATTCTTGATGAGGGGACATGTTTCTCAGCAACTAGCCATTGCTCTGTCTCATGATATACCTTAAAACATAGCAGAGTTAACAAGGGCACTTCATGACATGCCTTATCTCAATTTATTTATGAGGAGACAGATTTCTCAGTGAGCCAATGTCATTGCTCTGACTATTTTTGCCATTAGAAATTCCACAAAAATAGATTGTTTAAAACAATACTTGGACAGAAGTTTCTCATCCATAATTGCCTTTGTACTTAAAGTAAACTTTCAGATTTCACAGGGCATAACTGAACAACAACATGAGAAATTGGTTTAAGTCTATTAAGCCCGATCACAAACATTTTCAAGACAGTTAGACTTCAAGACACATGAAATCATTAATGTTAAACCAGATTCATTCATGTTCGAGGCAGTCACAAATCTCTATAAAAGAAGATTCCTCTAAAAGATTTGCTCTAATAAACAACCTTGATAGCAGATAGAGAATCCTCCAAGAAGTTCAAGATATTGTGAATCCAAGTTGAACCACAATCAAAGATAGGCATTATGATGTGGTGGATTGGTTCAAGAAGAGAGTGTAGCATGAATTGAAAGTAGGAATTGGTGACGAACACTCCCCCTAAGGATGATGCACTGAGCTCAGACTTGAAGGACAATGATATGTTCAACATATGCAAGGAGGTGTCGACACTTGCATAGTAATATGTCGACACTTGAGCTCAGACAGAATGCAATTTTCAGCTAGGCTGAACTGAGGGTTTGACCTGTCAGGTTGTGAGGTCAACCTTTCTGACAGTAGGGTAGAGTTTTGACTTATTTGTCATGAAAGACAAACTCCCCCTAAGAGGATGCAATCTATGCAAAGACGTCAACAATATGTAGAATGAAGCATGCATAATTTTGATGTTGACTCCCCCTGGTTCCATGCAAGGGTTGCAAAGTAATGTGCAGCATATGACTTGAATGAATGCCCAATGTAATAAACATGCTACAAGATGATTATGTATTTTTATGTTTTCTCAAACATGATATGCAATGGAGTGTATGAGACTACAATATTATGCAATCATGGATTTTCTGAAATGCATCTTGAGTAGACATGCAAGTTGGTAAACCATGAAATGCAAGAAGTCCCCCTGACTTTGTGCATTGAGTGTCTAAATTCTGAGTGCCTCACATGCAGTGGGATCAAAGTATGGAATTTGATGATATATTCATATGAACATCTAGATTGTTCTCATGATGGGTTGACCTTTGGTACCTGGCGGAGAACTGAAGTCTTAAGACCACCTCACGCATGATGTGGGTTTCAAGACAGAAGTGATCTGTCCTTCTTCCAGCTTACCATTTTATATACCAAGAGGTCATGCAGAGTTGGGTTCCTTGATCATGAAATGCATGATGTGGCATGAAATTTCAAGTAGATGCTCATGGACTACACCACACCCAGATGCAATGCATTTCTTCCCTAAGGTCCAAACTCTTAAACTCCCCCTCTATCCAGTGCTCATGGAAGTTAGGACAGACAATCATCATCTTATTTGTCCACAAGGATGATGAGTTGGGATATGTGCAGCCATGCAAGACATCATCAAGACAATGATCATTAATGCTAAGGAAGAAGCTCACATGGTTGTTAAATGGTAGACATGATTTAAACAGCAACTCAATTATCATAACAGTCTCATCAGCATGACAAATTTTTCATGAATTACGAAACTAAACCAATTGATCTTTGGTACAAGGCTGAGGTGTGGATCTGATCCCGCTCATGCATAGTGAGAGCTCCGGGCAAGCTTGACTTGCCTTTCTGCTCTAGACCCTTTGAATTACCAAAGATCATGCAAGGTGCAAGCAATTAATCTAATCTAGAAACTCATCTTACACCAAGAGGATAATTCAGCAGTTCAGGGAGACATCTTCTTGCATGATTTATTGACACATAACACCCCTAATATGCAGTGACTTACAATGCAAGCCTATCATGCAGCAATTTAAACAAATGACATTATCTACATACATGTGCCTTGAGCTTTTATTTTCGTGAGCATCCTGTGTTTAGCCCCAAGGCACCCTACACCATAAATTCTCATTTAAAAGTTTTTGGTACCCAAGCTTGCTTGGGTCCCTGTTGGTTAGCAGCAGTTCTAGCAATTGATCTTCTTTTCTTTGCTGCCTTCTGGTCACCCACCCTCGTCTAGGGACAATTAATGGATGTATGTCCATATTTACCACAATAGAAGCAATGCACATGGTATTTATCATTTTTTGTGTGCACATGTGCATTGTTCCATTGCGAGTGAGCATATGTACTGTCATGTTGATTATGAGAGTAGCTCCTACCTCTCAGTCGCCAGTAGTCATGGACTGTGTGGCCAATCTTTCCACAGTGGTAGCAGCAAGGAGGGTGATTTCTGTTGAATGCCACGGGGAGTGTCGACCTGTCCGAATGGAAGTGTCGACTCTTCTGATTCCCCATGCGGTTCTATATAGAGTTCTGCTGCATACGACCACTGCCATGGTTGACCTGTCTTTTGCCCTTGATTTCAACAGCAATTCTTGAATTCTTTCCTGCTCTTAGTTCATCATTATTCAAGGTGAGACAGTTATGTACAGTGTGACCAAGCATGCCACAATGAAAGCAATACACATTCATTTTATGAGAGGCATGGTAGTCATCATGACTTTTCCTGTTGTGCATGTCAAGACTAGCAGACTTAGGGATTTGATGATGCATGAGAGCCTTCCCTTTCTGCTTACCAATGCGTTTTTGGTTTTTCTGATCAGCATGCGGTATTGGGAGGTGGTAAGAAGTGCTGGCTTCATTTTTACCCAAATCTCCTTCATGATGACTTACTCTTGTTTCTAAGAGTCTGTTCATGCTTTCCTTATCCTGCATACACTTAGACAGAGAGTCATTTATATCTTTGATTTCATTCTCCATTGAGGAGACGTGCATCTCGGTTTCAGCGAGGTCCTCCTCACATACAGCCAATTGCTCATTGAGCATAGCATTAACCACCTTGTAATTTTCAATCTCCATTTGAAGTTCATTCAGGTTTTCAGAACTGTCATGGGCAATACCCTTGCCCTTCTCATAAATGGACAATTTTTCAAGCAACATGTCATTTTGTTCTTTTACCATGTTTATTTCTTCAATCAGCCTTGTATTTGGGATTTGCTTGTCCATCATGGTTTGTTCATTAGAGATTGATTTAGGTTGGTTTTGAAGTTGTCTTATGATTTCTTCCAACCTAGTGATTTCAGCTTGAAGGATTCCATTTTCATCTGTTAGGCATGTAATGGTTTGCTTACTCACATCCAAGTTAGAGGCAAGAGTGTCGTTTAGCTCTTCAAAAGCTGAACAGTTGTTATAGAAAGGACTTTCATTCTGACGGATTGGTTGGATTTTAAGTTTTCGAACACTTTTTTCCAACCTTATGATTTCTTCTTGAAGGATTTTGATTTCATTGCTTAGACATATGATGGTTTGTTTATTTAGATCCAAATCAAAAGTAAGAGTATTGTTGAGCTCTTCAAGGTTTGAACAGTTTTCACAAGCATGACTCTTACCTTGACCACTTTTCTTCAAATCCTTTTTCAATCTTTTATTTTCAGATTTCATCTTTTTGTACGGCTTGATCAACTGATCATATGCACCCATAAGCTCTTCAAATGTAAAGTCTTCAGAATCAGAGCTTACCTGAGATGAGGATGGATTGCTTGACTGCTCTGATCGGTCAGCCATAAGGCATTGATGCTCTTGATCTTCTTTCTCATGGATGTTCATGAACACTTCTAGAACATGCTTAGCCGTGCTGCAGGTAGACACAAGATCAAGTAATCTGTCATCAACCGTAGCTTTGATTAAGTTGAGTGCAGCAAGGTTATTGTCATGTTTGGTCTTATGTTCAACTGACCATACATTTGAATCTGATGGCAGCTCATTTGGACCAATGTATATAAGGTTCCAAAATTGTGGATATGTGAATTTGACATAGACGTACATTTTGCTCAGCCATATCGAAAAATCTGAACCATCAAATATAGGCAGAGAAACCGTCGAAGCATCTTTAGCAGATGAAGCCGTTTTCTCAAAATGCATTGGGATCTTTCCCTACAGATCGTAGGATCTAGGAATAGCAGAGCTAGGCTCTGATACCAATTGTTGGGTCCTACGGAGTGCAATCGGATCTAGAAGGGGGTTGAATAGATCCTATTGATAGCTATGACCTATTTAAAACTTGAACCCTAAACACATGAATCACTCCTATAAACCAATAAAACACTTAGACACATAACGCAGCGGAATAGATAGGAATGGAGCAAGTAATAATGTTAAAGCACGATGCTCAGTTCAAACAGGTCGACACCCCCAACGGGTAGGTCGACACACCTTCTACGGATCCTGGGTATGTGAACACCACAGGTCGACACTCCCAGTGGGCAGGTCAACACACCTTCTATGGATCCAAACCACAGAGATCTTAGATCAGAGTAGCTGAGTGTGAAATGACTTGCTTAGTGTGTGAGAACTGAGGTGATCACTAAGGTGCATGAGTGTTAAACGAGGTGAATTCCCTTGGCAAAGCTTTCACCTTGATACCTGTGTGCAATGGTGCAGCAGGCAACCCAAGGAGCTAATGCGTTTAAAGACATAGGGGACAATAGACTGCTCACTCATCGTGATACCTTCCTATGCTAGGGAGATGCTTCAAGTGTCTGTAAGCAAGAGTGCTGCAGACACCTGAGAAGATGCACGTTAGCAACGATAGCAGGTGGATCCAGATGAGACTGTTGTGCAAGCAGAATGCTTGAGTGTGTAGAGAAAATAAATAGCGTAAGTAGCACACGAACCTGTGAAATGGGGATAGAAGTTATAGAACAAGCTCACAATGTATACAACCCACAGCACAAGGATTTTAAGGTGGTTCGGTTGTTAGCCCACAACGTACGTCCACCCCACACCAAACTCGGTGTGGCTTGTCAGCTGACACACAGCTTGATCCGCTGAGCAGCACAGCTTGCTTACACAGTTGAGCAATACAACTTGCTTACATAGCTGAGCAACAAATCTTGCTTACTGCTGACTAACAGCTTGAATCACCCAGAGGATCTGATCCTCTCTTCCTCTGAAACCATAGAGGGAACCCGGTCCCTAAAATAGGGGATCGGAAAAGCTAGATGTATTGGTGATAGACGAACCGTAACAAATAGAAATTGAATACTGCAAGTGCAGTGGAGAAGGAATAGAGATTTTACAGACACCAGCTAAGAGAATGGATCAAGACAACGGAGCTGGTGGCTGTAGCTACAAGATTGGATCCAAGGATCCTTTTCTTCAAACACCGGTAGACTGCATGGTTTGTCTTCTCTCTCAAGGCTGCTCTCTTCTTCTTCTTCTACTACTCACAGCACTGGACTATGTCAACCAAGTGCTGGGGCTACTCTCACGCTTTCTTAGGAATATTTTTAGAGGTTGGTCTAGAGCGTGGCACTGTGTGGACGGCAGTAGCAACAACTTATTCAGTTGAGGAAGCTTGGTATAAATAGGTAAAAACTAGTTGTAAAGTCAGGGAAAAAATGGCGCCCAGAAGTCACAGATGGACCATTATACCGGCTGTATTTTTCCCTCCATAATTTCCCTTGAGGCATGTGCCAGGGTGAAGTGAGAGCTTGGAGTCTTCCAGGCAAGTTCCATGTTCAACGGTGGCAGCACCTGGAAGAAGTGACTGAGTCTTCTCATTCGGATGCTTGGAGATCTTTTCATTAAATGCTCCTACAGGCCTGTTGTCTTCCATTGGCTGAGCCCAGCTTTTAATATAAGGAAGGTATGTTGGTAGACAGTGGGAAGAATCAGATTAGATCTCCCTTTAGACAGCATCAGATACTTACAATGACTCTCCCTCAGAATTGCAGTCTTCTTATTCTGCTCAAGTGTACTCTTCTGCGAACTTGGCTGGTCGGACAGCCCATTGATCGGCAGCGAGATAGAGGCAGACTGCGGAGTGTCCTATTCCCAGTAGCAGACAGTCTGGACAGGCAGACAGATAAGACTGACATCACGACAGACTGAAGTGGCTCTTCCAGCTGGATTTATGACAAAACTATCTCCATAAGGTAGACAAATGAGAGATAAGATGGTAGAGCAAGGGTCAGATCTCAGAACGTGGTCCGGACCCCAAAATCTTTAATTTCAATGATTTACGATTCCTTTTTCTCTCTCTGGATGGCCCACAGATCTGACAGTTTATTGACTTGAGGATTACTGGAAGAACAAGGGTGTGTAGACACTTTCCTAGTGGTGTGTCGAGACATCCCATTGAAAGCCTTGAGGAATCGTTCGGTTGAATGTGGATGTGTCGACACTTCCCTGTTAGTGTGTCGAGACATCCCATTGAAAGCCTTGAGGAATCATTCGGTTGAACGTGGATGTGTCGAGACAACACCAAACGGTGTCGGAACATGTGAGCCGTGAGAGGAGTTCTCACATGAGGGTGTCGAGATAGAAGTGCCAATGTGCAGAGATTTTCACACGAGTGTGTTGACACTTTTCACTCAGTGTGTCGAGACATTAGTGACTCTACAGTCTTAGACAGAACAACTTTGGCTTGATTTCATACACGTTCTGGTTGAACCTAGATGTGTCGACACAATCCTGTCAATGTGTCGAGACATTCCTTTGAACGGTCTTGAGGACGGCTTCGGCTTCAGCTGATTTCTTCTTGAGGTGTCGAGACATTTGTCTGATGTGTCGACACATATTTTATGTGTAGAGTTGTCATCCGAAGGTGTCGAGATATTTTCTTTCTAATTCAGCCCTTGACTGGAGTATGCTCAGACCTTGATGTTTGGACCTTGAGCAACATGCACAGACTTTGTCTTGCCATAAGGTAAACATGCACAGGCCCGATATGTGTTGGCCAGGGGTTGCACGGACCTTGATCTTCTTATGTGCTCAGACCTTAGTTCATTGTAACAGAAACTTGCACCGACCTGATACTGATTAGCCTTGGATGTGCACCGATCTTCCTTTGCTGTATCGCAATAAAGACATGTAAGGACCTTAGTCATTTTCCTTGGCCTTCTTGCATCGACCTTGCTCCTTCTTTCTTGTGCAACCTAATGCATCATCTGTGTGTCTTACTCGATTTCTTTCTATATTTTGCAGACACACTTTGTTGCCGATGTGGGCTTGACCTGAAATGCATGAGTGTTTGTGGCTATCTAATGCAGGTCAAACTATATTAATGAATCATAGACATCCATTATCAAGATAATGGAGTTACACATGTTATACACTTGTCCAATAATACATACTTAATACACACAAATAAATAGTTGCCCATGCTACCTGACGATTCTCGTCACATTCCCTTGAAAATTCTGTTGATTTTGGAATTGATTTTGGATGAACTATTTTGGGGCCTGAGAAGTGGAGGGATTTGTTGGTTGAGGTGGAACTGGCTGATTTTTTTTTAAAAAATTGGGGTGATTTCTCTAGCTCGGATTGTAAGTGTTAGAGTAAGGATCATAATTGGGTTTGGAGAACCCCTGAGCAGCCTAAACTTGTTCTTGGATGAAAGGTAGGAGTTGGGCTACGGTTGGACAATCGGACACATGGTGGTCCGGGCTAGCACATAGAACACACACCTCGTGGGGTGTGGGATTTGAGTATGGATTTGGTGTGGATTGGAAGGTGGGCTCTTGCTTGTTAAGAGCCAAGAGTTGGTCTAACTTATGGGCCGTTGACTCTACCTTCTCCATTTTCTGGGCCATGATATCCATCTTATCCAATCTTTGGGTGATGAAATTCATGTCCATCCTAGCCTCGTGCTCCCCACGATTCTTTATCTCATAAAGTCCAGCCCGTTTTGAGGGCCCAATTGATCTTTCATAGGATGACAAAGAGGTATGATTGATGGAATTTTCACTGAGCATTTCAAATAATTCATAGGCCTCATCCTCATTTTTGCTCATGAAAGCCCCCCTACATGATGCATCCACCATTTGTCGATATTAATCGAACAATCCCTCATAAAACGCTTGAACGATTTGTCATCGAGACAAACCATGATGGGGACATTTTCTAAGCAATTCCTTTATTCTATCCCAAGATTCATGGATTTGCTCCCCTGGGGTTTGAGTGAACCTTGTGATAACCCTTCTCATCGTATTGGTGCGACCTATGGGGTAAAATTGCTTAAGAAATTCCTTCTACATATCAACCCAAGTTTCAATAGGTCTCCCCAATGTTCTCAACCAATATTTATAGACACGCCAAATTTGACATCATCTTGAGCACGTCTCGTATTACCTTGTAATGCCCTAATTTGACTCTCAAATTGACTTATTCGAGTGATTTTTCTCATTTTTCTTGAATTTTTGACTTTTTCCAACCTTCACAAAAGTTTTCCTATTTTTTTGGGTTTTTTTTTGTTTTTTCTGGGTTTTTTCTCCATTTTTTGGGGTCTTAAAGAATTGGTGGCTGCCCGAAAGGGCACCATTTAAATTGCTGGCTGTCCAGAAGGGCGCCAATTCTTTTTAAGCTGATTTTCTTATATTTTAAATTGGTGGCTACTCGGAAGGGCGCGATTTAAATTGGTGGCTGCCCGGAAGGGCGCCAATTCTTTTTAAGCTGATTTTATGAGATTTTAAATTAGTGGCTGCCCGGAAGGGCACCAATTCTTTATTAATTTTTTGAGATTTTAAATTGGTGACACTCCGGAAGCGCGCCAATTCTTTAGTTGGTGACACTCCAGAAGGGCGCCATTTAAATTGGTGGCAGCCCGGAAGGGCGCCAATTCTTTTTAAGCTGATTTTATGAGATTTTAAATTGCTGACACTCCGGAAGGGCGCCAATTCTTTAATTGGTGACACTCCGGAAGGGCGCCCATTCATTTTAAAGCTGATTTTCTAAGATTTTAAATTGGTGACACTCCGGAAGGGCGCCAATTCTTTAATTGATGACACTCCAGAAGGGCGCCTATTCTTTTTAAAGCTGATTTTCTGAGATTTTAAATTGGTGACACACCGGAAGGTCGCCAATTCTTAAATTAGCGACCTATCGGGAAGGCGCCAATTCCTTTATTCATGTTTTGAGTCGAATTCTGATTATTTTTGATTCTGCGACTGTCTAGAAGGTCGCCTTGGTTCTTAGTTTTGTGATCTTTATCCACTTGGGAAAGAGTCCTGATGGCCTTCCAAGACTCGGAGATCTCTTCGTTGATGGCTTATCTCATTTTGAATCCGATCACAATTGATTTTCTTTCCCTTATAAATAGAACCCCTCTGTCTATGGTTCAAAGGAGGAATTCACGTACGAAGGGGAGGTGTTGCCGGACTTGTAGCTCGAATAGGAGGAAGCCTCCCATGTGGTCAAAGCCATATACGTTGGAGTTCTTCGTCCCTTTGAAGTCACATTGGGCATCCTCTTCACTGGAGAAAATCCCATAAGCTCTTCTTCTCCTCTCGTTTATGTTATCTACGTTGCATTTATTCCTACGCATGCATCATACTTTCTTTTTATTTTCAATTCTTCTCAACCACATTGAGACCTCCCTATAGTGCAACACTTGCACATCATATCTCTTTCTTATTTCCATATCATCATATTTTTCCCACCCTTTGCATAGGGGTTTAAAACAAAAATACCAAAAAGGTGTGTTCTTTTACATGATCTTCATTATTTATTTTATTATGAACTTGATGTTACACTCACCTTGGTTCTAATCCAATCTTTATTTGGTGTTTATTGATTTTGCAAGGGTAATCAATCAAGGAAGACTCTCTTCATTGGCCGGTCGATAGAAAGAGAAGGTGCACACTCACATCTCTCCCGTATTTTTAAGATATTTATTCGCGATCCCTCCTTTATATTTATTGTTATATTCCTTTGAGGCCTACGCGTCTCTGGCGATCACCCTCCTATTAGCATCTACGCATGCTCCTCCTTTTTCTCTCTTTCACCTTTCTTTTCTTTTTTTTATTAATTCTTATTTTCCTTTAGTGGATTTTCCATAATCTATAAATTAGCGATCATGGTAGGACCACCATTGTCTTTCTTTGATTACCCTTTCCACTTGGCACCCGCGTGTGCCCACTCCTTTTGCACCCATAGTGCATCCCTTATATTTTCATCCCTTATGCACCACGTGCACACCCCTCCCTAAGTGATTGGTGATTAGTTAGATTTTTAGAAATTTCACTTTCTCTTTTCTAAAAAAAAATTGTGCATGCCATATCTTTATTGATTGCGATGGGTTGGTTAGTGTGACCTTTTATCTTCCATCAATTCTTTGCATCTTTCAAAATTTCTGGCCGTTAGAAGAAAAAAAATTTAGCGTCTACCACTGTGGGTGCCAATTTCAAATGGGCGCCCACAGAGTCAGACGCCCATTCCCTGAGTTCACAGCCCCCCTTTTCTGTGCTTCTGTCTACACTGTTCATCCGGCGCGTTATATTGCATTCACTGTTCATCTTTTTGCATTAGTCTATCCTATCTGCATTTGTTCATTGCATCCCACGGGTCATATTGCATTCATTGTTCACCTATTGGCATTATTGCATTTTCATTTCTGTTTTGTTTTTTATTCTCTCTTCAACATATTTACATCATATCATTCTATATGATTCTTTTTCTTCTTTTTGCATTGGCACTTGCATTGGCTTGGGAGACCTCCTCTCCCTACACTTTTAGGAGATCTTACCCCCCTCTTGGTTAAGGAAGGACCCTCCATTGAGCACTCTGTCTCTTTGGACGGGAATCTCTTAAACCAAGGCCTCCATAAGTCCCCGCACCCGTAGATTCCCTCACGGACGTTTGGCAGATTGTACCTTTGAAGTTCCCGAGTTTAGTTGGCCTATGCATGGTGAGATAAACAACCTAGTTAGCATTGAAGAAAACTATATTGAAACTAGGTTCCTACCTTGTGTGAATCATATCAAATTTTGTCAAAATCTTTTAATTCACATCAAGGTATAACTCAAAAATCAAGCGTAAACATTCATCTTGTTTGATAATCTTTGCAACATTGCTTTGATTCAACATTTTGCATAATGTTTCACCTTGATAATAAAACCAACATGTTAAATCATTCATATATTCATGAGGGTGATCAACCTAGCACATCTTATAATCCTCAATTTCATAATTCTCACCACAATGTTTCAAAGGGACTACATCCTCACTCCTATGGTATTGCCCGACCCATGGGTAATTTCTAATCTCATGGTCCCATGCATCCATTGCAAGTCATTATTCCCTTGGAACCATCTCCTCCACACAATGAGAAGGTTTCCCAAGTCCTACATGTATTAGATCATCTCACCCCTCAACAAATCCAAGCCCTTAAGGCTATTATTGAGGGATCATCTTCTTCTACTTCTCCTTCCAATCTCTCACGGGTGGCCCATCACCTACCTTCTTCATCTCATCCTCGGGTGGCCCATCACCCACCTATTTCTACACATACTCCCGTTCGGGTGACCCATCACCTGTCTCCCTCTTTTCCTCTACCTTCCTCTACACATGCTCCTCTTTGGGTGGTCTATCACCCGCCTCCTTCTATTCCTCCTCTTCTACGGCCCCAAGGCCCTTATATTCCTTGCAACCTGGCCCGACCGGGTCCTTCTTTGGGCCGGCCCATTAACCCTCCATCACGGCCTTCATGTCAAGCCGCCCCTCCAAGGCCCTCATGCCAACCCTCCGTTATTTCAGTCACACCCCTCCAACAAAGTCTTCTTGATAAAATTACTTCAATGGAGGAACAATTGAAGAGGGCCACAAGCCCGCGGCCTCCTCCTCCTCCTCCTTCTCAAATCAATCCCCTTCATGCATTCATGAGTGAAATCACCAAGATGGAGAAGGATTGGAAGGAGAGGAGAGATGATAATGGCATCAACAATACAAGTGAGCAAGATATTTTGTCAAGCTTTAATGATCAAGTGGACGCCGTCCTCCCTCCACCACCCATTCGCACCACTCATTCATATGACCCTACGCCTCCACATCCACATTCATATATGCACCAACCTCTATGTCATTATACACCTCCTCCACCCAACTATCTCGGTCATTCATATGGCCCTCCGCCTCCACATTTGCATTCACCAAATCCTCTACAATATCTATGATAGGTTGGTGCGATAGATAAACACAGATCCAGAGGGGGGTGAATGGATCTTCTAATGAATTTTAACCAATTTAAAATTCGTATGAGATGATAATCACAAGTTCAATGGACAAATAGATCATACATCCAAGATGCATACCCCATCAATCACTAGGACATGGACAACCAATTAGATCACGGTCCTAGCATGCATCTAGCGGGATCAATCAAACAGACAAACCACTGCACAAGGAATTTTTAGGTGGTTCGGTCCACAGACCTACGTCCACCCCTCACTCCAAACCGGAGTGAGGCTTCCACTAGCAACAGCTAGAACCGCAGACTCAGTCTGCAAACAGGTGCTGCCTAACAGCTTGACCAGGGGAACAACCTCCCCTCTTCCTCCAGACCGGAGGGAAACCACTAGTGACAGCCCATCACTAGCAACCAGAGACCGAAGTCTCTCTTCCTCCAGACCAGGAGGGAACCCACAGGTAGCAACCACTACCTGCAAACCCGGAGTCAGAGACTCCCTTCCTCTGAGACCAGAGGGAACCCACAAGTGACACGCCTCACTTGCAACCGGAGAACAGATCTCCCTTCTCCTGAGACCACAGGAGGAACCCCGATCTCAAACCAGAGAATCGGAAAACATAGTGATCAAATAAAAATAAAAACAAGAAATGATAAAAACATAGCGACTGAAAGCTGTAAAGGATAATAACATAGATGTGGCTCCCATGGAGCTGACTGGCCTGGATTTGATCCACGGTCCAGTAGACAGATCTTCAATAAAGTCTTCTTTCTTCTTCTCCACGAACTCTCTCTCTCTCTCTCTTTTTCTTCTTCTGCTTTCACACTCTACCTCTCTGCTTCTCTTTCTTTTTCTTCTCACTGTCTACTCTTCTCTCTACTCTTCTTCTTCTTCTTCTCCTTCTTCACGAGCTCTCTGTCTCTCTTTCTTTCTCTTTCTCTTCTTCACTCTTTTTCTTCTTCTAGATCCTGCAGGCTCTAATTCACTCTCTGCTTCTACCCCTTCTGCTTTGATCAAAACTTCTTCAGACGAAGAAGCTTCATATATATAGCAGCAGTAGGAAGGTGGGTGTGTGTCCTTCACAGTTCCCGCCCTAACACCTTGGCTGCGTGGTAGCATTCCAGCCTGTAGGATGACACGTGTCACGATCCTGGCTTCTTGGATCACGTGCCCTTCTCAATTTCCTCGAACAGATATTCTGTCAGGTCAGACGAGGATGCATTGAGTAAGTTTGTGTTTTGAACAAAGCATGTACAGACTTTGTATATGTGTGCAGAACCATGTACAGACTTTGTATATGTGTGCAGAACCATGTACAGACTCTGCAATGCCTAGTGTTAAAGCATGAGAGCACAATGCACAAACTAAGTGTGTGCATGTGTGGACTTTGAGTGCATGACACAGGGCGATGTACAGACTTGCTGTAATGAACGATGCCCAAATGCATAGTGTATGGACTTAGCGTGAATGCGAGAAGACGATGTATAGACTTGATGTTTACGTGTATGAGAAAATAATGTACAGACTTGCTGTAAAGAACAATGCCCAAATGCATAGTGTATGCAGCGATGTATAGACTTAGTGTGCAATATGCAAATGATGCATAGCCATAGCTCATGAATGTATAGACTTTGCGAGCAAGAGGCAAGGTTGACGGATGTATAGACTTGCTAAATGATGCACACACATAGCGGCAATGTATAGACTTAGAGAAACGATGCATGCACAAGACGATGTACAGACTTGGTCTTACGAACACGGGCTGTACAGACTTTGAGAAACGATGCATAGACTTTGTGTCCATGCGAAGGACGTTGTGTAGACTTTGAAGCATGTGAACACGGCGCTGTACAGACTTGAATGCTCCATGCACAAAGACGCTTAGTGAGACGCTAAGTGAGACGAACACGGCGATGTGCAGACTTTGCGTATGCTGTGAACACGGGCTGTACAGACTTGAATGCTCAATGCACAAAGACGCTAAGTGAGACGGATCTTAACAAGCACTGAGCATAGATAGACAATGCATTGACTATATGTATGTATGAAGAACATAGGCTGTACGGACTTCGGACTCAGCTGCGAACTGAGTTAAAGAATGTATAGACTTGCTCAGCTATCAGCTAATGGATGTATAGACTTAGTGTGTGCATAAAGCAACATGCATAAAGCAACCGAAAAATGCACCGATGTAGTGTATGCAGGAGAACTAAGAATGCAGTCTATACAACAGACCATGCATCGACTATATAACGTGCAACAATGTTTAATCAACCGATGAAGAGACTGACATAAAGAGATGATTGTGCACACACCAATTAAACAATCTTTCATTCTCATAGAGCTGCTGACATCAAAACTATTCATACTCATACTGAGTACATGAAACATAAATCAAGCTTTGCACCGAGTATGTTTTAGCCTCTTGAACTGATGCGTCGACGCTGCTATCCCATGGCGTTGATGCACTGAGGTGTATGAACTAACTTTGCAGATGCAGACAACGTATTCATATGCCTAAAGAAGAACATTCATTTAAACACATCTTGATATGCAATGCAACGTGCTAGATAAAGGACTGAGCATGCAATCATATCATTCGACTGAGCATGCAATCATATCATTCAATCTTTCATGCAAACACAAACATATGGTGACTCATAGTGTTGCTATCATCAAAATCACAGAGGCACAACAATCTCCCCCTTTTTGATGATGGCAACACTGACTCATGTCAAACTATTCTCCCCCTTTGACTTCATCAAAAAGAAAATAGTCTGAGAGAGTAAAAGAAACATGCATGCAATGAATGAATGAAAGTCTCCCCCTTTGGCAATAATCTCCCCCTTTGACTAAAAAAAATATTAGTACAACCATATGTATGACTCAAACCAATGGGGAGGTATGAATGCAGAGATGCAGATGCAACAAGAAATGCAAGATCTCCCCCTAAATATATGAATGCAAGCACACAATTCTCCCCCTTTAAGAATGTCTATGCAGCATGATTCATATGACAAGGAAGCTCCCCCTGAACAAATGGAGTCTTATGAGATGGATGAGAAGGAGACCACAGTGGCAATCAAGGATAAGTTCTGGTCATGATGAATCAAGGACAGTGAGCACAATTCATTTTGAATTTAGCAGTGAGTGGAAATTGAGCACAAGATTTTGACTGGATTGTCAATGAATAGATAAGACAGAAAGGTTTTCAATAGGGTACCAAAACCATAAATCTTGATAAGGGAATTTCAGATTCTTTTATTATAAAAGATTATGAATGAGTCTAAACTTACCAGCATGATTTAAGAATGATGTATACAAAGTTTATCAGGAAAATTCAATACTCATATCTGAAACATCTTTTAATAGAGATGAACCAATTGCACATATGACATACATGTTTAATCTCCTTCTATCTTACTCAATCAATTTCAATGACTCCTTTGGAAGTTACACTAGATAGTATTGAGATTAAGTAAATATGAGTGTAGCTGAATTTTCTTTGATTACACTTGTTTTTTAGAATTTTTTTTTATTGAACATCACTTATTTTTCTTGAGCAAGTTTGGTTAAGTCAACACCTTTTTACGTGAGGCACAACACGTCTTAGGTGAAGTGACCCAGTTACTCAGTGTGACAACCATATTACCTCTCAATAAGAGAACATAGTTAGCAATTTGGAGTGTCTTTTTACATGAGAAGACACCTTAATCAGAGGCCAGAATCCCCAGTTACTTGACACTGCCATGCCATTGCTCTGCCAGATTTTTAATCATTTTTATAAGAGAGGTAATTGTGGCACTTCATGACATGGGCTTGCTCTATTTCTTTGATAGAGAACCCAGTTTCTCTGCGACCAAAGTCATTGCTCTGACTTTATTTTCTTTCAAATATTTTTAGATTTTTCAGACAATGCTCAGTACACTGAAATGCTCAAGAACAATACTTTCTACATGTATCTTAACCAAAGAAAGCCATGTTTTTAAAATTTCAGATTTCAGAAAGTTTTGCATGAAGTTACATGAGACAATTGGTTAAGATTTATTAAACATAATGATTTAGATATTTTCAAGACTTTTAAATCAAAACTTAATGAATACATTAGACTTAAATCAATTTGATTCATCAGACATTCTTAAACTAGTATAATAGAAGATTCTTCTTTTCGAAATATGTCAGATTTTTGATTAGGGTACACAGATTTAAGTCTCTTCGATTTCAAATGGATCAACAATGACAGTGCAGCCAAACAATAGAAGCAACAAGAAATTTTTGTTAAGAGAGCATGCAACTTAATGTCAAGTCTGACCTGTTGGGTTTGGTGCAGTATTCAGAGGGGGGGGGGGTGAATGAATATAGCCCTTATAAAACTTTCACCCAAAATAAGATTTCGCTCTCTTGACAGATTAAAACACTCACAATAAAAACTTAACAATTCATCTACTGAACCTATAAGCAAACAGTTGGAGCGCCCCTATGCATTCATCTAGCGGAAGCACAATTGTACAAAACAAACCACAATGCAATAGGAGTTTTTAAGTGGTTCGGTCCAGCAGACCTACATCCACCCCACGCTCAACCCGAGTGTGGCTTACTACTGACTCACAGCTTGAACCGCTGGGCATCACAGCTTACCTACAATCCGCTGGGCAACACAGCTTGCCGACCGAGGAATCCTCCTCACCCGCTGAGCCTCACAGCTTGCTATCCAGAGGATGCACCTCTGCAAACCGCTGGGGATTACAGCTTACCCGTCCAGAGGAGTCCACCTCTGCAGTCGCTGGCTAACAGCTTGAAGAAAGTATAAAATGAAAACAGAAAATGATGCAGCAACGAAAAGCTGAAACAATGAAGCAAAAATACTGTAGCTCTCGAAGGAGCAGATCTGGCTTGGATTTGATCCAAAAGCCAGACAAAGACTATCTCTCTCTCTTTCTCAGCTCGAGCTCTCTATCTCTCTCTTTCTCTTCTCTATCTTCTGCTCTTCTTCTCTTTCTCTTCTCTTCCTCTTTCTTTTTCCTTTTCTTCTCTTTTGCTGGATCGAAGGGCTCTCTGCTTCTGCTCTTCTAGTTCAACTCACAGGCTTCGATCAACCTTCTCTTGATGAAGAAGACTTGTATATATAGCAGCAGCAGCAGCAGCTAGGGCGTGTGTTCTCCACATTTCCCGCCCAGGACTTTTGGCCACGTGTCGTCTTCCTATCAGCCCTTCCAACCTCGGATCACGTGCCCTTCATTGGCCTCCACGAGCAGAGCACCTGTCAGACAGACGAGAACACTTATCAGGTTAAGTATAAACCCTGTATAGACTTTAAGGAAGTAATGCATTGTATAGACTTGCTGTGAAGAACAGCAATGTGTAGACTTGTGAAGCGCAACTGTATGCAATGTTTAGAGTTCAATGTAAAGACTTGACATTATGCAGCCTGGGCAATGTATAGACTTGGCCCAACTAAGAACCAGTCGATGTATAGACTTGGATGAAGCCAACGCTGAAGCAATGTTCAGACTTTGTTCAACAGCAACGTACAGACTTTATTCAATGTATGGTCTTAGTGTGTGCGAGCATGCTAACATTCAATGTGTAGACTTTGAGTCTGAAAAGCAAGCGTTGTACAGACTATGCAAGCATGACACTGGGCGATGTATAGACTTACACTATCGGATGTGTAGACTTCATGAGAATGCAGCAGCCAGTGTATAGACTTCATGCAATGCAATGCAGATGAATGTATAGACTTCATGCAATGCAATGCAGACCAATGTACAGACTTTGGTGAAACAAAGGCTGTACAGACTTCAACCAATAGAAGCACGATGTACATACTTGAATTCAAGTGATGCACAATGTACAGACTTCATGCAATGATGTATGCAATGCACTAGACAATGTATAGACTTCATACATGAAGTATGCAGTGCACTGGACAATGTATAGACTTCATACATGAAGCTACACGATGTACATACTTCATATGTGAAGCAGCCGCTGTACAGACTTAAGCAATATGAAGACTTGACAGACAACTGACGATGTATGGACTTCAAGTGTGAAGACGTTGTGAATGCAAATGCAATGTACAGACTTCACATATGCATGAGACTCTAAGAGAAATGGGCGCTGTATAGACTTCACCAGATTTCACTCGATGTACAGACTTCACGAACGATGCATGCAATGCATTGAAGGATGTACATACTTTCTGAAGTGTGAAGGAGTTGAGTGTATAGACTTCATCATGTGAAGACTTGAACAAGGCATGTATAGACTTCACCCAATAGTCCAATGTACAGACTTCGTCTCGTGAAAGCTACAGTGATGTATAGACTTGGAAGCAAATGAGAAGCCAATGTACAGACTTGCCACCGACCAATGTATAGACTTGGTGGAAGGCATGCAATGTACAGACTTCACGATGAAGGCATGAACAGTCTGATGTAAAGACTTCAAGAACGAGACGCTGAAGTCTGTATAGACTTTAACACTGAATGAGACGTTGGCTGAAACAATAGGCTGTACAGACTTTAGATGCGTGAGACGTAAGTTGAGACAATGCAGTGTACAGACTTCATGCATGCACACGTTGAACTACAGAATGTACAGACTTTGCCAACAATCAACAATGCAGTGTATAGACTTGGCCAATGCAGCGTTGTATAGACTTCAAGTCAGAATGCACAATGTGTGGACTTGACCAATGTTCAGACTTTATGTAATGCATGCACAAGACGATCAAGACTAAGTCTATACAGACTTTGAGAGACGGTGCATTGAGACGCAAATTAAGACGCTGGACTCTGTACAGACTTGAGCGATGTATGGGCTTAGCTTCGTGCAAGCTACAGTCCAATGTATGGACTTTGAAGTTCAACTGGTGAGTGTACAGACTTTACCAATGAGACGCTCACTGTATAGACTTTGTCTGTGACACATCCAATGTACAGACTTAGCCATGTATGGACTTAACTGCTCACACCAGCAATGTATAGACTTGGTAGCATGAACTGTGCACATGAATGTACAGACTCTAAGGCATGAGCAAATGCAATGTACAGACATGCAAAACTGGGGAAATGTAATGTATGCTGGAACACATTAATGCAATCTATTCAAACAGAATAATGCATTCAAAACATCATTTCATCATCATTCATGTTGCTATCATATGCAGAATGCTCAAGGATCTCAAGGATAAAGGATGCACAGAAATGCACTCACTTTGTTGCTATCATTAAAACAAAATAGCATTGCTATCATCAAATCAACATAGCACATGCTTGTGCCTAAGGGGCACAACATGACCAATGTGATTCGACATATGAATTTCTTTTGATAAGATAAAAGAAACAGCATGGAGACATCAATTTGAAGTCCTTATTGCAAACTTGACTGAGAGACTGACCAGAGGGAGAGACAGAGTCCAATGGAAAATAGATAAGCCTATGGATGCTCCCCCTGAGTACATGCATGCAACCTTTTATTTTTTTCAATATGTATGTCATGCGGGGTAACAGGAGGTCAGACATGTTTCAGGTTTTGAAGTTGGGAGATGTCACTGTTATTAATCTAGGCAATTTAAACAGATCAAGCATGATTTGAACCTACCTAAATTCAAACATGAAAATTCAAGTAAACAAACCTACGAATACCATAATAGGGTTTGTCACAGTTGGATGCCTTGGCTTGTTAACTCCTTTATTCACCAGCTCCAAGGCACACCTGCAAAACACAACTCTCATTTTGTGTTTTTAGGTACCCAAGACTCCTTGGGTCCTATAATGTTAGTAGCACCTTCGATTGGTACTTTCCTCAACCTTTGGGCCTATTTATCATCATTCATCATTAAAGCATAATGATTCATGGAGTGCCCAAATATTCCATAGTAGTAGCATGAAGAAACAGATTTTAGGTTCTTTTTATGCACATTATTATGAACATGAATTTTATGTGCATTGGCAAGGAAATTTCTGTTATTTGCATGACCAAACTGTTTTCCATAATCAAAACATTCAAAGTTTTTCTTTTTAAAAATAACTTTGTTCTTTCTGAGAGCATTTGTATTTACAGGGAATTTAAACCCTTCAGAAATGAAACTTTTTCCTTGAGCATGCCAACAGTCCTTGACTGTGTGGCCATGCTTTCCACAATGAAAACATGTAATCTGACTACCTCTAGATCCCTTCCTGAACCAACAATTCGAAGCAAGATGGCCCAATTTCCCACGATAAAAATATTGAATCTTTTTGTTCTGAGCAGAAACAGGTTTCCTAGCATGCTTTCTGTTGTCTTGTTTCAGAATAAAATAATTATTCATAATGTGGCCAACCCTACCACAGTAAAGACATGAATTCTTGTTTTTATGTGCATGTGTATGTGTATTCGTGTCAAGCACAGATTGTACTTTCTCAACATACTTAAAATCAGTCTTTTTCTTGATGTTTTCAACCCTTTTGGATTTCTTAATTTGTTTCTGGGATTTCTGCACAATGGGCTGCTTGTTCTGTTATGTGGTAGCTACACTTGAAGCTTTTACAAATGAAGTCATCAACTTGCTCTGAAGCTCTTTCTTGTTAACATTATTGTAGCCCAGCCCTTCCTTCCTAGGGTTGATTTTTACACCTAGTAGCTTGTCTAAGTTTTTCTGCCCACTTACGAATTTTGACAAGGATTCTTTCAGATCCTTGATTTCATTTTCAAGAGTAACGATGAGCAATTCAGAGTTAGCATTTTCCTCCTCACTCCTGTTGAGTGTTTCACTTAAAGTGGTATTGACATTTTTAAGATTTTCTATTTCAGCTTTGAGCTTTTCCACTTCTTCTGAATTATCAGATACCACACATTTACCTTTTTCAAATGTCAGCAATCTCTTTGACATGATGGTGTTCAACTGTTTTAGTTTCTCAATTTCTTCCTTTAGTCTGTCATTCTGAATTAATTCGTTTATCAAAATCTGATCGTCAGAGTTAATTCCAAGTTTTCTTCCAGCCTCAAATTCCTTCAAATCTTTTTCCTGTTTTTCAATATTTTCTGTAATTCCACATTCTCAGATTTGATGGCTTCAAATTTCTCGGTCAGCAACGTGTTCTCCTTTTTAAGTTTCTCTAAACTTTCTTCATTTTCTTTGGAGAACTTTGTGAGAGAGTCATTCTCACTTTTCAGCTTGTTTAAATCAGACTTAACACATTCAAAAATTTTCAGCAAATCCTTACTCTGAACAGAATCATAACAAGTTAGGCTAAGCTTCTTCTCAAGTTCAGAGATTTCTTTTACATGATATTGATTCTCAATCTTCAGCAACAAAATTTATTTTTTCAACATTTGAATATCAGACATACAAGCATCATGAACATTTTTCAGTTCAGCACAATTTTTATAATCAGAATTCAAACTGTCTGACCTACTACTCTTCTTCAATTTTTTGTATTGTTTTATTAACTGATCATAAGACTCTTGCAATTCATCATAAGCAGCAATCCAATCATCTAGGGTATAATTATCAAAAATGTTTACCTCACCATCATCCTGTTCTTCTTCTTGATTGCTGCTTTGTTCACTTCCTCGAGCCATCATGCAGCTCATTTGATTTTCTTTCTTGGCTCTCTTTATCATCTTCATTATATCCCTTGCAGATCTGCAACCAAGAAAACATAAATGAAGAGCTCGATTCGTCGCGGCCTTCATTAACTCCAGTGCTTTCTGATTTTCTGCACACATAGATCGATGCTTATCAGTCCATTTGGACTGATCTTTTGGTAGTCTATGAGGACCGTGTGAAATTAACTTCCACAGATCAAGATTAACTGATATAACATATTTGCGCAGACTGACAAACCACACATTAAAATTAGAGCCGTTGAAAATCGGTGGATCACCCATGGAAACAGATCAGATTAATGCAACAGGAATACTGATGCACCAAAAGCGAGTTAGCACCAAGACTGCAGGATCAGATATGCAGGTCACTGGACCTTCTATGCAGACACCTGCTCTGATACCAATTGATAGGTTGGTGTGATAGATAAACACAGATCCAGAGGGGGGTGAATGGATCTTCTAATGAATTTTAACCAATTTAAAATCCGTATGAGATGATAATCACAAGTTCAATGGACAAATAGATCATACATCCAAGATGCATACCCCATCAATCACTAGGACATGGACAACCAATTAGATCACGGTCCTAGCATGCATCTAGCGGGATCAATCAAACAGACAAACCACTGCACAAGGAATTTTTAGGTGGTTCGGTCCACAGACCTACGTCCACCCCTCACTCTAAACCGGAGTGAGGCTTCCACTAGCAACAGCTAGAACCGCAGACTCAGTCTGCAAACAGGTGCTGCCTAACAGCTTGACCAGGGGAACAACCTCCCCTCTTCCTCCAGACCGGAGGGAAACCACTAGTGACAGCCCATCACTAGCAACCAGAGACCGAAGTCTCTCTTCCTCCAGACCAGGAGGGAACCCACAGGTAGCAACCACTACCTGCAAACCCGGAGTCAGAGACTCCCTTCCTCTGAGACAAGAGGGAACCCACAAGTGACACGTCGTCACTTGCAACCGGAGAACAGATCTCCCTTCTCCTGAGACCACAGGAGGAACCCCGATCTCAAACCAGAGAATCGGAAAACATAGTGATCAAATAAAAATAAAAACAAGAAATGATAAAAACATAGCGACTGAAAGCTGTAAAGGATAATAACATAGATGTGGCTCCCATGGAGCTGACTGGCCTGGATTTGATCCACGGTCCAGTAGACAGATCTTCAATAAAGTCTTCTTTCTTCTTCTCCACGAACTCTCTCTCTTTCTCTTTTTCTTCTTCTGCTTTCACACTCTGCCTCTCTGCTTCTCTTTCTTTTTCTTCTCACTGTCTACTCTTCTCTCTACTCTTCTTCTTCTTCTTCTCCTTCTTCACGAGCTCTCTCTCTCTCTCTCTTTCTCTTTCTCTTCTTCACTCTTTTTCTTCTTCTGGATCGTGCAGGCTCTAATTCACTCTCTGCTTCTACCCCTTCTGCTTTGATCAA
This sequence comes from Amorphophallus konjac, assembly GCA_022559845.1. Taxonomy (NCBI): domain Eukaryota; kingdom Viridiplantae; phylum Streptophyta; class Magnoliopsida; order Alismatales; family Araceae; genus Amorphophallus; species Amorphophallus konjac. Next base: position 334,624,261 of record CM040126.1, on the reverse strand, counting down.
AACTTCTTCAGAGGAAGAAGCTTCATATATATAGCAGCAGTAGGAAGGTGGGCGTGTGTCCTTCACAGTTCCCGCCCTAACACCTTGACTGCGTGGCAGCATTCCAGCCTGCAGGATGACACGTGTCACGATCCTGGCTTCTTGGATCACGTGCCCTTCTCAATTTCCTCGAGCAGATATTCTGTCAGGTCAGACGAGGATGCATTGAGTAAGTTTGTGTTTTGAACAAAGCATGTACATACTTTGTATATGTGTGCAGAACCATGTACAGACTCTGCAATGCCTAGTGTTAAAGCATGAGAGCACAATGCACAAGATAAGTGTGTGCATGTGTGGACTTTGAGTGCATGACACAGGGCGATGTACAGACTTGCTGTAATGAACGATGCCCAAATGCATAGTGTATGGACTTAGCGTGAATGCGAGAAGATGATGTATAGACTTGATGTTTACGTGTATGAGAAAATAATGTACAGACTTGCTGTAATGAACAATGCCGAAATGCATAGTGTATGCAGCGATGTATAGACTTAGTGTGCAATATGCAAATGATGCACATCCATAGCTCATGAATGTATAGACTTTACGAGCAAGAGGCAAGGCTGACGGATGTATATACTTGCTAAATGATGCACACACATAGCGGCAATGTATAGACTTAGAGAAACGATGCATGCACAAGATGATGTACAGACTTGGTCTTGCGACCACGGGCTGTACAGACTTTGAGAAACGATGCATAGACTTTGTGTCCATGCGAAGGATGTTGTACAGACTTTGAAGCATGTGAACACGGCGCTGTACAGACTTGAATACTCCATGCACAAAGACGCTAAGTGAGACGCTAAGTGAGAGGAACACGGTGATGTGCAGATTTTGCGTATGCTGTGAACACGGGCTGTACAGACTTGAATGCTCCATGCACAAAGACGCTAAGTGAGACGGATCTTAACAAGCACTCAGCATAGATAGACGATGCATTGACTATATGTATGTATGAAGAACATAGGCTTTACAGACTTCGGACTCTGCTGCGAATTGAGTTAAAGAATGTATAGATTTGCTCAGCTATCAGCTAATGGATGTATAGACTTAGTGTGTGCATAAAGCAACATGCATAAAGCAACCGAAAAATGCACCGATGCAGTGTATGCAGGAGAACTAAGAATGCAGTCTATACAACAGACCATGCATCGATTATATAACGTGCAACAATGTTTAATCAACCGATGCAGAGACTGACATAAAGAGATGATTGTGCACACACCAATTAAACAATCTTTCATTCTCATAGAGCTGCTGACATCAAAACTATTCATACTCATACTGAGTACATGAAACATAAATCAAGCTTTGCACCGAGTATGTTTTAGCCTCTTGAACTGATGCGTCGAAGTTGCTATCCCATGGCGTTGACGCACTGAGGTGTATGAACTAACTTTGCAGATGCAGACAACGCATTCATATGCCCAAAGCAGAACATTCATTTAAACACATCTTGATATGCAATGCAACGTGCTTGATAAAGGACTGAGCATGCAATCATATCATTCAACTGAGCATGCAATCATATCATTCAATCTTTCATGCAAACACAAACATATGGTGACTCATAGTGTTGCTATCATCAAAATCACAGAGGCACAACAATCTACCCATCATTACGTCTCCACCATGGTGTCCACTTGAATTTAATGATGATGAAGAATTGGATACGACACAAGAGGGAGATGTTGAGGATTTTCAAGAGGCACCCACTCCGAGTTTTCTTCACTTTCCTCTCCCTCCATTGCCACCTAATGAACCCCCTGCTCTAGACGACGTCACCGTCCCCAACCCCATTTATGAGACTAATTGGTGCCGCGATGATGGGTCAATACTTCAATCACCCACACTACTGCATCATGAGTCTTCCCCTACCTTCAATCCTTCACGCCCCATTAAAATCCGACGGGCCGAAGTTTCTCCTTCCTCCCTAATTTTGTAGGGATCTTCCAAGGTCTTACCACTCCTAAGGGTTGAAATGGCTTTATGATGTGACACAAACCCCTTGGGGGTGGCAGCCACTTGACCAATGCACCTTGGACCTAGATTTGCAAGCAATCGAACCGATCGGCGAACCCACTCAAGTGGACTCACCCGTGTAGCGCACACTCGTGCCCGTAGGCATCTCGACGATGGTGGAGAGGGTCCGGGATGGGACCTCGCTGTTCCAGGGTTTGGCTCGCTTGAGATTGAACCCCTAAAGGCCTGGGATGCCCCAATTCTGTGGGCGGCCAGCACGCCAAGGGCTTGGGATGTAGTGGCTCTCTCACAACTCGCTCCGCGGTGGCACTCAAATTGATGATATTTTGAGATCGGGCACTCACTCACCGACCGACGGCACTAAGAAGCAATACTAGTTAAGCAAGAAGTGCTGACGAAGAGGAGTGCAACCAGGAGCTCACCTGATCGGCGTGAAGACGCCGATCCCAGCCGGAGACGAGGGCGAGCGGGGAAGTGTGGGTTCCCCGCACACTGCGCCGATGAAGCTTGATCCCTGTTTAAATTATACAACCACTACGCCTCACACAGGAGGGTGGACTTGGGGTGGGGATTTCAGTAGTACAATGAAAACACTACCTCCACGCAGGGAGGGGCGTTAAGCCAGCCAGGCGGGGAGGGGAGATTTGCTCGAATCGCGCCGATGGATCACCCGACCGAATCTGCCCGTGTCTTGAGCAGCAGGATAGGGGATCGGTGTAGCAGCCTCTATGCGCTCCTCCGGACTCAGAACTTGACGAGACTGGCGCTGGAACGACGCTGACAGACCCAGGTACGCCTGTGAATTTTTGTGGGCGGTTCCCGCGTTGCCTCTGGTCAGAGTGGACCCCGGAACAGGTGCTCAGAGTTCAGGTTCAGGCTGGCCCAGATTGTTGCAGCTGCTTGTAGAAGGTACCACGATCACTCCCGAAGTATGAATGAGGAGAGACCAAGTCGAGGACGTCCGTGGATGAGTATTCTTCGAGCAGAAACTGAGAACAGCACCAGAGGATGTCAGGGTGGTGAGGAGGAGTCCGTTGAGTAAGGCAATGTTGGGGCAGGACCCAAATGGACTATCTGTGCACCCGCGGGAGAAAAATTGGAAAGAACACTTCCTGATGCCGAACGGGATGCCACTTGTTGGTGGTGGTGGATGACTCATGGATTCAGCTCTCGGCCAAGTGGCGCCTCCAGAAGTTGAAGGATGTGGCCGTGGGAGCTTCTGCACTGCAGCTTAGGTCCAGGTTCTAGTCCTTGTTGCGTAGTTGGATGAGAACAGGCACCACGAACTGTAGCGAAGTCGGAATGAGACGATTCCACCTCGCTTGCGAAGAAGACTCACAGACCTTTCCGGCGATGTATGGTGGACCTCCAGAGGACGTCGACGACTCCGGAGTAGCCTCTACAAGTTGAGCTCCAACTGCTACCTGCGAATTGAGATGGATAGAGTGGTGAAAGGTGATGGGAGACGGAGTAGATGGGGTGGGAAATGGGGTGGATGGGTGTGGGGATGGCACCTGACTATGTGGGGTCTGTTAGGGGGTGATACAAGGTGTGGGAGGGGCAGAAAGGGGGCTGGGAGGTGGTCTAGCAAGTGGAGGAAAGGGGGAGCTGCGAATTTGGGTTGGGAATGAGAGAGGGAGGAGAGATCTCTCCTTTGGTTTGAATGTGTGGTTAATGGAGGGTTTAATTCTGGTCTAGGGAATGGGAAGGGGTGTCTTGGGGATGTGAATGAGTGCTTGGGAGATGGGATTCTCCCTTGGAAAAATGAAAGGTTGTATGGGGAAGGGGAAAGGTTGCTTGGGAGGAGGGAGAGGTGCCTAGGAGAAGGGGATTCCACCTAGGGGTTGGAGGGGGATTAAATGAGAGGTATGGGGAAGGGGGAGGGGTCTTAATTAGAGGTGAATAGGGAGGAGAGAGAGTGAATTTTGAAATTTGGAGAGAGGAGGAGAGAGAATGGGGTTCGCCCCCTTTAGAGAGAGAGAGAGAGAGAAATAGAGCTAGAGAGAGAGGGAGAGAGATGCACAAATGCTTTGGCAAACTTTTATCAATACTTCATTAGCTTACAAATGAGGGATTGAGGTCCTATTTATAGGAATCCCACAATTACACATAAGTCCCTGACTCTTGGACTACTAACACTAAACCAAGGGGAAGGGGGCGCCCCTGGGCCTAGCCCATATAATTGGGCCCAATAACACACATAATGACTTAAGACTTAGGTAAATAGCTACCTCACCTAGGTATTGGACTCAAATAAAAGGAAAAGTACATAATAAGAAAATGAAAATTACATCATATGACTCAAAATAAAGTGGTGAACAAGATGTAGCATGGGTGGCGAGCATCGGGATCCTTGATCAAATGAAATTGCTGGTGATGTCCTCATCATACCCCCGCGGCGCGGAAAACTCGACTCCGTCGAGTATGGGCCCACCAGGGAAGTGGTCCTCTCAAGCAGCTCAGAGTGAGCCTCAACCTCCAAACTCAACCCTGCGTCTGCAACCAGGAGACGGTCCTTCATCCTCTCGAGGCGGCGCAGGCGCACCCTCTTGCTGGCGATGGAACCCTGCTTTCCTAGTATTGCCTCCGTGTGCACATGTCGGACTCTCAGGCTGATTTTTGGTGGCTCTCCGAGGGTGTCGCTCTCAAAGGAAGATAAAGGCTCGAGGCACTCACTAGGATGCACCGCGGTGCCCATATAGGGTGCCGGATCTGCCACGTGGAAAATGGGGTGAATCCCAAAACCTTTTAGTAAGTCCAACCCGATGGCCGGGTTGCCAAAGTCACTCGGAACTTGGGAAGGTCCAAGTCCTCGTGCCCTCGAATTGGAGGTGACCCTAGGGTAGAGCCACTCCAATGCCATCATCACCAGATTGCCTACTTGGAATTCCAAGTGGCGCTTGCGAGCTCTTGTCCGCTCTTTGTGAACCTCACCGCTCGTCAAGAATTGCTTGCGTGTATGCTCATGCCATGTATCATAATGCGGTGAGTGGGTGTGAAAGAGGATAGCATGCAAAGGTGGACCGGGGCAACCGTAAATTGACCTATCATTCTGTGATGCCATGTGGACCCTGATGAACTTGGGTGGACCGGGGCAGCCACAAGTGGCCCTATCATGCATGGGCTGCATAACAATGGTTGGAGGGCCATGGTATCTGTAGGGAAACCTATCACTCAAAGTGGTGATGAATGCCGGGGGACCCGGACACCCGTAGAGGCTCCTAACATGTATATGATCAATGATGAATGATGGAGGACCAGCACATCCAAATATGAGCCAGTCCTGCATTGGGCCTAAAGTGTGTGTGACATGTATGAGATGACTGGGCTTACTAGCCCTACCAAATGATGCAAAATATAGTGGCACATGCATTCCCATCAAAATGGCTCCTTCTATGTGTAGGGCTTGGTGTGAGAGTTTCCACTCATAGGGGTCAAAGGGGTCTAGAAAAATGGAGTGGGCTTGGTCCAATAAGGTTGGATGGGGTAGGGACAGGTTGGTGGTGAGTAAGGTGGGTGGGTATAGGAAGGGATCGAAGGGGTCATGGTAAGGGTCACCTAAGGAGAGGAACCCTAGGTCCTTTTGATCCTCACAACCCCTTGATGGTGGATTCTCCTCCTCTAGTAAAGTGATCAGGCCAAAGTTTTTAGTGGGATGGTCGGCCATGAATGGAGGACTAGATGTTCTACCTGAGACAAGCAACTCTAGTTTGTGAATAGCATCGGGCTCGTCGGGTGTAGGGAGGAGTAACAGAAGGTCACTAGTGTAGCAACCCACAGTGTAAATGAAGGAGATGGATCGGACACATAGGTGTAGGAGGTCAAGGCTCCTAGGTCGGTCGGTTATTGTAGACATCATGCCAGTTAGCTCCATTTGCCAAACTATACCCTTAAGAAGATCCCCTAATATTTTCACTTGATAGGATGATTGGATAGTGGTGTGATAGGTGGATAAGGGTACTATGGGAAGGTTTTGTTCCATAGGAGGGCAAACATGGGCCATGAGATCTCTAAATGGGTTCTCCTTTAGCCAACGTAACAGGGGTTCTCCTAAGATGAGCTCGGCCCCTACTAGGGAGGGTGGTGTAAGGTGAAGACCCCACTATGTGAAGTGTCTTCTTCTTCCTGGACATGGGTGATCTCCATGGCGGGGGTTGGGTCTGGAGTGTTCACCATTATGGGGTCGGGTATGGGTTTTTCTACCAAGGAGGTGAGCGGGTCCACTGAGGGTGAGATGAAAACGGTTGGTGTATGGTGTACCCAGGGTGGTGAGTGATGTACCCAGGGTGGTGAGTGAGGCCGGACTTGGGTTGGGGTTGGGAGTGGAAGTAGCGGGGGGCTAGGTTTGGGTAGGATAGGAGTTGGAAGTGGAAGGTGGGTTGGGTGAGTAACTTTGGGTTGGGGAGTGGTGGCTGTCACTGGCCTAGGTGGAGGGGTGGACATGGGGTCCACGGGGGTTTGAATGGTGAGGGTGGAGTGAGCCATGATGCTTCTTCCACCTGGGATGGGAACTTCTCGGCCTAACCCATGACATTGTGATTCATATTCTTCTTCCCAATCTAGTGGAGCCTCATAGTCTTCGGTCCCCTCCTTAAGTTCCTTTTGGAAAGGGGTGGAAGGAGGATTTTTGGAAGTTTGTGGGGTGTGGGTTTGATGGAGAATTTTGGGTTGGGTGGTGGAGAAAGGAGGAGTGGGAGTGCTCCTCGGGTTATGGTTCTCAAGGTAGGAGTGGGAAGGTTGGGGAGTGAAGATCTTCCTAATCTCAATCCTTATATCTTCCAACAAATCTAGGGGTCCTTTGGGTGGTGGGGTTTGGGTCCTAATGGAGGTCTTGGGTTGACTGGGAGGGAAAGGGGGAGTGGGAGTGCTCCTCGGGTTATGGTCCTTACGGTGGGAATGGGAGGGTCGGGGAGCATAGATCTTCCTAAGTTCCTCCTTCATATCATCCCACGAAGAAATGGGCTCTTGCCTCCTAACCCTTCTTAATCCCTCTATGTGTTCCCACTTACTCTTGGCTTGACCCCGAAATCGTCCCTTGGCCTTGCGGACTCTTGCGGGTCCATATACCCAAGTCCTTTCAAAATATCTTTCCATGGTAGTCTCCCACCTAAGATAATCACTAGAATGTGATCCGTCAAAGGTAATGTCCTCATCTAGAATGAAATCCATGGGTGGTGAGTAGGCTAAGTAGGTGGCCAAGATGATCGGGGGAATCAATGCAAGGGTCGGATTGATGATGACTCCGATGCAAGCATGCCCTAGGACTTGACTTGATAGAGACAAGTCAATGACTTGCTCTGATACCAACTGATGTGACACAAACCCCTTGGGGGTGGCAGCCACTTGACCAATGTACCTTAGACCTAGATTTGCAAGCAATCGAACCGATCGGCGAACCCACTCAAGCGGACTCACCCGTGTAGCGCACACTCGTGCCCGTAGGCATCTCGACGATGGTGGAGAGGGTCCGGGATGGGACCTCGCTGTTCCAGGGTTTGGCTCGTTTGAGATTGAACCCCTAAAGGCCTGGGATGCCCCAATTCTGTGGGCGGCCAGCACGCCAAGGGCGTGGGATGTAGTGACTCTCTCACAACTCGCTCCGCGGTGGCACTCAAATTGATGATATTTTGAGATCGGGCACTCACTCACCGACCGACGGCACTAAGAAGCAATACTAGTTAAGCAAGAAGTGCTGACCAAGAGGAGTGCAACCAGGAGCTCACCTGATCGGCGTGAAGACGCCGATCCCGGCCGGAGACGAGGGCGAGCGGGGAAGTGTGGGTTCCCCGCACACTGCGCCGATGAAGCTTGATCCCTGTTTAAATTATACAACCACTACGCCTCACACAGGAGGGTGGACTTGGGGTGGGGATTTCAGTAGTACAATGCAAACACTACCTCCATGCCGGGAGGGGCGTTAAGCCAGCCAGGCGGTGAGGGGATATTCGCTCGAATCGCGCCGATGGATCACCCGACCGAATCTGCCCGTGTCTTGAGCAGCAGGATAGGGGATCGGTGTAGCAGCCTCTGTGCGCTCCTCCGGACTCAGAACTTGACGAGACTGGCGCTGGAACGACTCTGACAGACCCAGGTACGCCTGTGAATTTTTGTGGGCGGTTCCCACGTCGCTTCTGGTCAGAGTGGACCCCGGAACAGGTGCTCAGAGTTCAGGTTCAGGCTGGCCCAGATTGTTGCAGCTGCTTGTAGAAAGTACCACGATCACTCCCAAAGTCTGAATGAGGAGAGACCAAGTCGAGGACATCCGTGGATGAGTATTCTTCGAGCATAAACCAAGAACAGCATCAGAGGATGTCAGGGTGGTGAGGAGGCATCCGTTGAGTGAGGCAGTGTCAGGGTAGGACCCAAATGGACTGTCTGCGCACCCGCGGGAGAAAAATTGGAAAGAACACTTCCTGATGCCGAACGTGATTTCGCTTGTTGGTGGTGGTGGATGACTCGTGGATGCAGCTCTAGGCCAAGTGGCACTTCCAGAAGTTGAAGGATGTGGCCGTGGGAGCTTCTGCACTGCAGCTCAGGTCCAGGTTCTGGTCCTTGTTGCGCAGTTGGACGAGAACAGGCACCACGAACTGTAGCGAAGTCGGAATGAGACGATTCCACCTCGCTTGCGAAGAAGACTCGCAGACCTTTCCGGCGATGTATGGTGGACCTCCAGAGGACATCGGACGACTCCGGAGTAGCCTCTGCAAGTTGAGCTCCAACTGCTGCCTGCGAATTGAGATGGATAGGGTGGTGAAAGGTGATGGGAGACGGAGTAGATGGGGTGGGAAATGAGGCGGATGGGTGTGGGGATGGCACCTGACTATGTGGGGGTCTGTTAGGGGGTGATACAAGGTGTGGGAGGGGCAGAAAGGGGGCTGGGAGGTGGTCTAGCAAGTGAAGGAAAGGGGGAGCTGCGAATTTGGGTTGGGAATGAGAGAGGGAGGAGAGATCTCTCCTTTGATTTGAATGTGGTTAATGGAGGGTTTAATTCTGGTCTAGGGAATGGGAAGGGGTGTCTTGGGAATGTGAATGGGTGCTTGGGAGATGGGATTCTCCCTTGGGAAAATGAAAGGTTATATGGGGAAGGGGAAAGGTTGCTTGGGAGGAGGGAGAGGTGCCTAGGAGAAGGGGATTCCACCTAGGGGTTGGAGGGGGATTAAATGAGAGGTATGGGGAAGGGGGAGGGGTCTTAATTAGAGGTGAATAGGGAGGAGAGAGAGTGAATTTCGAAATTTGGAGAGAGGAGGAGAGAGAATGGGGTTCGCCCCCTTTAGAGAGAGAGAGAGAAATAGAGCTAGAGAGAGAGGGAGAGAGAAGCACAAATGCTTTGGCAAACTTTTATCAATACTTCATTAGCTTACAAATGAGGGATTGGGGTCCTATTTATAGGAATCCCACAATTACACATAAGTCCCTGACTCTTGGACTACTAACACTAAACCAAGGGGAAGGGGGCGCCCTTGGGCCTAGCCCATATAATTGGGCCCAATAACACACATAATGACTTAAGACTTAGGTAAATAGCTACCTCACATAGGTATTGGACTCAAATAAAAGGAAAAGTACATGATAAGAAAATGAAAATTACATCATATGACTCGAAATAAAGTGGTGAACAAGATGTAGCATGGGTGGCGAGCATCGGGATCCTTGATCAAATGAAATTGCTGGTGATGTCCTCATCACTTTAACATTTTTAAATTGGGGTGTTGTAGGAGGGAGAATCTGAGGAATCTGAGGAGGGTTGGGTTGAGGAAGAAGAGAAGCTCTTTGAGCAAAGCTAGGAGGTTGATTTCTGGGGTTGGCCACTGGTTGGCTAGGGAGTTGTCCTACCTCTCTCCTCATGCTAGCTGCCGCTAGCTGCCGCTAACTGCCCTATTTGGCTCTCCAACTTTGAAATCGATTGGTGTTGAGTGAGATAGTTGTTGGAGTTGATCAAATTTCTCATCAAAGTTGGGCTGGGGGGAGATGGTTGATAAGGAACTGGAGCTTGATTGAATCTATAAGGAGAATATTGTGCTTGGGTTAGAGTACTATATTGGGCCTGTGACCCTCGAGCATAGACATTCCCTTGAAAATTCTGTTGATTTTGGAATTGATTTTGGATAAATTGTTTTGGGGCAAGAGTAGTGGAGGGATTTGTTGGTTGAGGTGGAACTGGTTGATTTTTCCAAGAAAAATTGGGGTGATTTCTCCAACCCAGGTTGTAAGTGTTAGAGTAAAGATCATAATTGGATTTGGAGAACCCCTGAGTAGGCTAAACTTGTTCTTGGATGAAAGGTGGGAGTTGGGCTGCGGTTGGACAATCGGACACATGGTGGTCTGGGCTAGCACATAGAACACACACCTCGTGGGGTGTGGGATCCGAGTATGGATTTGGTGTGGATTGGAAGGTGGGCTCTTGCTTGTTAAGAGCCAGGAGTTGGTCTAACTTATGGGTCATTGACTCTACCTTCTCCATTTTCTGGGCCATGATATCCATCTTATCTAATCTTTGGGTGATGAAATTCCTGTCCATCCTAGCCTCGGGCTTCCCACGATTCTTTATCTCATAAAGCCTAGCCCGTTTTGAGGGCCCAATTGATCTTTCATAGGATGCCAAAGAGATATGATTGATGGAATTTTCACTGAGCATTTCAAACAATTCATAGGTCTCATCCTCATTTTTGCTCAAGAAAGTCCCCCCACATGATGCATCCACCATTTGCCGATATTGATCGGACAATCCCTCATAAAATGCTTAAATGATTTGCCACCGAGACAAACCATGATGGGGACATTTTCTAAGCAATTCCTTTAGTCTATCCCAAGATTCATAGATTTGCTCCCTTGGGTTTTAAGTGAACCCTGTGATAGCCCTTCTCATTGTATTGATGCGACCTATGGGGTAAAATTTCTTAAGAAATTCCTTCTGCATATCAACCCAAGTTTTAATAGGTCTCCCCAAGGTTCCCAACCAATATTTGTAGACACGTCAAATTTGACATCATCTTGAGCACGTCTCGTATTACCTTGTAATACCTTAATTTGACTCTCAAATCGACTTATTTGAGTGATTTTCCTCGTGTTTCTTGGATTTTTGGCCTTTTCCAACCTTCTCAAAGGTTTTCCTATTTTTTGGATTTTTTTGGATTTTTTATGTTTTTTCTCCATTTTTTAAGGTCTTAAAAAATTGGTGGTTGCCCGGAAGGGTGCCATTTAAATTGCTGGCTGCCCGGAAGGTTGTCAATTCTTTTTAAGCTGATTTTATGATATTTTAAATTGGTGGCTATCTGGAAGGGCGCCATTTAAATTGGTGGCTACCCGGAATGGCGCTAATTCTTTTTAAGCTGATTTTATGAGATTTTAAATTGGTGGCTGCCCGAAAGGGCGCAAATCCTTTAATGATTTTCTGAGATTTTAAATTGGTGACTGATAAATGTCTATTTTCTATGATAATTCATTGCAAATACACCATTTTATGTGCACAAAATTTGACAATTATGCATATTTCATAGTTAACCTTAACTCTGCATATAAATTGGACACTTCATGCAAATTGATTAATTCGATGATATCATTTAGTAATATAAAGTTGAGTGCCAGGAGCACTAATTCTCCATTATATAATCTTGAGCATTTGTTATTTATGTGCACATTGTGGTAATTTTTATAGATTAAATCATAATTATATGTGTGCAGGACACTAAAGGCAATTATAGGCAAAATAGTCCGAAGACAAGGAAGAGAAAACCCTAGGGCACCCTCCTCTCTCTCCCTTCAAGTTGACCAAGTCAAATGCAACCACCACCTATTTTTATTAGAGGGAAAAGAAAATTCAAAATTTTGAATTCAAAGTTTGAAAAGGAGGAAATCAAGGAGGGAAAAGAAAATTCAAAGTTTGAAAAGGGGGAATTCAAAATTTGAATTCAAAGTTTGAAAAGGAGGAAAAGGAGATTCAAAGTTTGAAAAAGAGAAAATCAAGGAGGAAAATGAGGAGGATCTTAAACAAAAAGTAAGGGGGTGCCCACCTTGTCTCCCTCCCTGATTCATCTCATTCTCCATCTATCATAACCCTCCATCTCTATCAAACTTGATCTCCACCATCCATTTGACATGTTCTCCCTATAAATAGCTCATTTCAAGGAGGAGAAATGGAGTTCTTCTTTTGGCAATTTTTTACCCTTTCTCTTCTAACCTTACGCCGCCAATTTTCTCCCCCTTATACTCCTCTTCTCCTCTTACTTTCTTCACAAAAGTTCTTTGTTTTTTAATACTCTACAACTTCTTCTTTTGTATCATCTTCTAATTCCTTCTAATTTTCAATTTATTTCGTGTTATTCACTGTTCTATCCTGTGCAATAATAGACAACATTCTTCTCTGTTCTTCCCTATTTTTCTCCTTCCTCCTTCCCTCTTCTCCTCTTTCTTTCTTCACAAACGTTCTCCATCTCTCTGTCCTCTACAATTTCTTCTTCTTCGTCATCTTCTAATTTCTTCTGCTTGTCAAGTTAGTTTTAACTTTTCAATGCTCTATCTCTGATTTTTATTGTTCACATTTTAAAGTCTTCTTCTCCTTCTTCCATCTCACCTAGGTAGCCTTAGTTAATCTCTCCATCATCACCATTCCCTTCTCTTCTAAACCATTGTCATCTCTCTTAACTTCACCTTGACCTCTCCCTTCCTCTCCTTAGATCTCTCTCCTCACCCCATACATTCTCCTCCAAGAGCGGCTTCAACGATGAAGGTGACTTCCTCCTGGCATAGACGACATCTCCCGCGAGGTGGTTCGTGATCTAAGGCCAAGAGAGGACGGCACCATCATCACCATTGATGCTACCATCTCCAAACTCCAGGATTTCCTTATTTTTATTATTTTTATGTTATATCACTTCATTGTAATCTGGTTGCGTTGTTAGTGTAATTTTATTTCGTATTTCATGTACTCTTTATTTTAAGTTAATGAAAGGAGTTGTTCTTTTGATCTAGAGCTTGCTCTTCTTCCCTGTCTACCTCCTTCTTCTATCTCTTCTTTTCCACTTCATACAATTATTTTCTATAGCATAGGCACATAATCATAGGCATTTTTAATTAATTATTGGAACCATTCTTTGTTTAATCATTCTCTTCGAGCTTCAAAAATCACAAACATTTTCCAAAAGATTCCAAGGTTTTTAACTTTAAAAATCTCTTCTTCCCTATGGATTCGACTCTTCTCGCCACCATATTACGTCTTACTTTAATATAGTGCGAGTTGGAATTTTAAGATTGACACGCATGTTTTAAACGGCGAACTTTCGTGTATCAATTTTTGGCGCCGCTATAGGTTGGTCTGTCGCTGATCTTAAAGGGATTAGTCCATCCATTTGTCAGCACCACATTTATATGAAGGAGAATACAAAACCAAGCAGAGACATGCAGAGGAGATTAAATTCACACATAATGGAGGTGGTCAAGTGGCTAGATGTCGGGATCATCTACCTAATTTCTGATAGTCAGTGGGTTAGTCCAGCCCAAATTGTCCCAAAGAAATCAGGACTGACTGTGATCGCCAATGATCCAGAGGAGTTGATACCTACTAGGTTGACCACGTGATGGAGGGTCTGCATTGATTATAGGAAGCTCAACTCCATGATAAAGAAGAACCATTTTTCCCACCCATTCATTAACCAAGTTTTGGAAAAATTAATAGGGCAAAAATACTTTTGTTTTCTAGATGGGTATTCTGGGTACAATCATGTGGCTATCTACCTAGTGGATCAGAAAAAAATCACATTTACATGTCTCTACGGAACCTTTGCTTTTCAGAGAATGCCCTTTATGTTGTGCCCCTTAGGCACAAGCATGTGCTATGTTGCTTTGATGATAGCAATGCTATTTGGTTTTGATGATAGCAAGACAGTGAGTGCATTTGAGTGCATTTGATATTGTATTTTGATAATTGCAATGCTATTGTGAAAGTGCATTTCTGTGCATTCTTATCCTTGAGCATTCTGCATATGATAGCAACATGAATGATGATGTTAAGAAATATTTGATCTGCTGCGTCCACGCTTCTTGGGCAATGCGTTGACGCTTGGTGCCTCTTTAACTTTGCTGCATTTATTCATTGGTCTGGTCTGTGGTGCGTCGACCCCTTGTGCTGATGGGTCGACCCCTCAATTCATTCATCAGATTTATACAAGTCCATACATTGGTCTTCTCCTCCAAGTCTATACATCGCTCGCTCCTTCAGCAGTCATGCTTAAGAACTCAAGTCCATACATTGGAAACTCTTCAATTGATTGAGTCTATACATTTTCCTAGGCTAAGTGTGTACATCGTCTCATTCATGCTTTGATTAATGAAGTATGTACATCAGTCTTCACATTCTAACTCTATACAGCCGTTGGGTTTGGACTCAGAGTCTGTACACTCGATTCGCCTTTGAATTGGTCAAGTGTGTACACTCCTTCACTGTAGCTTTCACGTATCCAAAGTCTACACATCGTGAAAGTCTATACATTCTTCACTGACTTTCGTTCAAGGCAAAGTCTATACATTGGGGTCTTTCCCTACGTTTCATAAGTGAAGTCTGTACACTCGTTTCTGAAGCCTGAAGTCTAAACACTCCAGCCTATTCCTACGATCAAGGCTTTAGCTACACTCAAGTCTGTACATTGGCGTCGCTTCATCAAGTCTGTAAATTGAATCGCCAACTTCTTTGAAGTCTACACATCGCTTGATTTCCTGAAGTCTATACATCCACAGTGATGTTTGAAGTCTATACATCTACAGTGATATTTGAAGTCTATACATCAATCGTGGAGCTTCAAGTCTACACATCGCTTGATTTCCTAAAGTATGTACATCCACAGTGAAACTTGAAGTCTGCACATTGGTCTTCGAATCCAAAGTCTATACAATAGTCCTCAAACTTGAAGTCTGCACATTGGTCTTCGAATCCAAAGTCTATACAATGGTCTTCACACTTGAAGTCTATACATTCGATGTGCAGAGTTGATGTCTATACTGTGCCTTATGCTGATCGAGTCTACACAATGGTCGGTGGCAAGTCTGTACACTGGCCTCAGCTATTCAAGTCTATTCACTGGACTGTTTGGTCAAGTCTATACACCCTTCAGTTGAAATTCTAAGTCTGTACATCGGACTGTGTTAAGTAAAGTCTATGCATCCGATTGTACAATGTCTTAGCCATTGTCTCACATTCTTCAAGTCTACATAATGGTCGGTGGTAAGTCTACACATTGGTTTTCATTCGAAGTCTGTACACTCACCAGTGAACGACAAGTCCACACATTGGACTGTAGCTGCTTGTTCTTGAAAGTCTGTACAGCGGGCAAGTGTGTACATCCATCAGTGAACACATCAAGTCTATACACCGCATGTGTTCAACTGATCTTCATGAAGTCTATACACCGCGTGTGTTCAGCTGTGTTTCATGAAGTCTATACATCGCTTGCCTTCATCCGATCATCATGAAGTCTACACAGCGCCTGCCTTCATCTGAGGCTTATGAAGCCTTTGTATTCATTAAGTCTATACATTGCATTGTGTGTACTTTACATTGCTTTCACCTTCACAGCAAAGTCTATACAATGCTTTGCATTCTTCAGAGTCTGTACAAGGTTTAGACTTAAACTGATAGCTTAATCCGATACTCTTGTCTGTCTGACAGGGACTGAAGAGGCTATTGAAGAGCACGTGATCCGAGGTGCCTGGCTCGTGATCCAAGGATGGACGAGATACCAGGATGCTGACACGTGGCCAAATGTTTGGCCGAGAGCTGTGGAAGCCACACTCGCCCTAGCTGCTGCTGCTGCTATATATATATGTGTCTTCATCCTCTGTAGAAGAAGGCAATTGAGTGATCGTGATCGAAGCCTGGGAGCAGAAGAAGAGAAGAAAAAGCAGAGAGCAGAAGCTGAGAGAAGAAAAAGAGAAAAAGAAGAGAGAGCTTCCACGATCCAGCAGAAGAAAAGAAAAAGAGAAAGAGAGAAAAGGAGAACAGAGATCGAGAGAAGAAGAGAAGTGCAACAGAGAAGAAAGAGAAAGAGAGAGAGTGAAGAAAGAGAGTGAGATCGAGGGAGATCTATTCTTGATGGACCGTGGATCAAATCCAGGCCATCCAGCTGTTTAAGAGCCACATTGTGCTTCATTGCTTACAGCTTTCCGATTGTTGTCTTGTTCTATTTTCTGTTTTCTATTTTACATCTTTGTTCAAGCTGTTAGTCAGCGGATTGTAGAGGTGCTGTCTCTGGACAGCAAGCTGTGTTGCTCAGCCGGGCGAGGAGGATTCCTCGGACGGCAAGCTGTGTTGCCCAGCGGATGTATGGCAAGCTGTGATGCCCAGCTGTTCAAGCTGTGAGTCAGCGGAATCCACACTCGGTTTGAGTGTGGGGTGGATGTAGGTCTGCTGGACCGAACCACCTAAAAACCCATTGTGTAGTGGTTTGAATTCTTATGTGGTTGGCGCTAGATGAATGCTTAGGGGCGCTTTGGTTTGATGTTCTATAAGTGTTCATCTATTTGCTGCACACACTATATGTTTGACTATGGTTTGATCTCTTTTATCTGATTTCGCTAGATGAATGTTAGGAGCGCCTCAATTGGGTTTTTTCTGTCTGAATGCTTTAAGGCACAAGCTCCTTTGATTTGATTCAGTCTAATGTTTAGACTTGCTTAGGTTCGCTCTATATATCTGCAATAGTTTTTAATTCCGCATCTCTGAATGCTTTAGATTTTAATTGGGCGAAATTTTTATAGGCTATATTCATTCACCCCCCCTCTGAATACTTGCACTGAACCCAACACTTGGTATCAGAGAGGGTCTCTGACTGAACAGATCTAATAATCTGCAGAGGATCCTGCTAATTGTTGGTGCATTTTAGAGTGGGTCTTTTGGAATCGTTTTGATTTACTGTCTTAGTGCATTTCTGTTTGGTGGATTTCATAAGTGTGCCTCTTGTGTTCTGTATTCAGTTTCACTGAGTTAGTTCCTTGCCTTGCTTATCTGGTTGTGGTGCTTTGTTGTCGATTGCTTCGTGCCCTGAATCTGCTTGTCATCTGTTCTGATGGCTCATCCTCCGATATACAGAGGTGATGACCTTGGCCCATGGCTGGAAAAGTTGCATCGGTATGTAAACACAACCGATCCTGATTTGTGGAAGGTAATAACTCATGGTCCATACAAACTGTCGAAGGATAAATCTAAATGGACCAAGAAGGATAAGCTGAAAGACTCTGTCAATAATAGAGCTGTAGTTTTATTAAAAGAATCAATTGACAGATCTCTAATTGAATGCATTTCTTCTTGCAGGTCTGCCAAAGATATTTTGGATAAACTGAAGCTAATCAGGAATCACAGCAAATGCTTGATGGCTGATAGAAGAATTGCTAATGATGAAACTTCATCCGAGGTAAGCTCTGAACCTGAAGAACTTTCAATTGATGATTTATGGAATATAAATGAGGAACTCAATAATAAATGTGAACAATTGAAATCTGAAAAGAAAAAATTGAAAAAGGAAATGTTGTACGAAATAAGAGAACTGAAATGTGAAAATGCAAAACTAAGAGATAGTCTGAAAAGCGATGAAAATTCTTGTAAGGCATGTGCTATTTTAGAAGACATGATAAATGAGTTTGATCATGATAGTAAATTGCAAAAGGAAGCATTCAAATCTCTAGAAATTGAAAAACAAACATGCTTAGACAAAATGTCTGAAATTGAGAATCAACTGAATGATAAGAAAAATGAGCATCTAAAAGGCATGCAAGAACTGACTAAAGTTAATTCTAAATTGGACAAACTGAAATTGGAGAATGAAGATCTTCAAAAGAAAAATAAAACTCTTATGGTCAGAATGAATGAAATCAATGAGGAGGTTTCACAGTCCTCTTCTGCTAAATCAAATTGTAAAATATACTCAGCTTTAAGAGAATGTAATGAAGATCTCTTTAGTGAGAATGAATGGCTAAATAAACAAATTGCCTCACTTAAAGATGATCACAAAAACCTGCTCGCTGAGAAAATTAAAGCAGAAGAAAGAGAAGATGAACTGATTGAAAAATTGGAGCACATGTCTGGAAGAGAGAGATGTGCTAATAATGAAATTCAGGATAAAAATCTTGAGGAAGAAAACACTGAATTAAAAGCTGAAGTTGAAAAACTGAAGTGGTTGAACACTGGCTTGTCTGAAAGACTTCTCACTACAGAAAAAGGAAAAGCTGTCTATGATGAAAATTCAGAAATTTTGAACAGTCTAGAATAAGAAATTGAGAAGTATAAAACTGCAAACCAAGTTCTAAGCGAATGTGTTAATTGCAGTGAACAGGAGATAGCCAGTTATGAACTTCACATTGCTAGCTTGGAAGATAAAATTCATAATATGGAAAATTCAGCTATTGAGTCTGCTAAGATTAAAGGAAAAATGAAAACTGTTGGGAAGAGGAAGGATGATAACTCAGAAGGGGGAACAAATTGCTGTTCTGATGTTAAGAAAATCACTAAAAACCAGCTATATACCACTTTTGTCCAAAGCACTGATGTAGCTAGTACTTCAAGGTAATCCCCAAAATAAAATGAAAATCAGAAGTCACCTTCAAAATCTGTCTTTCAGTTTAAAGCTCAGAAAATTGAAAAGCAAACAAAACCTGTTGAGGATAATCAGAAATTGAAAAGAAAGAGTCAAACAAAAAGGGCAAAGAATAATTCTGGTTATACTCTGAAATTTGTTAGCTCTGCTGAATCTGATGGGTCCATGCAAAATGCTCATGCTTCTTGTACTCATTCACATGCATCTGTGAATTCATCTGATAGAAACCATGCCCCTAGGAAATCTGATACTTCTTGCTATTACTGTGGTAAGTATGGGCATATCATGGATGATTGTAGAATATTAAAAGAGGATGAGCATGCAAATAAAACAATGCATTCTAGGAATCTATCTGGAAGAAACCATGCCTTTAGGAAATCTAATGCTTCATGCTATTATTGTGGTAGGCGTGGTCATGTAATGAATGCATGTTTTAAACTGAAAGAAGATAACAATGTGAATCCTAGATCTTTCACATATGCTCATAACCCATATAGATATAGATCTATTTCAGGCCAGCATATCATTTGTTTCATTTGCAACAAGCCTGGGCATAAGGCTAATGAGTGCTGGTCAGGAAATCATTGGGGTAAAAATGAATCAAGAAGTAAGCATCTTAAATGCTTTGAATGTGGTAAGTATGGGCATGCAGTCAAAGATTACTAGCATGCTCAGGGAAATAGATTAAACTCTAAATCTATCAAATTCCCTGCTTTCTATGATTCTGCTAGAAATAACTTGAGAGAAAAAGGAAAAACTTTACATGTTTTGAATGTGGTAAGCTAGGCCACAAAGCTGTCAACTGTCGGCTGGCTGAGCATGGAAAGAAAATTTTTTATGTCAATAAAAGAAATACTCATGCTCATACACATAATTTTCATACTCATATGGATGCACATGGGCATCATGTTTCTGCTAACATGAAGAATAAAAACAAAAATTCTGTGCCTTCATGCTATTATTGTGGAAAAACTGGACATTCAATGTTTGAGTGTAAACTGATGGAATATGATGATCATGTTGCTAAAAGATTGTTTAGAACACCTGTTAGGGCTCATACAGGACCCAAGGCAGCTTGGGTTCCTGCAGGATCAAAATAATCCAGTTGTTGCAGGTGTGCCTTGGAAATAAATAAAAGGGGTTAACCAAGGCACTCAACAAGAAAACCCCAGGATACTACAATTCAGGTCAGTTCTGAACTTTGCTTTAAATTTCATTATCTGAAATTGTGAGCATGAAAATTGTGAGTTTCATATTGATTTGCTTGATTGATTGTTGATGATCTCTTCATCTCTAGCTGATCAGTCTGCATTCCAGACTCAGCTACTGAATTTTACTTTGCATATATCTGATGCTCTTCTCTCACTGATTATTGCACTGAATAAATGGGCTGTTAGATGCTCTGCACAATTATTTTTACAGTCGATGCTTTATATGAACCTTGTGTCAATGGACTGCATGCTTGTTGTTGAATGCATAACTTGCTGATTGTGAATAGTTCTTCAGTGTATAGAGTCAATGCATGTGTCTTGTGTCAATGCATTGCATGCTTGATTACATACTTGGACTGAGCTTGAATGGGTCAGTTAGTGCATACAGTCAATGCATGTGTCTAGTACTTGTATATATCATCTGCATGACTGTCAATGAAATTGATCAATACATAAAGGACTGATTTGCATGACTGTCATTTGCCTATTGTCGTAGACTGCATCTTTTTCAATGCATAATAGGGCTGCTTTGCACTGCATTATCATTTGCTTAACCCTGGTATATCAAATGGTATGTTACTAAAAGGCAAGGAAATCTGCCCGGAGGTTTCTACCATGTGTGAGATGGTCTTTGAGACCAGGTTCTCCGCCGAGTACCATGGGTCCTGTCTTCATGTAGAACAGTGCACTGCATCATATGTTGAAAAATCTGAAAAAGGATAAAAATGCTTATAACTTGGATGCATAAACCTGAATTGATTGCATACTTGTCTCATGTATCCTTGGTGCATAGTCTGCATGTAGGACAGTATGTTGCATAGCATATCTCTTGCATCATGATGTCAGGGGGAGCTGAGAGTTCTATTCAATTCATTGAATCCTATTCACTTCTCAGTGTTCTCATTCAAATGATTCATATTCCTTGACATCAGTTGCTCATTGAACCATATTGCCAATTGCTATCTTTTCCCCATCATTTTCACTAAACAACAGCTTTGCATCTGGTTTAGTACATTGAATGGTGATTATTGCAATTGTTCACTTATAAGAATCACACTTACAAATTGAAAGGAACTAAAGGTTTAACCTTTATAAATTGGAGAGTAAAGTGTCTGCACTTCAGAATTTGAGATAAAAGAAAACTTTTATAGCTCTTAATCTTTGTCTCATGGCTAAAATAGAAAAAGTTTTTGTAATGCCTAAATGTGTTGAACTGGATATGTCTAGAACAGGCTAATAAGAGTGTGTACTGATTTTTTAAAATAATCACTCTAAAAGAATTAAGGGCAGCAGTAAATAAGATCTTTAATGTTAAGAACTGAACACAGTGACAGAGCAATGGCTGATTGCACTGAGAAACTGTGAACTCCTCCAAAGAAGCAGGAGAATTCACATGTCATGAGGTGATTCAGAATATCTCTGTTTATAGGGTCAAATCTATAGAGGGAGTCCTCACCAAGTAACTGAGGGTACTGGCCTCTAATCAAGGTGTACCCTTAATGTCAAAAGTGAAGACTATCCTTTGTGGGTTCTGATATGAAATAGGTCTAGTAGTTTATGCCTAGTAACTGGGGGTACCTGCCTCTGATCAAGGTGTACACCTAATGTCAACAGCATAAATGCCACTGATCTATTTACTTAGTTCAGGTTCTGAAAAATTCAAAAGTGAAAATCAAACTGCTGTAACCCTTCGAAAAATCAAAAGTCAATGAGTGAAAATTATTTTCAATACATATTCAAACTGCCATTCTTGATCTTCCATGTTTAATCACAAAAGGATATTATTTCTGACTTATCTATTAATACCATGTGCCCTAGATTCATTGCTATAAATGGAATCTATAAACTCTTTTTCAGGGGTCAGATATTTTACTCTAGATTTATCACTGTTAAACCTGAATTTTTGTCAAAATTGTATGTTGCTGATTCTTATACTTTAACAATTGTTTATAATCATGCTTCCTTTCTGAACCTATGATTCAGCTGTTGTCAAGTGACCATCCTACCTTCTCTACCTTTGTTTATCTGTTCATATTCCTTCTCAAAGGGAGAGCATTTATTTAGGGGGAGAAATAATTCAGGAGGAGTCATACCTTCAGGGGGAGTTTATTGCTCTAGAAGTCACTTGCATGAAAACTACCATGTTGCACTCATGTTCTTATTGTTCTTCCCTTTTCGATTATGTCAAAGGGGGAGAAAATTTTGTGTGTGACTCACTGTCACTATTTATTGCCATCATCAAAAAGGGGGAGAATGTTGTGCCCCTTAGGCACAAGCATGTGCTATGTTGCTTTGATGATAGCAATGCTATTTGGTTTTGATGATAGCAAGACAGTGAGTGCATTTGATATTGTATTTTGATGATTGCAATGCTATTGTGTTTTGATGATTGCAATAAACAAAGTGCATTTCTGTGCATTCTTATCCTTGAGCATTCTGCATATGATAGCAACATGAATGATGATGTTAAGAAATATTTGATCTGCTGCGTCCACGCTGCTTGGGCAATGCGTTGACTCTTGGTGCCTCTTTAACTTTGCTGCATTTATTCATTGGTCTGGTCTGTGGTGCGTCGACCCCCTGTGCTGATGGGTCGACCCCTCAGTTCATTCATCAGATTTATACAAGTCCATACATTGGTCTTCTCCTCCAAGTCTATACATCGCTCACTCCTTCAGCAGTCATGCTTAAGAACTCAAGTCCATACACTAGAAACTCTTCAATTGATTGAGTCTATACATTGTCCTAGGCTACGTGTGTACAATGTCTCATTCATGCTTTGATTAATGAAGTCTATACATCAGTCTTCACATTCTAAGTCTGTACAGCCGTTGGGTTTGGACTCAGAGTCTGTACACTCGATTCGCCTTTGAATTGGTCAAGTGTGTACACTCCTTCACTGTAGCTTTCACGTATCCAAAGTCTACACATCGTGAAAGTCTATACATTCTTCACTGACTTTCGTTCAAGGTAAAGTCTATACATTGGGGTCTTTCCCTACGTTTCATAAGTGAAGTCTGTACACTCGTTTCTGAAGCCTGAAGTCTAAACACTCCATCCTATTCCTACGATCAAGGCTTTAGCTACACTCAAGTCTGTACATTGGCGTCGCTTCATCAAGTCTGTACATTGAATCGCCAGCTTCTTTGAAGTCTACACATCGCTTGATTTCCTGAAGTCTATACATCCACAGTGATGTTTGAAGTCTATACATCCACAGTGATATTTGAAGTCTATACATCAATCGTGGAGCTTCAAGTCTACACATCGCTTGATTTCCTAAAGTATGTACATCCACAGTGAAACTTGAAGTCTGCACATTGGTCTTCGAATCCAAAGTCTATACAATAGTCCTCAAGAAGTCTGCACATTGATCTTCGAATCCAAAGTCTATACAATGGTCTTCACACTTGAAGTCTATACATTCGATGTGCAGAGTTGATGTCTATACTGTGTCTTATGCTGATCGAGTCTACACAATGGTCGGTGGCAAGTCTGTACACTGGCCTCAGCTATTCAAGTCTATTCACTGGACTGTTTGGTCAAGTCTATACACCCTTCAGTTGAAATTCCAAGTCTGTACATCGGACTGTCTTAAGTAAAGTCTATACATCCGATTGTGCAGTGTCTTAGCCATCGTCTCACATTCTTCAAGTCTACACAATGGTCGGTGGTAAGTCTACACATTGGTTTTCATTCAAAGTCTGTACACTCACCAGTGAACGACAAGTCCACACATTGGACTGTAGCTGCTTGTTCTTGAAAGTCTGTACAGCGGGCAAGTGTGTACATCCATCAGTGAACACATCAAGTCTATACACCGCATGTGTTCAACTGATCTTCATGAAGTCTATACACCACGTGTGTTCAGCTGTGTTTCATGAAGTCTATACATCGCTTGCCTTCATCCGATCATCATGAAGTCTACACAGCGCCTGCCTTCATCTGAGGCTTATGAAGCCTTTGTATTCATTAAGTCTATACACTGCGTTGTGCATACTTTACATTGCTTTCGCCTTCACAGCAAAGTCTATACAATGCTTTGCATTCTTCAGAGTCTGTATAGGGTTTAGACTTAAACTGATAGCTTAATCCGATACTCTTGTCTGTCTGACAGGGACTGAAGAGGCTATTGAAGAGCACGTGATCCGAGGTGCCTGTTTCGGGATCCAAGGACGGACGAGATACCAGGATGCTGACACGTGGCCAAATGTTTGGGCAAGAGCTATGGAAGCCACACTCGCCCTAGCTGCTGCTGCTGCTATATATATGTGTCTTCATCCTCTGTAGAAGAAGGCAATTGAGTGATCGTGATCGAAGCCTGGGAGCAGAAGAAGAGAAGAAAAAGCAGAGAGCAGAAGCTGAGAGAAGAAAAAGAGAAAAAGAAGAGAGAGCTCCCACGATCCAGCAGAAGAAAAGAAAAAGAGAAAGAGAGAAAAGGAGAACAGAGATCGAGAGAAGAAGAGAAGTGCAGTAGAGAAGAAAGAGAAAGAGAGAGAGTGAAGAAAGAGAGTGAGATCGAGGGAGATCTGTTCTTGATGGACCGTGGATCAAATCCAGGCCATCCAGCTCTTTAAGAGCTACATTGTGCTTCATTACTTACAGCTTTCGATTGCTGTCTTGTTCTATTTTCTGTTTTCTATTTTACATCTTTGTTCAAGCTGTTAGTCAGCGGATTGTAGAGGTGCTGCCTCTGGACAGTAAGCTATGTTGCTCAGCGGGACGAGGAGGATTCCTCGAACGGCAAGCTGTGTTGCCCAGCGGATGTATGGCAAGCTGTGATGCCCAGCTGTTCAAGCTGTGAGTCAGCGGAATCCACACTCGGTTTGAGTGTGGGGTGGATGTAGGTCTGTTGGACCGAACCACCTAAAAACCCATTGTGTAGTGGTTTGAATTCTTGTGTGGTTGGCGCTAGATGAATGCTTATGGGCGCTTTGGTTTGATGTTCTATAAGTGTTCATCTATTTGTTGCACACACTATATGTTTGACTGTGGTTTGATCTCTTTTATCTGATTTCGCTAGATGAATGTTAGGAGCGCCTCAATTGGGTTTTCTGTCTGAATGCTTTAAGGCACAAGCTCCTTTGATTTGATTCAGTCTAATGTTTAGACTTGCTTAGGTTCGCTCTATATATCTGCAATAGTTTTTAATTCCGCATCTCTGAATGCTTTAGATTTTAATTGGGTGAAATTTTTATAGGCTATATTCATTCACCCCCCCTCTGAATACTTGCACCGAACCCAACACTTTGGACTATGTAATGCGCCCGCCACATTTCAAAGATGCATGTTAGCCATTTTTTCTGACATGGTGGGCAACTTTTTAGAGGTTTTCATGCACGATTTCTCCATTTTTGGGGATACATTTGATTCCTGTCTAGATCACTTAGCCAAAGCCATGAAGAGATGCATAGACACTAATCTTGTCCTCAGTTGGGAAAAGAGTCATTTCATGGTTAAAGAGGGCATCGTTCCGGGACATATAGTGTCAGCAAGAGGAATCGAGGTGGATAAAGCTAAGGTTGAGCTCATTGCCAAACTACCACCACCCACCTCAGTAAAATAAATCCGTTCCTTTCTGAGTCATGCCGGCTTCTATCGTCGGTTTATTCAAGATTTCTCCAAAGTTGCTAGACCTCTCACTAATCTGCTGGCTAAGGAAGTCACATTCCATCTTGACCAATCATGTCTTGAGGCTTTTGAATCGTTGAAAATGGCATTGACCAATGCCCCAATCTTGCAAACTCCCAATTGGTCATTACCTTTTAAAATTATGTGTGATGTCTCAGATTATGCTTTAGGTGCTATTTTGGGGCAAAGGGTAGACAAAAATCTATGGTGATTTACTATGCGAGCCGCACACTCGCTGATGCCCAACTTAGGTATACCACAACAGAAAAGGAGTTACTTGCTGTTGCCTTTGCCCTTGAAAAGTTTCGGTCCTATTTGCTAGGGGCCAAAGTCATTATGTTTTCTGACCACTCAGCCCTTAGACACCTACTCTCTAAAAAAGATGCGAAACCAAGGTTGATTAGATGGATCCTGTTGTTACAGGAATTTGATTTGAAAATTCGGGATAAAAAAGGAAGTGAAAATATTGTTGCAGATCACTTATCCTGGATTATACCATCAGACACCACACCCTTATAGGACTCATTTCCAAATGAGCACCTCCTTAGTGTATCCCACATTTCACCCCCATGGTATGCGCACATTGTCAATTACTTAGCCATGGGAAAAATTCCTGAAGGTTGGTCCAAACAAGAAGGCCGCTTCTTTGCTAAGCTCAAGTACTTCTTTTGGGAAGACCCTGAACTATTCCATTTAAGACCAGACCAAATCATTCGGAGGTGTGTCCCTGAGGGTGAGCAACATAGCATTCTGACATTTTGCCACACCTTATCTTGTGGGGGGCACTTTTCAAGTAAGAAAACGACAGCCAAAGTTTTGCAGAGTGGGTTCTACTGGCCCACATTATTCAAAGATGTATTTGAATTTTGTAAATCTTGTGAGCGTTGTCAGGCTGTGGGGAACATGTCATGTAGGGACATGATGCCTTTAAACCCTATCCCGATTGTGGAAATTTTCGATGTATGGGAAATTGACTTCATGGGACCGTTTCCACCATCTTTTGGTCATGAGTACATTTTGGTGGCAGTGGATTACATGTCTAAGTGGATAGAAGCTATAGTCATGAGGACTAATGATCACAAAATTGTCATGAAATTTATTTGTGAGAACATTTTCTCTCGATTTGGGTGTCCCAGGGCTATCATTAGTGATGGGGATTCACATTTCATCCATTCTCAATTCCGGACTTTGCTTAGGAAGTATGGGATAACACATAAGAATGCTACCCCCTACAATCCCTAGACTAGTGGCCAGGTGGAGGTTTCTAATAGGAAGATCAAGAATATTTTGCAAAAGTCTGCCAGGCCCGATAGGAAAGATTGGTCAGAAAGATTAGACGATGCTTTATGGGCCTATCGGACCACCTACAAAACTCCCATTGGCATGTCCCCTTATAGGCTCATTTTTGGAAAGCCATGTCATTTGCCAGTCGATTGGAACATAGGACCTATAAGGCAATCAAATAATTCAATCTTGATTCAGCACATGCTAGTTCCCATAGAGCCCTTCAACTGAATGAGTTAGAGGAACTTTGCAATGAGGCCTAAGAGAACTCTAGGATTTATAAAGCCCTGACTAAAGCATTCCATGATAAACACATTTCAAGAAAAACTTTTCAAATCAACCAAAAAGTCTGACTTTTTAACTCTAGGCTGCGATTATTCCCTGGCAAATTGAAATCCTGATGGGATGGACCATATGTGGTAATTAAAACATTTGACCATGGTGCAGTAACAATTCTCGATCCTAAAACTTGTCAAACTTTCACTGTCAATGGTCAACATTTAAAACCTTACATTGAAAATCTTCCAATGCAGAATGAGGACTCTCTAAGGTTGAGTGACCCATTGTGAGCTCTAATGCATCTGGCGGAAGAAGTAAAACTTAGCGCTTATTGGGAGGCAACCCAATTACTCTTTCTCCTTTTCAAAACTTTTTTTTTGATTTTCTGAGGAACCTGGAACAACATTCTTCTGACGACGGCATCTCTCTCTCAGGTCGTATCTATCCTTCCCCCTACTTTTCATGACTTTATTTCATTTCTATATTTTGATCATGCCATTGGGGACAATGTCACCTAAGTTGGGGGGTTGCTTGAGCTCTAATTTTTTCAAAATGCTTGCAACCTTTCATCACACTCCTAACAAGTGCTTCATGTTCATATTTCATGATGAGAAAATTTCTTTTTATGATAGGACTTAGAGTCTTACTTATGAGAGTAGCAAGTTAAAGGGGTGAATTAATTAGTTATATCTTTAGCCTTTTCCTCAGAATACACCTGAAAATTCTATTGATTTTGCACATAATTACACAATAACAAGATTGGTAGATGATAAACATTAGGATGATGGAAATTTTGCTTAACACTTAGGTGATGATTGATATTATGTCTATTCGTTGAAAGTAATCGTGAGGAAAAAGCTACCTGCCAAAAAAAATATGAAAAATGTCCCTGAAATTAATAACCGGGCTTGCTTCTCCTAAGGTAAGAGTTAAGGTTCGCGTCAAACGGCGAAGGGATGTGCATCATCACGTATCAAAAAAAAAAAAGAGAGAGAATGAATAAACAAGCAAAGTGAAGCTACCTGTAATTCGAGAAGCTTAATTCGACATGTGGGCATAATTAAAAATCATCTTTAAGTGAAAGGTAGACGACACATTCATCTATATTGTTTGGTAGTCACTAGTCAAGTTATATCACACCTACATAAAGAGTTATTTAATTTTGAGTGTATCTTGAAGAAAGGTATAAACACATGGACTGATGAAATTTGTACCAAATACATACTACTTGACTTGTAATACTCCAAAGTCTAAATCATTTTGCATAATATTCTTGCCATGAACTGTGACACGTGAGTGTTTGCTAGTCTTAATTCTATAATTGTTTACATTGCTAAGGAACTAGCAATGTTCAAGTTGGGGGTGTGATAAGTGTCCATTTTCTATGATAATTCATTATATATACACCATTTTATGTGCACAAAATTAGGTAATTATTCATATTTCATAGTTAACCTCAACTCCGCATATAAATTGGACATTTCACGTAAATTAATTAATTCGGTGATATCATTTAGTAAAGTAAAGTTGAGGGCCAAGAGTATTAATTCTCCATTGCATAATCATGAGCATTTGTGATTTATGTGCACATTGTGGTAATTTTTATAGATTAAATCGTAATTATGTGTGTGCAGGACACTGAAGGCAATTATAGGCAAATTCGAGGGCAAAACAGTCCGAAGACAAGGAAGAGAAAATCTTAGGGCGCCCTCCTCTCTCTCCCTTCGAGTTTGACCAAGTCAAATGCAGCCACCACCTATTTTTGTTGGAGGAAAAAGAAAATTCAAAATTTTGAATTCAAAGTTTGAAAATGAGGAAATCAAGGAGAGAAAAGAAAATTCAAAATTTGAAAAGGAGGAATTCAAAGTTTGAATTCAAAGTTTGAAAAGGAGGAAAAGGAGATTCAAGGTTTGGAAAAGAGGAAATCAAGGAGGAAAAGGAGGAGGATCTTGACCAAAAAGGAAGGAGGGTGCCTACCTTGTCTCCCTCCCTCATTCATCTTATTCTCCATCTATCCTAGCCCTCCATCTCTATCAAACTTGATCTCCACCATCCATTTGACATGTTCTCCCTATACATAGCTCATGTCAAGGAGGAGAAAGGGAGTTCTTCTTTTGGCAATTTCTCACCCTTTCTCTCCTAACCTTAGGCCGCCAATTTTCTCCCCCTTATACTCCTTTTCTCCTCTTACTTTCTTCACGAACGTTCTTTGTTTTTAAATGCTCTACAACTTCTTCTTGTGTATCATCTTCTAATT
The DNA here is from genome assembly GCA_022559845.1 of Amorphophallus konjac. NCBI lineage: Eukaryota > Viridiplantae > Streptophyta > Magnoliopsida > Alismatales > Araceae > Amorphophallus > Amorphophallus konjac. The sequence continues at coordinate 334,594,997 of CM040126.1, read as the reverse complement.
CCTTCTAGTTTTCAAGTTATTTCATATTTTTTACTGTTCTATCATGTGCAATCGCAGACATCATTCTTCTCTGTTCTTCCCTATTTTTCTTCTTCCTCCGCCCCTCTTCTCCTCTTTCTTTCTTCACAAAAGTTCTCCATCTCTCTGTCCTCTACAATTTATTCTTCTTCGTCATCTTCTAATTCCTTCTGGTTGTCAAGTTAGTTTTAACTTTTCAATGCTCTATCTCTGATTTTTATTGTTCACATTTTAAAGCCTTCTTCTCCTTCTTCCATCTCACCTAGGTAGCCTTAGTTAATCTCTCCATCATCACCATTCCCTTCTCTTCTAAACCATTGTCATCTCCCTTAACTTCACCTTGACCTCTCCCTTCCTCTCCTTAGATCTCTCTCCTCACCCCATACATTCACCTCCAAGAGCGGCTTCAACGATGAAGGTGACTTCCTCCCAGTGTAGACGACATCTCCCGCGAGGTGGTTCGTGATCCAAGGCCAAGAGAGGACTGCGCCATCATCACTATTGCTGCTACCATCTCTAAATTCCAGGCTTTTCTTATTTTTCTTATTTTTATGTTATTTCACTTCATTGTAATCTCATTGCGTTGTTAGTGTAATTTTATTTCGCATTTCTTGTACACTTTCTTTTAAGTTAATGAAAGGAGTTGTTCTTTCGATCTAGAGCTTGATCTTCTTCCCTATCTACCTCCTTCTTCTATCTCTTCTTTTCCATCTCATGTAATTATTTTCTATAGCATAGGCACATAATCATAGGTATTTTTAATTAATTGTTGGAACCGTTCTTTGTTTAATCATTCTCTTCGAGCTACAAACATCACAAACATTTTTCAAAAGATTCTAAGGTTTTTAGCTTTAAAAATCTCTTCTTCCCTATGGATTCGACCCTTCTCGCCACGATATTACGTCTTACTTTAATCTAGTGCCAGTTGGAATTTTAAGACTGGCACACGTGTTTTTAAACGACGAACTATCGTGTATCAGTGACACTCCGGAAGGGCGCCAATTCTTTAATTGGTGACACTCCGGAAGGGCGCCAATTCTTTAATTGGTGACACTCTGGAAGGGCGCCCATTCTTTTTAAAGCTGATTTTCTGAGATTTTAAATTGGTGACACACCGGAAGGTCGCCAATTCTTTAATTAGCGACCTATCGGGAAGGCGCCAATTCCTTTATTCATGTTTTGAGCTGAATTCTAATTATTTTGATTCTGCGACTGTCCGGAAGGTCGCCTTGGTTCTTCGGTTTTGTGATCTTTATCAACTTGGGAAAGAGTCCTGATGGCCTTCCAAGACTCGGAGATCTCTTGGTCGATGGCTTGTCTCATTTTGAATAGAACCCCTCTGTCTATGGTTGAAAGGAGGAATTCACGTACGAAGGGGAGGTGTTGCCGGACTTGCAGCTTGAATAGGAGGAAGCCTCCCATGCGGTCAAAGCCATATACGTTGGAGTTCTTCGTCCTTTTAAAGTCACATTGGGCATCCTCTTCGCTGGAAAAAATCCCATAAGCTCTTCTTCTCCTCTCGTTTATGTTATCTACGTTGCATTTATTCCTGCGCATGCATCATACTTTTTTTTATTTTCTATTCATCTCAACCACGTTGAGACCTCCCTATAGTGCAACACTTGCACATCATATCTCTTTCTTATTTCCATATCATCATATTTTTCCCACCCTTTGCATAGGGGTTTAAAACCAAAACACCAACAATGTGTGCTCTTTTACATGATCTTCATTGTTTATTTTATCATGAACTTGATGTTGCACTCACCTTAGTTCTAATCCAATCTTTATTTGTTGTTTATTAATTTTGCAAGGGTAATCAACCAAGGAAGACTCTCTTCATCGGTCGGCCGATAGAAAGAGAAGGTGCACACTCACATCTCCCCAGTATTTTTAAGGTATTTATTCACGATCCCTCCTTTATATTTATTATTATATTCCTTTGAGGCCCACGCTTCTCTGGCGATCACCCTCCTATTAGCATCCACACATGCTCCTCCTTTTTCTCTCTTTCGCCTTTCTTTTCTTTTTCCTATTAATTCTTATTTTTTAAGTGGATTTTTCATAATCTATAAATTGACGATCACGGTAGGACCACCATTATCTTTCTTTGATTACCCTTTCCACTCGGCACCCGCGTGTGCCCACTCCTTTTGCACCCACGGTGCATCCCTTTTATTTTCATCCCTTGTGCACCACGTGCACACCCCTCCCTAAGTGATTGGTGATTAGTTAGATTTTTAGAAATTTCACTTTCTCTTTTCTAAAAAAAAAATTGAGCATGCCATATCCTTATTGATTGCCATGGGTTTGTGAGTGTGACCTTTCATCTTCCATCGGTTCTTTGCATCTTTCCAAATTTCTGGCTGTTAGAAGAAAAAAAATTAGCGTCTACCACTGTGGGCGTAAATTTCAAATGGGCGCCTACAGAGTCGGACGCCCATTCCCCGAGTTCACAGCCCCCCTTTTCTGTGCTTCTGTCTACACTGTTCATCCCACGGGTTATATTGCATTCACTGTTCATCTGTTTGCATTAGTCTATCCTATCTGCATTTGTTCATTGCATCCCACGGGTCATATTGCATTCATTGTCCACCTATTGGCATTAGTGCATTTTCATTTCTGTTATGTTTTTTTCCCTCTTTAGCATACTTACATCATATCATTCTGTGTGATTCTTTTTCTTCTTTTTACATTGGCTTGGGAGACCTCCTCTCCCTACACTTTTAGAAGATCTTACCCCCCTCTTGGTCAAGAAAGGACCCTCCATTGAGCACTCTGTCTCTTTGAACGGGAATCTCCTAAACCAAGGCCTCCATAAGTTCACGCACCCGTAGATTCCCTCATAGATGTCGGGCAGGTTGTACCTTTAAAGTTCCAGAGTTTAGTTGGCCTATGCATGGTGAGATAAACAACCTAGTTGGCATTGAAGAAAACCATATTAAAATTAAGTTCCTAACTTGTGTGAATCATATCGAATTTTGTCAAAATCATTTAATTCACATCAAGGCGTAACTCAAAAATCAAGCGTAAACATTCAACTTGTTTGATAATCTTTGCAACATTGCTTTGATTGAATATTTTACATAATGTTTCACCTTGATAATAAAACCAACATGTTAAATCATTCATATATTCATGAGGGTGATCAACCTAGCACATCTTATAATCCTCAATTTCAGAATTCTCACCATAGTGTTTCAAAGGGACCATGTCCTCACTCCTATGGCATTGCCTGACCCATGGGTAGTTTTCAATCTCATGGTCCCATGCATCCATTGCAATCCATTATTCTTTTGGAACCGTCTCCTCCACATAATGAGAAGGTTTACCAAGTCCTATACATGCATTAGATCATCTCACCCCTCAACAAATCCAAGCCCTTAAGGCTATTGTTGAGGGATCATCTTCTTCTCCTTCTCCTTCTAATCCCTCACGGGTGGCCCATCACCCACCTTCTTCATATCATCCTCTGGTGGTCCATCACCCACCTTCTTCATCTCATCCTCGGGTGGTCCATCACCCACCTTCTTCTACACATACTCCCGTTCGGGTGACCCATCACCCGCCTCCCTCTTTTCCTTCGCCTTCCTCTACACATGATCCTCTTCGAGTGGTCCATCACCGGCCTCCTTCTATACCACCTCTTCCACGGACCCAAGGGCCTTATATTCCTTGGAACCTGGTCCGATCGGGTCCTTCTTTGGGCCGACCCATTAACCCTTCATCACGGCCTTCATGTCAAGCCGCCCCTCCAAGGCCCTCATGCCAACCCTCCGTTATTTCAGTCACAACCCTCTAACAAACTCTTCTTGATAAAATTACTTCAATGGAGGAACAATTGAAGAGGGCCGCAAGCCCGCGGCCTCCTCCTCCTCCTCCTTCTCAAATCAATCCCCTTCATGCATTCATGAGTGAAATCACCAAGATGGAAAAGGATTGGAAGGAGAGGAGAGATGATAATGGCATCAACAATACAAGTGAGAAAGATATTTTGTCAAGCTTTAATGATCAAGTAGATGCCGTCCACCCTCCACCACCCATTCGCACCACTCATTCATATGACCCCACACCTCCACATCCACAATCATATACGCACCAACCTCTATGTCATTATACACCTCCTCCACCCAATTATCCCGCTCATTCATATGGCCCTCCGCCTCCGCATTTGCATTCACCAAATCCTCTACAATATCTACCCATCATTACATCTCCACCACGGTGGCCACTTGAATTTAATGATGATGAAGAATTGGAGGCGACACAAGAGGGAGATGTTGAAGTTTTTCAAGTGGCACCCACTCCGAGTTTTCTTCGCTTTCCTCTCCCTCCACTGCCACCCGATGAACCCCCTATTCAGGACGACGTCACCATCCCCAACCCCGTTTATGAGATTAATTGGCGCTACGATGATGGGTCAATACTTCAATCACGCACACCGCCGCATCATGAGTCTCTCCCTACCTTCAATGCTTCACGCCCCATTAAAATCCGACATTTCCTACGCACCAAACCCCCTCCTTTTACACCTACAAATACCACACCTTTAACCTCCACCAAGCCCTTCGGGCCCTCCAATGATTCCACTCCAACCATTTTGCCTCAACCAACAACTTCACCACTGGCCTCCGCCGAGCCTCCCATTACCAAACTGACTAACTCTCGATTACCGCAACCTAAGGCCTCAACTATCTCCATAACCCCAAATCCAACTACCCCAAACCCAATTTTGCCTATCCTACCATCTAGACCTTCACCTAAACCCATGACTAATCCTAGGCAGGCTCCACCCCTTTTTGCACCCGAGCCAATCCCATTCGCTTCTCAGCAAGGGGAGAAGCTCGACATGTTGCCTCCATTTCCACTTACACTTCCTCCAACGCCCTCCATAAAAACCCCCATCATCTATGGAGCTCTCCGCCTCCACCTCATCTTCCATTATCCCTCGGATGGGTGTCTTTCTACAAATACATGTACCAATGATGACATTCAAGAGCCGGGCAAGGAGGATTTGGCCACGGCTATACTATTCAAAGTTCAAGATTTTATTTGTCGTATGCCGGTCCGTGTTCTTGTGTCAGGTATCTTCAAAACATCTCCACCAATGCTTACCATGAAAAATTCTCAAAAGTTGATGCCATGTCGGCCAAATACCATTATTCAAATCACTTTACTCATTGGTCGACATTCTATTGACGCTCTCATTACTCCTCGCTCCATTATTATACAAATTCCTACCAAAGAAAAGGGGTAGATATTTCGTTACTTTCATTAATAATCACTCTCGGATGACTTGGGTGTTTCTTTTGAAGAGTAGGTGTCATGCCCCGAGTCTTTATGACAGCGGAAGACTAGCTCGAGGAACGTGAACAGCCGGCATGGTAAGCCTCTTGCCAACAAGAATAATCAGAGCGCAAGACAATCACACACATAGATGCAATTGCACAATATTTACTCAAACTCCAAATTTTTATTTCATTACCAATCAATATTCAAATACAATCACTAATTCAACTTCCTTCATCACACTGGACTCAAGAAATAAGAAAATTACATTGACTCAATCTAAACAATATAGACTTTCTAAGTGTTCACTCATTCTTTATTCACTCTCGGACCCGCTATTTGAACGTTCCGAATCCGATCCCAACTCACTTCCATCTCTTGAAAAGATTAGAAATAGGTAATGAGCACACTTGCCCAGTAGGTGTCTTCGCATCAACATGAAGGCACTATTAAAGTAATTAACATTTTAGCTCTAAAGGAATAAGGTAAAATTATGCGAATGTGATAAATCATGCAATTAAATCAAAGTAACAAGATGATCATGTAAGATAAAATGAACGAGTATGAACTAGCAAGAATGTAACAAGTATGAACAAGAATGTAGCATGACCTTTCACGAACGAGAATGTAACGAGAATGCACTTTCACTTTTCACTTTCATAACCATAAAGGTTACGCACTAGAACGTCAATCATGTAGCAATTCACTAGATTTTCACGAGTGCTCATGGCTTTCACTTATTTATAAAGAAAGTACTCCCAGCGCAATGCAACACCAGTAGCATCATACCCCATGGTTTATAATAGTATGTTTCCGACAATCAGCCGAGGGGACTAGCATAGAGCCCTTGGACATAATCAGCGCCCGAACTGCATCTTCACGTGTAAATCAAGCTACTTCCATGAGTGTAACAATAAAGCGTGGCCAGTAATATAACAAATTCATTCAATAAGCTCATGCCAATAATCATCAAAGAATGAATGCTTTAATTAATAATATAAGAGATCAAGAATGATTTAAGATGATATTATACTCATGGGAATAATTCGGTAGCATAACGGTAAATTCGGTATCTTTCATAATTTAAATTAAATTTCTTTGCATAATATGACAAGTCATAGACCATCAATAATCCATCTAGGAACTTTAGAATATCAACCCTTTGGTCAAACCTCGGGTTAAAACACTCAAGAACTGTGACGGTCTACTACTGGGCCGTTACACGAACATAACGGTCTAGTGTTGGGCCGTTAGAAAGGTTGAATCCAGAAGAAAATAGATATGGATTCAAACAATGTGACGGTCGTACACCGGTCCGTTAAGTAAGCCTGACGGTCAAGTGTAAGTCCGTTACATTAACAAGAGTTAAAACATCAGTTTGTGCTTTTCTAGACAAATGGACTTTAATGGTACAACCGACTCGGCATCCTAGTGGGAATCCCAGGCTCGCGGAGAATCACGGAGGCCTTGAAATAAGATTTCCTAGTCCATTGGAAGGAATATCTGGTGCGGACACCCGAGCAGTTGAGCGGCGCGACACGCCGAGCCACCGGTACCGCACACAGAGCACGACTCGAGCCACCTCAACGTCCATCTAGCTCGGAGACAGCCTGGAGACTCCGCCTTGAGCCTCCTCATTTATCATATTTATTTAGCCTTTATGTGTGTGTAATTTGTGTTTATTTCATTGTATTCGGTATGTAATTATGAGTGTACGAGGGGCTTATTTGCAAAAATGGGACCCCTAGGCCCCACGGGACCCCCAGGCCCCTCCCATTGATCCACCTCAGCCCATGGGTCCCATGTGGGGTCAGTCAACATGTCAAATGGAGGCATCTAGAAGTTTGAATGGTAAAAGGCACATGGGAGACAAGTGGACTTCAAAGTCCAAGGTGGCTACCAACTTGTCCCCCCCTTGCCACCAAAGTCAATAGGGCGCCCCCTTCCCCTTATTTTTTATTTTAATTTTTGTGGAATGGTCACATGCCATCCCAGCCCTCCATCTCACACCCCTAGATCCAACGGTGGAGGATGGATTAGATGGGTGACCTATATATGCTTGTATTTTCCCATTTTCATGAATTAATGCCATAAGAATTGTGAAATTTGTTGGAGCATGGCCTAGGCCGCCCCCTTCTCCTCTCCCTCTTCCCCTTGAAGCTGTGAAGGCTTCCTTCAGGTGGTGAGACTCCACCCTATCAGTTCCGGTCGCCGCCGCCGCAGCCACGAGCCGCCACCGCACCGCCATCGCCATCAACGGAGTTCTACCCGCGCAGTACCATAGCAGCTTATTCGAAATTCACAGGTCTTATCTGAGCTCATTTGGCTACCACATTTGGAGGAGTTGTTCCTGGGATGTTCCTCTCCACCCAAACAAATCAGGCCAGCATTCAGATCACGTTTGCTAATTTTTGATTTTCGTCCACTCTTCCATTTCAGTTCTGCCAGAGTTTTGTCCAGGTTCACATTCATCCTGTGTTTCATGTCTTAGAGCCACTTTTTGATTTCTGTTAGTTCGCCCAATTTTACTGGGGATTCCATCCATCCACCTCTTCATCCACAATTTTTCTCAATTTTTTATTCTCCCATCTCATATTTTCTAAAAATCATTCTCAGACCCATCTACAGTTCTATCCACCTGTTCCCAGACCCGACCACCAGTCACTCCAAATATCTTAACAAATCGCAGCCACCTCCAACTTAAATTCTAAAAATAGTCCCTGTTCCGTGGTTTGATTCCCTACAACTCCTAAGAAGAGCTCAAGAGCTGAATCGGAGGTTTACTAGGCAGTCAACGGTGGTTCTCAGACAAGTGCCCTGTAGATCTGAGATTTTGGTTACTGTACAACAGGGACTTGTAAATTCAATAAAGTTCTGATCCGACCAGATCCAGCAGATCTCTCTGGGTCTAGATCGAAGCATTTGAAGAGAGCTTTCCAACGATAGCTCATGTGTCCCGATCCGACGTCGGGATTACTCGCAGCGGCCATTTTTGCCGGAGCGCGCGCCGGAAGACAGCAACCAAAATCCGTGGGTTATTAGTTCAAGAGTTGGGAATCGGGGCCGATCGACCCCGATCGGTGTTCCCGGCCGACCGCCGTCCGTGGAGGAGCGCCACCAGGGGTCCCCATCACAGTGGGTCCCACCCCTGCAGATCCGGAGGACAGCGCCGTCCGTGGGCCACACGGGCCCGTAGAAGCCGCCGTTCGGAAAGCACGAAAACGCGGAGTTCGGCATCGCCGGGCGACATCAAGATGCTGCCCGTCAACCCGAGTTGCGTGATTCCCGGACCCCACATGTGACCTTTTACCTCCCTGCGTGGAGTGGGTCGACTTAGTGTATTGCTGTAATAATTGTTAACCGGGAGTCCGTGATTCGGCCAGGGTTATCTTCGCCACGCCGGGTGCGTGGAGGTAATGGTCCGAACCTCTTGGCGTTCATTTGCTTAGCTAGTATATGGTCTTTTGCCGCTGCCGAGAGTGTAGGTACTAGCCCGTGTGTCCATGTCACCGCTGTGAGAGTGAGAGTGACCCGTCCCGCGACTCGATTCGAGTCCGGAAGTTGAGTCGGACTACCCTTGATCTCCGCCGGTTCCTTAACCGCGCACGGTCCGCGCTTTCCCTCGCTTGGGACGACGAGTGAGCTTCCACTTCTGTTAGCGACGTTTCGCCACTAGGAGCTCGTAGTGTCGAGCTTAGTGTTTCCCTGGTGTGTGTTGCTGGTCGTGTCTTCATCTAGAGTCCGAGGGTGGCACCATATAGTGTCGTCTCCCGTGTCCGTCCCGCATCAGTTTGGTATCAGAGCCAGTCGAGTCTAGGGTAGTCATTGCATAAGTCATGCATCATGGTCTAAGTCGAGTCTAGGATCATCCTTATTTTTAAAACAACAAAAAAAAGGTGTTTTCAAATTACATTTCACCCAATAGCTCGGTATATTAAAAGGTGTTGTCCGAACGTTAGGCTACGCCTATCGGGAGGTCGCACACTTGCGGGAGTGATCTTCGGATCGATTAACTCCGCCCCGTACCGGATATTTGTTTAGGTCTCAGTGCATCATTTAGTGTGTGTTTGCATTAGTCGGTGTCTTCTAGGTCGTGTGTCAGTTGCATGCCCACCCGTCGAGGTACCCAATACTCGCCACTACCACCTATGGCGGATTCCCGGGCCCGTAGCTCCGATGAGTCCTCGACGGCCGAGATGTTCCGAGCCATTATGGAACGTCTTGACACGCGTATGGATGGTCTTAGTATGTGTATGGATGGCATAGGAACGTGTCTAGAGGGGCGGATGAAAGCCCTCGAGGATCGGGCCGAAAGTTCGGATCAGTCCATTCAGGGCCTAGTTGGGAGAATTGCCGTCCTAGAGAGGGGCCCAGTAGCGGCGCAACCCGCGCCGACGAACGGCCCACAAGAGCCGGTGCAGCAACCTGCTGCACCAAGGGCTCAGGCGGTAGATGTTGGGAGGCCACATGTGCAAGTAGTGGATGACTATGCATCTGACAATGATCAAGGGGGTTACGGTCGTCGGAATCATCGACGGAATCGTGATGACGATGATGACGACCGCATTCTGAGGGGCGTGCGTGCGGACCCTCCTACTTTTAGCGGGTCCTTGGACCCAAGGGTGTATCTAGATTGGGAGGCCGGCATGGACCGGTACTTCGAGTGGTTTGAGATGACGGACCACCGAAGAGTCCGATACGCAAAGATGAAGCTGCAAGGGCAGGCCCAAACTTATTGGACCAATGTGGAGAGCCTGCTCAACCAGCGACGTCAACCCCAAATCGGTACTTGGGATGACATGAAGTCCAAATTGAGGGAGAAATACCTTCCTGCCTCATATCGCCAACGTCTCATAGACAAGTGGCAAAGCATTTCCCAAGGGAACCGATCCGTGATCGAGTACACCGCTGAGTTCGATGAGTATTACTTGCGGTGCGGGGTCACGGAAGAGAGCACCATGATGATATCCCGCTTTCGGAGAGGTTTGCGGCCAAATTATCAATATGAACTCTTTCGCCGCAATGCCACCACTCTGGAGCAGGCATATCAAATAGCTCTCGAATTGGAGCAATTCGAGGTCGAGTTCGAGTCTCCCCATCGGTTGGGCTCTTTCCCCCTTCGTAGTGTCGAGCCCCGTGGCTCATATGGCACGTATCCGAGGGCCCCCATGGCTCGACCTCAGGAGCCCGCTCGCCCTGAGCCCTTTTCTCCTAGGCCTCGTCCTCCGCCCCTGAGGGACCTTCCTTGTCCCCAGCATCTTACGGCCCCACCCACAGCCCGTCCACCGGCACCCGCACCTCCTGCACGCCCTTTGCTACCTACACCTCCTATCCGTCGGGAGGATAAGGGGAAAGGACCCATGATTGGGGAGCCCAGTGGATCACGGCAGCAGTGCTATCGCTGCAATGGGTTTGGCCATTTTGCCAACCAGTGTCCCACCCGTCCATCTCTCATCATTGGGGACACACAGGCCGAGGATACCACCCCCGCGGGCCTCGAGTTAGTCACCTATGTGGCCGATCAGGAGCTAGCTGATGAATACTATGAGATCGAAGGTGACGATCAGGAGGCCCCGCATCCTGATGATACTCATGTGGGGGTCGTCAGGTGTATTCTCACCCAGCCACAGGCCAGTGATGACTGGCGTCGGACCACTATTTTTCATACCTTCTGTAGGTTGGGTAAACATGTGTGCAAGGTAATCATCGATAGCGGGAGTTGCATCAATGCAATCTCCACGGGTGCTGTCTCCCGTCTTGGTCTTACACCCGTGGATCACCCTAGCCCCTATCGTGTATCATGGGTGGATTCCACTTCAATTCCGATCAGGCTGCGGTGCTTGGTCCCACTGCAGTTCTTCCTAACGTGATGAGGTTTGGTGTGATGTTCTACCCATGGAGGTGGGCAACATTATTCTGGGTAGGCCATGGTTATTTGATCGGGATGCCACACTCCATGGCCGGTCAAACGCCTGTACCTTCGACCATGAGGGCCAACGGATTACTCTCGAACCCCATCGGCCCAAGAGCCCATCAGTCAGGGGTCGTACTGGCCCTAGTGCTCAGGAGCCTTCCGTTCCCGGGCCTAGTACCCCATCCCCAGCTCGGGCTATGACCGTTACCTCTGGCCCAAGAGAGCCCTCGACGAGGAGATTGATGATGATTAGCTCCCGGGAGATGGAGCAGGAGCTTAGTCAGGGCTGTCCGGTGTTTGCCATTACGGTTCGCGAGGTGGAGCGGGACTCCGAGGGTGAGCTCCCACCCGAGGTTGTTCCTATTCTGCAGGAGTTTGCTGATATTTTTCCCGATGAGCTTCCCGAGGGACTCCCACCTATGCGGGATATTCAGCATGCCATCGACCTTGTTCCGGGCTCTTCCTTGCCCAACCTTCCACATTATCGCATGAGTCCCACGGAGCATGCCGAGCTTAAACGGCAGGTCGATGAGTTGGTGCAGAGAGGGTCTGTTCGGGACAGCATGAGTCCATGTGCTGTACCCGCATTACTTGCCCCGAAGAAGGATGGCACGTGGAGAATGTGCATTGATAGTCGTGGCATCAACAAAATCACCGTGAAGTACAGGTTCCCTATTCCACGCCTTGATGACATGCTGGACATGATGGCAGGTGCCACTATCTTTTCGAAGATCGATCGTAAGAGTGGCTACCATCAGGTGAGGATTAGGCCAGGTGATGAGTGGAAGACCGCATTTAAGACCAAGGACGGTCTATATGAGTGGTTGGTCATGCCTTTTGGGTTGACCAATGCCCCTAGCACTTTCATGCGGCTCATGACTCAGGTCCTTCGACCTTTCATTGGAGTCTTTGTAGTGGTGTATTTTGATGATATCCTTATCTATAGCCACACCACGGGGGACCACTTAGACCACCTTCGGCAGGTCTGTCTACTTCTTCGGCGAGAGCAGCTGTTTGCGAACCCACAGAAGTGTGCCTTCATGACACCTCAGCTTACCTTCTTGGGTTTCATTGTGTCTAGTACTGGGGTCTCCACCGATCCGGAGAAGGTCCGGGTCATTGTTGAGTGGCCAGAACCCCGTACCGTTCATGATGTCCGCAGCTTTCATGGTCTTGCGACGTTCTATCGTCGCTTTATCCGCGGATTTAGCTCCGTCACCGCCCCGATCACGGATTGCATCCATAAGGGCACATTTGTATGGACGAAGGCCGCATCTGCCGCCTTCAAGGACATCAAGGAGCGCAAGACCCAGACACCTATCCTTCGACTGCCTGATTTCTCGAAGGTGTTTGAGGTCTCTTGTGATGCGTCGGGCGCGGGAATTGGAGGAGTTTTGAGTCAAGAGTCCCACCCGATCGCATATTTCAGCGAGAAGCTGAATGACGCGAAACTGCGATATTCCACGTATGATAAAGAATTCTACGCAGTTGTTCAGGCTCTTAGGCATTGGAGGCACTATCTTTTACATCAGAAGTTTGTCCTATACTCCGACCACGAGGCATTGAGGTACCTCCATTCGCAAAAGAAGCTTAACTCGCGTCATAGTCGTTGGGTCGAGTATCTCCAGCAGTTCACCTTTGTGCTGAAACATAAGGCTGGAGTGGAGAATAAGGTGGCTGATGCCTTGAGCCGGCGAGCATGTTTGCTTACCACCATGAGTGCCGAGGTCATAGGGTTAGAGAAGATGAAGGAGGCCTATGTTGATTGTCCTGACTTTGGTCAGATTTTTACCACCCTCCAGGACGGACCCTCGAGAGACCTTGATGAGTATGTGCTTCAGGAGGGTTACCTCTTTCGAGGTAGCAGGCTGTGTGTTCCCCGAACTTCGGTTCGATATTTCTTAGTGTGGGAACTACATGCGGGAGGTCTAGCCGGCCACTTTGGTCGGAACAAGACTATTGAGGCAGTGGAGCATCGATTTTATTGGCCGAGCTTGAAGCGCGATGTTGCTAACATCGTGGCTCAGTGCCGTACATGTGCTACGGCCAAGATGAAGAAGCAAAGCTCGGGCCTTTATACGCCTCTACCCGTGCCTGATGCCCCGTGGCAGGATGTTAGTATGGACTTTGTTTTGGGATTGCCACGTACCTCCAGGAAGCATGATTCGGTCTATGTGGTGGTTGACCGTTTCTCGAAGATGGCCCTCTTTATCCCTTGCTCGAAGACTTCGGATGCTTCTAGGGTAGCCCGCATATTCCTTACTCATGTGGTGTGCAAGTTCGGGTTGCCTCGCACTATAGTGTCTGACCGTGATGTTAGATTCACTTCCTATTTTTGGAAGACACTATGGCATATGATAGGTACTCACCTCAAGTTTTCTACTGCATATCATCCCCAGACAGATGGTCAGACCGAGGTAGTCAATAGGAGTCTGGGAGATCTTTTGAGGTGTCTAGTCAGGGACCGCATTGGGGATTGGGATCTCATTTTACCCATGGCTGAGTTTGCATACAATGATTCGGTGAATAGGTCTACCGGCATGAGTCCATTTGAGATTGTCACAGGTCGTAGGCCTAGGAAAGCCGTTGGCCTTGTCCCCATGCCTATCCATGCTAGAGTGTCGGAGTCGGCCGAGTCGTTTGCTAGGCATGTTAGGAGTTTGCATGACGACATCCGTCGTCACATTGAGGCCAGCAATGCACGGTATAAGGAGTTAGCCAATGCCCACCGACACCACCGAGAGTTCCACGAGGGCGAATACGTCATGATCAGGGTAAGACCTGAACGGTTTCCCTCTGGAACCGTTAAGAAGTTGAAAGCTCGCGGAGCCGGTCCCTTTAGAGTGTTGAAACGCGTTGGATCCAATGCGTATGTTGTGGACTTGCCCGAGGAATATGGTATAAGCTCTACCTTCAATGTATCAGATCTTGTTGCATATAGGGACTCAGCGGTGATCCCTAGTGAGCCTTTTGAGCCATCTCCTCCCCTTGAGAGTGATCCCACACCTGAGTGTCCACTTCCACCTCCAGCCCCTTTTTCACGGCAGCGTGAGCATATAGATCGTATACTGGACGAGCAAGTGACAGTTACCAGGAGTGGATCTTACCCGCGCTACCTAGTGCGATGGAGAGGACGGCCCGCTACTGAGGACACATGGATCACACATGGCGAGTTGCAGCGGATCGATCCGGACCTTCTGGAGCGATACAGGAGCGATGCAGACCCTTACTCGACAGGTCGAGTTTCTCCCACCCGGGGAGAATTGGTGCGGACACCCGAGCAGTTGAGCGGCGTGACACGCCGAGCCACCGGTACCGCACACGGAGCACGACTCGAGCCACCTCAGCGTCCATCTGACTCGGAGACAGCCTGGAGACTCCGCCTTGAGCCTCCCCATTTATCATATTTAGTTAGCCTTTATGTGTGTGTAATTTCTGTTTATTTCATTGTATTCGGTATGTAATTATGAGTGTACGAGGGGCTTATTTGCAAAATGGGACCCCTGGGCCCCACGGGACCCCCAGGCTCCTCCCATTGATCCACCTCAGCCCATGGGCCCCATGTGGGGTCAGTCAATATGTCAAATGGAGGCATCTAGAAGTTTGAATGGTAAAAGGCACATGGGAGACAAGTGGACTTCAAAGTCCAAGGTGGCTACCAACTTGTCCCCCCCTTGCCACCAAAGTCAATAGGGCACCCCCTTCCCCTTATTTTTTATTTTAATTTTTATGGAATGGTCACATGCCATCCTAGCCCTCCATCTCACACCCTTAGATCCAACGGTGGAGGATGGATTAGATGGGTGACCTATATATGCTTGTATTTTCCCATTTTCATAAATTAATGCCATAAGAATTGTGAAATTTGTTGGAGCATGGCCTAGGCTGCCCCCTTCTCCTCTCCCTCTTCCCCTTGAAGCTGTGAAGGCTTCCTTCAGGTGGTGAGACTCCACCCTATCAGTTCCGGTCGCCGCCGCCGCCGCCACGAGCCGCCACCGCACCGCCATCGCCATCAACGGAGTTCTGCCCGCGCAGTACCACAGCCGCTTGTTCGAAATTCACAGGTCTTCTCCAAGCTCATTTGGCTACCAAATTTGGAGGAGTTGTTCCTGGGATGTTCCTCTACACCCACAAAAATCCGGCCAGCATTCAGATCACGTTTCCTATATTTTGATTTTTGTCCACTCTTCCATTTCAGTTCTGCCAGAGTTCTGTCCAGGTTCACCTCTGTCCTGTGTTTCATGTCCTAGAGCCACTTTTTGATTTCTTTTAATTTGCCCAATTTTACTGGGTGTTCCACCCATCCACCCCTTCATCCACAAGTTTTCTTAATTTTTGATTCGCCCATCTCATATTTTCTAAAAATCGTTCTCAGACCCATCTACAGTTCTATCCACCTGTTCCTAGATCCGACCACCAGCCACTCCAAAAATCCTAACAAATCGAAGCCACCTCCAACTCAAATTATAAAAATAGTCCCAGTTCCGTGGTTTGATTCCCTACAACTCCTAAGAAGAGCTCAAGAGCTGAATCAGAGGTTTACTAGGCAGTCAACGGTAGTTCTCAGACAAGTGCCATACAGATCTGAGATTTTGGTTACTGTACAATAGGGACTTGTAAATTCAATAAAGTTCAGATCCGACCAGATCTAGCAGATCTCTCTGGGTCTAGATGGAAGCATTTGAAGAGAGCTTTCCAACGATAGCTCATGCGTCCCGATCTGACGTCGGGATTGCTCGCAGCGGCCGTTTTCGCCGGAGCGCGCGCCGGAAGACAGCAACCAAAATCCGTGGGTTATTAGTTCAAGAGTTGGGAATCGGGGCCGATCGACCCCCGATCGGTGTTCCCGGCCGACCGCCGTCCGTGGAGGCGCGCCACCAGGGGTCCCCATCACAGTGGGTCCCACCCCCGCAGATCCGGAGGACAGCGCTGTCCGTGGGCCCCACGGGCCCGTAGAAGCCGCCGTTCGGAAAGCACGAAAACACGGAGTTCGGCACCGCCGGGCGACATCAAGATGCTGCCCGTCAACCAGAGTTGCGTGATTCCCAGACCCCACATGTGACCTTTTACCTCCCTGCGTGGAGTGGGTCGACTTAGTGTATTGCTGTAATAATTGTTAACCGGGAGTCCGTGATTCGGCCGGGGTTATCTTCGCCACGCCGGGTGCGTGGAGGTAATGGTCCGAACCTCTTGGCGTTCATTTGCTTAGCTAGTATATGGTCTTTTGCCGCTGCCGAGAGTGTAGGTACTAGCCCGTGTGTCCATGTCACCGCTGTGAGAGTGAGAGTGACCCGTCCCGCGACTCGATCCGAGTCCGGAAGTTGAGTCGGACTACCCTTGACCTCCGCCGGTTCCTTAACCGCGCACGGTCCGTGTTTTCCCTCGCTTGGGACGACGAGTGAGCTTCCACTTCTGTTAGCGACGTTTCGCCACTAGGAGCTCGTAGTGTCGGGCTTAGTGTTTCCTTGGTGTGTGTTGCTGGTCGTGTCTTCATCTAGAGTCCGAGGGTGGCACCATATAGTGTCGTCTCCCGTGTCCGTCCCACATCAATATCCAATAGAGAGGTCCTCAAGTTCAAGAATATGTTCCTAGTGCAAAGTGTGAACTAATGGCCATATACCGAATATATGCCATGTACTTAAAGAAAATGACTCTATAGATAGAAAAAGTCTGTGTAGCGATGTGAAACCATGATAAAAACTCCGTCAACACACTACTAAAAATCATAGTTTAAATTCAAAACGATAGAGTTTAGGCAATGAAATTAGCATAACTTAAAATAACTCAAGATGCTTTAAACATGCAATTTCCTATCAAGATTCAATTAATAAACTCAAGATCATGAAAATAGGTTAAAACTTAGCTAACTGGCTTATTTATAAGTAAACTTGGTTGTTCTTCAATTCTGTTTTGAATTGCCTGAACAAAGTACTCTGGCGGTCTAAGATGGGGGCATCACAGTGCTGTGACGGCTTATCGTCGGGCCGTCAGAGTGTTCTAACGCACTGCTTCTGGGCCGTCAGAGATAACAGAGAAATTTAAATACAACAGAGGGTGTGACGGCTTATTGTAAGGCCGTTATATCATGTGACGGTCTTACCTTAATCTGTCAGAGGTTCTGCTGACAGTAAATAGAATAGAAAACTATGAAAATATGTCATGCTTGGAAATCAAAATACTTAAACTATTCCAGTCATGAAAAATGAAGTATAGGCCAGCTACATGCATAGGTTGAAATGAATTAGTAGGAAAATATCTTTTTATCTTTGATTAAGGCTAAGGATATGCATGTATGCACAACCCTACTAAAATATGAAATTCATGATCTATAATGCATATAATCAAGCAAAACCAGAGGACTTTTACCCCTAACATGATGTTCTTGCCGTTCATGAGATAACCTACCTCTTTTCTGGCTTTAATCTTCTAATTTGGAACTGCAAGACACGCCCTAATCTTTCCCTTCTTGTGAATTTGCAGCAACTTCATGTCGCTCTAACTCCTCAACCTCTTGACCTAAGGACGTGAAATTTTGAGGTTAGGAAGGTGATACTAAGAGGAACAAAATGTTCTAAAGCATCTAACTCTAATTACCTCGTTTAGGCGTCCTAATTCCTTGATCTTCAGTGGTCCTTTGCTCTGAATTCTGGGTTGCTATGACAGAACCAGCGACTTTATAAGCTTCTAACTTCTTGTGTAATTGATCTCCTAGCATGAAATTTTGAGAGCTATCAGTCTAAAGTATTATAAACAAAAAGTTCTAAAGAACGTACCTGAAATTATGACTCCTTACCTTGATTCCACGCGAGCCAAAGTAGGGGTCACGCAGGTCAAAACTAGGTCATATTTATAGGGTTTTGGCTAGGGTTTGAGGATTAGATCGATTCTAGAGTCCTTGTTAAAGCTTAGATCAACTTCTAAGAGTCCTTAATACCTCTACTAGTCTTCCCATCTCGATCCCTAAGAGATAGACGGGCAAAAATCTAATCTTTTTGCTCTTTCTTCACTTCATGGAACTAACAGAGTGTAACGGTCCAAGGTAGGCGCGTTACCTGACTGTGGCGATCGCACGATAGACTGCTACATCCCATGTGCGCAGAATTCAATAAAATTCAAACTCTTCTGTTTGTTTATCCATATAATTATCTATATAAGGGGTATTTATCCTTATAATTCATGAATAAGCTAAATAACCTTCTAGAATATGGGTCAAACTTAATGAGCTTGGTCCTTGAACCTATTGGGCTTTATTTATTAAGGCTGGATTAATTGTTTACCATATTTGGTCCTTAATAATGATTTATTTATTTATTAATCCATTTTGGGTCTTTAAAATTCCCAAAAAATTCTTAACTATATCAAAATATTTTATAAAAATTCTGGTGCACTACACCCTCCCCCACTTAAGAAAATTTGGTCCCCAAATTTATAATATGTTTTTTTACGGAGAGTGTACATACTTTAATGTATTAGAAATTAACGTAAGGCAAATGGGTTAAGAGGGTACCTTTAATCATCTCACCTCTCTCGTCTAGAATGGTATTTAATTGACCTCGCTTCCCGCGTCCGTTGTTATCCCTTGAAGATTGTTCATTGATGAGAGGACACATGGGCAAGTGATGTTCCCGACTTCCACATTTGAGACAAGCGCAGAGTCGTTTCCAACATTCTTCTGCCGAGTGCCCAAATTTTTCACAAAATGAGCAAGCCGTGGAGACTTGCATTCTTTCTTCTTCTTTAACTTTTTTATTCTTTCCATTTCTATTTCCGTTTCTTTTTCCGTTACCGTTCCCATTACGGGACCTCCTAACGTGACGGTTTTCATCGTCATCCACTTCTTTCTCTTCTTTCCTATCATGTTTTTGGCTTGACCTTTCTCCTCGGAGCCTTTCCACCTTCTCCATGGTTCTTTCACATAGATGCGCTCTTTGAACCATCTCGGTATAGGTGCGGATATTCTGAGTTCCAAGTTGTTGGATAAATCCGGGTCTTAAACCATCCATAAATCGGTTGGCTTTCAATAAATCTATGCTTATCAAGTGAGGAGCATACGGTGCTAGTCGAGAGAATTGTAATTCATACTCTGCCACGGACATCGTGCCTTGTTTTAAGGAGGTAAATTCCATAGCCTTCCTCTCCTTTACGTGCTCGGAGAAGTACTTGGCTCGAAAAAGTGTAAGAAAACCCTCCCATGTATGAGGTGCATCTGCAGGTGGTGCCGGAATGGATTTCCACTATGTACGAGCATCCTTATTGAGTTGGAACGTGGCAAGTCAAACTTTCTCCTGGTCGGTGCATTGCATGACATCGAATATTCGATTCATCTCCAATTTTTTGCTTCATCTAGGTTAGAAGATCCAGAGAATCGTGGGGGATTTAAACTTTAAAATTTTCCATGTAAGTTCCCCGCGCCAACCCTTCCACCGGCTTGGGCCACTGTATGTAGGGATTGGGTAAGTCCCGCAATAGTTTGCTGCATCTCGTCCCAGTTCACACGATGAGCCATTGAGAATCAAGGTACCTGAGAACATAGACATTTTAGTTATTTAGAGTCAGGAAGATTTACCCTAAGATAATTTCTATATAACTATCTTATCCTGGGCTCTACCCAATTCTCGCATAGGTAAGGAAATTTCTTCCTTAGTTCATAGGTAGGGGTCCATAAACCTTAGACTTATCCTATGACATGATTCTTCTTCCTAAGTCTTGAAACTTAGGCTCTGATACCAACTTAACTGTCATGCCCTGAGCCTTTATGACAGCGGAAGACTAGCTCGAGGAACGTGAACAGCCGGCATGGTAAGTCTCTTGCCAGCAAGAACAATCAGAGCGCAAGACAATCACACACATAGATGCAAGTGCACAATATTTACTCAAACTCTAAATTTTTATTTCATTACCAATCAATATTCAAATACAATCACTAATTCAACTTCCTTCATCATACTGGACTCAAGAAATAAGAAAATTACATAGACTCAATCTAAACAATATAAACTTCCTAAATCTTCACTCATTCTTCATTCACTCTCGGACCCGCTATTTGAATGTTCCGAATCCGATCCCATCTCACTTCCATCTTCTGAAAAAATTAGAAATAGGTAATGAGCACACTTGCCCAGTAGGTATCTTCGCATCAACATAAAGGCACTATTAAAGTAATTAATATTTTAGCTCTAAAGGACTAAGGTAAAATCATGCGAATGTGATAAATCATGCGATTAAACCAAAGTAACAAGATGATCATGTAACATAAAATGAACGAGTATGAACTAGCAAGAATGTAACAAGTATGAACAAGAATGTAGCATGGCCTTTCACGAACGAGAATGCAACGAGAATGCACTTTTCACTTTTCACTTTCATAACCATAAAGGTTACGCACTAGAACGTCAATCATGTAGCAATTCACTAGATTTTCACGAGTGCTCATGGATTTCACTTATTTATAAAGAAAGTACTCCTAGTGCAATGCGACGCCAGTAGCATCATACCCCATGGTTTATAATAGTATGTTTCTGACAATCTGCCGAGGGGACTAGCATAGAGCCCTTGGACACAATCAGCGCCCGAACTGCATCTTCACGTATAAATCAAGCTACTTCCATGAGTGTAACAATAAAGCGTGGCCAGTAATATAACAAATTCATTCAATAAGCTCATGACAATAATCATGAAAGAATGAATGCTTTAATTAAGAATATGAGAGATCAAGAATGATTTAAGATGATATTATGCTCATGGGAATAATTCGGTAGCATAAGGGTACATTCGTTATCTTTCATAATTTAAATTAAGTTTCTTTGGACAATATGACAAGTCCTAAACCATCAATAATCCATCTAGGAACTTTAGAATATCAACCCTTTGGTCAAACCTTGGGTTAAAACACTCAAGAACTGTGATGGTCTACTACTGGGCTGTTACACGAACATAATGGTCTAGTGTTGCGCCGTTAGAAAGGTTGAATCAAGAAAAAAATAGATGTGGATTCAAACAATGTGACGGTCGTACACCGGTCCGTTAAGTAAGCCTGACGGTCTAGTGTAAGTCTGTTACATTAACAAGACTTAAAACTTTGATTTGTGCTTTTCTAGATAAATGGGCTTTACTGGTACAACTAACTCGACATCCTAGTGGGAATCCCAGACTCGCGGAGAATTACGAAGTCTTTGAAACAAGATTTCTTAATCCATTGGAAGGAATATCCAATAAAGCCTGTGCAATTTACCATTGAAAGGAAAGGCAGTGGAGTTTTTCAACAAACAATTTACCACCTTTGAACATCAAATAAAGCTTGAACTGCTAGAGACTGTTCCACACTTGGTTTCCGAAGAAGATAACTATCTACTCACTCTAATCCCTGAAGCTGAGGAGATAAAAGAAGCTGTATATAGTTTGTCTCCGGACAGTGCCCCAGGGCCGGATGGATTCACAGGTTTTTTTTCACATCTTGTTGGGATATTGTAGCTGCTGATATCATAAAAGCTGTGCAATGCTTCTTCAAAGGTATGCCCATGCCGAAGGGCACCACATCTTCCTTGATTGCTCTCATCCCAAAAGTAGCATCCCCTTCTACTTTTGCTGATTTGAGGCCAATCAGTATGTGCAATTTTTCATATAAGATTGTGTCCAGAATTATTAGCAACAGGCTGACTAATATCCTCCCAAATATTATCTCTGAAAATCAAGGGGCTTTTATCAAAGGAAGAAATATAGTGGATACTATTTCTTTGGCTTCAGAGATGATGAAAGATATAGGAAGAAAGGTGAGAGGTAATAATCTGATTCTTAAACTGGACATGGCAAAAGCCTATGACAGGCTGGAATGGGATTTTTTACTGCAGGTCATGAAAGCTTTTGGATTCTCTAAAAATTTTTGCTCTCTTATTGAAATGATGATAAACAACTGCTGGTTCTCTGTTATTTTTAATGGCTCACCTGTGGGATATTTTAAATCAACTAGAGGAGTAAGGCAGGGAGATCCGTTGGCTCCTGCCTTATTCATCATTACAGAGGAGGCTCTCAGCAGAGGCATATCAAAATTATTCCAAAGTGGGCAGATTCAATACTTCCAAGTGCCTAGGGGATGCATTCAGGTCTCTCATCTATTGTATGCAGATGATACAATAATTTTCCTCAATGGGGCATCCAGGAATATCAGGAAATTGTTATCATTTATCAGGATTTGTGAGGAATCATCTGGACAAAAGGTGAATGTTAGCAAAAGCAGTTACATTGTCTCTAACAAAGCAAATAGCGTAACTATCCGGAGAATCTCTGAATTGACTGGTTTTCAGCATAAATCAGGATTAAACTCCTATCTTGGTGTTCCTATCTTTGAAGGCAAGAAAAAGGTGTCTTACTACAAGTACCTGTTGGACAAGATTTGTACTAGAATGGAAGGGTGGCAATCAAAGTTCCTGTCGCAGGCAGGTAGGGTAAGCCTCATCAATTCAGTCCTTCAATCTATTCCATTATACACAGCTAGTGCATCATGTCTGCCATCCACTATTATTGATATAATTAATAGAATGTGTGCCAACTTCTTCTGGAGCCAAATGGATGGCTTGAAGCGACAATGGGTTTCTTGGTCAAATGTTACAAAACCTGTCGAGGAGGGAGGCCTTGGCATAAGGAGCCTGAAACACATCCAAGTTACAATGGTGGCAAAATAGATTTGGGGCATCACCCGGGGCTCATCTCTTTGGTCTAGATATGCAAATTCTAAATACATAAAAGGTCACCTTAGCTCTGCTGTCAAGCCTTTTCCGGGTGGTGTCGAAGAGACGTTTTCAATAAAGCAAAACAGCTTGTTCTTGAAAACACTAGATGGGTCCCCATGGATGGTAAATCCATCGATATACTTAAAGACAACTGGTGCGGAACAGTGATTGATCCTCAAGGAGATGCTCCGAAGACCACGTTGTGGGAAGCCAGACAAAACCCAGATTGTGAGGTTTGTGTGGTTTGGTCTCACATTCCGAACCATTTTGTTGGGATGATCAAATCTATGCAGTTCCTTTCGAAGACAGATAAATGTGTATGGGCAGCAACAAATGATGGCCATCTCTCTTGCAAGTCAGCATATAATTTAGTCCAGCCTACAGGTAATTACAGACCCTCTCTTAACAAGATTTGGGGGAACTGTATCTCACCAAGGGCATCTTTGTTCTGCTGGAGACTTCTTCATTTGGCAATTCCAGTAGACTGCACAATTAAGGAGTGTGGTATTAGCATCCCTTCAAAATGTGTTTGCTGTATAGACAACCACAAGGAGGAAAATTTAGATCACCTTTTCCTGGACAGTCAGATGGCTAAGGCTTTATGGACACACTTCAGTCTTCTCTTTGATCCCCGGTGCAGGGGTTCCATATCTATCACTGCCAAATGCTGGGATATTATCAAATCCGCAAATATTGCAAACCCCTATGGATATGCATCTATTCTATCCATGCTACATATCATTTGAGAAATATGGAAACAAAGATGTAAATCCAAATACGAAGACAAGGGAAGCTCCTTCAGATCCATGCAACAACATATCAGAAATCAAGTAGCTTATTCCCTTCAGCAGAAGCAATTCCGCATGGCACCTTCACATGATGAAAAAATGGCCTTGGGTCGGTATGAATTCTTATATTCTATCATTGCAAAGATTCCAAAAATCATAAAATGGCACTGTCCGAATAATGGATATGCTCTCAATGTTGATGGAGCCTCTAAAGGCAACCCAGGACCCGCTGGTGGGGGTGGGTGCCTGAGGGGAGGCGGAGGTGAATTCATATATGGTTTTTCATACTATTATAGAGTGGGCACGAACCTAATGGCTAAGGCTAGGGCTCTTATTGATGGGCTGAGAATGGCGGCCAAAAGTGGGCTCCCTATGGCAGTGATATATACAGATTCAAAAATTCTTTCAAATATGATGCAATCTAATGAACCTCCCCCTTGGAAAATCTACAGATGGTGGAATGAAATTACAGAAATTCTCAAGACACATAAGTGGAAGGTACAGCACATCTACAGAGAGGGGAACTCTGTTGCGGATGCCCTAGCCTCTTATGCATGTATAACCCGGTCCAGCAATGATTTCAGAAGTTGGAAAAGCCTTCCCAGCCGAGCTCGTGGGTGTGCAACTGTTGATGCGGCAGGCTTTCCAAGTTGGAGAATATAATTTGTAGATATCTTGAATTCATATCTTTTACTCCTTTTCCAGGGGAGTGCCCCGTGGACAAATTGTATATGACGTATTCATTGGCAATAATACTAGGGCCAGGTGCTATTGATGGTGGTAGCACAAAATGTGCACCCCCACAATAGTAACCATAGGTCTCATTTTATATAAAAAAAAAGGAATATCCAATAGAGAGGTCCTCAAGTTCAAGAATATGTTCCTAGTGCAAAGTGTGAACTAATGGCCATATACCGGAATAGATGCCATGTACTTAAAGAAAAATGACTCTATAGATAGAAAAAGTCTGTGTAGCGATGTGAAACCATGATAAAAACTCCGTCAATATACTACTGAAAATCATAGTTTAAATTCAAAATGATAGAGTTTAGGCAATGAAATTAGCATAACTTAAAATAACTCAAGATGCTTTAAACATGCAATTTCCTATCAAGATTCAATTAATAAACTCAAGATCATGAAAATAGGTTAAAACTTAGCTAACTGGCTTATTTATAAGTAAACTTGGTTGTTCTTCAATTCTGTTTTGAATTGCCTGAACAAAGTACTCTGGCGGTCTAAGATGGGGGCATCACAGTGCTGTGACGGCTTATCGTCGGGCCGTCAGAGTGTTCTAACGCACTGCTTCTGGGCCGTCAGAGATAACAGAGAAATTTAAATACAACAGAGGGTGTGACGGCTTATTGTAAGGCCGTTATATCATGTGACGGTCTTACCTTAATCTGTCAGAGGTTCTGCTGACAGTAAATAGAATAGAAAACTATGAAAATATGTCATGCTTGGAAATCAAAATACTTAAACTATTCCAGTCATGAAAAATGAAGTATAGGCCAGCTACATGCATAGGTTGAAATGAATTAGTAGGAAAATATCTTTTTATCTTTGATTAAGGCTAAGGATATGCATGTATGCACAACCCTACTAAAATATGAAATTCATGATCTATAATGCATATAATCAAGCAAAACCAGAGGACTTTTACCCCTAACATGATGTTCTTGCCGTTCATGAGATAACCTACCTCTTTTCTGGCTTTAATCTTCTAATTTGGAACTGCAAGACACGCCCTAATCTTTCCCTTCTTGTGAATTTGCAGCAACTTCATGTCGCTCTAACTCCTCAACCTCTTGACCTAAGGACGTGAAATTTTGAGGTTAGGAAGGTGATACTAAGAGGAACAAAATGTTCTAAAGCATCTAACTCTAATTACCTCGTTTAGGCGTCCTAATTCCTTGATCTTCAGTGGTCCTTTGCTCTGAATTCTGGGTTGCTATGACAGAACCAGCGACTTTATAAGCTTCTAACTTCTTGTGTAATTGATCTCCTAGCATGAAATTTTGAGAGCTATCAGTCTAAAGTATTATAAACAAAAAGTTCTAAAGAACGTACCTGAAATTATGACTCCTTACCTTGATTCCACGCGAGCCAAAGTAGGGGTCACGCAGGTCAAAACTAGGTCATATTTATAGGGTTTTGGCTAGGGTTTGAGGATTAGATCGATTCTAGAGTTCTTGTTAAAGCTTAGATCAACTTCTAAGAGTCCTTAATACCTCTACTAGTCTTCCCATCTCGATCCCTAAGAGATAGACTAGCAAAAATTTAATCTTTTTGCTCTTTCTTCACTTCACGGAACTAACAGAGTGTAACGGTCCAAGGTAGGCGCGTTACCTGACTGTGGCGGTCGCACGATAGACCGCTACATCCCATGTGCGCAGAATTCAATAAAATTCAAACTCTTTTGTTTGTTTATCCATATAATTATCTATATAAGGGGTATTTATCCTTATAATCCGTGAATAGGCTAAATAACCTTCTAGAATATGGGTCAAACTTAATGAGCTTGGTCCTTGAACCTATTGGGCTTTATTTATTAAGACTGGATTAATTGTTTACCATATTTGGGCCTTAATAATGATTTATTTATTTATTAATCCATTTTGGGTCTTTAAAATTCTCAGAAAATTTTTAACTATATCAAAATATTTTATAAAAATTCTGGGGCACTATAGTAGGTCACAGGTCCGACATGTTTTTCAACAATTCTTTCAAGAAATAAAAACTCAATTTTCCACTTCCATTAAAATTCTTCATTCTAACAATACTCATGAATATTTGTCTTATCAGTTCAATGAGTTCTGCTTTGCTCATCGAATTCTTCATCAATCTTCTTGTGTTTACACCTCTCAATAGAATGGGGTTGCTAACTTGCTGAATGCAAAAATCACCACCTTCTCGATACTACTCGGATCCTCCTGTTTCACATGACTATTCTAAAGCAGTTATGGGGAGATGCTATTCTTACAACATGTTACCTCATTAACTACGCTCCATCATCTATCCTCTCTAGGGTCAGTCCATTTTTATGCCTCTATCCTTCTACTGATCCCTTCTCTCTTCCCCCTTCGGGTCTTTGATTGTCTGTCATGTCCCGACGTGAAATATCGAGACGCGACGAGTCGTAACACTCGTGTCGATCAGAGCATGTATAATAGGGTCCAACCACAAAGAGAGATAATGAAAATGGGATACTTTTATTTCATCGAAATAAAGTTTTACAACAACATTAACCCTTAAGAGGCATAATACAACTTCCAAGTACATAATTCTAGCAAGAGCAACACTCATAAACCTAGGTAACTAAGATGAACTTGATCCCTCATTTCACTCTTGCCCATCCCCATGTGTTTGGGGTTCATCGTTGGCACTACCTGCAATGTTAACCGAAAACGTAGGGTGAGCGAAACGTTCAGTAGGATTTATATCTTCATACCAGGCAACTTAAAATAATTAACATTTTTAGATAAATGTAAGTGTTATGCCGAGAAACGTAAATAAAACATAGAACAAGGATAGGAGAGAGAGTAAAGTAATGCAAGTAATTGGAATCACAAGTAGATAAGATATCAAGAGTACATTGATCGGTGTAGAAATAATAAAAACAATTAGTAAGAGAGGGATAAAGATAAAGAGGGATAATGATGGATGTGAGATTTTAATAATAAATAAAAATAAAAAATAACGTGTGTGTGGGTGTGAGAGGGAAGAGATAAGAAGAGAGAGATGGAGAGAAGAGAGAGAAAGAGACGGACGGGGAGGCTGTCTGTGTTCGTGTGTGAGAAGTGGGAGAGAGAGATAGAGAGAGGAAGAGAGAGATCGGGCGGTGGTTAGAGAGAGAGGGACGTGAGAGTAAGAGAGAGAAAGAGAGAGAAAGAGAGATCCGTGTGGGAGAGAGAGGAAGGTGGCGGATGCCTTGTGAAGAGAGGGAGAGAGAGAGAGCAAAGATGGAGAGAGAAGGGCCAGGTGAAGGTGCTGGCGGTGGCGGAGGCCGTGTGTGTGTATGTGTGTGCTGGCGACTATATATGGGATGGAGGGAGGGGAGTGGAGTGCAGTGTTGTGTGATAGAGATAAGGTGGCTGGCGGTGAGAGGCTAGAAGAGAGGGAGGGGCTGGGAGGTGTGTCCGTGGGGAGTTAGTTAGAGAGAGAAAGAGAGCAACCGGTGGTGGTGTCTGTGTGCAGTGTGGTGTGTGTGCGATGGAGGGGTGGAGCGAACCGGACGTGTGTGCGATGTGGGCTAGAGAGAGGGGGTAAGAGAGAGAGAGAGAGAGATCTGCTCGCGGTGGCTGCAGAGAGACCAGAGACAGTGGGGGCCGTGGCGAGGGTGCCGGCTGTGGGAAGCTACGGACGTGGAGTGGGGCGGGTTAGCAGGTGTGTGTGTGTGTGAAGGAGTGTGTAGAGGAGGCAGTCAACAGAGAAGAGAAGGGGGAGGTCTTCGTGTGTGGTGGGAGCATAGAGAGGGAGAGGAAACGGGGACGCAGGTGGGTATATAGAGAAAGAGAAAGCTGTAGGGTAAGTGAGAAGAGAAAAGAGAGAGATGAGTGGGGAGAGACGGGAGAGTGGTGTCTGTGTGTGCAATGAAGAGAGCGAGAGAGATAAGTGGGAGAGAAAGAGTGGCAATGGCGGTGGGGGCATGAGAGGATGGCCGCTGTGGTTTAGATAGAGAGAGGACTAGCGAGGGTGCAGGTGGGTGCGATGGCAAGAGAGATGAGTGCTGTTAGAGTGTGGAGTCAGAACTCTTTTGTTCGTGCGCCTCTGCACGGGATCACACTCTGCCTCAGGAGCACATCCACTGCTCCAGGGGAGCATTCACAGCATCAGGGAAGCATGGCGAGCTTACGCCATCTCTAGGAGAGCATTCGCTGCTCCAGGGGAGCAATCGCTGCCCCAGGGGAGCATCCACTGCTCTATGGGAGCATCCTCAGCTCAGGGGAGCATGGCGAGCATATCGCATCTCCAGGGGAGCATTCGCTGCTCCAGGGGAGCATCTTTCAGTGCCAGGGAAGCATTCGATACTCCAGGGGAGCATATGCTGTCCGGGTCTAGCAGGGAAGCACATGCTGTCTCTGGAGGGCATTCATTATCCCAGGAGAGCATCACTGGCGTCAGGGAAGCATGCATTGCGGGTTCAAGATAAGTCGATATCACTTGGGATGCGTCGACTTTGTCTTGGCAATGCGTCGACCTTGCCTTGGCAATGCTTTGATCTGTCTGATGGTGGGGGAGCATCTGCAGTCGCTGGAGGGCATACTCAGTCCCAGGAGAGCATCCGGGGGGATAGACGAGCATGCGCGACTGATGTATCCCGGAAGAGGGTTTCTGTTTAACCGGGGTATTATTGTCTTTAATACCTTGACTAATGACGCCCTAATCTCCTAGTATAAAAGGATGGGCTCTCTCTTTGTATTGCAACAAGTCTGTGATTATCTAGTGGAATCATGTTGCGGCCGTGGACGTAGGAAGGCATCTTGCCTCCGAACCACGTAAAAAATCCATGTGTGTTCTTGTGTGATTAGTTTTATCTCTTCTTCCTCCTCTGCTGTTTGTCCTCCTCGTCTAGGTACTCCGGTCCATATCCCCAACAACTGGTATCAGAGCCTTGTTCTGGTTCGAGGGAGTAGTGGGAGTAATGGCGGCAGATGAAGGAAAGGTGAGGATCGACAAGTTTGATGGCAAGGACTTCGGTTTCTGGAAGATGCATATCGAAGACTACTTGTATCAGAAGAAGCTGCATGAGCCGCTTCTTGGAACGATGCCAGCAGGGATGAAGAAAGAAGATTGGGATCTACTAGACAGACAAGCACTCGGAGTTGTTCGCTTGACGTTGGCCAGAAACGTCGCCTTCAACATCGTGAACGAGAAGACCACGGCATGATTGATGAAGGCGCTATCAAATATGTATGAAAAGCCCTCAGCTTCAAACAAGGTATATTTGATGCGTCGTTTATTTAAACTGAAGATGGCCGAAGGTGCTTCTGTTACAGACCACATCAATGAATTCAATGTGATTACAACTCAGTTGAGTTCTGTAGAAATAAACTTTGATGATGAGATTAGGGCCTTGATTCTTTTTTCCTCCTTACCTGAAAGTTGGGGTGCAACTGTGACGGCTGTAAGTAGCTCTTCCAGTTCAAATAAATTGAAGCTCAATGAGGTTCGAGACTTGATTCTAAGCGAAGATATTCGCAGAAGGGAATCAGGTGAAGTCTCTGGTTCTGCCTTGAATACAGAGAGCAGGGGAAGAACAAAACAGCGGGGTTAAAATAGGAGCAGATCTAGGTCCAAGAAGAAAGGTCAATCAAAGTTTGGTGGTGATGGGTGCTGGAATTGTGGTAAAAAGGGGCACTTAAAGAAAGATTGCAAGGCTCCAAAGAACAAAAACCATAATGAAGAGTCCGCCAATGCAACTGCAGCAGAGCAAGTTCAAGATGCTTTAGTTCTTTGTGTTGACACTCCTTTAGAGTCATGGATTCTTGACTCAGGTGCGTCATTTCACTCTACCTCACATAAAGAAAGTATGTAAAATTATATTGCTGGAAATTTTGGGAATGTTTATCTTGCTGATGATGAGCCTTTAGATATTGTGGGGAAGGGTGATGTCAATGTAAGGACCACAAATGGCACTTTGTGAAAGTTAAAGAATGTAAGGCATGTACCTGACTTGAAGAGGAACTTGATATCTGTTGGACAGCTTGATGATGAAGGTTATGTCACAACCTTTATAGGTGGATCTTGGAAGATCACCAAAGGTGCTATGATTATAGCACGAGGCAACAAGATGGGTACTCTCTACATGACTAGCAACAACAAAGATATAGTGGCAGTGGCAAATTCAGGAGTTGACTCTAACATATGGCATTGTAGGCTTGGTCACATGGGTGAGAAAGGAATGAAGGTACTGTTGTCAAAAGGCAAATTGTCTGGCTTGAAATATGTGGAAGTTGGTCTTTGCGAAGACTGTATTTTTGGGAAGCAAAAGAAGGTTACATTCTCAAAGACTGTAAGAACTTTGAAAACACAGAAGCTAGAGCTTGTACATACAAATGTATGGGGTCCTTCACCAGTACCATCTCTTTGAGGCTCACTCTATTATGTCACTTTCATTGATGACTCTACTCGCAAGGTATGGGTTTATTTTTTGAAAAGGAAATCTAATGTATTTGTTACCTTCAAAAATTGGAAGACCCTTGTAGAGAATGAGACATGTTTGAAGGTGAAGTGTCTGAGATCAGACAATGGTGGAGAGTATGACAACAAAGAATTCAAGGACTTTTGTGCAGCTAGTGGTATTAGGATGGAAAGAACTGTTCCAAGAACACCACAGCGGAATGGAGTTGCCGAGTGCATGAATAGAACCTTGAATGAACGGGCTAGAAGCATGAGGATACATGCTGGACTGTCTAAAACATTTTGGGCAGATGCAATTAACACATCAGCTTTCTTGATAAACCGAGGACCATCTGTCCCTTTGGATGGTGAAATTCCAGAGGAGGCCTGGACAGGGAAAGAGATAAATCTTTCACACTTGAGAGTCTTTGGCTGTGTTTCATATGTGCATGTAGATTCTAATGACATGGATAAGCTAGATGCTAAGTCTATAAAGTACTTTTTTATTGGATATGGTTCTGATGAGTTTGGATATCGATTTTGGGATGATGAAAATCAAAAAATTCTCAGAAGGAAAAATGTTATATTCAATGAAAATATCTTGTACAAAGACAGGGCTGTTGTAGAATTTGACAGTGCAGGGAAACAAAATGAGAATGGTGGACAGGTTGAGCTAGAAGAAATTTCACAAGATGATGTGAATGATAAGATACAGGATGTATCTGAAACAGAAGTACAACCTTGTACACCTGTACAACTGAGAAGATCTGTAAGAATACCTAGGCCTACACAAAGGTATTCTCTGTCTTTGCATTACCTACTGTTGACTGACGAAGGTGAACCCGAGTGTTATGATGAAGCAATGCAGGTTACAGATTCTGTTAAGTGGGAGTTAGCCATGGAAGATGAGAGGAACTCATTGCAAAAGAACCAGACTTGGGAGCTAACTAAACTCCCTAAGAACAAGAAGGCATTACATAACAAGTGTGATGCGGGACGGATGACCGACTCGGGCTAAGACGTACGACCGACTCATGTGCGGCCAGCATTAGCACACTAAGGCAAGCCGGGCGGCTAACCACCGTGGTATTCTCCGAGTGGAGACGTCTCTCAACAGCAAGCTCACTAGCCCAACGATCGTCCCTTGTGAGGGAAACGTGGGGATCGCGGCGATTAAGAAACCACCGTCGTCTAGGGTGCTAATTCACGCTCGGTGCTCGATTGGAGCTATGGAACGGGCGCTCACAACTCACAATCATGGTGAATTTGAACTGGCTAACGGCCCTAATCTCACAAATGCAGTAATATAGAAAGTATACTAAACAGCAAATGTGAGGATCGGAACGAGCACGTACCTCCACACCTAGGCGTGGGGAAGATTCCCGGCCGATTTCCGAACAACCCTGATATACAAATGTAATAAGATTACACTTTCAGAAATATTTGCCCACTCCACGCAGGGAGGTATAGGGCTACAAATGCCAATGTTGGAGTTGCTGGAACTCGGGTTGATGGGCCACACTCGCAGGAGGCGAGGAACGCGTGCCGGAGCCGCTCGGGTACGCCGATGGAAAGCCGACCCGGTTCTGCCCGCGCTGGTCACCCTGTGCAGCGAGCTTGCGGAGGTTGGTACGACTAGATCCGATGCCCGATCGGAGCGCCGTTTATTGGATAATGTCGGCGACTAGATGTAGTATCTTCACTCCGAAGGGCTCGATCAGATGCTTTCAGATCTGGGCGCAGCGATGAAACTTCTCTGGTTCTGGTTTTATGCTCACAGAACTGCACAGCGACACGGTAAAAATACGAAATAATGGTTGCCAATATCGGATCGGGGTGTTCTTTATGGGAGAACGTCGGCGACGCCCTGAGGAAGAAATACTCTGAAGACCTCTCACATGGATCTTGGCCGGATGAAGGTGGGGCAGGCTCTGAAAGTCGACTCAGATTTCAGCCGGACCTGCTCAGATCAGCCCGCATGATCCCACGAGATCTGTCGGCACGATCAGCACCGAACACGGATCGATGCGAAACCAGCGGCAACGCGAAGAGGACTTGAAATACTACGACTTATTTTTTGAAAGAAACTGCATATGGTGTCGGGGTTGGGCTCCAAGAATTAATACACAGACATCTTTAGATCTGGACTGCACTCTGGGATAGATCTGCGCGCCGCCACGAGGAAAATCGCCACCGGCGGTCCCGAACTCGGATCGTCACGAAACTAGCGCTGAATCCTTGATAACTCATAGTAGTATCAGGGATAAATCAGGTGGAACCAGAAGATAAGAGGAAGAGGGGGGTAGAGGGTCGAGTCTCACAACCTGAATGCTGTCCAGTCACAGGACAGGGTTGGGAGTCACACCCAAAGAAGGAGAAGTGAATCACTCACTTAAGACAATTTCTCACAAAATATTTTCATCAAATCTTTAAACACACATTGTACAAGCCTTTAAATAGGCAATGGAGGGGAGGGGGCTGCGTGGGATACACAATGAGAGAGGGGGAAGGGTGCCATTACAATGTGATAGTGAAAGGGGGGGACAAGGGGCAATGGTGGCTCACCTAACTTTGAATTTTCTTGTAAAATGTTAGGTGGCAGCCATTGGAAAATTGACCAGCAGCCTTCTAATACTCCCATGTGATAAATGGAGAGAAGAAAGAAGAAAATTAAGAATTTTCTAGCCTAATAAGCCAAGGAAGGGGGCACCCCCTTCAATGGGCCTTGAATGGGCCACTTTGGCTCATGGCCAGCCCATTCTCCTCCTCTTGCTTAAGGCCCCTTCCAACCTTGTAAACCCATGAGTGAAGCCCATGCTTGTATAAGGCCTCTCCCATTTAGAGAGCCCATATAGAAAGGGAGCCCAATTGGGCCTTGCTAGGCTAATGGGTGCTTCATATTGGTCCAAGGCCTTTCCTTTCTTAAGGAAAGCCTAAGGGCCTTTAACCACTTGGCCTTTTAAGGGTCTAGCAACCAGCCCAATATGAAAACCCATGTATAATCTTCAATACAAACCCAAAAATAATGCTAAAAGTGTCCAAATTGAAGCCAAATGATCCCCAACTCGATGGGAAGCCGATGTAGTCCACTTGGCGCTCCGCGTATGACACCATCGGTTCGCCGACGTGTCACGTGATCGCCCTGGTGTCCGCACCAATTCTCCCCGGGTGGGATGAACTCGACCCCGTCGAGTAAGGGTCTTGAATCTTGAAGTATCCGCATGTGATCAAGGCGTTGGTCATCGTTGGGGCATCCTCGCCAACGCACTAGGACGTGTGAATATGCGCCGTTCTTTGTGGTGATCACCTGCTCATCCAGTATACAATCTATATGCATGCGTTGAGGCTAGAAGAGGTGGACTCTCGGGTGGTGTATCACTCACAATAGAAGGAGAAAGCCCAAAGCTCACTAGGGATCACCGCGGGTTCCAATATGCTACCAGATCTGAAACATGGAACGTCGAACTGACACCATTGTCGTTCAGTAGTTCAATATCGTACGCTTTCGGACCCACTTGTTTCTTAACCCGGAAAGGGTGGGGATCGTGGACTTAGAGTGGCTTTCGGTCTCCGGGCGGAAACCTGTCAGGTATGACCCTGATCTAGATGTACTCTCCCTTTGAATCCACGGATATGTAGCATGCATCGGCTACCTCCTTATATGGGCTTTGACTGGCCGTTTATTGACACGACTTAATGCAAACCATATGAAAGAAAACAAACCATAGAAACAAACACACACACTTGAACTTAGACAAACCTATGGTTATGCAGACTATGCATATGCAATGGTGGACCAGGACACCCGAACATGTGCCCCGTATACACTAGTGGCAACCGGTGGTTGGCGGAAAGTGGGACTCCTAGACATCCTACTTTGTCCCTAGCATGCGGCTGCCCATTGGATTTGGGAGACTTGGGAGGGCTAGGAGGGCCGGATGTAGGTGTATCGGGCTTGGTGGGCGTAGGTGGCCCGGCCTGTGGGAAAGGGATGTGAAAGTGGACTTCCTCAAAGAGGTGGAGTGGAGTTTGTGGGCCAAAGGGCCCGTGAAGAAAGGGATCGAAGGGATCAAAGAATGTGTGGCCCCTCGATATGGATTCCCTCATCTCAAGGTCCCATGTGTGGAATTCTAGAAGGTGTTGATGGTCACCTTCATCCATCGACGTAGATGGGACTGTGTATAGCAGATAGGGCTCCTCCCTCGGGATAAAAGGAGTGAAGTCAGGCTCGGCCGATAAGGGGAGGAGTAAAAGAACCTCCATGGTGATATGGCACACAGTGTACACGGAGGTGATAGACCCTAAGGATGGATGTGTGAAGCTACGACCTATAGGTTGGTCAAAGCCTGGAGCCAACAAGTGCATAAAAGTTAGTTACCGATCTAACCCTTTAAGAAGGTCATCCAATGTATCCACACGGTGACTAGACCGGAAAGTGGTGTGAAATGAATGGATTGGCACCAGAGGTAGGATAGGGTCCATAGATGGGAGGGGTGATGGGACCAAACCTATCTTAAGTCAGCTAAAGAGTGGCTCGGCTATGAGTAGCTTTCCCGTTAGAAACACGGGTAGCTCTGGCTGAGAAGGCTCCAAATAAAGATCAGAGAGTGAGGCTTCTCCAACCCTTTTGTCCCCTAGAGCTCGAGATGTCCGAGTGGGACACTGTCCTGCAAAGTGGCCGAATCCCAGGCAGCGATAACACTGCTGTCGTGAACCACTATGCTCCTTGATAAGTGCATCCTTACCCTTATCCTCCTGACGGACAGGGGGTATAGGCAAAGGGGCTCTCGTGGGTGGGGAACGAGGATCCACTATGATGGGGAGGGGACCGTGGGATGGAACCATAGATGGCACCGGATTGGGACTACCGGCTGTTACCTCCTTAGGTTCGTGTTTGGTTCCTCTCTGGCCAGGAGGTAGGCAAGGGGGAAGCAGGGACTCGATATAAGCACACTTCCTATCCACTTTATCCAAAATGAGTTGGAAGAGTTCGGCAATGGTGGGGTTTGGAGTAGGAGTAATGTGGTGGACTCTCCCATATGAACTCGGCTTAGTCGGGGACCTCGGCTCTTCTACATGGGTGGCGCGTTGCCTCCGATTATGGCCCACTTGGGTGGATGTGATTGGGTGGGGTCGGTTGGAGGTAACCGGGCCGGGTAGGTAGACCTTCCTAAGTTCGTCCTTCATCTCATGCCACGACTCGATGGGCCTTTGCCTCCTGACCTCTCTCATGCGCTCAATGCTCTCCCATTTCCAGGCGGCTTTGTGGACAAGCCTCTCTCGGGCAAAACTAACTTGCATGGCATCGGACATGGTGTAACATTCAAAATATTTGTCCATCGCGGCCTCCCAATTGAGGTAGTCGCCCGGATCATTAGAGCCATAAAAATCAGAGGCTTCGGGCCTACGGAAGGGGAGAGGATGGTTGCCAAGCCCATGGGTGGACCAACGGCCATATTGCCCGGGTGATGGGGATTCCATGTGAATTTGGTGGAACTACATGCTAGACATGACTATGTGGGAATGCACTAAGTAGGAACCTAGACTTAACCCACTATTCGGTACGTGGCGGAGCTAAGCGATCTGAAGATCACTCGCGCAAGTGTGCGGCCTTCCCGATAGGCGTAGCCTAACGTTCGTGTCGCACCTTTTGATATACCGAGTAGAGGAATGCAAATGCAACCTTGGACTTAAATGACCCTAGAATTGAACGACGCTCTGATACCAATTTGATGCGGGACGGATGATCGACTCGGGCTAAGACGTACGACCGACTCGTGTGCGGCCAGCATTAGCACACTAAGGCAAGCCGGGCGGCTAACCACCGTGGTATTCTCCGAGTGGAGACGTCTCTCAACAGCAAGCTCACTAGGCCAACGATCGTCCCTTGTGAGGGAAACGTGGGGATCGCGGCGATTAAGAAACCACCGTCGTCTAGGGTGCTAATTCGCGCTCGGTGCTCGATTGGAGCTATGGAACGGGCGCTCACAACTCACAATCGCGGTGAATTTGAACTGGCTAACGGCCCTAATCTCACAAACGCAGCAATATAGAAAGTATACTAAACAACAAATGTGAGGATCGGAACGAGCACGTACCTCCACGCCTAGGCGTGGGGAAGATTCCCGGCCGATTTTCGAACAACCCCGATATACAAATGCAATAAGATTACACTTTCAGAAATATTTGCCCACTCCACGCAGGGAGGTATAGGGCTACAAATGCCAATGTTGGGGTTGCTGGAACCTGGGTTGACGGGACACACTCGCAGGAGGCGAGGAACGCGTGCCGGAGCCGCTCGGGTACGCCGACAGAAAGTCGACCCGGTTCTGCCCGCGCTGGTCACCCTGCGCAGCGAGCTTGCGGAGGTTGGTACGACTAGATCCGATGCCCAATCGGAGCACCGTTTGTTGGAGAATGTCGGCGACTGGATGTAGTATCTTCACTCCGAAGGGCGCGATCAGATGCTTTCAGATCTGGGGGTAGCGATGAAACTTCTCTGGTTTTGGTTTTGTGCTCACAGAACTGCACAGCGACACGGTAAAAATATGAAATAATGGTTGCCGATGTCGGATCGGGGTGTTCTTTGTGGAAGAACGTCGGCGACGCCCTGAGGAAGAAATACTCTGAAGACCTCTCACACGGATCTTGGCCGGATGAAGGTGGGGTAGGCTCTGAAAGTCGACTCAGATTTCAGCCGGACCTGCTCAGATCAGCCCGCGTGATCCCACGAGATCTTCCGGCACGATCAGCACCGGTCACGGATCGAGGCGAAATCAGCGGCAACACAAAGAGGACTTAAAACACTACGACTTCTTTTTAGAAAGCAACTACATATGGCGTCGGGGTTGGGCTCCAAGAATTAATACACAGACATCTTTAGATCTGGACTGCACTCTGGGACAGATCTGCGCGCCGCCACGAGGAAAATCGCCACCGGCGCTCCCGAACTCGGATCGTCACAAAACCTGTGCTGAATCCTTGATAACTCGTAGTAGTATCAGGGATAAATCAGGTGGAACCAGAAGATAAGAAGAAGAGGGGGGTAGAGGGTCGAGTCTCACGACCTGAATGCTGTCCAGTCACAGGATAGGGTTGGGAGTCACACCCAAAGAAGGAGAAGTGAATCACTCACTTAAGGCAATTTCTCACAAAATATTTTCATCAAATCCTTAAACACACATTGTACAAGCCTTTAAATAGGCAATGGAGGGGAGGGGGCTGCGTGGGATACACAATGAGAGAGGGGGAAGGGTGCCATTACAATGTGATAGTGAAAGGGGGGGACAAGGGGCAATGGTGGCTCACCTAACTTTGAATTTTCTTGTAAAATGTTAGGTGGTAGCCATTGGAAAATTGACCAGCAGCCTTCTAATACTCCCATGTGGTAAATGGAGAGAAGAAAGAAGAAAATTAAGAATTTTCTAGCCTAATAAGCCAAGGAAGGGGGCGCCCCCTTCAATGGGCCTTGAATGGGCCACTTTGGCTCATGGCCAGCCCATTCTCCTCCTCTTGCTTAAGGCCCCTTCCAACCTTGTAAACCCATGAGTGAAGCCCATGCTTGTATAAGGCCTCTCCCATTTAGAGAGCCCATATAGAAAGGGAGACCAATTGGGCCTTGCTAGGCTAATGGGTGCTTCATATTGGTCCAAGGCCTTTCCTTTCTTAAGGAAAGCCTAAGGGCCTTTAACCACTTGGCCTTTTAAGGGTCTAGCAACCAGCCCAATATGAAAACCCATGTATAATCTTCAATACAAGCCCAAATTTAATGCTAAAAGTGTCCAAATTGAAGCCAAATGATCCCCAACTCGATGGGAAGCCGATGTAGTCCACTTGGCGCTCCGCGTATGGCACCGTCGGTTCGCCGACGTGTCACGTGATCGCCCTGGTGTCCGCACCAAAGTGGGTTTACAGAGTCAAAAATGAACCTGATGGCAGTAAGAGGTACAAAGAAAGGTTGGTAGTGAAGGGCTTCCAGCAGAAGGAAGGTATAGACTATACTGAGATCTTTTCTCCAGTTGTGAAACTAACCACTATTAGACTGGTGTTCAGCATTGTTGCTACTGAGAACTTACATTTAGAGCAACTAGATGTGAAGACAACCTTTCTCCATGGTGACTTGGAGGAAGACATCTACATGTTGCAACCAGAAGGGTTTTCAATCCCAAGCAAAGAAAATCTTGTGTGCAAGCTCAAGAAAAGTTTGTATGGTCTGAAACAAGCCCCCAGACAATGGTACAAGAAGTTTGATGGATTCATATGTAACAATGGTTTCATTAGATGCAATATGGACCATTGTTGTTATCTTAAGAAGTTTGATAATTGTTATATCATATTGTTGTTGTACGTGGATGATATGCTTATTGCAGGATCAAGTATGACAGAGATTAACAATCTAAAATACAATTATCAAAGGAATTTACTATGAAGGACTTAGGAGCAGCAAAGCAAATTCTTGGGCTGAGAATTGTGAGCGATAGTACAGCTGGTATTGTGAAGCTATCTC
This sequence comes from Amorphophallus konjac, assembly GCA_022559845.1. NCBI lineage: Eukaryota > Viridiplantae > Streptophyta > Magnoliopsida > Alismatales > Araceae > Amorphophallus > Amorphophallus konjac. The sequence goes on along the minus strand of CM040126.1, from coordinate 334,555,634 downwards.
AAGAAGGTTACATCCAGAAGGTGTTGGGCAGATTCAACATGCAGGATGCAAAACAAGTTAGCACTCCTTTAGCAAGTCACTTCAAGCTGTCTAAAGAGCAGTCACCAAAGTCTACTGAAGAGCATGAGTCCATGAAGAAAATTCCTTATGCATCAGCTGTAGGAAGTCTGATGTATGCCATGATTTGTACCAGGCCGAACATAGCACATGCAGTGGGAGTTGTGAGCAGATATATGGCAGATCCGGGCAAGCAACACTAGGAGGCAGTGAAATGGATTCTGAGATACCTAAAAGGCACCTCAGGCAAGTCACTTTGTTTCAGAAAAAATGATGTTATCTTACAAGGTTTTGTTGATTCAGATCTTGGTGGTGATCTGGACACCAGAAGAAGTACCACTGGCTATGTTTATACCTTGGGTGGCACTGCAGTGAGTTGGGTTTCAAAACTTCAGAAGGTTGTTGCTCTCTCAACAACAGAAGCAGAGTATGTTGCCATCTCTGAAGCTAGCAAAGAGATGGTATGGCTGAAAAATTTTCTGAAGGAGTTGGGCAAGGAACAAAGCAACAGTGTACTGTTTTGTGACAGTCAAAGTGCAATTCACCTTGCCAAGAACCCAGTCTTTCATGCAAGGACTAAGCACATACAACTGAAATATCACTTCATTCGTGGTCTACTTGAAGATGATGTTTTACTGCTGGAGAAAATACTTGGTGTAGAGAACCCAGCAGACATGTTCACTAAGGTGGTTACCACAGAGAAACTGAGACTGTACAAGTCCTCAGTTGGCCTCCATGGATGATTGATGGAGGGATGCCGTAGCAGTATTTCCATTGTCATATTGAGCTTGGTTAATACAGTGAGAGGTTTACCTTTCTTTGGAGTTCAGACTCCAAGTGGGAGATTGTTAGAGTGTGGAGTCAGAACTCTTTTGTTCGTGTGCCTCTGCACGGGATCACACTCTGCCTCAGGAGCGCATCCACTGCTCCAGGGGAGCATTCACAGCATCAGGGAAGCATGGCGAGCTTATGACATCTCCAGGAGAGCATTCACTGCTCCAGGGGAGCAATCGCTGCCCCAGGGGAGCATCCACTGCTCCAGGGGAGCATCCTCAGCTCAGGGGAGCATGGCGAGCATATCGCATCTCCAGGGGAGCATTCGCTACTCCAGGGGAGCATCTTTCAGTGCCAGGGAAGCATTCGATACTCCAGGGGAGCATATGCTGTCTGGGTCTAGCAGGGAAGCACATGCTGTCTCTGGAGGGCATTCATTGTCCCAGGAGAGCATCACTGGCGTCAGGGAAGCATGCATTGCGGGTTCAAGGCAAGTCGATATCACTTGGGATGCATCGACCTTGTCTTGGCAATGCGTCGACCTTGCCTTGGCAATGCTTTGATCTGTCTGATGGTGGGGGAGCATCTGCAGTCGCTGGAGGGCATACTCGGTCCCAGGAGAGCATCCGGGGGGATAGACAAGCATGCGCGACTGATGTATCCCGGAAGAGGGTTTCTTTTTAACCGGGGTATTATTGTCTTTAATATCCTCACTAATGACGCCCTAATCTCCTAGTATAAAAGGATGGGCTCTCTCTTTGTATTGCAACAAGTCTGTGATTATCTAGTGGAATCCTGTTGCGGCCGTGGATGTAGGAAGGCATCTTGCCTCCGAACCACGTAAAAAATCCATGTGTGTTCTTGTGTGATTGGTTTTATCTCTTCTTCCTCCTCTGCTGTTTGTCCTCCTCGTCTGGGTACTCCGGTCCATATCCCAAACAAGTGCCGCCGTAGGTGGCTGTGTGTGTGTTGTGTGTGTGTGTGAATGTGAGCAAGGGAGAGTTGAGAAGTGCTGCGTGTGAAGGAGTGTGGTGCGGCTATTGGTGCAATAGAGAGAGAGGAAGAGCGAAAGAGATGGGGGGTGTGGTGTGCAACAGTGAGGGGGGGAGAGGTGTGCAGGTGTGTATGGGAGAAAGGGAAAGAGGGAGAGTGAGGTAGGCTAAGAGGGGTATACGGTGGTTTGGCAGGGAGAGGTTGTGTGCGGAGGTGAGAGGGAGAGAGAGGGTTGTCGCGGCGGTGGTTTGAGAGAGAGGTGGAGAGCGGGTCTGCCTGGGTGGGAGATGGCCGCCGGTGGGAGGTGTAAAGAGAGAGGGAGTAGTGTGTGGGTGTGTCAAGAAGAGGGGGAGTGGTAACGTGGAGGTGTGGGTGAGTGTGAGTAGGCGAGGGCCACGATGGTGGGCAGAAGAGGGAGAGTGAGGCCCGCGGCGGTGTGGGGGGTTAGAGAGAGAAGGTAGAAGGCCGATGTGCATGTGTGTGAAGGGAGGTGAGTGTGTGCATGGGTGAGAGGGTGAGCAGGAGCAGGGAGTCGACGGTGGGAGTAGTGTGTGTGTAGGGAGAAAGGGAGAGAAGAGAGATCTCGGAGGGAAGGGGAGGTGTTCTAGAGAGAGAAAGAGAGAGAGGGATGACAGCGGCAGTGGGTTGGCCGGGAGTAGAGAGAGGGAGAGGGTGGCTCACTACCGGTGTTGGACATGGGTTACGGTGGAGAGTGCGTGTGAAGAGTTGTGTGTAGAGGAGGGAATGGCGAGTGGGAGAGGAGCGGTGTGTGCTGCCGCAGAGGAGAGAGAGGGGGAGAGAGTGGGAGAGCGCCTAAAAGAACTTACATGTGTGTTTGTTAGAGAGAGAGGGGGAACATCCGGAGAGTGTGGAGAGAGCTACGTGAGAGAGAAAAAGGGAGAGAGGTGGAACCGACAGGGGGGAAGATGTTGGATCTCCCTATAGTGCTGGGTTATTGTAGGAGGAATAAGAGACGGGGCCATGCCATGCGATAACCCACCGCTTAAGTGGTTGGTGCCTTAATCCGCCGCTAGAGTTGTTGGTAGGCTGGTGGTAGGTGTGAGTGTGTGGGGAGTGAATAAGTTGATGTGGGTGTAGTGTGCATGGGCCCTTGGCCATGTGCATGTGCATGAGTTAGAGAGAGGGTGACAATGCAGTGGCTACGGTGGTGAGGTGTTGTGGTGGTGATAGTGTGTGGAGCGAATGAGAGAGAGGGATGTGGGGTAGATGAAGTTATATGTGTCTCCATCTTTCTCTCTTTAACATTCACACTCAACTTTACACACCTACGTATGAAGTTATGTGTGTGCATGGAGGGGGCCATGGGAAGGTGAGAGTGTGAGTGTTAAAGAGAGAAAGAGGGAGAGGGTAGAGAGAGGTGAGAAAATGGAGGGGGCCATGCATGGGGTAGATGGGTGTGTGAGTTGTGTGGTAGTGAGATGGACGGCGAACGGGGGCTCCACGGTGAGGGGGTGTGCTTGGGCAACGACAGATGCAGTGAGGCCCATGCCGGCTTCTTCTTGCTCTTCGACCGTTCGTCACACAAACATGGCCGCCGACGCTCCTACACGTGTTACCGTCTTCCTCTGCAGCTCAGTCGGTTGCTGTCGTGGGGCTCTCCCGTGAGAAGATGAAGGCCATCCCACCGTCTTGCCGTAGCGAAGGATGGGCACTGTTCACAAAAGAGAAACTTTGATCAAAGTTTGTTTAGATGTAAAAAATTATAATTAAGTCCCTCCAGCATATGAATATTAACCATGCAATTTCTCTATATCTCAAGTCCCATAGATTATTAATTATCGAAAGATCTCAATTTTATGTAGGACTAAGATTAATATGAAAAACTTGCATAATTAATTATATTTAAGCCCATAAATAATGCTTGTGACATGAATAAATGTACAGAAATACGCACTTATCACACTCTCCAACTTACTCAAGGCTAGTCACTTAATAATGAAAATAGGTTGCAAATTAGGGACCAACAAGAGATTAAAAGTTTCATGTCCCACGTTAAGATCCTCCATCATAGAATCAACTAGAGATTAGAAATCCAGAAGCATTAATGCACACTAGCCTTAGATTGAAAATTTAGGTACATGACTAAGAATGTAAATCAAAGTTCAATAGCACTTGTACATGTGTAATACTAAATCCATAGCATAACAATTGCACCCCTCATTAGTCTTTTTAGATAAGTGTCCTTCAACTCTGCACTTCCTGGATCTAAGCATTGAGTACAACAGCTTTTTATCTACCTTCATCCTTCACATTTTCTCTTTTTTTTTACTTTTTTTTTAATACACACATGATGCTGCACAACCCTTCACTGTTTGACGCGAACCCCAACTCTTGTCTTAGGAGAAGCAGACCCGGTTACTAGGATCAGGGGCATTTTTCATGGTATTTTTTTTCAATGTGCTTTGGCACTTATTTGATGGATAACTTTGGCAGATAGCTTTATTAAAAGATCACATCTCTAAGAAATGCAGAGTATCAGACACCATTCCAAAATAACAGAAGGCTTGTCCTGCTTGTTTCATTAGTGAGCAATGTGATTTTTCTTTTTCTAAAGTACAAATGAACTTTTAAAGAGATTCTTAAATCAATTTTCCATAGCTAGGTCAAATAAATTTTTTTATCATCCTTCTCCCTAGTCTTTTCTATTCCAGAATTACTTTCAGTGAGAGTATGAATCAAGAAAACTCAGTTAGGGTTTTGGTTGAGCAGCACTCTATTTTTTTTTCAAAAATAGGTTGTAAGTAATTTTGACCATGAATTCTCTTCCCCCCAACTTAATTGACATTGTCCTTAATGACATGAACAATATGTAACAATGAAATTTTGTGAAGGAAAGGTACAACCTGGGGCATTTAAAAGTGATTCTCGACGGGCTTCTTCTCATGAATAAATGGCGGCACTTGACATCATCTCTCCCCTCAACTTGTCATTTATTCAAACCTACATCAACAAAATTATAATAAAACTCTTAAAATCTTGGGTTGTCTCCCAAGAAGCCATTTATTATCACACGAAAATTAAAACTTTGGGTTGCCTCCCGAGAAGCGCTAAGTTTACCTTCTTCAGCAAGATGCATGTAAGCTCAAGAATATTTATTCTGGATCACACAAGGCAATGGATTCTTTTGGCAACAACTGTTCATTTTCCAAGTAAGGTTTTAGTTTTTGACCATTAACAAAGAAAATGTGACCATTTTGAGGATTTAAAATTTTGACGGCACCATGGTCAAAAGCTTTGATAACAATGAATGGACTGTCTCACCTGGACTTCAATTTCTCAGGAAACAAACACAGCCTAGAATTAAAACGCCAGACTTTTTGATCAGGTTGAAAAGATTTTCTTATAATGTGCTTATCATGAAAGGCTTTGGTCTTTACTTTGTAGATCTTGAAATTTTCATAGGCTTCATTATGTAACTCCTCCAGCTCATTGAGTTGAAGAGCTCTATGAGAACCAGCTTGAGCCAAGTCCAGATTCACTTGTTTGATGGCCCAGTACGCCCTATGTTCTAGCTCAACTGGTAGGTGACAAGCTTTTCTAAAAATCAGCCTATAGGGAGACATACCAATGGAAGTTTTGTATGCTATCCGATAGGCCCACAAAACATCATCCAATCTCTCAGATCAATCTTTCCTATCTGGCCTAACGGACTTTTGCAAGATGTTCTTGATTTCCCTATTGGAGACTTCTACTTGGCCACTTGTCTGTGGATGAAAGGGGGTAGCAATTTTGTGAGTGATCCCATATTTCTTGAGCAAAGCTCAGAATTGGGAGTGAATGAAATGCGAGCCCCCATCACTGATGATAGCCCTGGGACACCCAAATCTAGAGAAGATGTTCTTACGAATAAATTTCATCACAACTTTGTGATCATTCATCTGGGTGGCTATTGCTTCTATCCATTTAGACACATAATTTGCCGCCACAAGAATGTATTCGTTTCCAAATGATAGCGGAAATGGTCCCATGAAATCAATCCCCCAAACATCAAAAATCTCAATAACCAAGATGGGACTTAGTGACATCATGTCTCTCCTAGAATTGTTACCCACAGCTTGACACCTTAGACAGGTCTTGCTAAATTCATAGGCATCCTTAAAAAGAGTAGGCCAGAAGAACCCACTTTTCAAGACCTTAGCAACAGTTTTTCTAATCACCCAAGATCTGGATACTGGAAAAAATTCAATACTATTCGAATCTTGGCCCGCCGCCCACGAGCCGGAGAGCTCGGAAGGGCTAAAAGGAGTGTGGAGGCACAAAGAAATTAGAAATAGAGCAGGACAATTCAACAATTAATAGAAATAAACAAACAACTACAGATTTCAGTCCAACAGAAGTATGGTCTAAGGCAAGGAAGCGTGCCCAACACCGAGTGAACACTCGGCCCGGCGAGTTGGTAACTAAAAACCTCCGCACAGCACCCTCGAACCGCGAGGAAGAACCGCCACACCTGAAAAGTAGGGGTGAGCCTCCTATCACTGGCTCAGTAGGGGTCCCGCGGAACCCCAACCGTAAACAACGGCGGTAGCAGAAAGCAGCAACTACAGTAGGGACAGCAAACTCGGTGGCCGGTAAAAACTCGGCACTATAGCTACTCCTACTGGAACGGAAACCAATACCCCGATCTCACAGTCAGGGAAACACCGGTCTAACGGAAAGACCTCTGGCTACACTACCAAAAAACACACCATGATAACCTTGACGTGGAGGCCCGTCTCACAGACAAAGACCCAACCCAAGACCACGCGGTCTGGATAGACACAATCACGACCTCACCATTGTGAACCCTACAGTATCTAGGGAAAAACTTCGGTGACGCTCACTAGAAACCCTAGATCTCTACCTCGGGAAACCACCAGGAAACTACATGCAAAATCACGTCTCACAGACGTGACACGGAAACTCGAGTCACTAGAAACTCACGTCACGTGACGGTAGCACTGCTCACTAGAAGCAAGGCCGGATGCATCCACTAACGACTTAGTCCACAGCCTCAGGTGTCTATCTACGATGCCCCAGACGGAGACAGAGACACAACAGTAACCATTACCACGAATAAGGACTAGCTAGGGTTGTGCTCGTCAGCGCGGGTCCGACGCCCCCAACCAAGTGTGCACACACATACCATGCGCCCTAGGTCATATCCTCTAGCTGGTTCTTCCCCAAAGCCCGGACTCAGGCTACGCGAAGGGGCCCTACGGTAACCAGCCTAAAAACCATCTCTCTCGGGTAAGCCGCTCCACCACTTCTGGGTGGGTCAGCACACGCGTACTGTAAGAAGGCTACGACAAGTGGGAGGTCACTAAACGTGAACACAGAAAGCCACGCACGCACCAATCACGAGTAACGCTGAGTAACAGGTGGCTCGGGACCACCAGACTCTGAATGGCCCACTAGACCTACTAAACCCAACGGTCCTTGAGTCATGAGACTCGGATCAAGACCATTGCAGATGACGACACAACGTAGTTAATCTATCCTAATCTCTAGGTCTGAAACCACGGTAGCATAATTCCCAAGGTAGCTCACATGTAGCCGAGTCGATCCCCTATCAAAAGGAAAAGCAGGAAACCACCAGCCCCAGGATGGGTGACTGGACTCACAGTCTGGGGCCATACGCCTGGCCCACTCGGAAATCGATTATCAGGAAAACCAACGACGTGCGGGAATAGCCCTCCGTACTTACGCCGACCCGTGACGACTCGATCTAGCGAAAGCACAGAAGCCCGAAACACAAGAGGGTCATGCAGACCCTTAAACCCACGTGCACGCTAATTGAGATCACATGGTACCTCCAGACACCCCAAAACACGGACACATAACCCACGAGGTGTCCGGGACATCCACGAGACTGAAGGTCGACCACTGGCTCGACCGGGGGCCAACATGACGCAATCGGAACACAACTAGCACGGAAAATAGGGTGGCGGTCCTCCCTGGACCATCACACACCTGGCGGTCTACCCTGGACCGCAAGCCACATCCTAGCGGTCTACCTTGGGACCGCTAAGCCCATCCTAGTGGTCTATCCCGAGACTGCTAAGCCCCAAAAACACTCGAACGACTGAGGCATGAAAATGGTCATACCCTGACCGTTAAGCCCTACCTGGCGGTCTCCTTGAGAATGCTAAGCTCGGTGGCAATCCATCGCATGATCGAAAGGCTCGAACTGACATAGAGGACCCCTGGCGGTCTCCACATGACTGCCAGGTAGCCTAGCGGTCCTTGGAAGGACCACTAGGTCGTCCTGAGTGCAAAAACAGAAAATCTCACAAAAAACCTCATTCTAGGCTCCGTTCACACCCATGCGAAGGGAAAAACAAGGGGAAACTAGTCCCCAACCTCTCTACCACCGAGAGGACCCATTTAAACCCCAAAAATGCGATCAAAACATAAAATTCGGCTCATACCCCAAAATCATGCATTTCCCCTAAAATACGGAAATAACCCCACTTGGCTCACCATGGCCTACGAAACTCGCGGGAAAGGAAGTACGTGGGTTAGGGAACCATCCCCTTACCTCCACCGAAGATTTTACGCATCGAGAACGCCGACCCGCCAAGAAAATGCCGTTTAAACCCTCGCCAGCTCGCGATCCCACGAACCGCCTCCACCATCGCGATCCTCATCCCGTGCCTGTCACTCCACGCCCCACGAGCATCGCCGCCCTGTCCTTGTCTGCCTCCGTCGACCGCCCGGAGAAGAGAGGGGGAGAGGAGAGAGCGTGAGAGAAGAGAGAGGGTGAGGGAGAGAAATGAGAGATGGCGAGAGAGAAAAAAGAGGTTTATATATATATATAGAAAATACAAAAATTCCAAAAAACATGAAAAATAGGGAAAAGTCATCTCCCTGATCCTCGAAAAATGCACGATGCGCTGGTAACGTCCCGGAGTTGGTTCACCCTGCACGGGGTTCCGAAGGTCCAACAGGCAAAAACACCCGTAAACCGTAAAATGCTCTCCGAGACCCACGAAAGTTATCCGAAACCCACGGATCCAGATATGAACAATATTCAAAAAACTCGGGACATTACAGCCCTCCCCCCTTAAATAAATTTCATTCTCGATATTCAGGACTTGCGCCAAGCCACAAGGGGAGAACACCTTAACCAACTGACAACGCTGTCAGGGCCCCAGCACAAAAAATCTCGATTCTCATGAAAACACAGATCCCGAAGGATACGGCCAGACTTTAATCATGAACAACGCCTCGCTCATGACCCAACACACTTCGATCATCAGAGCAGGCATACAATAAAAACACAAGTCTGGTATCACCTCAGTTGCACGGAAACCAATTCTACCAGAAGACAAACTTCCATAATTCCTAGATCCAATCCAGGAAAAAGCACATCACGGAAATGACCACCAAAAGACTCGCTTGCACATGGCTCTCGCTATTCTCGAACCACAACCATCGGCATCTCTTGTCTGTGAAAGACCAATAACCGGTCACTAGACACACCTCAACGGGAAACCTTTGCTGGCCCAATAGGCACGATCCAAATCGCAATAGGCCAACTGCTGACTCTCCACAGACCAACATCGCATCCGATCTCAAGCCAACCTCACTCGGACGACACATCTAGACATATCCCTACTCCAACTCTACCCTCTCAGGGGAGCACGGTGAAACCAAATCACAAGAACCTGGAGTCTTCGGTCTTCACCTCACTCGACTCAGACTTACTAGGGAAATCCTCCCATGCTGGTCACAGAACAAGGACCACCATTCTGACGCCAACGTCTCTTCAGAGACCTCCATACACCGACATTGTCCACCGTCCTGTCTCATCAAATCCTATCTCATCTCAATTACTCCAAGTGGATGCCTGCCATTCCCGATTCCGCCCTTACCACAGAGTCACGGGACACAACCTGAACAATTCACGGCATACAACTCCAAGGCAACCAAGTGTCACTTGCTATCACAGTAACTTGGTAGACAGCGCCACGACCAATGCACACGGGTCCCCAGACGACATACACATCTTACCATGGTTGACCACTCGGTCAACCTTACCAGCCGTTCGCAGCTACCAACTGGGACCCATAATCTCTCATAGATCACTTCTTCAAAAACACAACCTCATCCGCGGACACAGCTTTGAACACAAAGATAGGGTACTCATGCGGCACACTTGCCAACATATTTCCCCAATTCTCCATCCTTCCAGTGCCATGAACCCCAATATCTCAAGCAACGGCACGACAACAACACGTCTCACACTGAGGAACCAATCCTCTGATGCTTAACTCATTCTCAAGAAATCCGCCCATAGCAACCAACGCTACGTTCCTGACCCTGTGGGTCATGAGCCCACCAGGATTCCGATGCGCACTCTGATCCACATGCATAGCCAACCACAACGACTCGGGATCCACAATCCCAACAATCCTCTACAACTCCGTAGGCTCCGATCCTCAACACTTCAGGAATCACAACACCAGCCAAAAATTCCCACGAACACTGCCCAACCGGCACTCATCCTTCCAGAATAGCGCCAACACCCTTACACACTAGGGGAAATGGGCACAACTTCTCACAGGCAACCACCTTGCCAAAACATAGGACTCGTCTCGCATGGACTTCATGGCACACGAAGGCCAACCAATCCGAACACACGATGTAAGACGACGAACCTTGGCAAAATGGGATCTCCTCCAACTAAGGGAAAAACTCAATACACCTCCAACCAACGAAAGGTCTCCACGCTCGACCTGACCTCGAACCTTGCACACGCTGGGAACAACACCTTCTAGCACCGAAAAAACCATCACTTTCGTCAGGCCAGCACCTCTGACAACACTCTCCCGGTGTCTAGTCGGACCACGATCACATCATCTCTCGATGCACCACCGCTGTAATTCTTGGAACTGCAACACCCCACGCCAAGAGCCGCAACACGAGTCATAATCGGCAACCGCCAACGCTCATCCCCGAGTCCTAAACTCACCGCGGAACCTTCACATCTCAAGCCAAACCCAGGGTGATGTGGACGCACTTCTTATCACATATTATTCTCTTTACAGTTCATTCATTTATTGAGTGCGTGGGCGTGCCAGTCACAAAGTGACGACTTATTTAGGCTCCGAAGAGCCCAAGGGTGTGCTCGATCTGACTCAGTCAGGTGATTGTATGGTTCGGGTAGGGACTGAGACCCGTTGTGCCATAAAGGTCACAACGTCATTTACATCCCCTCAGAGAGAGGAATACCCTTGATTAATTGCCAGAAATAAGGGCTCCACGATCGAAAGAAATACTAATTAATACAGGTAGGAAATGGTAGCCGGGTTATGCAGTAAGCCCGAGGTGAGGGCACAAATACTCAGGTTATGTCGGTCGCCGATGGACCATTCTATGTTTGGGCGGAGGTCCATACGGAAAGCAAGATGGTAGCGGGGGACGAATCCATGCAAATGTCTGTCGAGGGATGGCAATTTTAATGCAAGGGGGAAAGTCAGATCCCAGTGAGGGAGGAGACCCTGATGAGATATTGGCCTGAGGTAAGACCGGGCGGTCACCATGACGAGAGAAAGAGGACTCCCGAGAATGACGTTCGGCTCACAAGAGCATCATTAGTATTCTCGGGTTCGGGATCCAAGAAGGAGAGACGAGGGCCATACCGTTATGTTCGTGGGTTGCCTCGAGTGACATTCATCATTGTCGTTCATTCATTAGCATTACCCCTTTTGTTATCTTCTCTCCGCTCGTTGCTTGATTGGAGCCATTCCCTTTTTTGTCTTATCATTATTATTATTACTTATTGTCCCTTTTATTATAATTTTCATTATACCTATATATTTATTGGAGAGATGATGGAGTGTACCGCTGGAGAGTTAGGAAGTGTGCCGCTGGGGATTAGTAGGCGTATCGCTGGGGAGTTGGGGAGTGTACCGCTGGAGAGCTGGGAGTGTACCGCTGGAAGAGTTGGAGGAGTGCACTACTAGAGGGCCAAGGGGAGTGTACCGCTGGAGCACTGGGAGTGTACCGCTGGAAGGGTTGGAGGAGTGCACTGCTAGAGGGTGAAGGGGAGTGTACCGCTGCCGCTGAAAGTAAAAACTGGGAGTGAAGGGTTAAGGAAAAGTGGGGTGGAGTTCAGATGGATGGAACGACGAAGTTCAAGAGGTTGAACAAAGTTCATCTGGGAGTGTACCGCTGGAGGTGGAATTGGGAGTGTGTCTCTGGAGGATTAGGAAGTGTGTTGCTGGGGAGCCAAGGGGAGCGTACCGCTAAATGGTAGAGGAGGTGTGCTACTCAGAAGGCAAAGGAGAGTGTACCGCTGGGGGATCTAAGAGTGTGCCGCTGAAGGTAAAAGGGGGCAGAACTGAGGCGTACCGCTGGAGGCAGGTGGGAGTGTACCACTGGGAAGAGTGGAGAATGAAACCAAGCAAAGTGCGCCGCTCAAGGAGTGGGCCAGGGTTCGAGAGAGGATCCTTTGTCCAGTTCATGTCTGACAGAGAGTCCCAAATGGTTAATCTTTCAGTTCCCTGCCATGAGATTGAATCCCAAGTCATGTTCAGCGGTGCAGTTCTTGGAGTCTTGTTCAGTCTAAATCTTAGAGCCTTGAATAGTTCCTTTATCTTGGTTAGAATGTTTTATTGTTGCTTACTTCATTTGTTTATTGCTTCCCTTTTTTGTCTTTTAACATATTTTTATTTCTGACAAAAATTCGGCAGCATCTCCCCTTGACCCGGATGGTATGGGAATACAAGGGACATGCCCACAAGGAGTGACATGAACCAACAACTTGAGGTGTGTGCCTAGGCAGCCGCCTTGGAGGAAACTTCGGAAAACTTGGAGAAAACGCCGAACGAGAAACCGGTGGACTGATGCAAGCTATGAGTGCACCGAAGAAGTGACAGCCAGGATGTGTGCCGCTGAGCAGGCCAACATGAGAGGTGTGCCACTGAGGCAGCCAAGGAAAGTGTACCGCTAAGCAGAGGAACAGGAAGGGTGTAACGCTGAGCCAACAAACGGGAAGGGCCTGCCGCTGGGCAACCCAAGGGAGTTTGTGCCGCTGGGCAGGCAAATGGAGGACTGTGCCGCTGAGCAGACCCAGGAAGGTGTGCCGTTGGAGGGCCTGAGTGGGCTGATGGCTGGGAGGCTTGAGCGTATATGTGTACACTACTGGTTCTGAAGGAGGGCCAAGGAGGACGCTCTAGGCATTGAGGGGATTCAAAGTGTCAAAAGGGGAGTGGACCCCCACAAGCCTGTTTAGCAAAGGCTCAAGGGCTGTTGTACTAAGGAAAGCCCCCCCCCCCCCCCCCCCCCCCGGGGGGGGGGGGAGGCTAGCTCTGCCCCGTCAAGCCAAGGACAAACCCATCCATCAGGCAGGCTAGTGCCACGGGAAGTGAGATGGAGCCAGAAGTTGGAAGACTGGGAGCAGACGCATGAAACCCATGGATCAACGATAAGAAGAAAGCAACAAATACAACGAAAGAAGGCAAAGCCAGAAGATGTTTCATTCATGACGAGCTCAAAATGACAAGGATCATGGCCTGAAGGCCAAACATAATGCAGTACATCCAAACAGATGGGGGAGAGAAATGGGGAAGAGAAAGGGAGAACAGTTTTAGGGAAAGGGTCAGGATGAGGAAGGGTGACCGTCCCCTTCACTGCCGTCCTTCCCACTCCACTACACAACACACTCTCTCTTTCTCTCCTTGCTCTCCTATACCTTCTTCTTCTTCTTCTCCTCCACTTCTTCTTCTTCTTTGCCATTCTCTTCGAACGGGTGGCTTCGCCTGCCTTCTCTTTCTTTCTGAGAGGCTTTTATAGGTGGGCCGTTGACGGGGGACCTCATGATGGCACTGCCATCCGAGGTTGACCCGGATCTTGTCTCCGTCAGGTAGGGATCTTGTTAGGGTGCTAAGTCCGGATACAGAGGGGGGTGAATGTATCCCCTTCAGAAATAATGCCCAAATTAAAACTCTAAAGCTCAGATATGCGGAATAAAAACTAATGAGCTTTGCAAGACGAGATGATAAGATAACACATGATCAAACAGTTGGACTGCGACAATGCAGCCACCTGATCAAACCAGAAATGTAGATAGAACTATGCAACCCAAACACACCTAGCAAAATATAATGCTCAAGGTTACTACAGATAGGAACAATACAAACAATCCAAGATAACACAACTAACCATGCATGCATAACCTATGAATGGGAGGTAGGAGGCAAGGAGCAAACGCACAAAACAAACCACTGCACAGTAGATTTTTTAGGTGGTTCGGTCCTCCAGACCTACATCCACCCCTCACTCCCAACCGGAGTGAGGCTTCACTAGCCAACGCTAGAAAAAGGCAGACTCAGTCTGCGAACACTTGCTGCCACACAGCTTGACCAGGGGAACAACCTCCCCTCTTCCTCCCAACTAGAGACTCCCAGCCACTTGGAAACCAGAGGTCGAAGACCTCTCTTCCTCCAGACCAGGAGGGACCCCTGGACTTGCAACCCACAAGCCCAGAACCGGAGGACGAGCCTCCCTTCCTCTAACCAGAGGGAACCCACAGGTGACAACCTGTCACTTGCAACCCGGAGATCAGATCTCCCTTCTCCTGAACCAACAGGAGGAACCCGACCTCAGTCCAGAGGATCGGAAGAACAAAGGTAATCAGAAAAACAAAAGAAAAATAAGAAACACAAAATGAAAATAACTTCAGCAACCAGAAAGTTGAAAAATGAAATATAAACTGCAGCTCTCGCAGGAGCAACTGGATTGGATTTGATCCAAAGTCCAGTGAAAATAACGAAGCTTCTCTCTGCTCTTCTTCATGAGCTCTCTCTTTCTCTTTTTCTTCTGATGCTCTCACTCTCTATCTTCTTCTCTTTCGCAGGCTCTCCCCATCTCTTATTTTCTCTTCTTCTTCTGCTCTTTTGATCGTGGCTCTCTTTCTTCTACTTCTCTGCCTCTCTTCTTCTTCTGCTCTTTTGATCGTGACTCTCTTTCTTCTACTTCTCTGCCTCTCTTCTTCTTCACTCTTTTACTCTCTCGATCTCTGCTCCTCTATTCTCTTCAGCTCACTCTCTCTCTTGCTCGATCAGCCCCCTTCAGACAACGGAGTCTTTCTTATATAGCAGCTCGAGCAGGAGCAGCACTGGGCGCGTGTGTTCCACATTTCCCGCCCAAGATATTTGGCCACATGTCAGCTTCCTGTCAGCCCTCGGATCACGTGCCCTTCATTAGCCTAAATCACCTGCAGACAAAGACAAAAGCAATGTATCTACTTAGTTAGTTCAGGCTTTTAACACGAGTGTATATACTTCAGAAGAAGCAATGAATAAGTGTGTGCACTGGGAGAGTGTATAGACTTGTGAGTCTTCATGCGACCTCAGTGTATATACTTGCTGAAGAATACATTATCATAACAGGAGGGAGTGTGTAGACTTCTGTGAAATGCATGAAGGAATTGAGTGTATAGACTTGATAACTCATACTGAAAAATGCAATGTATAGACTTTATAAGCAGCAAATGAGCAAGTGTGAACACTGAGTGAGTGTATAGACTTTGAGTCTTCATGCGAGCTCAGTGTATAGACTTGAGGAAATTCAAGCAATGCAATACAATGTATATACTTAGAATCAGTAAGTGAGTAAGAGTGTAGAGTGTATACACTTGACTGCGTGCATGACAGACAATGTCTAGACTTGCTATTAACATGCATGAGAACCCAATGTACAGACATGCTGTCCCTTCAGCTGACGACCCCAGTGTATAGACTTGTTGAGGGAGAGACTGTACATACTTGAAGCAAAGCAAGGCAATCGAGTGTGTAGACTTCACGATGTGCAGACTTGCCAAGGAAACGACTGTACAGACTTTAGCTCAGGAGCGATGTATAGAGTTTTGAAAGCTTGAACAACGAAGCATGCTGTACAGACTTTGAGTGAGAGTCCAATGTGCAGACTTGCCACCGACCAATGTGTAGACTTGATGGTTGAGAGACGATGGCCAGGACAAGGCACAAACGGATGTATAGACTTTGGACTTGAACGACCAAGCAGGCTGTGTAGACTTAGCAGAGTAAGCCAGTGTATAGACTTCAAAAACTTGAAGGCCCAATGTACAGACTTTAAGTGAAAGTCCGATGTACAGACTTTAGCTGAAGACCACTGTATAGACTTCGAATATGAAGATCAATGTATGGACTTGACGAATGTGAGACGCTGAAAGAGACAGTGGATGTACAGACTTCAATGCTCAACTGAGACGGTAGGAGAGACGGATGGCTGTACAGACTTGAAAAGCTTGAAGACCGATGAATAGACTTACACAGTTTCAGCTAGAGGATGTATAGACTTTACCCTTGATCACAGGCTGAGCAGTCGAATGTATAGACTTGCTGGTTGCATTAAGACACAGCATGAGACGCTGATGAAGACGGTCCAGTGTAGAGACTTCAGCGCTTTGTGAGACACAAACAGAGACGCTGAATGAGACGCAACTTGAGACGCATGGTTGTACAGACTTCAACTTCAATGCATAGTCTTTGAATGCTTGAGAGACGATGCATGAGATGCAAATTAAGACAGTAGGCTGTACAGACTTGAAGTAAAGCTTGCAGAAGGTGATGTATAGACTTGGATGCCCAACGCCAATGTACTGACTTTGAAGATAAGACAAATGTATGGACTTTATGGCTTAACGAGAGTGCTGACAGTATGCTCAATGCAATTGTGTAGACTTCCACAAGTAGACATCCACAAGCAGAGTAAAGTAATGAATGCTTTATGCATCAGATAACATGACTGAACATCAAATATGCAATGCTTTAGATCTGTTAAACTAATCTGAGCAGCAAGACAACTGAACATTTGAAAGACTGCATTATGATCAAAAAATGACTGAATAACAGCATGATAACTCACACAGCAAGATGAACTCACACAGCAAGATGACTCACAGTGATTAACTCACATCAAAACCATCATCAAAACCACAGGGGCACAACAGATCTCCCCCATCCAACCAGAAGGTGACACCAAGGCGGGTGCTAGCTGGCGTTGGAAGTGGCCGAGCTGCGCGCCAATGGGTCTGCCTATTGACCATTGTATCTTCTGCCGGTGCGTGCCGTTCAGGGGAATTCACCGCTATGCCACTGGGGGGCCAGGCCGCTGTGCCGTTGAAGGGGCATTGACCGTGCCGCTGAAGAGGCATAAGGCCCGTGCCGCTGGGGGCTCGCCTGAAGCGTGCCGCTGGAAGGGGCTTTGACCGTGCCGCCGGAGGGCTCGCCTAAAGCGTGCCGCTGGAAGGGGCTTTGACCGTGCCGCTGGAGAGGCATCATGCATGTGCCGCTGGGGGGCTCGCTTGAAGCGTGCCGTTGAAGGGAACGATGGGGTGTGCCACCGGGGCACTTGAGGCCGTGCCGCTGAAGGGCATAATACGATGTGCCGCTGGAGCACTTCAGGGGGGTGTGCTGCTGGGGGCCCCTGGGTAGTGTGCCGTTGAAAGGCCTGAGAAGTGTGCCGCTAGAGGGATGTTTGGAGCGTGTCGTTGGAAGGGGCACCAGGGTGTTGTGCCGTTAGAAGGGGCACACTAAGTGTGCCGTTGGCAAAGGCACAAAGGGTGTGCCTTTAAAGGTGTTGACCCCCCTTCTTCCGTGACTCATGACAGCGTACTTCTTTGGGACATTCTTCACCGTTAGGGACCCGAGGGTGGGCCCATAGTAGTGTATAAATTCAGGAGGGTATCCTGTGCTTTCTTTGTCATTTAATACGCCCGTGCAAATGTGGGGATTTGCCGGACGGTAGTATTCTTTCGGAGCCCTGGATGGCCAGTCTCCCAGGTCTTCTCTTTTAGACTTCGACATTAATGCGGGGGCTTGGTGGGACATATGGACGTACAATTTATACGTCCACAAATGCCCCCCACCCACGAGCAGTGCGGGCAAAGGATTGTTAGAGATGTATGCCCTTCAAGCCAATCACAAGTGTTGTGATGGTGACATTTCTTGTACAATTTCATTCAATATACTAATGGCATTTTCATCATTATATTCTTAGCACGTTATAGTATGTTTGTTGTAATATGATGAAGTCCTTGAATATGAGCTATGATGATTGGATCATAATGAGATTGTGAGAATGATAACAGTCATCTAGATGTTTATATTCTAAATGTTCCTGGTCGTAGGATCTTCAAGAAGGGACATTGAAGATCCGGATAGACCGGTGAACGTGGTACTCACTCATGTGATGAGGGTGGTCGATCTCATAATCACCGGTGTGGTGACATCAAGGTACACGTGCAGGTGCTCGTTAGTGGAATGAGTTCACTGAACTGACCCGATCTAGAATTCCTGAATGGTAATCATGCTGACTGTCAATCAGGAGATTCTAGTGCCACAGTAGCATAGTTGGATCTTTGACCTGAGTCAATAAAGAGGTTTTGCATGGACTCCACTGAGCGTTTGATTGCTGACTTATGAACTTCAATCTTGTGGTTCTTAATAGTTAGCTATTCGGACTCAGTGGGATTCATGTGAAAAACACTTTGGTGGACAACAAGGGATCATTCACTCTCTGCATGGATTAAGAGAGAGAATGCTCTATGGACATGTACTTAGAAATCCCTGGTCAGGGTATGGGGGTTCACTGAGAAAAGGAGTTTTCTAGTGAACTGTACTTAAGAGTACAAGGGTCCATAAGATCATGATGCTTTAGGGTTTGACAGTTTGACCGTACCCTAATTCTGATTGGAGCATTGTATGAATGAAGATCTATAACTGTGTGGAATCTGATGACGGAAAGGTTCAATATGGGTTGCATCCCTCCCAAAGTCATTTGGGATCACGAGGTGTTGCTTGGTGCCGTTCGTGGTCGGAAAGCCTGATAAATCCATTAAGAGTTATTGGATTATAAATAATTAAGTTAAGAAGAGTTCCTAGCTTAATGGGCCAGAAAACCAAATAGACTATTGGGCCTAGAGGGTCACACACAATAGAGTAGTGGATAAGACGGATAATGACAGTAATTATAGATAGTTTCTGGGTTTTTGTGAAAAATGCCAGAGTCTATAACTACACGCTGAGGAGAGAAACCCTGGCCAAGCACTAGGGTTTCTCCCCTGGCCGCCCCCCCCTCTCTCTCTCCTCCCTGACCTGGGCGCGCCCCTCTCTCTCTCCTTCTCCGAAGGCGGTGGATGGTGGTGCTGAGGAGTGGCCGACTTGTGGAGATCGAGAAAGAGACTCCGTCCGTTCCTGCTGCTTGTGTGGATACATCTAGAGGCTGGACACTTGGACGGCTAGCAGCCCGACGAGCCTCTACTCGATCGTCTTCGGGCATCTGGGAATTGATTAATCCCGCAAAGGTATAGAACTGTTCTTCCTTGGCGGGTTCTTAGATGAATAGTTTCTTGATTTTGATCGCCAGCAACGATACGACTCTTAGGGTTTCGTTGTTTCCGCTGCTCCTCTGATCAAAACCTTACAGTGATATCAGAGCCAGGTTGCTGGTCTGATCAAAATCAGGATTATTATATTATTTTTCATCCTTCACGTTCATGCTTAGGGCTCAATTTAGGATGTTCAATTGAGTCTCTCACGGATGAGTTTTTGGTCAATTGATCCCATGGAATTGTTCCTGGTATCAAGAGGATCAAAACGCACGTTTTGGTGCGTTGATTGACCCTATGGTGAGGGCGAATCGAACGTGTCTTCGGGGCCGCTGTCGCCGTTCGCATAGGGAGAGGGAGGCTGATTCATGCCATTAATCTCCGATTGTGGATGTCCATGGGGCTGGCAAGAGTTGCTGGACGATTCCCCATGGCGTCCCACGGCGTCCGGGTGCGTGCGGCGGCCGGATGGGGCGGCTCCGGCGAGGCTCGCGGCGAACAGGGTGGAACGGCCCCGTGATGATCGTAGGCGCCTCCTCCGGCCACGGCGTCTAGGGCGGTGGCCGGCGGACGTGCCGGCGGGATCCCAGGGGTCGTCCGCGATGGTCGGGGGCGGCGGACGGGCCCCCTGCGGCGAGCACCGGGGGGCTAGGGTTTTACCCCAGCCCCCTCCCCTTCGTGATCGGGCGGGGGAGACGACCCCCTCGTGGGTCTCCCGCGGGCAGATCCGGCCCGCGCCCGGATCCGCGCCCGGATTCGGCCCACGCCCGGATCCGCGCCCGATAAGCCCCCCCTTTATTTTTTTTTGAATTTTATTCATTTTAAAATGTTTAAAATGCATTTAATGTCAGAAAAATTCGGGAAAATTCTGAAAAATATTTTAATGTGATTCTAAAATTGTTTTAGCGATCTATTAACTTATTTTTCATTATTGGCCCTTGATTAATTAGTTAATGGGAATTTTAAAATGGTTTTAAGTATTTCCTATTATCTAATTAATTAATGTTAATTATTATAAGGATGTGATTCTTATGAGGTTAATTAACAGTATATTATTGTTGAGCCCATGTAGTGAATGTGTATGACTATTGTCTAAAGTTGTTTAGACTTGATTGTTTTAACTAAATTGTTTAGTTAATTAATGTTGCGTAATTTCAAAACTAATTACTATTATTTTGAAATCAACGTTATATCTCGCTGTAATTATATGATAATTACTTAATGATGCATGTGATGTGTCATGTGTGTGGATGGATGATCATGGACTTAGATATCATGTGATGGTATGGTTTGTGGTGAATGGATCATGATGTGATTATTGGGGCCTGCGTGCCTCCTTCTCTCTCTCTCTTATTAATCCGGGTTGTACATTCTATCTCCCACCTGTGTTGTACTCCCCTTGACTGGTTCAAGGTTTCTTATTATTATATGATGTATATTTATGGGCCTGCGTGCCCAAATTTCAAATTTACTTGTAATAATAAGAAGCGGATGGAGACTAAGAAGGAGGCCGACTACGGTGGCTCGGGAGATTCTTCACATCCAGTGGGAGCATTGGATGCTCCAAGTCTTTGAGTATTTACCATGTTGTGTGTACATTACCAACTGGCTCTGGTAATGTTGCTAGGTTTAAAGCCCATGATCATCCATCGGTGTTACAGCATATATTTGATATATGTGGTTGTGCTGCTAATTGTATATATATACATAATTTTAGAGTATATTCGATACTCCTAATTATTATTATATATATATAGCACCTATATTGATGAGACCAAAATATTCAAATCCCCTTCAATCAAATATTAGGTCGATAAGCGTGAGACATTAAGAATGTTCCACGTAGTCTTCCGTTGTTATAGTCAAAGTGAGCCGTCCTTAGACTATGGGAGTTTGTTATGCTACCACAAGACTATCACAGCAAGGGGACGGAGACTTAGGCTAGGGCTTAGGCCGAACCTTGGGATGGGGGCTGGCATGGCTTTGTTGTGTTACCACAAGAGTTATGTCATAAACCCACTCTCATAACGTAACAACGGGTTGGACCTAACCAACGCTCGTGGTTTGTTGTGCTACCACAAGATCACGAAGCGTTTGGAGGCTAAATTACTGGGAGTTACAAGGAGTTGTAATTGGCAAGAGTTGCCTACCCATTAAGTATGGGGTAGTTTGTTGTGCTACCACAAGACTACTTCCATAATGTTAATGGGATCCTAGTACCCACTAGGACACAGTCGTTGTCTCCCGTCTTTGCATATTATGGGTTATGCAAAATCATCGAAAATTAGTGGGAGTATTAAGTTAGCATAAAAGTCCATGTCTTAATTTAATATCATGAATATCTGCAATGTTGTTCTAAATTCTGTTATTTCCTCTTATAGATCGCAATGACGAACCACCCATTGAGAGGCATATTGGATGCCAACAGGCTGACTGGTCTAAATTATGTCGATTGGCTCAGGAATCTGAGAATTGTTCTCACGGCTGAGAAAATAGCCTATGTCCTTGAGCAGCCTGTTCCTCCTGTTCCTGCTGATGATGTCGATGAGGCTGAGGTGATTCTTTATGAGAAGCATAAGGAAGATGCCACTCTGGCCCAATGTTATATGCTAGCCTCCATGACTAATGAGTTACAAAGGCAGCATGAAAAGATGGATGTTAGATCCATCCTATTCCATCTGGAGGAGCTCTTTGGAGCTCAGAGTAGAACAGAGAGATATGAGATATCTAAGAATCTGTTCGGGGCCAAAATGTCTGAGGGAACATCTGTGCAGACACATGTTCTTAAAATGATAGAGTGGATTGAGAGGCTGAAAGAATTAGGTTTTGAAATGAACAAGGATTTGTGCATTGACCTACTCTTGTAGTCTCTCCCATGTTCATTCTCCCAGTTCATAGTGAATTTCAACATGAATAAGATAGAGTGCTCTCTAGCAGAGCTTCTTAATATGTTGAAGATAGCTGAGGGGACAATGAACAATGGGAAATCTTCTGTGCTACTTGTTGGTAAGACCAACAAGAAGAGAAAGAATCAATCTGTTTTTAAGAAAAACAAGAAGAAAAAGCAGGATAAGCAGGGAAAGACTGCCAAGAAGGATGAGGCTAAGAAGGACAAGGGCCAATGTTTCCAATGCCATAAGGATGGTCATTGGAAGAGGAACTGTAAGTTGTATCTTGCAGAAAAGGCAAAACAGAAGCTTGGAGAAGCTTCAGGTATGTTCATGATTGTTGACCTAAACTTGTCTTATAGATCCACATCGTGGGTATTAGATACTGGATGTGCATCTCATATCTGCAATGACTTGCAGGTGCTGACAAGCAGTAGGCAATTGAACAAAGGCGAGGTTGACTTGCGACTGGGAAATGGAGCAAAGGTTGCTGCGCTCGCGGTTAGGAAGGTGAACCTCCAGATGCCTACAGGAGTTACACTAGAGCTTATAGACTGTTATTATGTTCCTTCTATAATAAAGAACATTATTTCCATTTCTTGCTTAAATAAATATGGATTTGTTGTAAGTTTTGGAAATAATGGTTGTTCTTTATTATTAAATGGTGAATTGTTTGCCAGTGGGAGCTTAATGAATGGTTTGTATATTTTAGATGTGGCATCTTCTGTGATGTGTGTGGACAAACCTCTTAAGAGAAAAAGAGGCAATGTGAATCAAGCTTATCTTTGGCATTGTAAGGTTGGTCATATCAATGAGGAAAGATTGAAAAAGTTGTGTAAGAATGGATACCTTGATCCATTTGATTATGAATCATTCACGACTTGTGAATCTTGCCTCATGGGTAAGATGACCAAGTCTCCATTTTCTGGACATGGAGAAAGAGCAAATGAGTTGTTAGAACTCATACACTCTGATGTGTGTGGACCTATGTCCATACATGCCAAAGGAGGTTATTCATACTTCATTACATTCACTGATGATTTCTCAAGATTTGGATACGTGTACTTAATGAAGTATAAATCTGAAGCTTTTGAGAAATTTGTCGAGTTTAAGAATGAAGTAGAGAAACAAACCGGGAAAAGTATTAAAACTCTTCGATCAGATCGAGGGGGTGAATACTTGAGTACGGAGTTCACACAGTTTTTAAGGGATAATGGAATATTGTCTCAATGGACTCCTCCTTATACACCTCAGCTGAATGGTGTAGCAGAAAGGAGGAATCGTACCCTATTAGATATGGTACGGTCCATGATGTGTTTTGCTGGTTTACCCTTGTCCCTATGGGGTTATGCCTTGGAGACTGCTGCACACTTGTTGAACAAAGTCCCATCGAAGTCTGTCGACTCCACTCCATATGAGATATGGAAAGGAAAGAAGCCAAATCTTAAGTACTTTAAGGTTTGGGGTTGCCCTGCCCATGTAAAGAAACATGACTCTGATAAACTGGGATCTAAGACTGAGAAGTGTAGGTTTGTGGGATATCCTAAGGAAACTTATGGATATTATTTCTACCAGCCTAGCGATCAAAGAGTGTTTGTAGCTAAACATGATGTATTCCTTAAGGAAGAGTATATCCTTGAAGGGAACAGTGGGAGCTCGGTACAACTAGAAGAAGTTCTAGAACCACAACCTGTCAGTGTACCTTCTCAAGATCCAGTACAAAGTGACCCACAAACTGTGCGTAGGTCAGGCCGGATACCTGTTCAACCAGATAGATATGTAGGACATATTTCTGGTAAGGTATCACATAATGAGGATGATGATCCTAAGACCTACGAGGAGGCAATGAGTGTCATTGACTCTAGGAAATGGCAAGAGGCCATGATATCTGAAATGGATTCCATGTACTCCAAACAAGTTTGGAACTTGGTGGATCCACCTGAGGGTATTGTACCTATTGGATGCAAGTGGATCTTTAAAAGAAAGATTGGAGTGGATGGAAAGGTTGATACCTATAAGGCAAGGCTTGTAGCGAAGGGATATCGTCAAAGGCAAGGGGTTGACTATGACGAAACCTTCTCTCCTGTAGCCATGCTAAAATCCATTAGAATTTTACTTGCCATTGCTGCACACTATGATTATGAAATCTGGCAGATGGATGTGAAGACGGCATTCCTCAATGAAAACCTTGAGGAAGAAGTGTACATGACACAGCCTGAGGGATTCACATCCAAAGAATATCCAGATAGAGTGTGCAGGCTTCAAAGGTCCATATATGGACTAAAGCAAGCATCTCGCAGTTGGAACATAAGGTTTGATGAAGCAATCAAATCTTATGACTTCGTTAAGAATGAAGATGAGCCATGTGTATATAAGAAGACAAATGGCAGTGCAATCACCTTTTTGGTACTGTATGTGGATGACATACTACTCATTGGGAATGATGTAGGTATGTTATCGTCAGTCAAAGCCTGGCTATCAAAGTATTTCTCCATGAAGGATTTGGGAGAAGCATCCTATGTGTTGGGGATTAGGATCTATAGAGATAGATCAAAGAGGATGCTAGGCTTGTCCCAATCGATGTACATAGACACCATTGTCAAAAGGTTTGGCATGGAAGACTCCAAGAGAGGTCTAATACCAATTAGACATGGAGTCTACCTCTCTAAGGAGATGTCCCCTAAAACTCCAGAAGAGAGGGAGTACATGAGTAGGGTTCCCTATGCCTCTACCATAGGGTCCATCATGTACGCGATGTTGTGTACTAGGCCTGATATAGCTTATGCTCTAAGTGTTACGAGCAGGTATCAAGCGGATCCAGGTGAACAACACTGGATAGCTGTGAAATGTATCCTTAAGTACTTGAGAAGGACTAAGGATCTATTTCTGGTTTATGGAGGAGAGGACTTGAAACTGAGAGGATACACTGACTCTAGCTTCCAGTCTGACAAAGATGATAGCAAGTCAACCTCTGGGTTCATTTTTACTCTCAATGGTGGGGCAGTGAGTTGGAAGAGTTCCAAACAAGAAACCACTGCTAATTAAACAACCGAGGCCGAGTACATTGCTGCTGCCGAGGTATCAAAGGAGGCGGTCTGGATGAAGAAGTTCATCGATGGATTGGGAGTTGTCCCAAGCATCTCTGATCCTGTCCCCATGTTTTGTGACAACAATGGGGCAATTGCGCAAGCAAAGGAGCCGAGGTCTCATCAGAAGTCCAAGCATATTCTGCGGCGTTATCACTTGATCAGAGAGATTATAGCTAGAGGAGATGTGATAGTAGACAGAGTATCTTCTGCTGATAATATTGCAGATCCATTGACTAAGCCTTTATCTCAAAGTGTGTTTGAGCGTCACCTTGGGCTGATGGGGATCAAGCATGTGGGTGATTGGCTTTAGTGCAAGTGGGAGATTGTTAGAGATGTATGCCCTTCAAGCCAATCACAAGTGTTGTGATGGTGACATTTCTTGTACAATTTCATTCAATATACTAATGGCATTTTCTTCATTATATTCTTAGCACGTTATAGTATGTTTGTTGTAATATGATGAAGTCCTTGAATATGAGCTATGATGATTGGATCATAATGAGATTGTGATAATGAGAACAGTCATCTAGATGTTTATATTCTAAATGTTCCTGGTCGTAGGATCTTCAAGAAGGGACATTGAAGATCCGGATAGACCGGTGCACGTGGTACTCACTCATGTGATGAGGGTGGTCGATCTCATAATCACCGGTGTGGTGACATCAAGGTACACGTGCAGGTGCTTGTTAGTGGAATGAGTTCACTGAACTGACCTGATCTAGAATTCCTGAATGGTAATCATGCTGACTGTCAATCAAGAGATTCTAGTGCCACAGTAGCATAGTTGGATCTTTGACCTGAGTCACTAAAGAGGTTTTGCATGGACTCCACTGAGTGTTTGATTGCTGACTTATGAACTTCAATCTTGTGGTTCTTAATAGTTAGCTATTCGGACTCAGTGGGATTCATGTGAAAAACACTTTGGTGGACAACAAGGGATCATTCACTCTCTGCATGGATTAAGAGAGAGAATGCTCTATGGACATGTACTTAGAAATCCCTGGCCAGGGTATGGGGGTTCACTGAGAAAAGGAGTTTTCTAGTGAACTGTACTTAAGAGTACAAGGGTCCATAAGATCAGGATGCTTTAGGGTTTGACAGTTTGACCGTACCCTAATTCTGATTGGAGCATTGTATGAATGAAGATCTATAACTATATGGAATCTGATGAAGGAAAGGTTCAATATGGGTTGCATCCCTCCCAAAGTCATTTGGGATCACGAGGTGTTGCTTGGTGCCGTTCGTGGTCGGAAAGCCTGATAAATCCATTAAGAGTTATTGGATTATAAATAATTAAGTTAAGAAGAGTTCTTAGCTTAATGGGCCAGAAAACCAAACAGACTATTGGGCCTAGAGGGTCACACACAATAGAGTAGTGGATAAGACGGATAAGGACAGTAATTATAAACAGTTTCTGGGTTTTTGTGAAAAATGCCAGAGTCTATAACTACACGCTGAGGTGAGAAACCCTGGCCAAGCACTAGGGTTTCTCCCCTGGCCGCCCCCCCTCTCTCTCTCTCTCCTCCCTGACCTGGGCGCGCCCCTCTCTCTCTCCTCCTCCGAAGGCGGTGGATGGTGGTGCTGAGGAGTGGCCGACTTGTGGAGATCGAGAAAGAGACTCCGTCCGTTCCTGTTGCTCGTGTGGATACATCTAGAGGCCGGACACTTAGACGGCTAGCAGCCCGACGAGCCTCTACTCGATCGTCTTCGGGCATCTGGGAATTGATTAATCCCGCAAAGGTATAGAACTGTTCTTCCTTGGCGGATTCTTAGATGAATAGTTTCTTGATTTTGATCACCAGCAACGATACGACTCTTAGG
The DNA here is from genome assembly GCA_022559845.1 of Amorphophallus konjac. Classification (NCBI taxonomy): domain Eukaryota; kingdom Viridiplantae; phylum Streptophyta; class Magnoliopsida; order Alismatales; family Araceae; genus Amorphophallus; species Amorphophallus konjac. The sequence goes on along the minus strand of CM040126.1, from coordinate 334,528,650 downwards.
GTTTCGTTGTTTCCGTTGCTCCTCTGATCGAAACCTTACAAGGATGACCCAGACGGTGCTCGTAGGTGCATTTATGGAATTAATGTGCGTTACTATGCGTACGTACGTAAGACGCGTGACGTAGATATTATTATAGCTATTTATCATTTATTATATATATACGTAAATATAAATACTTTTCCTTTCCTTCCTTTTCCTTTCTTTCTCTCTTTTTTTTCTATATATATATTTTTTTTTCTTTTCCCCTTCCCCCCTTTTTTTCTTCTTTTCTTCTTTTTTTTATTCTCCTTCTTGTCTATTTTTGTTCCTTTCCTTTTTTCTTTTCTTTTCTCTTTTTTTTAAGTGGCTATAAAAGGGGCGGGGCAGTTCGAAACTCCCCCCTTTTCATTTTCAAACCCTCTCCCTCTCTCTTCCTCTGTCTCTTCAGCTCCCGTTCCCCCTTCCTCTCTTCTCCCTCTCCTCTGTCGCCACGAGACACCGCCGCCGCTCACCGGCACCAGGGGTGAGGCTACCGCGCCCCTTTCCCCTTTCTCTTCTCCTTCCTCCCTTCTTCTTCTTCTTCTCTTCTTCCTCTTCCTATCTCCTTCTCCTTTCGTTCTCCTCTTCTCCCTTTTCTCTCTCTTTTTTTGCTCGGGGGACGACGGAGCCCTAGGCTCCTGTCTTCCTCTCCCTCCTTTCTCTTCTTCTTCTTCTTCTTCTTCTTCTTCTTCTTCTTCTTCTTCTTCTTCTTCTTCTTCTTCTTCTTCTCTCTTCCTCTTCCTCTCTTCCTCTTTTCTTCTTTCTCTCCTCTTTTCCTTCGTCTCTTCTTCCTCTTCTTCGGCATGGGGTGGAGGCGGTCATGGTGTCGGAGTGTGCCGCTGACGGGGCGCGGGCGTGCCGCTGGGGAAAGGGGTAGGTGTGCCGCTGGGGGGGGCACAGGTGTGCCGCTGGAGAAAGGGGCACGAGAGTGTGCCGCTGGGACTGGGGCACGTGTGTGCTGCTGGGGAAGGGCACGAGGGTGTGCTGCTGGAGAAGGGCACAAGTGTGCCGCTGGGTAGGTGGGCACAGGGTGTGCCGCTGGGACGGGGGGCACGGAGTGTGCCGCTGGGGCGAGGCACGGGGTGTGCCGCTGGAGAAGGGCACAAGTGTGCCGCTAGGTAGGTGGGCACAGGGTGTGCCGCTGGGACGGGGGGCACGGAGTGTGCTGCTGGGGCGAGGCATGGGGTGTGCCGCTGAAGGGAGGCAAGGGGTGTGCCACTGGAGCGAGGCACGGGGTGTGCCGCTGAAGGTCGCTAGGGTGTGCCGCTGGGAAGGCACTGGGTGTGCCGCTGAGAAGGCACGGGAGTGTGCCGCTGGGGGCCACCGGGGAGTGTACCGCTGAAGGGAGAAAAGAGCTTCTTCAACCGGAGGACCTCCGGTGTCGCCCTTGGGCACATCGTGACTTTGTTGGGGCCGTCACTCCTTGTGGATGTGCACCCGTGTTTTCCCTTTACGCCTCCGGCCTAGGGGAAACTCTGTCGAAATTTCGTCAGAAATTATTGGCATTCTTTTTAATTCAATTGTAGCGTAGCCCCTTTGTAACCTCCTTTCTTTTCATTTGTGCCTTATTCTGACTCGAGGTATCTTGCACTTTGTAGAAAGATGGCTGCCCCAAGAGATTCTGCTGCTTCTGCTACTTCCGATGCCGAGCGCGTTCCCCCACCTCTGGTGCCAGGGGTTACCTGGTTTAATGTGGAGGACTTGGACAGGGAGCATGCTGAGATAGTGGCACTAGCCTGATCATCGAGCTCTGATACCGAGACGATGGACTTTCGTAGGCTTACTCGGGTCGAGGGCAGCTTGGATTTTGACCAGGCTACGGGGGAGTACCGAAAGGACTACCCGATGGACAAGCACCTCATCCGCTTCCTAAAGCATCTCAGTCACCAGGAGAGGCGGAACTTCCAAGTTGTCAAGGACGCCGAGCGGGTGATTCTGCGGTCCTGGGACAGCCTGCTTTACAGCGTTCCGAGGAGTATCCCGATGTATCTGGTGGGAGAGGCTCGAAAATGGAAACCCGTCTTGGGGCTCGAAGCCGTGCTGCCGGCAGAGGACAAGTTGGTGTGGGCGCCTCAGTTCACCCCTGCTCGGTGGGACACAGCCACTGGGCGAGTTCGGGGCGAGCACCCCCGGTTCGGTCTGTTCTTGGCTCCCTTAAAGTGGGGGTACAGAGAAAAACCCTTCTTGCTGGATTACTTGGCCATCCGATTCAAGCATGAACTGGCGCTGGGCTAGTTCGGGGAGTTATGGCTCAAGGACGCGCATACCTTTCGGGAGGGGGTGTGGAATTCACCGAATATGTGCTGTTCAACTACTCCCCAATCCTTATCCGGGCTGGCATTTATCATAGTGTCTATGCCTCCGGTATAGCTACCCCATCTCCAGGGGCCTCTGCTGTGGGATGATTGAAGTATTCAATGCAGAGACTAATACCTTTTATACGGCAGAGGGTGAGACTTCATTGGACTTGTGGAGTCTCAGTCAACTCAGTGGCTTGCCTATTGACGGGGAGCCTTATGAAGAAGTCTGCCTCCCAGATCTGATCAAGGATGAGACCAACGGGGACGGCTACTACTCCCTCGGCTATTCGTATCGGTATCTTATGAAGGCGTACCGAGACCTGTATCAGCTGGCGTACGACGGGAATCAACCCCCTCGTGGAGACCGGAAGAGAGTCTGCATGACCTTGTGGCTGCAGTACTTCTACGACGGCCTGAAACAATACAAAGACTTCCCGCACATAGGCACTGCCGCCGCCAGTAAGAAGCGTGCTAAGCCGAAGGCTGATGTGAAGATCTCTTCCCGAGGGCGCCGAAGAGGGCCCAATCCGGCAGGGGTTGACCCGCTGACGCATTGTGCAGCGTTCCTGACTTATTGGCTGTGCTCGTTCGCCATGCCGTATGGAGACGAGACTGTCATTCGGCCGGATGCGATCTACCCGGCCTGCCAGATGGCCTGGGGTGTCAAGCTGTCTCTATGTCCCGCTACTCTGTGTCTGATCTACAAGGCGCTCGGGGATGTCAGCGCTCACCAGTTCCCGCGACAGGCACAGTATGTGTGTCCACTGCATTCAATGCGTGGGTTTGTTCCCTATTCCCAGAGTTAGCCCCACGCACCATTCAAGGCTGGGGGTTAGTTCCACGGATGCTGGAGTTTGCGAGCGTGGAGTCAGCCTCGACGTCTATGCGGCTATACGACATCCGGGGCAGGCTGACGACGGTGCCCCTTGACGCTACCGGCACTATTCACTTCTGGACCCTGGCTGCTCATTCAGGCCCATTGGTAAACAACAACCGGGAATGCAGATGTTGGAGCCAGAGCTCAGAGCCTGGGCGCTGTCCATTCGCCCAAGTGTGCTGGCTTTCCGAAAGGGGGACAGTCTGTTGCTGGAGCCGTACTATCCCTCTCGTTTCGGCAGGAATTTCGGGTACGATCAACATATCCCGACGTACAGTGCTCGCTTTGATCTGCCGGTGCGCAGTCTCCGAGGGAGCCCCACTGCTAAGACTGCCCGAACCTGGTGGGATTTCTTTCATCGGGCAGACACTACTTCCTTCAGGGTGCCAGCCCCGGGTCGGATTCCACGGGTGACCCCGGAGTACGTAAAGTAGTGGAATGCCCGGACAGCCTTCTACCGATTATCCCGGACCGACTGCTGGGATGGGGCGGAGAGGAGGTTCCTGAGCCGGCAGCCAGTGCCGGTCCTTGATATAGACCCGGAGCACCTCCTCCGGTTGAGGCAGGGCAAGGAACAGGAAGTGGCTGCATACATGATCGCACGCAAAAGGGCTCGAGAGGCCAAGCCAGCACCACAGGCTAAGCTGCCTCCGGTGGCGAAGGATGATTTCAAGAAGACCCTGCGGGACCTTTGCCACGTCGGGAGTGACCACTTGGAGCTGATGATGGGGACATCACCCAGCGTTCCCTCTGGCTAGACACCCCTCTCCCTTCTGGAGACGGGTAGGCTGCGACTGCACGACTTGATGGGTCCTCGACGACATAGAGTTTATTACTATGGACATCTTGATGTAATTTCCCTTTTCTTGAGTCTTTTTGATGTATTTTGAGTCATGTCCTAGGTGCTCATATTAGTGGATCAGCATATTGGGCTTGTTTGGCTTTGTAGCCCATCTAGAGGAGCTAGGCCCATGAGCACCCCTTCTTGCACCTTGGTTATCTGTCTTTTGTTCTTTTCTCAGGGGCTTTTGTACAAAGTTGGGATCCCTATATATAGGACCCCAACTCCCACTTGAGAAGGTTAATGAATTATTGAGTATTTTGAGCATAAGTGCATTTTCTCCGCCCCCTCTCTCTAGCTTTCTCTCTCTCTCTCTCTCTCTCTCTCTCTTCAGGGGGCGGACCCCTTCTCTCTCCTCCTCTCTCTCTCCCCTGGGCGCACCTGCCCCTTCACCTTCCCCACTTGCCACATCAGCAGCCACATCAGCCCCCACCCTTTCACATCCCCTAGGTCCATAACTCCCATTAACACTTCCACATCCCCCAAGTGACTCTCCCAATCCCCCACACACCTTCCCCACCTCCAAGGCAACCATCCCTCTTCCCCAAGCAACCTTCCCACTCCCCCACACCCCATTCATATCCCTAGGGCGGATTAACCCCCCCCCATACCCTGCTGGTTGCGCACCCACCACCATAGCCCACCCCCATTCCCTTGGCCGACCCCCACCACCCCTTGGATAGCTTCGGCCCCCCCACTCCCCTCCACCCTCCAACACCCCATTCCACCTACTCCGCCCCTCTCCTCACCCCCACCACCCCTTTCCCCCATCTGCAAACACCCCCATTTCCCTCCATTACCAAAACTTCAACCCCCCCTTAACCTAATCCCACCTCCATCCCCTTACCTAGATCACATCTGCAGGTGACAGAAGACGGTCCGTCTTGCAGAAGCTCCCCTGCGTTCATACGGAGACATCTGAGGGCATACCTTAACATTCTGGAAAGGTCGTCCTGTCCACTTCGCAGGTGAGGTGGAATCGTCCAGTTCCGAGTTCGTGACCGCCCGTGACAGCTGTTCTACCCCGACTGCGCCAGACACCACCTGCAGCCAGCCTGAGCCCGATTGGAAGCTGCTTCACGACCAACGGTGGAGGAATCAGGCTGAAGTCTCTTCTTCAAAATTCTTCCTCCCCCTGTCCACTTCCAGGAGCAGAAGGCAGAACTTAATTCGGCATCCGAGATCCAGAGTTGCAAACGTTCTTCCTCAGTCGCATGGATCTGTCTCCTGCAGTCGACAGCGACCAGTACCTACTCTTCAGGGCACACCAACCGCCCACGGCCTCTGATTGCAACCCCGTTGACTCCTGCTGAAAGCCACCTCAACCATGGAGACAACGCCACTGGTTTCGTGCCATTTGGAGCTCGGGAGTGCCCGTGACAGCGTCTGCAACCTGCTGCTACAGAACCTGGACCACGCGGTGCAGCCTCTGCAGAGAATCAGAACCAGCTTGCAAGCTCTGCCACGGCGAACCACGGCGGAATCAGGCTGAGGTTTCTTCTTCAAAGATCTTCCTCCCCCTGTCCCCGACCAGGAGCACGAAACAGAAGTACATTCGGCATCCGGGAGCTCCAGTTCTGATTTTTCTCCTGCAGTCACGCGGGACTGCCCTCATCAGTCTTCTGCGACCAACAGTCACTCTTCGGCGTCCCCCAGGACATCCCGACCTCCGGCAGCCTCCCCGCCAGTTTTTCTGCAACGAGGGCCCGACCACGGTCCCAGAATTCCTAACAGTTCGAGATTCGGAGCTCGGGAGCCCAAGGTACAACCTCTGCATCCTACTGCCTCAGATCTGAAGCCGCCAGCGCCAGATTCCTTCATCCTGTTCGAGCTTCCACCACGACCAGCGACGGCGTCAGAAGAATTTGATAAAAATCAGAGTTGTCCCAGCCCCTATTACGAAGAAATCCCCTCTGGTTTCGTTGCCGGAAAAATTCTTGAGGATGAGCTACGACTGCAACAGCGGCATCCTATCCCTTCTCACAGCAAGTGAGCAGATCCACGTCGGCTTCCGTTCCGTCATCCTCGGCGAGTTTTCCCCTCCCGCCTGGCCGGCTTAGCGCCCCTCCCTGCGTGGAGGTAGTGTTTGATGTAAGTTTGATTTCCCCCACCCCTAATCCAACCCTCCTGCGTGAGGAGTAGTTCATGTACTAAACAGCTCAAGCGACATCGACGCAGTGTGCGGGATCCACACTTCCCCGCTCGCCCACATCTCCGAACGGGGTTGGTTTCTTCAAACCAGCCAGGTGAACTCTAAACTTTGCTCCATTAATCTTAGTACTTGTTTGTTTAATATCCGTAGATATAGCTCCGTTGTGCATGCGAGCGAGTGCCCGATCCCGGCTCCACCTTCATAGTGTGGTCACCGTGGTGAAAGTAAGCGAGTGGGACCTAGTGCCCCAATTGGCACCGGCCAGCCCCATAAGCGTGGGCTACGTATCCTCGGGATGGCAACCCTAGCCCTGCTGGCACTCTACCAGCAAGGGTCTTGATCCATCACCTCTCCCTAGCATCCTTTAGTCACCCCGGGCTCTCGTGTGTGCGACGGCGTTTTGGCCCCGATTTATCAACTTACTTGTTATGTGATTGTGAATGCGGAATAGGTCCTAAGAATACTTTTGGCTTGCTACATACCCCGTAGCGGTGTCACATCAAATTGGTATCAGAGCAAGTTTTAGACTTGTCTCTACAAGCCTAGGTCCAAGGGCAAGTGCATTTCTATCCCGTTTGTCATCATTGTGCATGTCCACCCGTAGGGGCACCATATATCGGGTTGATCCTTCTAATTCCAATCCACCAATAGATCCCAATGCTCATGACAACCAAAACAACCCAAGGGAAGCTCCCCAAACTCCTATGGATCGAATTGAGGATGCCATTCAAGTCCTCACGGAGCAAATGAATGGAATTTCCACCAGATTAGAAAGACTAGAAGAAGCTAGGGCCCCACCTAGGAACCATGCCCAAAGAGTTCCTCCTCCGCGGGTTGAACATGAGAGGGAAGACCTAGATGATGAGTGGAATCGTGAGCAAGAGAGAGCCCCACAACCTCGATACCATGATAGGCGACCACGTGAGGATCATGATGAATTCCTACTAAGAATGATCAAAGTGGAAGCTCCTAATTTTGATGGGTCTCATAACCCTAGTGTCTATAAAGAATGGGAGCATGGCATGGACCAATACTTCGAATGGTATCCCATGTCAGAGGAGAGAAAGGTTAGGTTGGCCAAGATGCACCTCCTCAAACTAGCCAAAACCTATTGGCTAAAGGTTGAAAACCAAAGGAGGATCAGGCGTGAGGAACCCATCAACACTTGGCTAGACATGAAAGATCAACTTAGGAACAAATATCTTCCCATCTCCTATAGCCAACTTCTTCTTGATGAATGGCAAAGCCTTACCCAAGAGGGAAAAACCGTGGAAGAGTATATTGAAAAATTTGATTCATATCTCCTAAGGTGTGGTGTGGTTGAAGATCCAGCCGTTACGTTATCCCGGTTTAGGAATGGTCTCCTTCCCCACATCAAACGGGAGCTTTTTATGAGGGAAGTGCATAGCTTGGAAATTGGCTATCAAATAGCCCGGGATGTAGAGAGATTTGCTAGGAATCCTAGGTTTGCCCCCCCCCAAGGGCCCGGGACCCCGTCCCAACCTACCTCCTTTGCTAAGAACACCTCCTCCTCCCAATGGGGGAACCCCCACCCGGCCCTACCACCAACCAACCACTCCCACCCCCACAAAGACCACTCCACTCAACCCCCCTTCTCAAAGGGAAGACAACTCCAAAGGGAAGACCCCAATGAGCAATACGGTCAAGTGTTTTCGATGCCATGGCTATGGCCACATAGCCACCCAATGTCCCTCCAAGGTGATGTCAAGCCTAGTTATTGAGAGTGAACCTTCTACTACCCAGGAAACACATGAGAGTCCTATTGAGGAATACGAGGCTGCTTTAGGATGGGAAGAGGAATACAATGAGCAATTCTTTGAGGAAGGGATAGAAGAGGACCCACACTCCAGCCACCTAGGGGTGATAAGATGCACCCTCACCCAACCACAAGAGGATGACTGGCGGAGGACTTCCATTTTTCACACATTTGTCAAGATCGGGGATCATGTTAGGAAGGTCATCCTAGACAACGGGAGTTGTATCAACGCCGTGTCTCCGGACACCGTCAAATTCCTAGGGCTTACCCCTACACCCCACCCCAAACCCTATCGTGTGTCCTGGATAAACAACCACTCCCTACCCGTCGACACATGTTGTCTTATCCCCATCACCTTCTCATCCTACCAAGGGCAAATATGGTGTGATATCATACCGATGGCTGTAGGAAGCATCCTATTGGGTAGACCTTGGATATATGATGTCAATGCTACCATCCATGGGAAAACAAACACATGCACCTTTGACCACGAGGGGAAGAGTATCCGCCTCAACCCCTCCCCTCCCCAAAAAGAACCACCCACCAAGGGAATCCTTCCTACACCACCAAAACCCAGGGCCTCGTCCACACCAACCCAACCAAAAACCCAAAACCCCACCCTTGAACTTCCCACCGGGCCAGTCAAAGGCCTCCACCTCATCACTAGGAAAGAGCTCGAGGAAGAAATAACCCGAGGGACACCCCTTTGTGCTATTGTCATATGTCTTGGAGAGGCAACCCCCTCCAATCCTCACCCCGTGGAAATCCACCCTCTCCTGGAAGAATTTAAGGACGTTTTCCCCGAGGAGCTCCCCACCAACTGCCACCCATGAGGGATGTCCAACATGCCATTGATCTTGTCCCCGGAGCCACCCTCCCAAACCTTCCCCACTACCGCCTCAACCCCACTGAGCATGCTGAACTAAGGAGGCAAGTGGAGGAACTCATAAGAAAAGGCTTCCTCCGTCTTAGCAAGAGTCCTTGTGCTGTCCCAGCCCTCCTCACACCTAAGAAAGATGGGACATGGCGGATGTGTGTCGACAGTAGGGCCATCAACAAGATCACGGTCAAGTACAGGTTTCCCATACCTAGGCTTGACGACATGCTTGACATGCTAGCCGGGGCCACCATTTTCTCCAAAATAGATCTCAAAAGTGGCTACCATCAGGTTAGGATAAGGCTAGGAGATGAATGGAAAACATCCTTTAAAACCAAGGATGGGCTCTATGAATGGCTGGTGATGCCTTTTGGGCTCTCTAATGCCCCAAGCACCTTTATGCGCCTTATGACCGAGGTCCTAGGGCCCTACATTGGAGTCTTCCTGGTAGTCTACTTTGATGACATCCTCATCTACAGCCAGTCCAAAGAAGCCCATCTCAGTCACCTTAGGCAAGTCTGCACCACTCTTAGGAAAGAGAGCCTCTTTGCCAATTTTGGAAAATGTCAATTCATGACAAAGTCCATTACCTTCCTTGGGTATGTTGTCTCCACCGAAGGAGTATCCATGGACCCTGAAAAGGTCCAAGCCATCCTCGATTGGCCGGAACCCCGCACTCTCCATGAAGTCCAGAGCTTTCATGGGCTAGCCACCTTTTACCAAAGGTTCATCCGTGGGTTTAGCACAGTCACAGCCCCTATCACCGACTGCCTCAAAAAGGGGACCTTTGTGTGGACCAAGTCTGCAACTAGAGCCTTCCAAGAACTCAAAGAGAGGATGACCCAAGCCCCTGTACTATGCCTCCCTGACTTCTCCAAAGTCTTTGAGGTGACTTGTGATGCCTCCGGGGTAGGAATTGGCGGGATCCTTAGTCAGGAAGGACATCCAGTGGCCTATTTTAGTGAGAAGTTGTGTGATGCCAGGATGAGATACTCCACCTACGACAAGGAATTTTATGCCGTGGTTCAATCCCTCCGGCACTGGAGACACTATCTCTTGCCGAAAGAATTTGTCATATTCTCTGACCATGAGGCCCTGAAATACCTCAATTCCCAGCAGAAACTGAATGCTCGGCATGCCCGATGGGTTGAATACATCCAGGCCTACACATTTGTAATCAAACATAAGGCCGGAAGTGAAAACCGTGCTGCCGATGCCCTCAGTAGGAGAATTTCCTTGCTAGCTACCATTAGGGTGGAAGTCATAGGATTTGAAAGACTCAAGGAAGAGTATTCTGATTGCCCGGACTTTGGTCCAATCCATACCACTCTGTCCACCCTCTCACCTAGGGAACATCAAGGATTCATCTTAGAGGACGGGTTCATTTTCAAAGGCCATAGACTTTGCATACCTAGAACCTCTCTACGGGACTTCCTGATCTGGGAGTTACATGCAGGAGGCCTTGCTGGGCATTTTGGGGTGCATAAGACCATTGCTTTGGTTGAGGGTCAGTTCTACTGGCCAAGTCTCAAAAGGGACGTAGCCAAAATTGTAGGACAGTGCCAGATATGTGCCTCAGCCAAACAAACAAGGCAGAACACTGGCCTCTACACACCACTCCCTGTCCCTGACCGTCCTTGGCAAGACTTAAGCATGGACTTCGTCTTAGGCCTACCTAGAACTCAAAAAAGGCATGATTCCATCTTTGTAGTCGTGGATAGGTTTTCCAAGATGGCCCATTTCATCCCCTGTTCCAAAACCTCTGACGCCTCTCATGTGGCCCGCCTATTCTTCGATGAGGTAGTTCGCCTCCATGGCCTACCCAAGACCATCATTTCTGATAGGGATGTCAAATTCACTAGCTATTTCTGGAAAACTCTCTGGCACCTAATGGGGACCCTTCTCAAATTTTCCACGGCCTATCACCCTCAAACTGACGGCCAGACCGAAGTCATTAATAGGAGCCTTGGGAATCTACTCCGGTGTCTTGTTGAGGATCACCCCGGGAATTGGGATCTCATATTACCCCAGGCAGAGTTTGCATACAACAATTCAGTGAATAGGTCGATAGGGATGAGCCCATTTGAAGCTGTGCATGGGTACAAACCTAGAAAGCCTACAGATCTCATTCCTTTGCCACCACATGCTAGAGTGTCTATTAGTGCTGAGTCATTTGCCCAACACATGAAAGAATTGCATGAAGAAATCTGCAAACACATTAACAAAAGCAATGAGGTGTATAAAAAGTCAGCCGATTCCCACCGTCGCCACCAGGAGTTTCACGTAGGTGATTATGTGATGGTAAGAACTGAGAGGCTTTCCCCTGGGAATGTCTCCAAACTAAGGTCGCGTGGATCAGGCCCCTTCCAGGTTTTAAAGAGGATTGGCACAAACGCTTACGTGTTGGACCTCCCCGAGGAGTACGCAGTAAGCCCCACATTCAATGTGGCTGACTTGGTGCCATATAGGGGACCCACGGTGACACCCAGTGAGGAAATTGAGCCTGTTCCACCTTCTGAGAGAGCCACCACACATGAGAGAGTTCAACCAATCCAGAGAGGCCAACGGGAGCAAATAGAGCGGATATTGGATGAACAGGTCACTGTCACCCGGAGCAAAGCGTACGAGCGATACTTGGTCAGGTGGAAGGGCCGGCCCCCTTCAGATGATTCATGGGTGAGCAGGGAGGATCTTCAGCAGCTGGACCCCGACCTCCTGGAGCATTACCGCAGCCGAGAGGACCCTTTCTCGACAGAGTCGAGCTCTTCACAGCCCGGGGGAGTTAATGGGGACATCACCCAGCGTTCCCTCTGGCTAGACACCCCTCTCCCTTCTGGAGACGGGTAGGCTGCGACTGCACGACTTGATGGGTCCTCGACGACATAGAGTTTATTACTATGGACATCTTGATGTAATTTCCCTTTTCTTGAGTCTTTTTGATGTATTTTGAGTCATGTCCTAGGTGCTCATATTAGTGGATCAGCATATTGGGCTTGTTTGTCTTTGTAGCCCATCTAGAGGAGCTAGGCCCATGAGCACCCCTTCTTGCACCTTGGTTATCTGTCTTTTGTTCTTTTCTCAGGGGCTTTTGTACAAAGTTGGGATCCCTATATATAGGACCCCAACTCCCACTTGAGAAGGTTAATGAATTATTGAGTATTTTGAGCATAAGTGCATTTTCTCCCCCCCCCCTCTCTCTAGCTTTCTCTCTCTCTCTCTCTCTCTCTTCAGGGGGCGGACCCCTTCTTTCTCCTCCTCTCTCTCTCCCCTGGGCGCACCTGCCCCTTCACCTTCCCCACTTGCCACATCAGCAGCCACATCAGCCCCCACCCTTTCACATCCCCTAGGTCCATAACTCCCATTAACACTTCCACATCCCCCAAGTGACTCTCCCAATCCCCCACACACCTTCCCCACCTCCAAGGCAACCATCCCTCTTCCAGAAGCAACCTTCCCACTCCCCCACACCCCATTCATATCCCTAGGGCGGATTAACCCCCCCCCCATACCCTGCTGGTTGCGCACCCACCACCATAGCCCACCCCCATTCCCTTGGCCGACCCCCACCACCCCTTGGATAGCTTCGGCCCCCCCACTCCCCTCCACCCTCCAACACCCCATTCCACCTACTCCACCCCTCTCCTCACCCCCACCACCCCTTTCCCCCATCTGCAAACACCCCCATTTCCCTCCATTACCAAAACTTCAACCCCCCCTTAACCTAATCCCACCTCCATCCCCTTACCTGGATCACATCTGCAGGTGACAGAAGATGGTCCGTCTTGCAGAAGCTCCCCTGCGTTCATACGGCGACATCTGAGGGCATACCTTAACATTCTAGAAAGGTCGTCCTGTCCACTTCGCAGGCGAGGTGGAATCGTCCAGTTCCGAGTTCGTGACCGCCCGTGAGAGCTGTTCTACCCCGACTGCGCCAGACACCACCTGCAGCCAGCCTGAGCCCGATTGGAAGCTGCTTCACGACCAACGGTGGAGGAATCAGGCTGAAGTCTCTTCTTCAAAATTCTTCCTCCCCCTGTCCACTTCCAGGAGCAGAAGGCAGAACTTAATTCGGCATCCGAGATCCAGAGTTGCAAACGTTCTTCCTCAGTCGCACGGATCTGTCTCCTGCAGTCGACAGCGACCAGTACCTACTCTTCAGGGCACACCAACCGCCCACGGCCTCTGATTGCAACCCCGTTGACTCCTGCTGAAAGCCACCTCAACCATGGAGACGACGCCACTGGTTTCGTGCCATTTGGAGCTCGGGAGTGCCCGTGACAGCGTCTGCAACCTGCTGCTACAGAACCTGGACCACGCGGTGCAGCCTCTGCAGAGAATCAGAACCAGCTTGCAAGCTCTGCCACGGCGAACCACGGCGGAATCAGGCTGAGTTTCTTCTTCAAAGATCTTCCTCCCCCTGTCCCCGACCAGGAGCATGAAACAGAAGTACATTCGGCGTCCGGGAGCTCCAGTTCTGATTTTTCTCCTGCAGTCACGCGGGACTGCCCTCATCAGTCTTCTGCGACCAACAGTCACTCTTCGGCGTCCCCCAGGACATCCCGACCTCCGGCAGCCTCCCCGCCAGTTTTGCTGCAACGAGGGCCCGACCACGGTCCCAGAATTCCTAACGGTTCGAGATTCGGAGCTCGGGAGCCCAAGGTACAACCTCTGCATCCTACTGCCTCAGATCTGAAGCCGCCAGCGCCAGATTCCTTCATCCTGTTCGAGCTTCCACCACGACCAGCGACGGCGTCAGAAGAATTTGATAAAAATCAGAGTTGTCCCAGCCCCTATTACGAAGAAATCCCCTCTGGTTTCGTTGCCGGAAAAATTCTTGAGGATTAGCTACGACTGCAACAGCGGCATCCTGTCCCTTCTCACAGCAAGTGAGCAGATCCACGTCGGCTTCCGTTCCGTCATCCTCGGCGAGTTTTCCCCTCCCGCCTGGCCGGCTTAGCGCCCCTCCCTGCGTGGAGGTAGTGTTTGATGTAAGTTTGATTTCCCCCACCCCTAATCCAACCCTCCTGCATGAGGAGTAGTTCATGTACTAAACAGCTCAAGCGACATCGACGCAGTGTGCGGGATCCACACTTCCCCGCTCGCCCACGTCTCCGAACGGGGTTGGTTTCTTCAAACCAGCCAGGTGAACTCTAAACTTTGCTCCATTAATCTTAGTACTTGTTTGTTTAATATCCGTAGATATAGCTCCGTTGTGCATGCGAGCGAGTGCCCGATCCCGGCTCCACCTTCATAGTGTGGTCACCGTGGTGAAAGTAAGCGAGTGGGACCTAGTGCCCCAATTGGCACCGGCCAGCCCCATAAGCGTGGGCTACGTATCCTCGGGAGGGCAACCCTAGCCATGCTGGCACTCTACCAGCAAGGGTCTTGATCCATCACCTCTCCCTAGCATCCTTTAGTCACCCCGGGCTCTCGTGTGTGCGACGGCGTTTTGGCCCCGATTTATCAACTTACTTGTTATGTGATTGTGAATGCGGAATAGGTCCTAAGAATACTTTTGGCTTGCTGCATACCCCGTAGCGGTGTCACATCAGCTGACCAATTATCCGTTTCCCATGGAGGAAGGAGGCACACCCGCGAGGAGCTGGCGTCCGGAGAGGAACGGAACCCAGAGAATTACAAGGACACCATATGGCTCTACGTCCTTCTCCGGGTGCATGGGTTGAAGATTGAAGATCTTGGGGTGGCCATCTTGGGCAAGCACTCCATATTGCCTATTATTATGCTGAGGGATGGGGGATGGACCACTTCATCCTCTTCTGCCACTTAGCCGCCAAGAAGCACGCGGACCTGGCTGCCCTCGCCGATCGTTGCCAGAAAATCGTGGATGTATGCTGGCTAGTCCAGGAGGCGGCTCGTCGGGACAAGGAACCATCCCTCAGCTACTGGCCGATAGCGCTGCGACTGTACACCGGCCCACATGGTATTTAGTGTTTTCTTCTTTTACTTGTGCTTTTCAATGTTGCCTTTTCCTTGGGTGCTGGAAGCTGATCGGGTCCCGCGTTCTTCTTCTTCTTTTCTTAAACAGACAACCCCGATAGCGTCCAGATGGCGACGTATCGCAATCTCCTTCGGCAGGCAGGCAAGCCTGCTTACTTCGAGGAGGCGCCAGTGGCTCCGACTACGACCCCTCTGCCTTCGCCTGCGAAGAGGCCCCGGGCGAAATCGCCCGTGAAGAAGGTGGTAGATGCTGCCAAGGCGGCCGGGTGGCGGAAGGCAAAGCGACGAAAGACGGAGGCCGCCAAAGCTGCGTCGACCATTCCCCCGGTGCCTTTGATCTCTTCATTCAAGGAGTTTGAAGCTGCTCGAGCCGAGCCGAGTCGGCCTGCAGGTTGGGTTTCTTCTTCTTTGAGGCTCTTCAAGATTTATTTAGACATTAAGAGGGACGCTTCTTGTAACACATACATTTTTATTTCAGCTATCGCCGAGAGGCCCGCACCCTTATCTATCCCAGGCGTGGGTGAAGCTGTGACCCATGGGGCCGTGGAATCCGTCGAAGAGACCTTCTTCGCCCCAACTCCCGCCACCGAAGTTGAAGGAGGTATATTACTTTCTTTGCTAGTCGCTTTGATTAAAAAAATTTCTTGAAGCTTTACGGGCCTGACTGAACCCGGACCCTGCTTTGCCTGGCAGGAGCTGATGTGGTAGCCCCTCAACCGGAGGCGGACCCCGAGACATCTCGGTTCGGGCAGACATACCAGAAGAAGGGGTGGCGGTCAGGGAAGTCGTGGTTGCCTGTCCGGCGCGACGACGAGCCGACCCCGGATGCTGAGGCGGGGGCTGCCTTCACAACGAAAGAGGTGCCCACTAGGACTAAGTCTTCGTCGGGCGAGAGGGTAGATTATGGCTATTCTTCAGATGAAGTGCTTTCAACTGAGGGTATCCCCGGGGAGCCCAACTTTCAAGTTCCTACCTGGAAAGCCCCGGTACTACCCATTTCTCTTAGCCTGGTGAAGCGGGCACCCGTAAGTGCAAACCTGTTAATTCAGGTTTCTTTCTTGAGGTCGTCAACTAACCTCTTCGATATCATTGTTTTTGGCTTCCAACAGGAACATGCCCCGTCAAAAGATGTAGCAATCCACGCCCCGGGTTTAGAAGCCGGGGGCATAAGAAGCATAAGAATCCACCCCGACCCGGTAGTATGAGAAGAAATAGAGTCGCACCCCGGCTTAGGGGCATTCGAAGAAGAAATGTACCCCGCCATGGGGGCATATGAAGCAAAAGAAACACGCCCCGCATGAGGGGTATGAAAATAAGAATTTACACCCCGCCTGGGGGCATAGAAACCATAAAGGATATACCCCCGCCACGGGGATACATGAAGAGAACCCATCCCGCCTCGGAAGCACAAGAAGGAGAAGAATACACCATGGCCTGGGGGCTTTGAAGAAGAAACACGCCCCCTCCATGGGAGACAAAGCTACACCCCGACTCAGGGGTATCTGAAGAGAGATCACCCCGCCACGGGGTCGTAAGAAGCAAAAGAAACTACACCCCGCTCTGGGGGCATAAAAAAAAGGAGATACACTCCGCCCCTGGCGCATAAGAAGCAGAGGCATCTACCCCGCTCTGGGGGCATAAAAAAAAGAGAGATACACTCCACCCTTGGCGTATAAGAAGCAGAGGCATCTATCCCGCTCTGGGGGCACAAAAAAAGAGATACACTCTGCCCTTGGCGCATAAGAAGCAGAAGCATCTACCCCGACCCGGGGGCACAGAAGCGAAGAGACATATATCCTGATATTATACGCCGACTACTACGACTCCCCTATGGCAGGCGTCAAACTACAGTGGGATGTTTGTGTTACATCAAAATGGTATCAGAGCAAGTCGTCCAATTTGTCCCAACAAGCAGGGGTCCTGCGGTTCGAGGTTCGAGAATCAAGGTTTGAGGTCGAACCTTCTCCAAGCGGAGGGGTTTGATGAGATCATCACA
The DNA here is from genome assembly GCA_022559845.1 of Amorphophallus konjac. Taxonomy (NCBI): domain Eukaryota; kingdom Viridiplantae; phylum Streptophyta; class Magnoliopsida; order Alismatales; family Araceae; genus Amorphophallus; species Amorphophallus konjac. The sequence goes on along the minus strand of CM040126.1, from coordinate 334,511,854 downwards.
AGGTCGTCAGGCAATGCGGACAACTATCAAATTATATCTGCTAATTCTAAGTGTTTATTGTTAATGGGCCACAATAGTGGGCCTATATGTGTGTTTTCTTTTTGAAATAAGATGTATAAGAGTCTTTTTTATTAATGTCTTTTAGTCTTCCCACTAGAGATTTAATGAGTCTTAGGTATTAGTTGAAGTTTTAATGAGCGTCTTTTGGTCTTCTTTGGGAGTCTATAAAAGTGTCATGTACCCTCTCTTTACAGCAATGAAATATGAAGTGAATCAAACTTTTTGGAAACAATGTGAAACCTCCTCCACCTCTATCTCTCTCTCCTCCCCTCCTTTCTCTCCTACGTCTTCTCCTCTCCCTCTTTCTCCTAGCCTTCCCCATTTCAGAAGCGTCCCTCCCTCTAGTCCTCTCTTTTCTTCTCGCTCTCTTGGCCTTCCCCAGGCAACCCTCCCTTCCCCCTCCGGCGTCTCTCTCTCTTCCCCATCTCTCCTCACCCTTCTCTTCTCAGACCAATCCCTCTCCCTTCTCTTGCTTCCTTTCTCCTCCTCTCCCATCGCAGATCTTGCTTCTCTTCACCCTTTTAGCCATTGCGGCCTCTCCCCCTCCCTTTCTCTCTCTAGCCCAATCTGCACCACCATCTGCACAAGGCCTCACCTCCCTCTCCCTCTTCCACACTGTCTGCTAGACCTCTCACTCCTTTTCCCCCTCTCTCCTAACGAGCCAGCCTTTCCCCCGTTCTCATCTCCCCCTCGTCTGGCATCTTCCCCTATGCCTCCCGATCTCTCTCTCCCTCTCTCTAAAAGTCCCACAGTCACGGCACTCACCTTCACAGCCTCCACCACACCACTCCATTCCTTCTCTTTCTCTCTCTAAATCTTCTCTTTCTCCCTTTCACCATCCTTCACATCGACCTCACTCTCAGCCCTCTCTACCTCTCCCCTTTGCACCCCTCCGGCCTTCCCCTCCTCTCGTCTCACTTCTCTCTCTTTTCCCTGCTACACCACCGGACCACCCACCCCTCTCCCATGCACCCCCCCTCCTTGCACCCCACAGAACGCCGATGGCCCCATCCCATGTTGTCCTACAACCCCCATCCATGAAACAGGGCCACCGCAACCACCGCCGGTGTGCCTCACCCTCCTCCCTGATCTTCTGTAGGATCACACGCCTACAACAGTCCTAGCCCACGCCTCCGGCAGCCAACCACGTCTGCCCACTGCCCGCCGCGGCAGCCCCCACGTCCATAGCGGTCGCTGCTCACCACCGCCGCACCCTGCTCGCCACCGGCTGGATCCTCTTCTCAAGGGGCAGCTGCAGCTTCAGCTCGGACGTCCACGGAGAGGGAGAGAGCTCAGGAGAGGGGCCCGTTTTGGGCTGTTGTCCCGCTAGGCAAAAATGGGCTCCGCCCAGAGCGACGACTGCTCGATCTCGTCTGCAGCAAGAGGCCGGCGACCTCTGTTCTGTCCCTGCTATGTCAGTGACGAAGCTCCTCTCAGCACCGGCGAACCGGTGAAGTTGTCTGCTTCGGTATCCATGACCGTTCTCGCAATCTAGCATTGCCAACCCTGGTGACAGTCAGGATGGCTAAGTTGCCGTCTGATGCATCCATAGAGGTTGTCAAAATAGCCCCGAAGCGATGCTCTGTCCAGCCGGGATGTGTGACAATAAGAGCGCAGCAGCACCGACGAGTATCAGGCCATGGAGGTTGTGCTCGATGACGCAGGTGGAGGAGTGCAAGGTGATCACCAGGATGCTGCCCATCCTACTGAGCACCATCCTCATGAACACTTGCATGGTGCAGCTACAGACCTTCTCCGTGGTGCAGGGCCAGATGATGGACCTCACCCTCGAGCCCACTTCGACGTTCCTGCCCCTCCAACTCCTAGCAGGCCAAGCATGGCCTCCCCATCGCCGGCGGGCTACCACCGCTGCCGCCGTCCACGGCCCCATCACCAGCCATCGCCGCACTTCCCCACCGCGGAGTCGACTACCGTTTTCTCTCTTCCCTCCCTCTCTCTCTCTCTCTCTACGGGATGACCATCTAAAAAAAAAGAGTCCCTCTCATCCTCTCTATTCTCTCTCTTCTATCTCTCTCCTAAGTATTCTTTCTTATCTATCTTCTCTTCTTTCTCTCTCACATGTCTCTCTCTCTCTCTCGTTACGTTTCTTTGAGAAGGAAACAAAAGAAAAATAAAATGCAAAGAAAGAGTTAGTTACGTGAGGTGCATGGCTGCCATGTTCTCACGTGAGATGCATGGCTTGCCATGATCTCACCTATTCTCTTGCTCTCTCTCTCGGAAAAAAAAAGACAAAAAGGGCATAAATATTTCTTTTGAAAAAAATGAAAAGAGGAGTTCATGGAAGAAAAAGAAAAAAAAGAAAAAAGGTGACAAAAAAAAGGAGAGAGAAGAAGAATGAAAAAAAAGGAGGAAAAAAATGAAACAAAAAAAGAAAATTTTGGACCCGGATGTTTGTGTTACATCAGATTGTGTCTGAAAAGAAAATTTCCCTGGATAAAAGGACCACCCTCTCTGCAAGCTAACCCATGGGAATTAAGGTTCTACAGGCTCCTTTGGTCAAACCCTTTTTTTATTATTCTAGCCATTCAAGTTACAAAGAAATGGAGGGAAACTTGCTACCTTCTCCCTTCATAAATAGAACGGCCCTTCCACCATGGAAGAGTTGGCCGACCATTGCATCAAAGGAAGTATTCTTTAGCTCGTGCCCAAGAAGAAGAAGAAGAGAAGAAGAAGAGAAAAAAAAGAAGAAGAAAAGAAGAAGAGTGAGAAGGCCCCTCCACCCTTGTCTGACCCAGTCTAGTGGTGAAAAGAGAAGTGAGCTGAGGAAGCAAAATCCCAACCTTGAAGAGAATGCTTCATGACTCAGTCAGACGCTACAGTTGGCTTTTCAGCTCTGATTGATGTTTTCATTTCCTGCTTTAAACTCCATGTCTTTGTATGTGTGTCCGGTGCTCAAGTTAAAGACCAGAAGTGTTTTTGTTGCACTTGCAGCTTGTTTCTTTTTTTGTTTGTGTGTGTGTGTTGAGGACTTCATCCTCGTGTGGAAAAATCTCACCGGTTCGGTGAGGGGTAGATGTAGGTCTGCGGGTTTACAGACTGAGCCACCTTAAAAATCTCTTGTATAGTGGTGTGTCCTTGTGTGTTTGCCTCCATTTCTTCTACCTCCATTTAACAGGGACGCGCGTTTTATTTCACCATCTTTGATATGCCCGAACACTGCACATTATATTAGCAGTTCATTGTTTGGCAGCACTCTTGCTGTATGAACAAAGGCTCTCACACTCACCTAAGAAAGCACTCTGATAATCTGTATCTACGCATGTAAATCTTAGGTGTTTGATATTACTCTACTGCATGAAACATCTGTGACCTTGTAATCTTAGATCTATAGTTTCAATAGGTCACCAGTTGTTCATTTGATTGTTGTCCCAAGGACAGTCTGTGAGCCTCAGAGTGCTCATCTCTGGGAGATCACTTTCTCATAGCAGTTGTTCAACAAATTAGTGTTTGAGCTGTAGTAGACTTGCCTGACTGTTGATTGCTCAATTTATATTCCTTCAAGTCGTCAGCTCTTAATCTTGAGTAGTTTGACGCTTTGAGAATCTATATCAAGCACTTACATGTCTAAGTATCACCGCTATATCTGCTGTGTTCAAACCAGAACATTGTCTGGTCAAAATAAGTTTTTAAAGAGGGCATTTTTATAAGGGGATCTATTCACCCCCCCTCTAGATCTGGTTGCACCCAAGCAAGGGACCCAACAAGTCACATGTCGCGTGACTGGAGCGCTACCCACTAGAAGCAAGGTCAGATGCGTCCATTGATGACTTAGTCCGTGCCTCAGGTGTCTCCCTACTCACCTGTGGACATGCAAAATTGCACGCCTGCATGTCCCAACCAGTCCATCATCAACAACAATGTCAACTGAAGAAACTACGTGGAAGAGGAGCCACCCGGACTCCCCGAACGCACACACACTACTGTGAAGCCATCTCCGGAGTCACGACAGTGAAGAGAAATCAACCACCAAGAGCCCCACAATCCCTGGGCCTCGAAGAAAATCAAATGGGCCACAACTCGCGCTCACGACGGGCTCAGAACTGCCATTTAGCCCCTTCAACGGCATGCCCCTGATGCCCCTTCAGCGGCACACCCCAATGCCCCTCAGCGGCACGCCCCTGATGCCCCTTCAGCGGCATGCCCCAACGCCTCTCAGCGGCACCCCCTTGATGCCCCTTCAGCGGCACGCCTTCATAGGCCTTCAACGGCACACCCCTGATGCCCCCTCAGCGGCACTCCCCAATAGCCCTTCAGCGGCACACCCCGTTGGCCCTTCAGCGGCACACCCCCAACGCCCTTCAGCGGCACACCCTTTGGGCTCTTCAGCGGCATGCTTGCCGTGTCTTCCAGCGGCACGCCCTTTTGGCCCTCTCAACGACACGCTTGTTTAGCCCAGCGGCACAACGTTCAGGTATTTCAACGGCACGTCCGGCAGACCAAATCTCGTGCCCATGCCCTACAGATCTTTGGCGCGCAGTAGGCTGTCCGAGGTGTCAGCCGGAGGTTGGGCCACGCAGGCTACTCCCCTGACATCGAGGACGGGGGGAAGTCAAACCTCATCATGACCGGTCGCTTCCTGCTTCCGGCTGCCGTGTTCGATCGCTCCCGCCATTGGGGGTATAAAAGCCCTCCTCTTCTGAGTAGAAAAAAGAGGAAGAGAAGGAGACAGCCCCAGGGTGATACAGAGAGCAACAACGACGCCGCCCAGAGGAAAAAGAAGAGAGAAGAGAAAGAAGAGGGTGGACTCCGGCGTGAGGTTCCCTGACGACCATTGGGACAAAGAGAGTAAGGAAGAGAGTGAGAGAGGGAAAGTGAGCTGTGATGTAGAGGAGGGAGTGGGGGAAGGGCAGGGAGTAGTCACCCATGTTCGGCCCCAACACTCCCCCCGTTTCCTTCTCTTTCTTTCATTTTCATGATCTTCTCCCCTCCCCTGTCCCTAGTTTTAGCACGAATGTGCTTTGCGGTGTACGTGGCCGGCCGTGGTCATTCCCCTGCGTGAATAAAAATCACCCTTCTTGTGATTTATGCCAATGTGCATGGTGTGTTGTCTACTTTCTCTCCTTCTCCGGTGTTTTGGGAGTCTCCACGTCGATGTCGTTTCCCCGTATGATCCCTGGCCTTACGCTTAGTTTTTGGCCCAAGGGGGTTCACTTTTCCATTTTCTCGGGGCCTCATGAGCTTAATACCCTCCTCCCTGGCTTCCAACCTCGCCCGTTTGCCTGAGGGGAGAGGCCCCCCCTCTTCTTCTCTTCAACACCCAGCCACCAACGCCCTCCTTGGCCTTCCTCCCCTCCTTAGCCCCAACCCACCTGGCTAGCCCTCAGTCTTCACTCCCTTGCTGAACCTCCCCAGCCCCCAGCGGTACGCCTAGGCTAAGCCCTTCACCGATACACCTTCAGCAACCTTTCGCCGGCACACTCCGTTGGGCTCTCGCCGGCACACCCTATACCATCCTTCGCCGGTACGCTTTCAATGCCCTTCGCCGGCACGCTCCTATTAACTCCTCACCGGCGCACCCTTTGGCCTCCCTAGCCCGACACACCTCCGATTAGTTCTAGAGGTTTTTCCCCCCTTTATCCATTGTTGCTTTCGAGTTTTTCGAGGATTCATTAAAGGTGTTGCCGCCTTTGGGCGCCCACCTCCAGTTGACGGGTTCCGCCACTCCCTGTGGGCGCGTTCCCTTTATCTCCCTTACGCTCGGGTCAAGGGGAGATGCTGCCAAATTTTTGGTAGAAATGATAATAATGTGTTTAAAAGGTAAAAAGAAACAACGAACAAATGGAACGCTCGGCGATAAAACATTCTAACCGAAATGAGGCACTGCGGGCAACATGAGAGGAATCGGATTAAACGACGATGTGATGGATTAAATGCTCGATCCGTAAGGAAAAGGTTGGGGGAAGAGGGAGAAAAGATTTGTATAAAACTATATAAAGATCAAAGAAAAGAAGAAAAGAAAAGCCTTAAAATAAGTAAAGGAGGAGTGGGCCTTCGCCAGCACGCCTATTCCAGCCTTCGCCGGTGTGAATCATGGAAAGTGATCCACTTTTAATACAAGAAATAATGATAATAATGATAATAAGCAATAAGAAGAATGATGAAAAAGGGAGTAAAAGAGCACGTGGTGCTACTAAGGAGAGTGATCGCCAGAGGGGTTACCTCAATAAGAAGAAAAGATGATCGCGAATACCTGGTGATAATAGGATGAGGGATGGATGTGGTTCCTTCCTCCACCTTCTATCGGCCGGCCGATGAAGGGGGTCTTCCTCTTTGATTACCTTTGAACAAAAAACAAACAAGTAAAAGGAAAAGAAGATCAGCCAAACGTGAGTGTAGTATCAATCCAAAGAAACAGTATGATGATGAAATAAGAATATAGCATGCGCACCTTTTTGTTTGGTTTTAAAACCCCTAGAGAATTAGGGAGAGGAGGAAGATATGCATACTAATGAAAAAGAAGAAAAGTATGATGATCGATGATGAGCAGAGATAACAAATAACAACGAAGAGAAGAAGGAGGATCCCTGCTGTTCCTGTAAATAGTAGAGGGAAACGCTTTGTTTCGGATGTGGCAGTAGGAGGAAGCAGAAGAAAAATCAATCTCTCAATCTCAATCACCAACACCCGCGAACTCTGTGACAACAGCAGCTATGCTTCTAACCTTGCACGATAACCTCTCTGTGTCCTCTGTCTAACTCTATGCACTCGTTAACCTCTGTGACAACAACAGCTCTCCTCCTCCTAACCTCGCGCGAGATCAACCAGGGGACTCTTTTATAGGGTCTCGATCACAGATAGACACAGATTTGGGAAGATAAGAATAGGCAGTGGTCGTTAACGGCAAGGACTCTAGTTCCCAGATCGAGCAAGGTGGCCAAGAAAGACATGGAACTCTTCAGGAAAGGCGAGTTTAAGCAGGATACGAAAGGGTGAGACACGACCTACCAAAGGGCGTCAATTCAGAATTGACGACTTGCTCAAGGGCGTTAATTCAAAACACGACCAGGATTAAGGCGTCACTTCCTGGATTCAATTTTGGTAATAAAACCTTCTTTATTTGAAAATTGCAAAGAGACGCCTGAATCAAAGGCGTTAAACAAAAACACACCCTATGGAAGGACGTTAATCATTGATTTCAATCAAGGTGGGACTCGTAAAATACCAAGAATTGACGCCCGTACCTGTGGTCGTCCTTTCTTAAGAACACGCACCAGATTATGTCGCTATTTAAAACACGCCCCTCTTCAAGTCGTGAATCACCAAAAACCCAAGAATAAATTAAAAAAAAACACAAAAATAGAAAAACTTTATATTATAGAAATATTGAAGTTCACTTTGGGGCGTTAACATAGTGACATGAGATTTAATCAACAAAGCGTCAATTTTGGCGTGTCTACAGTTGCCCCGCCTTGGCGTCTGCTTTGGAAGGGAGTGAGACGGAATGAAGGTAAAAATGTAATGAAGCGAAATGAAGTGGAACGAACTGATAAGTAGATGCCAAGGTGTGATGTGACATGCCTCAAACACTAAGCATTAGAAATCTTTCCCAGATTCAAAGTGAAACAGCTCTGGGTGATTCCAAGGAAGCATCGATTTACTGGATAAAGGAGACTAAACTAAGTAAATAAAATGTGCACGTGGGCACGACAGGGAGACACCATTGGAGAGCGGTTACCAGCCAATGTGGACGTGCTACAACTAAGGTGGATTTGCAAAAAAATAAAGGGAATTGAGATGAAGGATCCAGCAAAAGAACAGTTTCAAGGAACTAGCCTGAGCGGCTTCAGAGAGAAGAAAGTACTCAATTTAGAGTGGAATATCTCATGTTAACTCAATCAAGAGCGAGTGACCTTCATTATTGCCATAATATGAAGATTTTCAGTATGAAGCTCAAAATCCCACATGATGCATGCTGGGCTAAAAGAAAAATATAAAACAAACTAAAAATATAGAAAATAATCAAGGATAATATTGCTAAGCCATCTAGATTTGGTCAAGAATCCAGATCTCTGAGCTGACACTAAGTCGAAGCCCGTTTGTCCGCGTATCAACTCAGAAAGTGGAACCATCATCCCAGATCTTGAATGACTCAACGGCCTATCCGTGTGATCAAGACTCTCCTGGAATTATCACTATTTTTGATGAAGGGGAACTCAAATTCCAGGTTCACCAGAACCACAAGGTCCTTGATATGCTATAATAGCGTAGATACCATATAGTAACAATGCTTACAGGAAAGAAATACAAGAAAATAGAATGATGATGCTCCCATGAGTGATCCAAACGCCTCAAACCTGCAATCTTATGCACTTGAAAGTTCATTAGTTCTCGCAAAGCAAAATATGACCATAAGTGCTTTAACCAAAAAAAAATAACTCCAATTAAAAGATAGCACTTAAGTTCATCAAAGCGTAGAAGAGAATCAAATATGCAAGTCAAAATAACGATTGGAGTTCAGGGCGTCAAATGCATAAGAGACGACTGACATTAAGGCGTCTAAAGATAAAACACGCCCTTTATCAAGGCGTTGATTGAGGTGAAAGTTCAAGAAAAAGATGACCCTCCTGGAGACGCGAAATAAAACACGACCTCGGTCAAGTCGTCAATTCAACAATTGACGCCCCAAGAGAGGACGTTAATTAACAACGCGTTTCCGTCTTTAATTCGAAATCTAAGCCCAATCCTAATTGTAATCGACCTGCAACTCCGAACGAGCATTAAACTCCCCAAACTTCTATAAAAAGGAAGAAACTTCCTTATAATCAATCAAGCAGCTCGTCGAATTCCTGCTTCTTCTGCTTCCTCTGTTTGTTCATAGGTGTTGCGACTGCTCAAGCTCTTCCTGCAGAGCGAAGATGGAGAGAGCTATTAAAAGATCCAAGAGTTCCACTCTCAGACTAACCGAAATCAATGGGCATATAAGCAGTCGGATTGCCATGAACCAGGTAAAGTGGAATTGTTCTTTCTATTTCAATCTTTCATATCTTCATAGTCCTTCTATTTTTGTATTCTCATCCTTCTCTTTGTTCCTTTCTTGTTCCTACAGGACTATCCAAATGTTCCGGGAGCCAGGAGATTCACAAAGATTAAGTGGCTGCCTCTTCTTCTCTCCAAGTTCTCTTCAGACATGAGGGTCTACTTAGCAAAATGGCACCTCTTAGGCCTAGTCACCCATGCCAAACACTATGATAAAATTCACCTTGATTGGGCTGCCATAGGAGCTTTAATTGAAATATGGCACCCTTCCACTCATACCTTCCTTTTCTCGACTTTTGAAGCCACAGTCCTGTTAGAAGAACTAGAGATGCTCTTAGGATTAAAGAAGATGAAGCAAGGAGAAGAGGAAAAGATGGCCATCATGCCAAGACCAATTTCTTCACATGAGCTATTAACAAGTTTAATTCCCAGCCCAAACTTAGTGAACCAAATCAAAGCTTCCAAGGGAATCAATCTCTTAAAGCTTGCTTCTTGGGTGTACAAGAGATCCGATCAAGCTAAAGAAGACGAAGAGATAGAGCGGGTGGCAAAAGCTTTCGTGGTGTGCTTGGCAGGAGCAATCCTATTTCCATCCACGGAAGACTTCTTGGAAGAATCCCAATTAAGCGCAATAGTGAGCCTATGGGAAGGAGAGAGAGCGGGAGCGGCAATTCTAGCCTATCTCTATAGTGGGCTTACTTCAGCGGCAATGGGAAGACCCATCTATGGATGCGTGCTAGCACTCTCAAGTTGGGTAGATCTCCACTTCAAATTCGATCCATGTGAGGAGACCCAACAACCTTCTAGAATCTTTTCAAAAAGTCCACTCTCTTACATGACCAGCTCATTAGGAATAAGCAATAGGGTGATGAACCGGATACCTCAAATCAAAAAGAGAGTGGAATGGAGAGGACATCTCAAGGTAATGCCAAAGAACCTTTTTACTTGTGCCCCGGGAATACTCAAGACTCAAGAACTCCGCACACGATTCTCTTCTGGCACGGACCTTAGACTCATAGGCGCTTCAGAATTCGTTCTATATAACTCACACCAGTGCCTTCCTCAACTCGGGCTCCCATGGCGAATGCTTGAAGATCCATCTCATCTCCCTCCGATCAAGACACGGGATCTCGGCAACAATGAAGATGGAGAAGAGTGCACAACAATCCAAGCTCTGTGGAAAATCAACAAGGCTCATCATCCTGTGGAGAACTTAGAAGAAGATAGAGAACAGTGGAAGTCTTATGTAATAGCTTTAAGAAGCTTGAGGCCCAAAGTGGCTCATTGAAGCAATGTAATCTTTTCTTCCAATAAATCAATGAATGAGCCAATAACACAGTGTTTTTGATCAATTCTTCCAATAGCCTGCGATTCTGTTGTAAATAACGACTCAGTCAATGTCGTTAATTCCATAAATGACGCCTCAGCGTACGTCGTCTTCAATGATTGATCTCTCATAATTGACGCCTTCACATATGGGCGTTAAATGAATGACGTCTTAAAACAAGGCGTTAATACGATTTATATTCCAAAAAGTATTCGTTGAAATTCCAAAAGTAACGCCTTCAGCAAAGCCACGTTTCATATAAATAATGCCTCAGCCATAGTCGTTACTCAGAAACAGTAATCATTACTCTCATCACATCATTCAATCCCTAATGAATGCGTCTGACGACGGTTATCATTCCCCATGCAAACAAAAATAAAGCCTTATGAAATGTCGTCAATTATCAAGAAATGCCCTGGTTCCAGTCGTTAATTCCATAAGACACGGCCTTCCTTAAGTCGTTAATTCCTTTTGACCATTCGACTTAACTTTCCCTCCTTCCTTCTTCTTCCTCCGTTCCCTTTCCCTCTTTCTCTCTTCTCTCCCACTGCAACCCTAACCGAAACCAACTCTCATCCTTCTCATTCTCTCTCTCTATCTCTCTCTACATCCTAGCCCTAGCCTTAGCCATGGCCGGCAGATTTAAACGGCAGAGGGTCTCGGCCCCGGAGGTGGTGGACTTGGGCGAAGATGCCCATGCCGAGGATGCTCCCCCCGCGGCGGCCGAGGAAGATCCGGCGGCGATGGCCGGCGACGAAGAAGAACACGGGGACGAGGCCGTGGGAAATGAAAAAGACGAAGGTGAAGGAAGGGGAAATGAAGAAGAAGATGGTGATGAAGGTGGTGAGGACGAAGAAGGAGAAGACGAAGATGAAGAGGAAGGAGATGAAGAAGAAGAAACAACGACGGTGGCCGTGCCTCGCCGTGGCCAACTCCGGCGGCCACGTCAGCCAAGGCCCGAACGCCGGGGAGAGTTGACAGGACCCAAACGCCAGAAGGTAAGCCTCCAACCCACTTTCCATTTTTTTTGAAATTTATTTTATTTTTACCTCAATTTCCATAGCCCTCGGGCTAGAAGAACCTGCAACTCAGAAAGAAGACGCCCCTAGGGGTGTCGCGAATTAAAGAAAAGACGCCCAACCTTGGGTCGTGAATTCATTTTATTTCCTGAAAAATAATTAACATCATGAAAACACGCCCTAGAGCATGTCGTCTATTTAAATTATCATTTTTTTCATATCAATCATGCTGTTAATTCCGTGCATTTGTTCAATTATATATTTTGTTTCCATGATTTATATCGCACACTATTTTTATTTAATCTTCACAACCCTGGAAAACAACGCCCCCCATCGGGGCGTCAATTCAATAGATAACGACCATAGGGATGGTCGTCCATTCAAACAATTCCAGAAAAAAAATTATTAAAACCCAAAACTCATTTAAGAAAAACGTCCCATTCAGAGGCGTTACTTAGACAAATGACGACCCTGGGACGGGCGTCAATTGGAAAACCTTTTAGGAATTTAGAAATTAACCTCAGAACCACGCCTCCCACCGGGGCGTTTCTTAGATAAACAATGACCTAGGGTAGGTCATTAATTCAAAGCTCACTTAGAAACCACGCCCTCCTCAGGGGCGCCAATTAAACAAACCACGACCTTGGGATGGTCGTTAATTAAATCAAACATCAACATCTCAAACCAAGGCAATTAAGTGAATTTCAACAGGAATAATTGAACAATTAAACCAAAATTTCTTTCTTTATGCGCGCAGGGATTGATGAGGACACGGATCTCCTGGGTCATGGTCCGAGCAGCATATTACGGCCTCCCCGAGTTCCAGAGAGCCAGGGTAGATGCTATGGGGTTTGGGACCTTCCTTAGCATAGAGCCAGTCAGACCCGGCCTACCACTTATCCAGGTTCTGAGGGAGAGATGGGATAGGACTAGCCAGGCATTCCTGATGCCTTGGGGGCATATGGTTCCTACCCTAGAGGATGTAGCTAGGATCATGGGACTTAGGGTAGACGGGGAGGCAGTGCGCGGGATCACCTTACCAGACTATACCGAGCTCGCCCAGAGGCTGCTAGGGCTAGAGATGGTCTATAAGACACCTAGCGAGTGTAAGACTATCTTCCGCACCGACCTGACTACAGTGATGGGCTTAGGGGATGCTAGGCATAGGTCAGGGGAGTCCTTAGAGCGGTTCTCACAGAGATTGATCGATGGGGCTAGGGCAGTCTATTGCCAGGACCCAGCCGACAGGGAGAGAGCAGACCGAGACTTGAGGAGGTTCCTACTGCTGCTGCTAGGGAGGCTATTGCTCGGCACGAAGGGCGACGTCATCAACTGCCGGTTCCTAGGGATCCTCGAGGATTTAGAGGGAGTTGGCAGATACGCCTGGGGAGCGGCGCTGCTGGCGCACTTACTAGCCGACTTGTCCAAGGGGACAGGTCGAGAGACGACCGTCAGTGGCTTCTCACCTTTTCTTCAGGTATGCAATTTTTTGTTTGAATGTTGAATGTGTATGCGTATGAATGTTTTGCTAATATGATGCATGGATGCAGGTTTGGAGCCACTTATACATGCCGATGGGGCGCGTCGACCCACGGCCTGGAGGTGAGGGAGCGTTCCCTCTAGCACGGCGCTGGCTACCGGTGGTCTTCGGTGCCCCACTCGGTTACGAGTTGTGGGTGCTACGGAGAGAGTTCCGAGACTTCCCTCCCTCGCTGGTATGCATGATGAATGTTTATGCATTTTTCTTTTTTCCTTTTTTTTATGTTTGTTTGAATTTATTATGATTATGATGAGATGATGATGACATGTATGTTTATGGATGCAGGTGCGATGGAGGCCCTACGAGGGTATGACTGATGGGGGCCAGCCATTGGTCGCAGCGGGGCGACCTCGCTTTGAGCATGAGCTATGGGTTCACTGTTTGAGCGAGATCGAGCCGTTACGGCTCAGACTGGTGATGAGGACCCTGGGCCTACACCAGGAGTGGATAGAGGTCGGGGAGCCACGAGGAATCGGGATGAAGACGCGCGATCGCACGAAGGCGATCGAATGGAGAGTGCGGTTCGAGGACCAGTACGCCGACTGGCGGCGAGGCGGGACCCGAGTCACCTCCCAAGCGACTGACAGCTCCGAGTACCTCCGGTGCTACAGGGAGGTTTACGCCGGCCGACCCCAGATGAGGGTCTTGGGGGTATGTATGAATGCAATTGCTTCTAAATTAAATGCAAATGCTTATGTATTTCTATTATGTGACTAATATGAAATGGATGCAGGATGCACGGGACATAGCGGCGATGGATGCCCAGGCCCATCTACACAGCCTGGAGGACCAGCTAGCTGCCACACGAGCCGACCTCGAGACCCTGGTAAGTGTTTAAATCTATATGCAAATGCATTTTTGTTGAATTATTGATGATTAGCCACTGACAATTTCAATAAATGCAACGTGCCCAGCAGGGAGCCGTAGGGAGAGATGCAGGGGAAGCCTCTAGCTCGAGGGGACCCAGTGCAGAGGTGACCGCACTAGCAGAGCAGCTAGCGGGAGCGGTCACACGGGCCGAGGCTGCAGAGCGCGACCTCGCCTCACGGGTAAATTCCAAAACTCAAACCTCGTTCAATTATTGCTTATATTGCAATGTCCACTGACGAAATTCATTTTTCAGACTGAGGAGCTTCGAGCCGCTCTTACTTGCGTCTGCGAGGGACAGCAGGCGATGACTGCCCAGGTGAGTGATTTACCTTCCGTCATGCATTGCTTATTTCATGAATTATTGAACTATGGAACTGATGATTTGTTTACCTGTTTGCAGACCAGACAGTTACAGGCGGCACGTACCCAGGCTGCCCTGGCAGGGACAGAGCTAGCGATCCGCGAGCAGCAGATTACAGAGCTGGAGCGGTCCCTGAGGCGATGGGAGGAGCTGCCTCAGGACGTGGCAGAGTTGCGGGTTGCCCTTGTGCTGGAGCGGCGAGAGCGCGCTCGAGAGCGAGAGGAGAACCAGGCGGACCGTGCCCGTCACCACGAGCTACAGTAGTCAGAGCGTGCCCGGTACCATGAGCTGGTGGTAGCACGCGAGCGTGAGCTGGCAGACTCGAGGACCCAGCTGGTCCTTTCTCAGGAGCGGCTACGAGTTGCTGAGGAGCGTCTCCAGCGAGGGCGTGAGCGAGCTCATGCTGCTGGGTACTCCTTCACCAGCTCCACCTTTGTGGCGGGTTCTTCTCTTCGAGAGAGGAGCGAGGCAGGGGGCCAGGCTCGAGTTCCAGCTTCATCTCGGGGGCCCATGCCACCTCCACCAGCGCCTCCTCGGGACGGCGAGGATGAGTTAGAGAGTAGGAGAGAGAAGGGTGAGGCGAGAGCTGAGAGACTTACTTGTACTCCTCCACCTCACACCTGTACTCAGATATTCATGATGTATAGATATATGAGATTGACATATTTGTTACCTGAGCACTTGTGTAGTTGTGTACTTGTGGTTGTGTATTTTGCTTCTTTTCCACGTTCTTTGTTTTACCTTACTCTGCCCTGTACCTGCAGCTGTGGTTCACACTTAAATAAACAGGTTAATTCATCTGTTCGACTTGGCCCCCTGCTCAATAAGCAAGGGGTGCCTTTACTTTTGACCTGGATAGCGGGTCAAGGGGCCAAGCCTTTAATCGAATAAGGCAAATGAAATAACCAATAAAGGGAGATGCAACACGTATGCAAACAATAATCAAGATGCCCTATGTAATGATGCAAGCACGCACATGAAGAATAAATCCCATTTCCTCTTTTCTTTTCTTTTTTTCATATTTTATATTTTTTCTTTTATTTTTTGAAGGACGCGCCTTAGATTAGGTCGTTATTCAAACAAAAAATGCCCTAGGTGACGGCGTGAATTTGAAAATGTTTTTGAATTTTGTTGAAAAGACGGCCCACACAAGGGCGTTATTTTAAAAAAAATGACTTTTTCCACAGGCGTTAATTTCAGAAAAAGCGCCTTATTCAAAGGCGTTAATTTTCCTGTTTTCAGCATTAGATTGACAAAGCTACTAGGGCACTGGGTCCTATACAGTCATCATTGAGGATTCATTGACCTTTCTTGATTAATCAAAAGGGAGTCGACGTGATAATGATTAACTTATATTCGAGATTTCGCACGGTGCAATCTCCTAGGTCCGTCTCGACCATTCTGCTGGTTTATGATTTACCACAAAGGAAGGGATGGAAGAAGATATAAGGAAGCCCATAAGGGAATCTGAGATGCCCGAAGCAAAGCTACCTCCCCTGCCCTATGCCCGTTGGGGTTCGATCTTTGGCGTAGGGAAACTTTGTTGCCTTTTGCCTCTTTTATATTGCATGCATACACCCAAGGTTTTCCTTGCGGGGACTTTACCCTCTTGACATGCTTTTCTTTCACGATTTGACTTTCACTTTGATTTGCATTGATAAAAAAATAAACCTAATTGTACTTGGCATTTGTGGCATTTTGTTCCCTTTTGGGCCCTGACTTCCACCTACTAGGGCGGCGGGTTGGCTTGGCGGGTCTACCCCGAGACCTTCCTTCCTCCCTTACGGGCCGAAGAGAAAAAGAATGAGTATTGTCTTCACCTTTAGTCAGGTTTTGGCTTTCCATCAGATTTTGCACCGCTTGAGTTCAAGAGTAAGCGTGTAGTGTGTGTGGGTGTCGACCCCATTTTAATTCAACAAGACTGATGAATGAATACTGAATTTTAACCTTTCGGACCTTGCGTCCTCGCAAATCATGGCAACCATCTCAAAAATTTTTATTCTTGTTGGAGAATTTCTATTTTTTCTTGGAGTTCTGAAAATTTCTATTTTTTGTGATAGATTTTGAAAAAAAAAAAAATTTGGTTGGATTTTGGAAAGTTTCTATTTTTTGTTGGATTTTGAATTAGGGATAGTATTTCTTAAGGTACAGACCATTCCAAGGATGAGTTAGCTCTTGTCCTTCGGCATTAATCAGTTTATAAGCATTGCCAGGATAAACATCTTTTATGACGAATGGTCCCTCCCAGTTTGGTTGGAGTTTTAAACGGGGCCCACCAGGTTTTACAAAGATTCTCTTGATCACCATCTCACCGACTTTGAATTTTCTCTCAATTACTTTCTTTTGATAAAAACATGACAGCCTATTTTGATAAACGCGCGCATGCTCAGCGGTGACCAGACGCTTCTCATCTAGGAGCTCCAACTGGGCAAGGAGCGAATCACGACGCTCATCAATAGAGAGTTCCTTGTCCAATTGTACTCGTAGAGATGGAATGAGAATCTCATAAGGGACTACCGCCTCCATTCCATAAGTAAGGGCGAAAGAGGTTTGCCCAGTAGGGGTATGAATGGAAGTGCGATAGGCCCAGAGAGCTTCAACTAGCTTGTCTGGCCAATCCGAGAATTTATTAGCCTCACACGTCTTTTTAACGATTTTGATCAAAGTTTTATTAGTGGCCTCTGCCTGGCCATTGCCCTGTGGATAATAGGGAGAAGAATGATGCAATGCAATGTTATACCTGTTGCAGAGATCCTTGAGCTCTTGGGAGATGAATTAAGGTCCGTTTTCAGTGACGATGGTACTCGGGATGCCGAACCTTGCGATGATGTTCTTCATTATGAACTTGCAGACAGTTGATGCTTTGATCTCCACGAATGCTTCTGCTTCCGCCCACTTGGTGAAGTATTCCGTTGCCGTTAGGATGAACGACTTTTGCTTGGTCAGGAGGTTCGAATCACCAAGAGGTCCAATGATATCAAAAGCCCACATGGAGAAAGGCCATGGGGAGGACATAGGATGGAGTGAAGAAGCAGGAGAATGAATTTTATCGGCGTGCAGTTGGCACTTTACACACCTTCGAACATAAATGGAGCAATCCTCTTCTAGAGTTGGCCAATAGAAGCCTAGCCTAAAGATCTTCTTAGCTAGCATCTGACTGTTCACATGACCACCACACACTCCTGAATGCGCCTCTTCCACAACCTTCCAAGATTCATCGTCGTCGAGACATCTTAATAAAACACCTGTGAGCCCTCTTCTATAGAGCACACCTCCAACCAAAACATAACGTTGAACCACTCTTCTGATTGCTTTCCTTTCTTCCATAGTGGCTTCTTCAGGATAGGACTGATCATTGCAATACCTGGCAATCTCATAATACCAAGGTTTCTCTTCATCAGCCAATTCTTCTTCCCAATCTAACAACATGACCTCTTTGCCTTTAAGAGATTCACTCCATCGGACCTTCTCGAGCACCTTATCCCTAATGTCGAGGAATGCACGATCCTTAATAGCTGGAGTGTCACGCTGATGAATTAAAGGAACATGAAAATCACGCTCAGGAGGGAAGACTAGAGCAGAGGCCAAAGAGGTAAGAGCGTCGGCTAGGATGTTCTGGCTTCGAGGAACATGAATGAAGATCAACTTGGTAAAGAGTTTGGCATAAGCTGAAGCAAGTTCCTGGTAGGGCTTGAGTTTAGGATTGATAGTGCGGCACTTGACAAGCACCTGGCACAGAATGAGCTGACTATCACCAACAATTCGTAATTGGGTAACACCATATCTATGAGCGGTTTGAAGGCCGGCCAAAAGAGCCTCATACTCAGCTATGTTGTTTGTGACAGGGAAAGTGAGCTGAGCAGCAAATGGGATGGTGACCCCTTCTGGCGTTAAAAGAACCATGCCGATCCCTCTTCCTTGGGAATTTAGAGCTCCATCAAAATGTAATGTCCACATAGAATCGTGGGGTTGATTAATGGACATTAGTTCTTCGTCTGGAAACTCTGAATTGACAGGATCAAATTGGGGGAGAGGGTGGTGAGCAAGATGTTCGGCAATGGCGTAGCCTTTGATTGCTTTCTGTTGAATGTAAGTGATGTCGAACTGGGAGAGGAAACTTTGCCAGCGTGCTAATCGATCAGTAAGAACAGATTTTTCAAGAAGGAATTTAATTGGATTCATGCGTGCAATGAGGTGAACTTCGTGAGCTAGGAAATAGTGTTTTAACTTCTGAACTACCCAGACTAAGGCAGCACAAGTCTTCTCCATGGCTGAGTACCTCTGCTCACAAGGGTTTAGAAGTTTAGACAAATAGTATGCTGCCCTCTCCTTCCCTTCTTCATCCACTTGAGCTAAGATAGCACCTACAGAGTCATCCAGGACGGAGACATAGAGGATAAGCGGTTTGCCTGGAATCGGCGGCCTCAGGACAGGAGGATTGGCCAGATAATCCTTCAATCCGTCAAAAGCTGCCTGGCACTTGTTATCCCAATTAAACTTGACCCCCGACTTAGTAAGCTCGTAAAACGGCCTACATCTTTGTGAATGCTGGGAGACAAAGCGGCTGATAAATTGTAACCTCCCGATTAATCCTCGGACTTCCTTCAAATTCTTGGGAGGAGGCATGTCTCTGATGGCCTTCGCCTTATTGGGATCAACTTCAATTCCCCTTTTGCTAACGATAAATCCAAGCAACTTCCCTGATGAAACGCCAAATACACACTTTTTGGGGTTCATTTTCAATTGATATTCTCGTGATCTTTGCAAGACCTTAGCTAGAACCCCAGGATGCTCAATCTTTGTCCTTGATTTTACTACCAGGTCATCCACATACACCTCAATATAAATATGGATCATATCATGAAAAATTGCCATCATTGCCCTCTGATAGGTGGCTCCAGCATTCTTGAGTCTAAAAGGCATGACCACATAGCAGTAAGTACCCCATGGTGTAGTGAATGATGTTTTCTCTTGATCTTCTTCAGCCAGACGAATCTGATTATAACCTGAAAAACCATCCATGAACGAGAGAGTCCCAAATCCTGTCGTATTATCAATCAAAACATCAATATGAGGGAGGGGGAAGTCATCTTTAGGACACGCATGGTTGAGGTCCCGAAAGTCTATACAAATCCGAACCTTTTCCATCTTTCTTCATGACTGGGACGATGTTAGCCACCCAGTTCGGATAGAGGACAACTCTAACAAATCTAGCCTTATGAAGCTTGTCGACCTCTTCTTTCATCTTTAAAGCCATGTTAGGGTGGAAACGTCTCAACCGTTGTTTGATCGGGACAGACCCTGGCTTAAGTGTAAGCCGATGTTCAACGAGCGCAGGGTCTAATCCAGGCATATCCTCATAACTCCATGCAAACGTGTCCTTGTATTCTTGAAGTACCAAAATAAGCGCCTCCTCTTCGGAGGGCGGCAAATTCTTGCTGATGAGGACAATCCTAGGGTCTTCTTCCGTACCCAAATTTATTTCTTTGGTAGGCTCTTCTACTGAGGCTGATGGTTCATCAAATCTTCTCATGCCACTGGCAAAGGCATCAGCCTCGTCCTCATATTCTTCATAACTTTCATCCCCCTCTTCAATAGGGTCTTCATCATTCATGATTTCATAGACACCAAAACCCTCATAAGAAACATTAGTACCCTCATATTCCAACTCTGGCAGGATGATCGGATTTTTCAAAAATTTGGGAAGAGCTAAACAAGCCTGGCACCTTCTGGCTAATTCCAACACAAATCTACGCGGAATCTGCCTACCCTTGGATTTCTTATGAAAATATACCCCATGAATTTTATTAGAAGAAGAAGAAGAACTAGCTTGATTGAAGGAAGGAGGTGAAAAAGTGGATACAGGAGGTGATACAGAAGGAGACCCCTCACCAGAGGGGGAGAAGAGATTTATCAATGAATCATGGAAGAGTGGCCCCTGGGTCGGGACACACTCGGAAAAGAGATAAGAAGTCTCCTCAACGGAGATGGAGGATTGAAGAGTTGGAATTTTGACGTTTTTTTTTTCATTTTTATCTTTATCTTCATTTTTATTTTCCTTTTCTAGAAGAAAGCAATGTGAAGGGAGAATAGCAGGAGGAGTGGAGATTGAAAGCTTGGAGAAAGATTGAATCAGAGATGACCCGCGCGGGGGTGTGATGGAGAGTTTGGAGAATTGCTCAAGGAGCAAGGGAGGAATCGGGAGAGAAATCTGCAGTGAATCTGGAGAAAAGCTGATCATAATTGGCAGTGGTCTCGGCACGCGAGAGAACAATTGAGAATGTAGGGAAACAAGAAGAGACGGATGCATAGAAGTGAGGGAAAAGAGGCCGGCCCACAGCCTGTCTATTGTAAATCCTTCTTCATATGGAACATCTGGCTCTCCAGTGTCCGTATAATCACTCAGCAACTGCCTCTTATTTGTAATCACAGTCGACATTTCAATCATTCATGTATTAGTGGCGGCCATTCCGGATCAGTCGGCATAAAGAGACGGCTCAAGGCAATGGTAATATCATTCATATCAAACCATCTATACCAGTCACACTCTGGATCATCCATTTTCCTTCTTTATCGAGCCTTAGAGATTCCAGGGCTTTATAAGTGGCCAATGGTGCAATATGGCGAGCAAACTGTCTCGCATGAACATCTTGACAGTCTAGAATGGAGGTGATTATTGTAGTCTGCTCATTATTTTGGACGCCACCTTTAATAAAATGTGTCTGTAATGTCCATGTAAGCGGTTGGCGATCCGTCTTCAGAGTGGATGTCATGACTGCCCATGGTTCTTCTTCATTCTTGCTTGGTCCTTTATAGCCCAGGCCGCCTCGTGTAATCAATTTCTGAGGCTTAATAGGCCTAGTCCTGCCTTGACAACTGGTACCCAGACCTCTGCCGTTTTGATACCCCATTTTCATTAGGATTTTCCAGCCAGGGGTGTTTATCATGCTTTTCTTCTTCTTCCCCTTGGAAGGCAAGGGTGTCATAGCAACTGTCGTGACTGTCTCGGGCGACATTGGCCGTGGGTAAGGGAGGTCTAGTATTGATAGCAACGGCTTGTTGGCAGGCCAAATAGAAGGAACTGATGAAGCCAAGTGTATGTCTTCCTCTGGCAGAATTGGCATACTGGTAACTTTGATGATGCGGCCCTTGTGTGGAAACTTAAGGCACTGATGATTTGTAGAGGGCACTGCATCGAGCTGTTGAATGTAGGGGCGGCCCAGAATGCCATTAAATGTTGGATCCATGTCCAAATATGGAAATCGACCGTGATTGTGGCCGGACCCAAACTGACTTTTAATGTGATCATGCCTAGAGGAGGCTTCTTGGTATTGTCATATGCTGTGACTGTTATGGTAGACGGCCGAATCAGATTTTCAGGAATGCCGCACATCTTCAAAGTGCTCGGTGGCAATACATTGATAGATGCCCCAGTGTCCACTAGACATTGTTTCACCGCCACCTTATTAATATCAACCGTGATGCACAGAGCATATTTCCTTGCTGAGAGTGGTGCCAGTTCATGCTCATGAAAAGTAATCGCCGGCTGACTGCTAGCGGGCGTTAAGACTGTGGTTATCTGCTCGACCGGAATGTCTTCATTGACCATGACCTTCTGCAAATATTCTTTCAGGGCCATCTGATGAGTGGTTGACCTTTTGATCAGTTCTAAAATTGAGATCTTGCTGGAGTTCGGTCAAGATGCTTTAACAAATCATACTGAGTGCCGGGTACGGACTCTTGCTCTGTTCTTGTTCATTAGGCCCCTGCGCGGGCTCTTGCTCTCTTTGGGGAAAGATGCGCTGGAACATCCGTCCACTGCGGAGCGGTGCCACGTTTTGTCGTGCCTCTGTCGGGGCAAGTAAAGGAGGAGGGTTGGAAGAAGAAGAGGGTGTATTGGCGTTAAGAAGTGGTGGAGGGGTGTTTGAAGAAGGAGCTCCCGTAAGAGGTGTTGGTGAGGAGTTCAAGGAAGAAGCCCCCGCACGAGGCGTAGGAGTAGGAAGGGGTGCCCGAGTGTGAGAAGAGTTAGTGGGCGGAATGAGGAGAGATCTGGGTATAAAAGATGGGGGAGCCGATGGTGGGGGGATCCTTGCCGATGAAGGAGTAGTGGTGGTGGGTGTAGCGGGCGTTGGTGACGGGCGGATAAGGAGTAGTCTAGACGGCGAGGGTGAAGGGTTAGTAGTGGATGGCGGGGTTTGCTGCGTGGTAGGGTGCGGAGGCGGTAAGCGGGTAAGGAGAGATCGGGTTGGCAAGGATGGAGAATTGGTGGGAGCAGGTGGATTAACGGGGCGTAGAAGAGCTCGGCTCAATTGGGGAGTAGAAGAAGAAGGAAGCGTGCGCAAGAGGCGCGGAGGTTGATTTGGATTATGATTAAATGCCCCGACAGAGGCGTTTTCTTCATGCCATCCCTGTCCTCTCTCCACCTCATGGAGAGACGTGACAGGGTTCACGTGCTGATTTGGCGGGTGCTCCGGTAATGGATTGTGGACAATCCCCATATCTTGCTGAGGTGCCGGAGCTTGCTGTTGTGGCTGTGGAGCCGGTTGCTGTGGCTGCTGAGCCTGCTGTTGCCGAGGAGGCCTTCTTTCTTTCATAGTGGCGATAAACTGTCTCATCTCATCCCAATTAATGCCACCCTGGTCATTTAAATCGTAAATGTAATCCTTGAAGTGGAAGCAACGATCAATATTATGACCAGGGGAGCGGTGGAAGACACAGTAGCGGGACGTATCAACATTAGCGGGCCACACTGCCCTTTCCTTTGGTAACATGAGCAAGTTGGCAGCCATCAAGGCATTGAATATGTCTGGGAGACTTTCTGGCAATGGCGGATAATGGGCCCTTTTGGGACCAAGTGGTCTCCTTTGCTGTTGTTGTTGCGGTCCATAATTAGTGGGTGGCGGTACTTGGTGGTATTGTTGCGGAGCTGGAGGGTCAGCGCGGGGCGCTTGATTTTGTGGCGGAGCAAAGGAAGGTTGAGGTGCGAATTGGTGTTGTGGGGGTGAATTAAAGAGGGTGCCTTGTGATGGAGGTGGCGGAGGTCGTGGGTTAGATTGGCGAAAAGGTGTGGGGTTGCCGACCGCGCCAACTTGCTCATTTATGACGGTGCCCTCAGTCGTGGGCCCGCTATTGTTGACATTTGTATTCTTTTTAACCAACCTTGGTTTTGGCTCAAACATGCCCATGATGGGCGAATCTTTCATTTGGGTCTGAATATAACGAGCTCTTTCATAGAGCTCCTCCATGGTGGTCAATCTGTTCATAGCCAGTATATGCCGGAACTGAGGGGTTGCATTGGATATAATCATCTTAACCTGTTCCGGTTCTGATAAGGTATCTTTCAACTTCTCGGCCATCGACCGCCATCTATCAGCAAATATGATGAAGTCCTCCTCGGGCTTCATTTTCTCTGCAACCAAATCTGTAACTGAAAGGGAGGGTCCTACCCGGTCCCTATATTTCTGCAAGAATTTTCTTTGAACCACATCGAAATCACTAGCATCTGCCGGATCTAGGGAATAGAACCACTCGAGGGCTGGCCCCTCTAAGGATCTTCTAAACAAATAAGCCAAAGAGGCTTTGTTGCCCTGCCAAAAGGACGTTTCATACATAAAATCCTTCAGATGGATAAAAGGATTACCAGTTCCATTGTATCGCCGAAAGTTCGGCATCTCAGAAGGTGGTAAATGAAAAACTGGCAATGTAGGGAGAGAGATCTCCGGGGCATTCTTGGCTGCAGTAACCTTGTTGAGTTTTTCTTCCATGCTAGCCAATTTCTGAAGGAGCAAAGCATTAGTGTCTGACTCGACCGGGGCCGAATTTGGAATGAAGGTATTTGGCATAGGCGTCCTTAGAATTTGGGGAGGTTGAAAGAATTGGGGCCTAGCCGCTGAGTAGCTCGCCTGTTGGGCCGGCATGGCCGCACCAGGTGTCGGTGGACAAGAGGGGGTTTGTGCAAGACCGCCTGGTCATTAGTGAGGTGATGGTCACCCTCGGCCCGAGGGGGATTGGAGGATGAAGAGGGAACGGACTTCCCTTTCAAAGTGGCCTGAACTGCCTGCCGCTGGGAGTCATCTAATTGAGATAGAGCATTAATCAAATCGGTAACATTGAAAGATGGGGAGGGGTTCCCCGAAGTGTTGGAGGGTAAAGCCTGAGAAGAGGGCACAACCTCTTGAGTAGTGGTATCAACCACATGAACTTGAGGATAATGAGAATGAGGAGGAGGGTAATTCCCTTCATGATAGATAGAATCTTGGGGAACCTCATATGATTGACCGAAAACGTTCTCCTCCACATCATCATAGGAATATCCGTAGCTTGCCATGTTGATAATCTTACCTGAACGGAGTTGCATGCTTAAAAAGAGAGAAAGCTTTATGAATGAATTATCACACAATCAATCACCCAATCAAAACGAGCTTAAGCAAATCAACCCAACCAAATTTATGCAATCAAGTTGAGATGAACGCAAGATTTTAGTGTTATGTTTAAGATTAAAGTGGATTAAATTGCAGAATAATTCACTCTTCTTTGCAAAGTGAAACCTAGTTTGGATCCAAGTGTAGCCTCCGTGTCAACTAGGTTCTTTCTCTTTTCTCACCAACGATAGGTTCTCTAAACTCCGGGTACTTCAAGGGTACAACCGGCCCAGCGTCCGTGAGGGAATCCACGGGTGCGGGGACTTACGGAGGTCTTGGAAAAGGGATTTCCGGTCCAAAGAGACGGAATGCTCAATGGAGGGTTGTCCCGATTCCAAGAAAGGTGTGTGGAATCCTAGTGTAGAGAGAGGAGGTCTCTCAACCAAATGCCACAAAATGCAGTATAAGATAAGCCAACCACAGCAATATAATCAAATAATCAACGTAAGTATGAATCCAGCATGAATATACAGAAACAGCAAAGCTCTGTAAACACACAGGAAAAAGGCGACGTAGCGACAGTCGCTACCAACAAAAGAGACGACAGCGTGGCTGTCGTGAATCACTGGGAGAGGCTCTCAGACAATGCCAAAGCGCGCCTTGATGTGGGGCGCTAAATTTGATAAAGACGCCTCTGACAGAGGGCGTCAAATATAAGTGGTGCGCACGATCGAAGAAAAACGCGCCTTGGTGTGAGGCGCTGCCAAATAAAAAGACGCCCAAGGAGAGGGCGCAAATTCACAGAAGCAGTAGATATGTTGAAAGACGCCTTCATGGAAGACGTTAAACATAAAATAGACGCCCTTGATGAAGGCGTTAAATAAAAAGGCGCCTTTGTGAAAGGCGTTAATTCAAAAACAGTAATAGATTAATCACAAGCTGGCTGATCCCGGGGAGTGTGCAGTGTGCAGTGGAGGGTGCCCGTGGGGCACAAAGGAGGGGTACCGTGGGTACCAAAAGGGAAAGGGCACACGTGGGTGCCAATAGGAAAGGGCACACGTGGGTGCCAAAAGGAGATGGTAATCAAAAGAAAAACAGTGGCTGTCCCACCGTGATCGCCAATTTGTGAATCATGGAAAGTGATCCACTTTTAATACAAGAAATAATGATAATAAGCAATAAGAAGAATGATAAAAAAGGGAGTAAAAGAGCACGTGGTGCTACTAAGGAGAGTGATCGCCAGAGGGGTTACCTCAATAAGAAAAAAAATGATCGCGAATACCTGGTGATAATAGGATGCGGGATGGATGTGGTTCCTTCCTCCACCTTCTATCGGCCGGCCGATGAAGGGGGTCTTCCTCTTTGATTACCTTTGAACAAAGAACAAACAAGTAAAAGGAAAAGAGATCAGCCAAACATGAGTGTAGTATCAATCCAAAGATGAAAGATGATGATGAAAGGAGAGCATAAAGCGTGCACCTTTTTGTTTGGTTTTAAAACCCCTAGAGAATTAGGGAGAGGAGGAAGATATGCATACTAATGCAAAAGAAGAAAAGTATGATGATCGATGATGAGCAGAGATAACAAATAACAACGAAGAGAAGAAGGAGGATCCCTGCTGTTCCTGTAAATAGTAGAGGGAAACGCTTTGTTTCGGATGTGGCAGCAGGAGGAAGCAGAAGAAAAATCAATCTCTCAATCTCAATCACCAACACCCGTGAACTCTGTGACAACAGCAGCTATGCTTCTAACCTTGCACGATAACCTCTCTGTGTCCTCTGTCTAACTCTATGCACTCGTTAACCTCTGTGACAACAACAGCTCTCCTCCTCCTAACCTCGCGCGAGATCAACCAGGGGACTCTTTTATAGGGTCTCGATCACAGATAGACACAGATTTGGGAAGATAAGAATAGGCAGTGGTCGTTAACGGCAAGGACTCTAGTTCCCAAATCGAGCAAGGTGGCCAAGAAAGACAGGGAACTCTTCAGGAAAGGCGAGTTTAAGCAGGATACGAAAGGGTGAGACACGACCTACCAAAGGGCGTCAATTCAGAATTGACGACCTGCTCAAGGGCGTTAATTCAAAACACGACCAGGATTAAGGCGTCACTTCCTAGATTCAATTTTGGTAATAAAACCTTCTTTATTTGAAAATTGTAAAGAGACGCCTGAATCAAAGGCGTTAAACAAAAACACGGCCTATGGAAGGACGTTAATCATTGATTTCAATCAGGGTGGGACTCGTAACATACCAGGAATTGATGCCCATACCTGTGGTCGTCCTTTCTTAAGAACACGCCCCGGATTAGGTCGCTATTTAAAACACGCCCCTCTTCAAGTCGTGAATCACCAAAACCCAAGAATAAATCAAAAAAACACACAAAAATAGAAAAACTTTATATTATAGAAATATTGAAGTTCACTTTGGGGCGTTAACATAGTGACATGAGATTTAATCAACAAAGCGTCAATTTTGGTGTGTCTACAGCCGGTACACCTTATCAACCCTCCACGGCACACTCCCTTACTTCCTTGAACCCCCAGCGGCACACTCGGCATGACTTTCCTCGGTACACACCCTCACCTCCTCTTACCCGGCACACCCTTTCTCAGCCGCTCACCCTCTCTCTCTCTCTCTCGCGTTCCCATCGTCTACCTCTCTCTCTTCACCCTTGGTGCCTTTGTGCACCGACCTTCTATTAAGCCGACACTCCTTAACCCGGTGCCTTTGTGCACCGACCTTGACCTAACCCGGTGCCTTTGTGCACCGACCTTGGCCTAGCCCGGTGCATATGTGCACGGACCTTATTCTCCATGTGCATAGTCCTCGTGACCTGCACTGACTCCGGGCCCCAGCTACACCGACCTCAGCTGCAATGGCATCCACTTCTAGCCCCAACATGCACCGACCTCGGCTACCCATGTGCACCAACTTCAGCCTGCAAGCTGCACAGACCTTGCCCCTCTACAGCCCAAAGCTGCACCGACTTCAGCCCGCAGGTCGCACAGACCTTGCCCCTCTACACCCCAAAGCTGCACCGACTTCAGCCCGCAGGCCGCACAGACCTTGCCCCTATACAGCCCAAAGCTGCACCGACTTCAGCCCGCAGGCTGCACCGACCTTGCCCCTCTACAGCTTAAAGCTGCACCGACTTCAGCCCGCAGGCTGCACCGACCTTGCCCCTCTACAGCCCAAAGCTGCACCGACTTCAGCCTGCAGGCTGCACCGACCTTGCCCCTCTACAGCTCAAGGCTGCACTGACTTCAGCCCGCAGGCTGCACCGACCTTGCCCCTCTACAGCTCAAGGCTGCACCGACTTCAACCTGCACCGACCTGCTGCCGGCCCAGACCTGCACCGACCTGCCTTCAGCCTTGGCACAACCTGCACTGACCTAGCCTGATCTCTATCCGGCGCACCCTTTGACACCCTCACCGGCACGCCTTCAGCCGCCCGTGCCCGTCGCACTCCCCAGTCTCCCTAGCACGGCACACCCCAACACCTCCACCTGGTACACTATCAAACCCTCCTACCTGGTGCACTCCTGCCCTCCTTCAGCGGTGCGCCCGCTCGCGCTCTTCGCCAGCACGCCCAGCTTAGCCGCCCTTCGCCGGTACGCCCCTTCAGCCCCCCCTTTTTTGACCCTCCAGTGGCCCACTCTCTCTCTAGGAATATATATATATATATATAATATATAATGATAATAATAATAATAATAATAAATTAATAAAACTTATGATAAATAAATAAATCTGAATATATACATAAGAAATGAATAAAAATGTGAGATAATAATGATAATAATAATAATAAACAAAAAAAATCATTCAGAACAAATACATAAAGGGAGATAAGCAGTGAATATATATATATATATATATATATATATATATATATATATATATATATATATATATATATCTGGTAACCCGGATAAAAATAGTAATAATCCACAGTGCAGCCCCGTCTCTCCCTGTGGCCCGATGCTGAAGGAACAATAATGTGGCCCTCGTAGGCCGGGCCTGAGCCTTGGGAGTCCTCCCAACGTGGCCATGATCCGACCTCGCCTCGGGCCGACATTCCGATTAAATCGGACCCACTTCTCAGGCCAGATCCCTTCCGAGCCACAACTAAAATTGCCGTGCATCCGGCAGACATTTGAACGGGTTTAATCTCAGCTTTCACCGCGATTCCATTACGGACCTCTGTCCGAACATGAAAAAGGTCCACGAGTGACCAACATAACCCGCGGCTCGTATCCTGATGCGGACCAACATAATCTATTCCTGCTTCTTTCTTGCGCAGTTAGTATTAGTCCTTTCGGCCACAGAGCCCCTAATTTCGACAATTAATCAAGGGTGTTCTCTCGTATGGGGGATGTAAATGACGTCGTGGCCTTTATGGCACGACGGGATCTGGTCCCGACATGAACCACACAATCGTCTAACGAAGTCAGATCGAGCGCACCATGGGCTTCCACGAAGCCCGAATAAATTGTCATTCCGGTGACTGGCACGCCCACGCACTTACTAAATAAATGAATAGATCGCTATTTGAAAAAAAAAGTGCGTCCACAAGTCTGGCACGCCCGGTGGGACCGATCCACCCTTCATCTCTTTGCCAGAATTAGGGGCCCTGCGGCCCCCTTCTTGTGAAACTAATTGCGCTACTTTCGTGAATGCAGGAAAATCGCATCATGGCACCAACCATGGCAGTTACTTGCGGCCCTCAGGTCGTCGAGAACCATGTTCGGGGCGGCTATCTCACGGTCCCCCTCAGCTTCGGGAGCTTCCCTCCCATGGTGGGCTTCCCCAACTTCCTTGGGGTGGCCTTTGTCAACATACTGGACGTGAAAGCACCCGACGAGCCCCAGACCAACGCTCCCATCCCGGGGGCCACTGAAGCCGTTGCCGGCCGAGCTGTGGCCGAGAACAACAATGGCGTCCCTGCAACGACGCTAGGCTGCAACGTGCACCACCTGCACCAAACCGCCGGTCCGTCCCACCGAGGATCGGCATCTTACCGGAGGAGGCTCCGGAGGAACAATACCGGCGTCGTCTCAGGGCGCCGCATATCTAACTCTGGGAAATCCATGACCGTCGGGACCCTCCGAGTTCGCTTGGATGGGCAGAGGTCCCAGGCGACATCGGACCGCATCGTCCTGACCATCCCAGTCTGCAACTCTTTCCAAGGGCTGGAGAGGCTAAAAGAGAAGGTGACGCCCGTTGTACCGGCCGTGGCATGGAAGACTACACCGGCTCACAGGCCGGCCAAATTGAAACAAATCTGGGTCCTCAAGGACGCCCAGCGCACTGCACCTGCCCAGGCAGGACCTAGCACTTTCCGCCCGAGGAGGGCCCGAAAGGATGAGAGGGTCGAGGTGACGACCCCGACTGATGCGGGACAGAAGTGGGGGGTCTTCTTCTTTCTCCTCATAGTCGCGCTATAGCCTCCTAGCACCTTCTTGAAGAACACGCTATATCGTCCTAGCGTGTTCACAGACGTTGGCAGAACGATGAACCTCGACGTTGGGGATCCCGTGGATGACTCTGGGGGTTCAAAACACAAGGGGAAAGCACACGGGATGATGGACAACACACGGGGAACACTAAATTGAAATCAAACCAACCTAATACTATCTAGGATAACTTTGGTGAAGGTGGATGTGGGGGTGAGCGGTGGGAAAGGAAGGTGGGTGTAGATGATGCTAGGGTCGTGAGGAAGCTTGGCTGGGGCCTCTCACCCGAACCTTTCGTAGGGACAGTGCAGCCGAGCTCCATCCTAACCTTAGCAACATCCTTGGCGGTGGTGAGGGGAGGTGAACGTTGGTGGAAGAAGAATGAAGCCCCGAATGGAGCCTCACACTCGACCCCGTCTCAGAGCCGGTACATCCGGGGCTTCGATCATCCTCCATTGAAGGGGAATGGGAGAGGATCAGGAGAAGAAGGTTAGGCATCGCACCCGGAGAGGGGAGGAGGAAGGAGGTTTCCAAAGATTGGGGGAGATAGCCATTGCTACACTCATAAACTCTTTCATAGATTCATTGCGTCATGTTTAATCAAACGAGATGGGATACATATATAGGGGAAGGGGAAGACAAAACGACGCTAGAACATCGATTACAACCATGAAAAATAGCAAACATTGAAGACTTTTGTGAGTTTCGGCGCCGGGAAGTTGGACCCTCTGTAGCAGAGTTTCTGTCTGAGATCGCGCTAGGGGAACCTAGCGCCTTCATCCAGGTCGCGCTACCTAAAGGTAGCGCGTTCATCTTTGGCCCAGCAGCTTTCACGATCAGCTTTGGCCTGACAGCTTACTTGATTCCCATCAAACCCCTCCACTTTGGAAGGTTCATCCTCGAACCTCGTAGCTCAAGATCCCAGTCTATGAGAACAGCCTGGTTCCCTAAGCTCTGATACCATTTGATGCGGGACAGAAGTGGGGGGTTGTGGACACCAAAAATTGCACGCCCATATGTCCTGCCCGGTTTCAGAACAACAACAACATCAAGTGAAGAAATCCCGGAGAAGATGGGTTACCCAAACGCTCTAAATACACACACATTGCCGTGAAGTTGTCTCCAGAGTCACGACAGCAAAGAGAGACTAACCCCCGGAAAGCCCACGACCCGTGGGCCCCAAAGGAAACCAAGTGGATAGCAACTCGTGCTCGCAACGGGCTGAAGTCTGCCTCAGCAGCACGCCCTTGTGCTGCCCCAAACAGCACACACTCTGTGGCCTTCCAGCGGTACACCCTCGGGGTTGCTCAGCGGCACGCCCTACAGGCCCACTAGCGGCACACCCCCTGGGCGCCCTCAGCGGCACGCCCCTTGAAGCCCCAACGGCACGCCTTCTTGAGCCCCCAGCGGCACACCCACCATGAGGCCCTAGTCGGCACACACTGGCATGCCCCTCCAGCGGCACACTCCCCGGCGCCCTCCAGCGGCACACTCCAAGTGCCCCTCCAGCGGCACGCTTCCGAACGGCCTTTCAGTGGCACACTCGGGGTGGCCTTTCAACGGCACGCCCCTGCTAGCCCTTAGCGGCACACTCTGTAAGCCCACCAGCGACACACCCTAGATGCCACACCAACGGCACGCCCAGGGGTTGCCTTCCACGGCACGCCGTCAAAGCCCTCCAATGGCACAGCTTGCTAGCCCTCTAGCGGCACAGCTACCTGGCCTTCCAGCGGCACGCTATGGCTTGTTCCTCACCCGGCGCATCTGACAGAGCGACGTGATGCCCATCGCTAGGACCCTTGGCGCGTAGCAGAGCCAGCTCAGGTTTGGCTGAGGTGTCACCCAGAGAGGAAGGCACACAAGCTACCCCCCTGCAACCAAGGACGGGAGAGTCAACTCCCATTTAATGCATGTCGTCATCGGACGTTCCCACCATCGACGGCTCGGCCCGAACGCTCCCGCTACTGGGGTATAAAAGGCCCCTTCACCCCGCCTCAAGGGGGGG
The DNA here is from genome assembly GCA_022559845.1 of Amorphophallus konjac. Classification (NCBI taxonomy): domain Eukaryota; kingdom Viridiplantae; phylum Streptophyta; class Magnoliopsida; order Alismatales; family Araceae; genus Amorphophallus; species Amorphophallus konjac. The sequence goes on along the minus strand of CM040126.1, from coordinate 334,479,856 downwards.
GCAAGCAGACATAATAGAGGTACTAGAAGAGAAGAAGAGAAGAAGAGGCTGGGGCTCTCCCTGGTGCACCACTCACCGTCGCTGGAGTGAAGAGAAGAAAAGGAGAAGAGAAGAAGAGAGAAAGAGAGGGCGCTACCCCGTTCGCCACCGCTTGTGCGAAGGAGTGAAGAGTGAAGAGAGAAGAGAGTGAGCTATGGGAGGGGAGGAGCTGGTGCTCCGTTCCCCTCCCCACTTGATGGGAATCAAACGAGCTACCAGGTCGAAGAGCATCCCGCCTGCTGCCAGACCCAGGATGAAGGCGCTATAGGTCCCTAGCGCGACCTGTATGAAGGCGCTATGGTCCCATAGCGCGATCTTAAGAACGTGCTGGTCGTCCCTAGCGCGATCTCTGACAGGGGCCGGCTGCAGATGGTCCAACTTCCCAGCGCCGAACTCCTCAAAGTCTTCAATGTCTGCTGTCTTCCATGGTTGTAAATCGACGTGTTAGCGTCGTTTTGTCTTCCCCTTTCCCTATATATGTACCCCCTTTCGTTTGATTAAGCAATCGAAGCATGAATCTATGAGTGTTCTTGAGTGTAGCCCATGGCTATCTTCCCCAATCTTTGGAAACCCCTTTCATCCGTCCCTCTATGGGTGCGAGGCCCAATTCTATCTCCCTGATCCTCTCCCTTTCCCCTTCAATAGAGGACGATCGAAGCCTCGGATGCATCGGCTCTGAGACGGGGTCGAGTGTGAGACTCCATTCGGAGCTTCGTTCTTCTTCCAACCAACGATTCCACTTCCCCCACCTCCGCCAAAGATGCTGTTATGATCAGGATGGAGCTCGGCTGCACCGTACCTACGAAGGGTTCAAGTGAGAGGCCCCAGCCAAGCTTCCTCACAGCCCTAACATCATCTACGTCCACCCTCCTTCCCTTGCCGCTCACCACCACATCCACCTTCTCAAAAGTTATCCTAGATAGTATTAGGTTGGTTTGATTTCAATTTCAGCATTCCCCATGTGTTCTCCATCGTCCTATGTGTTTCCCCTTATGTTTTGAACCCCCAGAGTCATCCACGGGAGCCCCAACGTCAAGGTTCTTCGTTCTGCTGCTGTATGAGAACGCGCGTAAACGATATAGCGCGTTCTTCAAAACGCGCGTAAGGGTATAGCGCGACTATGATCAGAAGGAAGAAGGAGACCCCCCACTTCTGTCCCGCATCAAATGGTATCAGAGCTTAGGGAACCAGGCTGTTCTCACAGACTGGGATCTTGAGCTACGAGGTTCGAGGAGGAACCTTTCCAAGTGGAGGGGTTTTGATGGGAATCAAACGAGCTACCAGGTCGAAGAGCATCCCGCCTGCTGCCAGACCCAGGATGAAGGCGCTATAGGTCCCTAGCGCGACCTGTATGAAGGTGCTATGGTCCCATAGCGTGTTCTTAAGAACGTGCTGGTCGTCCCTAGCGTGATCTCAGACAGGGGCCGACTGCAGATGGTCCAACTTCCCGGCGCCGAACTCCTCAAAGTCTTCAATGTCTGCTATCTTCCATGGTTGTAAATCGACGTGTTAGCGTCGTTTTGTCTTCCCCTTTCCCTATATATGTACCCCCTTTCGTTTGATTAAGCAATCAAAGCATGAATCTATGAGTGTTCTTGAGTGTAGCCCATGGCTATCTTCCCCAATCTTTGGAAACCCCCTTCATCCGTCCCTCTATGGGTGCGAGGCCCAATTCTATCTCCCTGATCCTCTCCCTTTCCCCTTCAATGGAGGACGATCGAAGCCTCGGATGCATCGGCTCTGAGACGGGGTCGAGTGTGAGACTCCATTCGGAGCTTCGTTCTTCTTCCAACCAACGATTCCACTTCCCCCACCTCCGCCAAAGATGCTGTTACGATCAGGATGGAGCTCGGCTGCACCGTACCTGCGAAGGGTTCGGGTGAGAGGCCCCAGCCAAGCTTCCTCACGGCCCTAACATCATCTACGTCCACCCTCCTTCCCTTGCCGCTCACCCCCACATCCACCTTCCCAAAAGTTATCCTAGATAGTATTAGGTTGGTTTGATTTCATTTTAAGCGTTCCCAGTGTGTTATCTATCCTCCTGTGTGTTGTCCCCTTGTGGTTTGAACCCCCAGAGTCGTCCACGGGAGCCCCAACGTCGAGGTTCTTCGTTCTGCTGCTGTCTGAGAACGTGCGTAAATGATATAGCGCGTTCTTCAGAACGCATGTAAAGGGTATAGCGTGACTATGATCAGAAGGAAGAAGGAGACCCCCCACTTTCGTCCCGCATCACCACTGTGTTTATTTTGGATTTTCCGCCCTTTCTGTTCTTTCCCTCTCAATGTATTAGCCTTTGTGCTCCCCCTCTACCAAAAGAATGGAAGAAATGTTTTTTTCCCTTTGCATGGTGTTTTATGTGTATGGCATATGCGCGTCCTCGGGTGTTTGCATTCGTCGCCGTCCTATGCTTTCTTCGTGTCCCCCTACTGCTGGTCGGCTTAGCAGTTCTTCTTCCCTTGCTCATCCTATCGTGGGAAGCATCCCTCTCATTATCTATCTGGCCCAACCCCTCCTCCAGGCAGAGAGCAAGCTCCTCTTGGACAGTGGCCTTAGGGTTCACTCAATACGATGAGCAAAACTCAAGGTTAACTCCTTGTAAAATGCCCCATACCCCTGGGTTCCTTGGCCTCTTGGCTCATGCCCCACCTTTCACACCCTTACCTCCATGCGAAGAACCTCCCTTGGTTTGAACCCAGCACCCTTGGACTTCACCCCCCCCTGACTGGTGCATTCCTTCTGCCCTTTTTGCCCAGCACAGCCCCAGCCCATGGAAGCCCGGTGCGCCCTTCGCGTCTTTGTCCGGTACACTCCAGCCAGCTAGCCCGGCACACCTCCTAGCCTTCCTTGGCCGGCACACCCTTGGCTCATTCTTGCCGGCACACTTAGCCCGTTCTAGCCCAGTGTCTCCCGTTCGCTGATTTCTACGAGGTTTTCTGAAGTTTCATCAAAGGTGCTGCCGCCTTCGGGCGCCCACCTCTAGTTGTCGGGTTCGTCACTCCATGTGGGTGCGTTCCCTTTATCTCCCTTACGCTCGAGTCAAGGGGAGATGCTGCCGAATTTTCATCAGAATTAACACAATAGCAATAATAATAAAAGAAAAGTAACACTGCAAAGAGAAATAACAAATGAACAGAATGAACACCAATGCAACGGCTCCACCAAAGTGATGAAAGAACCACGGAGATTCCGAACAAACTGATCACCTGCATCTTCATAATGAAATACCGAGCATGACCGTGAACTTGATCTGCATGAATAAAAGAGAACCAAATAAAGTTCCTTCCATGCATTTCATGAATAAGAGAGCCTCCCTTACGAGCATAAGCATCGCAGTGCGTCTCAACATTCACCCTGCATGCATAAACCCCCGTCCCATATGCACAAGCCTCGGACCATCATGGGCATAGACTTCACTATACCTACATTGGCTTCGCCAACACATGAGCTCCATTCTAGCCCGGCACAGCCCCTGCCCAGCACCCTCAACCGGTACACCTCCCCAGCCTCTACCCGGTGCACCCTTAAGCCACCCAGTCCGGGACAGTCTACCCTGCTTTAAACCTGCCTCTTTGCAGCCCCAGATCCTACTCAAACCTTGCACAGACCTTGTCTGAACCATGCACTGACCTTGTCCCTTGCATGCATAGAACCTACATATAGCTCACTCCCCCAACTGCACAAACTCTAAACCTCCCCACGCACGGACCTTTGCCCGCATGCGCCTTCCCCTGATCCTTCACCGGCACACCCAAACCCCAGGCTCTACTCGGTACACACCCTCATCTCCTCTTACTCGGCACACCCTTGCCCAGCGTCTCACCCCCTCTCCCTCTCACCGTCTCTCTCTCTCTCTTCCTCACCGTCTCTTTCTCTCTCGCGTTCCCAACGTCTCACCCCCTCTCCCTCACCGTCTCTTTCTCTCTCGCGCTCCCACTGTCTCCCTCTCTCTCCCACCGTCTCTCAGCCTCTCCCTCACCGTCTCTCTCTCTCTCTCACCGTCTCTTTCTCTCTCGCATTGCCTCACCGTCTCTCTCTCTCTCCCTCACCGTCTCTTTCTCTCTCCCTCACCGTCTCTCCTTCTCTCTCTCAGTCGCTCACCCTCTCTTTCTCTCTCGCGCTCCCACTATCTCCCTCTCTCTCTTAACCCTCGGTGCCCTTGTGCACCGACCTCTATCGACCCAGCCTCAGTTGCACCGACCTCAGCTGCAGCTGCACCGACTCCCAGTCCCAACGGCACACTACCCAGCCAGACCCCGACTCAACCTTGCACCGACTTGCCTTTAGCCCCAGCCAGAAGCTGCACAGATACAGCCTAGCACTGCACGGACTTTCCCCTTTACCCAACACGCATTGCACCGAGGCAAACCGGCACTGTAATGTCCCGAACCTTACGGATCCTTCATCGTGGGCCCCGGATCTGGTTTCTCGGAGTGTCTGGCTCCGTTGGGTCCGAAATTTCGTTTCGGACATCTTTCGTGTCCGGATCGGCGCGATCCGGAGTTGTTTCGGAGGCCCGGAGTGCGTCCGCGGCTTTTCTGTGTGTGTTTTCTGATTTCCATGTACGGGTTTCGACAGACCCTTCAGAACCTCATTGTGGGTGAACTGGACCGTTCACCTAGGCGAGGGTTGTACCGTTGCGATCGGTGCGTCACGAGGATCGAGGAGGTGTATTTTTCTATTTTTGGGATTTTTCCGATTTTCTGGATTTTCTATAAATACCCCCTATTTTTTTTCCTTTTCTTTTTCCCCTTTTCTTCTTTTCCTTTTTCTTTCCTCCTCCCGTGAGCCACGGCCGACCGTTGCAACCCCCCTTGCCCGTTGGACTTCGCGGCGCCCCTTCCCCTCCGGCGACGGGTGGTGGACCTTGGTGGCGGCGCGGTGACGACGGCGGTGGCGAGAGGATCGTGACGGTGCCCCCATTGGTGCGTGGGAGAGGAGTTCGTGTTCGAGCAAGATTCGGCGATCGGCGGCGATCCGGTGGTTTTTGAGCTTCTTTAAGGTAGGGGGACAGATCCTTGCCCTCTTTACAGCATTCTCTGTGATTTCTAGGCCGTGGAGAGGTCGAGTGGGGCTAAATCCATGCCGGGAGGGTTATTTTCATGCTTGGGGTTTGAGCGCCGGATCCATTGATTCGTGGGGGTTTTTGATTGATTTGGGGCTCTAGATGCATGCTAGGATGTCGGGGGGGTGATTCCCCGTTATTTTCCCTTCACCAGAGGGGGTGAATGGGCGTGGTTTTACGATTTCCGGGCGTATTTCACGAACCGGGCTCGGCCCGTTGTCGCGCTATATTCCATCCAGTGGCGCGTTCTTAATGAACGCGCCGTGTCGTCCAGGCGTGTTCATCGGAAGGGATGACCGCTCTGGCGGTTCGGAACGCGCCAGGGACGGGTAGCGCGATCGCATGATCGCGCTATCCAAGACTATCACGTTCAGGCGTCAACGCGCTAGCCTTGGGCAGCGCGATCTGGCAGATCGCGCTAGCCCATGCTAGCGCGTTCTCCAGAGTCGCGCTAGGGGTGCCTAGCGCGACCTTCCCCCTCCCCCGAAACCGTGTTCCTTGGGTATCTTAGCCTCCGGTTGGGTGAGTTTTGGACCCGGTCATGGAGTGTGGCCCGAGGGTTGCCGTGGGCACCCAGGGAAAGCCACAGGGGCGCCCGGGGGTCCCCGGAGAATCAGTTACCTCGATGGGGGTGCCGCGTGACTTGAGGGACGGTCAGACCTCATGCGTGTCCCCGGCATCCGTACCTACCGTTTGGTTACCAAGAGTCTGTGTTAGTGTGTTAGTTGGTGGGTTCCGTGAGTCGAGTCCTTACTTCCAGTGACCTGTCCACTAGTCGTAGCTTCCTGCGCACGCGTGTGCGGACCCACCTGGGAGTGGTGGAGAGTGAGACCCAGTGAGAGGCGGTTTTTAGGCTGGTTACCGTAGGGCCCCTTGCCTTTGCCACCAGAGTCCGGTGGGGGGGAAAACTAGCTAGAGGACCCAACCTAGAGCAGATGGTCTGTGTGTGCACACGTAGTTGGGGGCTTAGGACACGCGCTGACGAGCGTGACCCCAGCTAGTCCTTGTTGTGGTTCTTGTTGCGTGTCTGAGTCTCACGCCGGGGGCGTCGTAGCTGGACACTTGTGACGCGGTGTAAGACGTCAGGGGACGCATCCGGTCGTTCTTCTGGTGGGTAGTGCTCCTGTTCACTGGCAGACGTGGACTCGAGTTTTATTGGACCGAGGTTTGGTAGTACGGTACTGTTAGAGTAGATGGCTTTTCCGTTTATTTACTTTAGCTTGTCGGTTCCACCATACCCTTGCTAGGTAGGGTTACCTTCTGCTTTCTCATTTTTCGCGCGAGGTGGGGATTCACGGGATCCCTACTGAGCCAATGAAATGAGGCTCACCCCTACTTTTCAGGTGAGGTGGGGTCTTCCAGAGGCGCGGCCGAGTTTCAGCGTGGTTCTTCTAGCCAAGGTTAGTCGCCAGTCTGCCAGAGCCTGGGGATGCCCCGTGTAGTTATACGCCGGGGGATGCCCCGTGTAGTTGTACTTTCCTTTTTGTTGACTGTACTTTTATTTGGACATGAGACTCTGTGGACCTTGTAGCAATTTATTTATTTATATTATTATGTGCATTTTATTTTTAGATTATTGTGCTATCTTTGTGGTCGTTGCAGCTTCTCTTGTACCCCCACACCACTCCTTTCTACCCTTCCGAGTCTTCCGGCTCGTTGGTTGGTCGAGATTCGAGACGCGCCGATTCCTTTCCGGTACTCAGATCCTCGGGTCGTCACAGCTGGTATCAGAGCGTAGGTTGTGGAGGTACATCGGAATTTGAAACGAATTGCAGTGGTCCCGAAGGTCCATGAATGTCCTGTACAGTTGGCGACTGGCTTAGGGCCGCGCGTGTTTTATTGATTTGTGGTTGTTTTCTTGATGTCAGGTGCGTTATGGCACCATGGAGGAGGGCTCGTCCCCAGCAGGGAGAGTCTAGCGGTGGTCCGGAGGAGTAGAGCAGGGCTTCAGTTTCCGATGGTGTAGCTGGAGATGCGAGAGCTCCGGGGATGGACGATTTCTTCCGAGGCATGTTTGAGTATGTGTTTCAGCGGCAGCAGGGAGGTCAGCAGCAGGGCGGTGAGGCTGGTGAGGGCCAGGCTCGTGGTGGTCATGGTCATGTGTTGAAGGAGTTTTTGCTGTTCCAGCCCCCTTCTTTCAGTGGGCAGCCAGATCCTAAGGTGGCCAGAGAGTGGCTGGATGATGTTCGGCGGATTTTCAGCGCGATGGAGTGTCCTGAGGAGGAGCAGGTGGCGTTGGCTACTCATCGTCTTCAGGGAGCGGCCCGTACTTGGTGGACGTCAGAGTGGGGTTCAGTGCTCCAGTCTCGTCCTCTTCAGCAGATTGCGTGGCAGGAGTTCATCACGGCCTTCGAGCGTGCCTTCTGTCCGTCCTTTGTCAGGTCGCAGAGGTTGCGTGAGTTTATGGAGCTGACCCAGGGTGACATGACGGTGATGCAATACCGTACCAGGTTTATCGAGTTGGGCCGTTATGCTCCTCACATCATGGCAGATGAGGAGGTGAAGACCGATCAGTTTGTGGGTGGCCTGAGGCTAGAGTTGAGGCATCATCTTCTTGCGTCGGGGTTGACCACTTTGGATGCGGCATGTAAGGCAGTAGCGGCGCTGGAGAGAGACTTGCAGAAGGTTCAAGGGCAGGGCAGTGCTAGTCAGGCGCAGGTAGATTTCAGCCAGCCGTCAGGGATGTAGCAGCAGAGTACCGTCCAGCTCTCAGCAGGTGGATCAGTGGCGACGCAGTCTACAGCTCCTGCGCCAGGGTCGTCCTTCAAGTCGAAGCTTAAGAAGCTGCTTAAGGAAGCTGGTTTTGGCAAGAGGCGTCAGGATCGCAAGGAGTCGAAGCAGGAGTCGTTGGGCAGTGTTCAGCAGCCGGTGGCTTTTCAGCGCCAGGGTTCGATGACTGTTTCGCGGGGCGGTTGTCCTAGGTGCGGTGGTTCTCATCCAGGCAGACCATGTTCCGCGCCCGTGATTTGCTTCAGGTGCGATCAGCCAGGACATATGGCACGTGACTGTCCGCAGAGACCGAGCCAGCCGCATGAGTTTCAGCAGCAGCAGTAGTTTCAGCCCCAACAGTTGTCATCACAGCCGTAGCAGTACCAGCAGCAAGGACAATTTCCTCAGTTGTCACGGTCAGCTATCGTAGGGAGGCAGAGATCCCGAGGCAGAGTGACTCACATGACCAGGGCAGAGGCTGAGGCGTCGCATTTGGTGGAAGGTACTCTCTCGATTTTGGGTCGTGCGGCTCGTGTTTTGTTTGATTCAGGTGCTTCTCATTCGTTCATCTCGAAGGATTTTGCTCAGAGCGTGGAGGACCCAGTGACCGAGGTGTCCTGTGACTTGGCGGTAGAGTTTCCTACCGGTGACTTCATGATCACCCCGTACTGCTTCGAGAAGGTACCTGTGTGGGTGGAAGGGCGGAGTTTGCCGGCTAGACTCTATGCGTTACCGCTTCAGGACTTCGATGTGATTTTGGGCATGGATTGGCTCGAGACTCATCATGCCTTGGTGGATTGCGGCTCGAAGAAGGTCTACTTCCGACAGCTTCATGGACCCACCTTCTATTTTCAAGGTATTCGGTCTTCCTCTTCTCGCTTGCTTATTTCGGCTATCAGTGCGCGTCGGTTGCTTGATGCGGGTTGTCAGGGCTTTCTTGCATCCGTGGTTTTGGTGGATCGGCAGTGTCCTGAGGTAGAGGATATTCCCGTCGTGTGCGAGTTTCTCGATGTTTTTCCCGAGGAGCTACCAGGGTTGCCACCGCAGCGAGAGATTGATTTTGTGATTGAGGTGGTGCCGGGTACGGTGCCTATGTCGAAGGCCCCTTATCGGATGGCGCCTGCTGAGTTGCGAGAGCTGAAGGCGTAGTTGCAGGAGTTGCTGGCCAAGGGGTATATTCGTCCTAGTTATTCCCCGTGGGGTGCGCTGGTGTTGTTTGTGAAGAAGAAGGATGGTAGTTTGAGGCTGTGCATCGACTACCGTCAGTTGAACCAGGCGACTGTTAAGAATAAGTATCCGTTGCCTCGGATTGATGACTTGTTCGATCAGCTTCAGTCGGCCCGGGTGTTTTCGAGGATCGATTTGAGATCAGGCTACTATCAGCTGTGGATTCGAGAGTCGGATGTGGAGAAGATGGCGTTTCGGTCGAGGTATGGGCATTATGAGTTCTTGGTGATGCCGTTCGGGCTCACCAATGCCCCCGCAGCGTTCATGGATTTGATGCATAGGGTGTTTCGTCCGTACTTGGACCAGTTCATGGTCGTGTTTGTGGACGACATCCTTGTGTATTCGCGATCTGCTGAGGAGCATGTGCAGCATCTGAGAGTAGTGTTGCAGACCTTGCGCGATCACCAGCTGTATGCCAAGCTCAGCAAGTGTGAGTTCTGACTTCGTGAGGTGCACTTTTTGGGGCACGTGATTTCTGGTGATGGTGTTTCCGTGGACCCAGCTAAGGTCGAGGCTGTGGTACAGTGGCCACGGCCGAGTTCTGTCACGGAGATTTGGAGTTTCTTGGGGCTCGCAGGCTATTATCGGCGGTTCATTCAGGATTTTTCTCGTATTGCAGCCCCGATGACCAGGCTTACGCGGAAAGAGGTGCCGTTCGTCTGGACGGAGGAGTGTGAGTGGAGCTTCGTGGAGCTGAAGTGGTTGCTTACCACTGCTTCGGTTTTGGTGTTACCATCTGGCTCGGGTGGTTTCATAGTATGTACGGATGCTTCTGGGGTAGGTCTCGGTGCTTTGTTGATGCAGCATGAGAGAGTCGTGGCGTATGCGTCGCGGCAGCTGAAGCCACATGAGGTGAACTACCCTGTTCATGATCTTGAGTTGGCGGCGGTGATTTTCGCTCTGAAGATCTGGAGGCATTATTTGTACGGCCAAAAGTTTGAGCTTTTCACTGACCATCAGAGTTTGAGGTATGTGTTCACGCAGAAGGACCTTAACCTTAGGCAGAGGAGGTGGATGGAGTATATGAAGGATTATGACTTCACTCTGTCTTATCAGCATGGCAAGATGAATGTCATGGCTGATGCTCTGAGTAGGAGGGTAACGGTCAGTCGGATGTTGTTGAGGAGATGGAAGCTTTGGGAGCAGGTTCCGGCCATGACTTTTAGGCTCAAGGTCCCGCAGGACCAGGGTTCGGCTGTCCTTGCGAGTCTGACTGTCACGCCCGCGGTGCGTCGACAGGTGACTGAGGCTCAGCGAGCAGACCCCGAGCTACCTCGTATTTTGTCGATGGCCGAGGTGGAGTTTGGTGAGGATGGAGCTGTGAGGTTCAGAGGTAGATTGTACATGCCGGTCGAGGAGCAGGTACGGCGTATGGTATTGCGCGAGGCTAACGGGAGTCGGTATGCCGTACACCCCGGATCGGCCAAGATGTACCAGAACCTGAAGAGGCAGTTTTGGTGGCCTGGCATGAAGAGAGATGTGGCAGAATTTGTGGCCAGGTGTTTGACCTGTCAGCAGGTGAAGGCTGAGCACCAGCGACCAGGAGGCACACTTCAGCCCTTGGATGCTCCTGCTTGGAAGTGGGACCACGTGACCACTGATTTTGTGGTTGGATTACCGAGGACGTCCAGTGGGGAGGATAGTATCTGGTTGCTAGTGGATAGACTGATGAAGACTGCGCGGTTGCTGCCGGTCAAGGTCAGTTGGAGCATGCAGCGTTTGGCTCGTCTGTATGTGGAGCGGATTGTTCCGTTGCATGGAGTTCGCATCTCCATTGTGTCAGATCGTGACCCCCGTTTCACTTCTGGATTCTGGAGGAGCTTCCAGAAGGCTCTAGGCACTGAGTTGGCATTCAGCTCGGCCTATCATCCTCAGTCGGACGGTCAGTCTGAGCGGACCATCCAGACTCTAGAGGATATGTTGCGAGCGTGTTGCTTAGAGTGGCAGGGGAGTTGGACCCACCATCTGTCATTGGTGGAGTTTGCCTATAACAACAGCTACCATTCGAGTATCGGTATGGCTCCTTAAGAGGCGTTGTATGGGCGACCTTGTCGGACTTCGCTTGATTGGTTCGAGGTGGGCGAGCGTGTCCTAACCGAACCAGATTTGGTACAGCAGTGTGTTGAGGTGGTGCATCTCGTTCGGAAGAAGATGTTGGCAGCTCAGAGGCGGCAGAAGAGTTATGCCGATCGGAGGAGACGACCTCTCAGCTTTGCCATGGGAGATTGAGTTTTCTTGAGAGTTTCTCCCATGAAGGGCGTGATGCGTTTCGGTAGGCGTGGGAAGCTGAGTCCCCGCTACATTGGCCCCTTTCCCATCGTCGCGCGTGTTGGGGAAGTCGCATATCGGTTGCAGCTACCTCCGGAGCTTTCTACCGTGCATGATGTGTTTCACGTGTCGATGCTTCGGAAGTATATGTCCGATGATTCCCATGTTCTTGAGGAAGCCGTTTGGCCTGAGGTGACCCCAGATCTGTCCCTTCCAGAGTTTCCTGTTCGCATTGAGGATCGGCGAGAGCAGCGCCTGTGAAACAAGGTTATTCCTCTGGTTAAGGTGGTCTGGCAGCGTCATTCTGGTGGCGAGGCGTCTTGGGAGCGTGAGGATGAGATGCGGGAGCTGCATCCTTATTTGTTTGTGTGAGTCTTTCCCCTGTTCTTGTGCTTTGTTCTTGAATTTCGGGGATGAAATTCTTTTAAGGGGGGAGGGCTGTAATGTCCCGAACCTTACGGATCCTTCGTCATGGGCCCCGGATCTAGTTTCTCGGAGTGTCTGGCTCCGTTGGGTCCGAAATTTCATTTCGGACATCTTTCGTGTCTGGATCGGCGCGATCCGGAGTTGTTTCGGAGGCCCGGAGTGCGTCCGCGGCTTTTCTGTGTGTGTTTTCCAATTTCCGTGTACGGGTTTCGGCAGACCCTTCAGAACCTCGTTGCGGGTGAACCGGAGCGTTCACCTAGGCGACGGTTGTACCGTTGCGATCGGTGCGTCGCGAGGATCGAGGGGGTGTATTTGTCTATTTCTGGGATTTTTTTTGATTTTCCGAATTTTCTATAAATATCCCCCTATTTTTTTCATTTTCTTTTTCCCCTTTTCTTCTTTTCCTTTTTCTTTCCTCCTCCCTTGAGCCACGGCCGACCGTTGCAACCCCCCTTGCCCGTTGGACTTTGCGGCGCCCCTTCCCCTCCGGCGACGGGTGGTGGACCTCGGTGGCAGCGCGGTGACGACGGCGGTGGCGAGAGGATCGTGACGGTGCCCCCATTGGTGCGTGGGAGAGGAGTTCGTGTTCGAGCAAGATTCGGCGATCGGCGGCGATCCGGTGGTTTTTGAGCTTCTTTAAGGTAGGGGGATGGATCCTTGCCCTCTTTACAGCATTCCCCGTGATTTCTAGGCCGTGGAGAGGCTTTGTGGGGCTAAATCCATGCCGGGAGGGTTATTTTCATGCTTGGGGTTTGAGCGCCGGATCCATTGATTCGTGGGGGTTTTTGATTGATTTGGGGCTCTAGATGCATGCTAGGACGTCGGGGGGGTGATTCCCCATTGTTTTCCCTTCACCAGAGGGGGTGAATGGGCGTGGTTTTACGATTTTCGGGCATATTTCGCGAACCGGGCTCGGCCCGTTGTCGCGCTATATTCCAGTGGCGCGTTCTTAATGAACGCGCCATGTCGTCTGGGCGCGTTAACCGGAAGGGATGACCGCTCTGGCGGTTCGGAACGCGCCAGGGACGGGTAGCGCGATTGCATGATCGCGCTATCCAAGAGTAGCGCGTTCAGGCGTGAACGTGCTAGCCTTGGGCAGCGTGATTTGGCAGATCGCGCTAGCCCATGCTGGCGCGTTCTCCAGAGTCGCGCTAGGGGTGCCTAGCGCGACCTTCCCCCTCCCCCGAAACCGTGTTCCTTGGGTATCTTAGCCTCCGGTTGGGTGAGTTTTGGACCTGGTCATGGCGTGTGGCCCGAGGGTTGCCGTGGGCACCCAGGGAAAGCCACAGGGGCGCCCTGGGGTCTCCGGAGAATCAGTTACCTCGGTGGGGGTGCCGCGTGACTTGAGGGACGGTCAGACCTCATGCGTGTCCCCGGCATCCATACCTACCATTTGGTTACCAAGAGTCTGTGTTAGTGTGTTAGTTGGTGGGTTCCGTGAGTCGAGTCCTTACTTCCAGTGACCTGTCCACTAGTCGTAGCTTCCTGCGCACGCGTGTGCGGACCCACCTGGGAGTGGTGGAGAGTGAGACCCAGTGAGAGGCGGTTTTTAGGCTAGTTACCATAGGGCCCCTTGCCTTTGCCACCAGAGTCCGGTGGGGGGGAAAACCAGCTAGAGGACCCGACCTAGAGCAGATGGTCTGTGTGTGCAGACGTAGTTGGGGGCTTAGGACACGCGCTGATGAGCGTGACCCTAGCTAGTCCTTGTTGTGGTTCTTGTTGCGTGTCTGAGTCTCACGCCCGGGACGTCGTAGCTGGACACTTGTGACGCGGTGTAAGACGTCAGGGGACGCATCCGGTCGTTCTTCTGGTGGGTAGTGCTCTTGTTCGCTGGCAGGCGTGGACTCGAGGTTTATTGGCCCGAGGTTTGGTAGTACGGTACTGTTAGAATATATGGCTTTTCCGTTTATTTACTTTAGCTTGTCGGTTCCACCGTACTCTTGCTAGGTAGGGTTACCTTCTACTTTCTCATTTTCCGCGCGAGGTGGGGATTCGCGGGATCCCTACTGAGCCAATGAAATGAGGCTCACCCCTACTTTTCAGGTGAGGCGGGGTCTTCCAGAGGCGCGGCCGAGTTTCAGCGTGGTTCTTCTAGCCAAGGTTAGTCGCCAGTCTGCCAGAGCCGGGGGATGCCCCGTGTAGTTGTACGCCGGGGGATGCCCCGTGTAGTTGTACTTTCCTTTCTGTTGACTGTACATTTATTTGGACATGAGACTCTGTGGACCTTGTAGCAGTTTATTTATTTATATTATTCTGTGCATTTTATTTTTAGATTATTGTGCTATCTTTGTGATCGTTGCAGCTTCTCTTGTACCCCCACACCACTCCTTTCTACCCTTCCGAGTCTTCCGGCTCGTGGGTTGGTGGGCCGAGATTCGAGACGCACCGGTTCCTTTCCGGTACTCGGATCCTCGGGTCGTCACAGGCACTGCACCGACATAGCCTAGCATGGCATTGGCCTCCCCCTTTCCTGTCCAGAACCTGCACCGACTTCATCTCTTGCATGAACAAACACTGCACCGACTCCATCCCCCTAGCCAACCAGATTTGCACCGACCTTCCCATTGCACAGGCCCTGGCCAGCATATGCACAGACCCTGGCCAGCTTGCACGGACCCCTTCCCCTTACATGAACATGAATTGCGCCGACCTCCTCAGCCCTTCACAGCCATTGCACTGGTCTGGCACCGTGCATAAACACACCCTGCACGGACCTCTCCCCAGCTTGCACAGACTTTTGCCTGAACCCTGCACGGACCTCGGCTGCAGCTGCACCGACCTTGAGTCTGCCTAGGTGCGCATTGCACCGACCTCGTCTGCACCGACCGCCCCTCGCGCGCACGAAATCTGCACCGACCTTGTCCCTGTGCATGCACTGACTTCAGCCCAAACATTGCACTGACCTTACCCAGCCTTTGTTATGAACCTGCACCAACCTCATCGGAGCATTGCACTGACCTTGCCCAGCTTTTGTTCTGAACATGCACCGACCTTAAGCCCAGATCCTACTCGTACCCCCCTTCTAGCAGTACACCCTCCTACTTACACCCCCACCCGGTACACTCTCCAGCCCTTCTGCCCGGTGCATTCCTACCTTCCCCAAGCGGTACACTATCAACTCCCCTATCCGATGCACTCCTGGCCTCCTCCAGCGGCACACCAACTAACCCAATGGCCCACTCTTTCCCCAGAGAAATATATATAACATACAATGATAATGATAATAATAATAATAATAATACGTTAATAAAATTATTATAAAAAATAAACCTGAATATATATATATATGAAATAAACAAAAGTGTGAAATAGTAATAATAATAGTAAGAAAAGAGAAAATATAATAATAATAATAAACGAAAACGGAGAAATCATCCAGAATAAATACATAAAAATATATTTGCATATAATTTAAAGCCCCTATAAAAATTGGTAAAATTCACATCGCAGCCCCGTCTCTCCCGTGACCCGGTGCTGAAGGAACAACGACGCCGCCCTCGTAGGCTGGGTCTGAGTCCTGGGAATTATCCCGAACTGGCCGTGACCTGACCTCGCTTTGGGCTGATATTTTGATTAAACCGGACTCGCTTCTCAGGCCGGATCCCTCCCGAGCCGCTACTAAAATTATCGCACGTTCGGCATACATTTGAATGGGTTCATCTCGATTTTCGCCGCGTTTCTATTACGGACCTGTGTCCGAACATGAAAAGGCCCGTGAGTGACCAGCATGGCCGACGGCTCCCACTCCGATATGGCCGTGATCCAGCATTGCTCCGGGCCAATAGTTCATAGATTCCGACCCGTTCCTATTGGGATTCGTTTCCGCTCTTTCATTGAAATTGCCGTGAACTCGACATATATTTGTACGGGGTTGTTTCCATCTACGTCGTACCTTCAATACGGACCTTTGTCCGAACATAAAGTGGTCCATGAATGACCGATAAAATCCGAATGGGACGGGGTGATCCTCGTCACCCCGGACCCTTTGCATGGGAATATCAATAAGGCCTCCGTGGGCCGTGCTTAGACCTCGAGCCCGCCCCGATCATGGTCGTGGCCTGACCCACATCCTCGGCCTATAGCCCACTCCCTTTGAACGCATATTGGTTCTCAGATCTTGTCCCGGGACTCTTCCCCGTTGCCCTCCGGCACAAGAAATATTAATGATGCCCGCGCAAGCCCCGTTCGGACCACGGGAGGCGCCCCCGGTATGGTCCTGACTCGATCTCGCACCGGACCAATAAATCCACTAGCTTCCTGCTACACTAGCCAAGATTTAACCGAATGTTTCCAATATCTCGGAATAATATATATTTACCGTATCACAGCATACATATGTTCCAGGTCCTCCTGCGATGATTATGATATTCTCAAGCCGGACAACCGTCCGAATATTAAACGGTCTCCCGAATGACCGACACGTTTCGAACGTCCGCTTCCCTAGACACAGGGCTTTTCAGCCGATTCAAGGGATATTCCCTCGTTGCCCCTTGGCACCGAAAATATTAATGACGCTCATGCAAGTCTTGTTTCGACCGCGGGGGGCCCACCGCAGTATGGTCGCAGCTTGCTCTTGCACCGGGCCAACAGATTTACTGGTTTTTGACCGCTCCAACCGAGGCTCAGCCGAACGTTTTCTGCTCTTCCGAACAAGGGCATACATGCGTTCCGGTTTTCCCGCGACAACTACGATTTTCTCGAGCCGGACATTCGTCCGAACATTAAATGGTCAGTACACGACTGATATGACCGTGAATGGTTTTCTTCTCGCCCTCGCGTGAGGATTTCAATACTTCGTAATAGACCTTCCATGCAATTGATTTCTTGGCCATGAGGCCCTGAATCCCGGTGATTAATCAAGGGTGTTCCCTCGTATGGGGGATGTAAATGACGCCGTGACCTTTATGGCGCGGCGGGTTTTGGTCCCGACACGAACCACACAATCGTCTGACCGAGTCAGATTGAGCGCACCATGGGCTCTTCAGAGCCCGAAAAAATTGTCACTCAGTGACTGGCACGCCCACACACTTAATAGACGAACCACTTGAATAAGTGGATTTTAGTCCGTCCACAGGACTCTTCTTCTTTCTGCCCATAGTCGCGCTATAGCCTCCTAGCGCCTTCTTGAAGAACGCGCTATATCGTCCTAGCGTGTTCACAGACGTTGGCAGAACGGCGAACCTCGACGTTGGGGCTCCCGTGAATGACTCCGGGGGTTCAAAACACAAGGGGAAAGCACACGGGATGATGGACAACACATGGGGAACACTAAAATTGAAATCAAACCAACCTAATACTATCTAGGATAACTTTGGTGAAGGTGGATGTGGGGGTGAGCGGCGGGGAAGGAAGGTGGGTGTAGATGATGCTAGGGTCGTAAGGAAGCTTGGCTGGGGCCTCTCACCTGAACATTTCGTAGGGATGGTGCAGCCGAGCTCCATCCTAACCTTAGCAACATCCTTGGCGGTGGTGAGGGGAGGTGAACGTTGGTGGAAGAAGAACGAAGCTCCGAATGGAGCCTCACACTCGACCCCGTCTCAGAGCTGGTACATCCGGGGCTTCGATCATCCTCCATTGAAGGGGAAAGGGACAGGATCAGGAGAAGAAGGTTGGGCATCGCACCCAGAGAGGGGAGGAGGAAGGAGGTTTCCAAAGATTGGGGGAGATAGCCATTGCTACACTCATAAACTCTTTCATAGATTCATTGTGTCATGTTTAATCAAACGAGATGGGATACATATATAGGGGAAGGGGAGACAAAACGATGCTATAACATCAATTACAACCATGGAAAACAGCAAACATTGAAGACTGTTGTGAGTTTCGGCGCCGGGAAGTTGGACCATCTGCAATAGAGTTTCTATCTGAGATCGCGCTAGGGGAACCTAGCGCCTTCATCCAGGTCGCGCTACCCAAAGGTAGCGCGTTCATCTTCGGCCCAGCAGCTTTCACGATCAGCTTTGGCCTGGCAGCTTGCTTGATTCCCATCAAACCCCTCCACTTTGGAAGGTTCATCCTCGAACCTCGTAGCTCAAGATCCCAGTCTGTGAGAACAACCTGGTTCTCTAAGCTCTGATACCATTTGATGCGGGACAGAAGTGGGGGGTCTTCTTCTTTCTGCCCATAGTCGTGCTATAGCCTCCTAGCGCCTTCTTGAAGAACGCACTATATCGTCCTAGCGCGTTCATAGACGTTGGCAGAACGACAAACCTCGACGTTGGGGCTCCCGTGGATGACTCCGGGGGTTCAAAACACAAGGGGAAAGCACACGGGATGATGGACAACACACGGGGAACACTAAAATTGAAATCAAACCAACCTAATACTATCTAGGATAACTTTGGTGAAGGTGGATGTGGGGGTGAGCGGCGGGGAAGGAAGGTGGGTGTAGATGATGCTAGGGTCGTGAGGAAGCTTGGCTGGGGCCTCTCACCCGAACCTTTTGTAGGGACGGTGCAGCCGAGCTCCATCCTAACCTTAGCAACATCCTTGGCAGTGGTGAGGGGAGGTGAACGTTGGTGGAAGAAGAACGAAGCTCCGAATGGAGCCTCACACTCAACCCCGTCTCAGAGCCGGTACATCCGGGGCTTCGATCATCCTCCATTGAAGGGGAAAGGGAGAGGATCAGGAGAAGAAGGTTGGGCATCGCACCCGGAGAGGGGAGGAGGAAGGAGGTTTCCAAAGATTGGGGGAGATAGCCATTGCTACACTCATAAACTCTTTCATAGATTCATTGCGTCATGTTTAATAAAACGAGATGGGATACATATATAGGGGAAGGGGAAGACAAAATGACGTTAGCACATCGATTACAACCATGGAAAATAGCAAACATTAAAGACTTTTGTGAGTTTCGGCACCGGGAAGTTGGACCCTCTGCAGCAGAGTTTCTGTCTGAGATCGCGCTAGGGGAACCTAGCGCCTTCATCCAGGTCGCGCCACCTAAAGGTAGCGCGTTCATTTTCGGCCCAGCAGCTTTCACGATCAGCTTTGGCCTGGCAGCTTGCTTGATTCCCATCAAACCCCTCCACTTTGGAAGGTTCATCCTCGAACCTCGTAGCTCAAGATCCCAGTCTGTGAGAACAGCCTGGTTCCCTAAGCTCTGATACCATTTGATGCGGGACAGAAGTGGGGGGTCTTCTCCTTTCTGCCCATAGTCGTGCTATAGCCTCCTAGCGCCTTCTTGAAGAACGCGCTATATCGTCCTAGCGCGTTCACAGACGTTGGCAGAACGACGAGCCTCGACGTTGGGGCTCCCGTGGATGACTCCGGGGGTTCAAAACACAAGGGGAAAGCACGAAGGATGATGGACAACACACGGGGAACACTAAAATTGAAATCAAACCAACCTAATACTATCTAGGATAACTTTGGTGAAGGTGGATGTGGGGGTGAGCGGCGGGGAAGGAAGGTGGGTGTAGATGATGCTAGGGTCGTGATGAAGCTTGGCTGGGGCCTCTCACCCGAACCTTTCGTAGGGACGGTGCAGCCGAGCTCCATCCTAACCTTAGCAACATCCTTGGCGGTGGTGAGGGGAGGTGAACGTTGGTGAAAGAAGAACGGAGCTCTGAATGGAGCCTCACACTCGACCCCGTCTCAGAGCCGGTACATCTGGGGCTTCGATCATCCTCCATTGAAGGGGAAAGGGAGAGGATCAGGAGAAGAAGGTTGGGCATCGCACCCGGAGAGGGGAGGAGGTAGGAGGTTTCCAAATATTGGGGGAGATAGCCATTGCTACACTCATAAACTCTCTCATAGATTCATTGCATCATGTTTAATCAAACGAGATGGGATACATATATAGGGGAAGGGGAAGACAAAATGACGCTAGAACATCGATTACAACCATATAAAATGGCAAACATTGAAGACTTTTGTAAGTTTTGGCACCGGGAAGACTTTTGTGAGTTTTTGTCTGAGATCGCGCTAGGGGAACCTAGCGCCTTCATCCAGGTCGCGCTACCCAAAGGTAGCGCGTTCATCTTCGGCCCAACAGCTTTCACGATCAACTTTGGCCTGGCAGCTTGCTTGATTCCCATCACCGACTTACCAACCAGCGCCTGTCATGCCGGTGCTGCCCGCGAATGCCCACCGCCATCGCCGTGGGCAACGACATAATGCTGCCCGCCCGGCACCCATGGTTTACTCCCCTCCTATCACTTCCATCTGCACACAACCACCGGTTGCTCTCCCCGACCAGGAGTGGGAAGGGATTGAGCAGGCCGTGAGAAACTACCTTCGGGGCCCAGGTAGTACTCCTTTGGGTCGCCAGCGACTGCTGGGGACAGTGGCCTCTGCTTTGCAAGAAGAAGAAGCCCGACTCGCACCCAATGCGGAGTCGAGGAATCGGTCGGAGGAGCCGCGCCAGTCCCCTTTTCGAGAGGAAGCGCCACCCCGATGGTTGGTCTTCGACATGTTGGTATTCCCGGGGAGGTCATCCCGGAGGATGATGAAGAGAAATAGAAACCAGAGAGTCTTCACCTGCAATATGGCGGGAGCTTTTGGTCGGTACGGTTCCCTACCCACCGACCCTGAAGAAGTGGCCAGACTCGCCGCCAGACTGGGGCCTCTCACTAGAAGGGGAAGAGCGGCGGGCGAAGCGGCACAGACAGGCACCGAAGAAACCTTTCACGAAGAACCTCATGCGGCTCTCGCGGCCAATGTAGTCACCACCAGCGACACGAGCGGCGGACCCTCCACATCATCCGAGGACGCCCCAGCCGAACAGACGGAGGGCATGCCCAATCTCCCCACAACCGACCCGGTAATGTTGCACATGATGTAACGATTCCAGCAGGAGATTGAGTTGCTGAAGAAGCAACTAAATGAGCGGAACGCACAACCCTTGACGTCCGGACAGACCGAGGTTCTGCTCGAAGCGCCCGCGGACATCAGGCAATCCTCAGAAGCAACTCTGCAAGCTGCGACCTCCCCGACAACTCCCAGCTTCCCCGGGGGCATGCCCCCGCAACAAGCACAGTACACAGCACCGGCCCCGCCGCAGGTCCCGCCATCCCAAGGGTCCCCCGTGGCCCCTCAGGCGACTGTGCTGACTACCCCGAGTGCGCATCCTGCTCATTTCTTCCCAAGCCCGGTCGACCCGGTAGCAGTCATCTGACTGATGCTTGAACAAATGATAGACATGAAATTGGCAGAGAGAGGTGACGGGGATCAGACGCTGTTCGACGTCTACCGGGTGCCCTAGCCGGCTCATTATGCCGCGAAAAAGCTGTCGGTTGGCGTCACCAAGCCACCGAAGTTTGAAAAGTTTAATGGGCAAGGGTCTCCCAGGGAGCACATTGCCTATTATGTTAATGTCATGGGAGATTTGGCTATCGATGAAGCCTACCACCTGAAGTTTTTCAGCTCGACACTCACAGGGCTTGCCTTTGAGTGGTACTCCAGCCTGCCGCCCGGGTCTGTTGCTGATTGGCCCTACATGCAGAAAAAGTTCAAAGAAAGGTTCTACGTCGTTGAACGGGAAGTTACTGTGGCAGAACTCTATGCCACAAGGCAGAGGAACGACGAGTCGGCTCTCGACTACATCAAAAGGTGGAGGAACCTCAACATGAGGTGCAGGCGTCCCCCGCATCAGAAGGACACAGTGCAGATCTACAAACAGAATTTGAAAAAGGAAATCCTGGAAAGGATGATCGGCACTGAGGTCAAGACATTCGACCGCTTGAACAATATAGTGGCCGAGATTGAGGCATTCCTGGCCTGATATTCCTCCACCCCGGTCGTATCGAGCCAGAGAGCCAGATAGGCCGAGAAGAAGCCAGCTCTTCCCGAGGGGCATGCACTAGATTTCTAGACCTTTGAGAAATAGAAGGAAAGAGCCAAATGGACTGCCAACTCTCCCCCGCCCAGACCTACAGAACGGCGGGAAGGCCCCTCGCTCAGGGAGAAGATGAGAAACAAGCTATATTCCTTCTCCCGAGACAAGTCCCGGCTCCTCTTCGAGTGGGCAACCAGCTACAACAAAATCACGTTGCCAGAACCAAAGAGGCCCGGTGACCTAAAGATAAAAGATGACATGCGCTTCTGCCTGTACCACCGGATGCTCGGGCACACTATTGAGGACTGCTACGTCTTCAAGGACGTCATTGAGTCCTTAATCAAGAGTGGGGAGCTAGACATGGGGGAGCACAAGGTAGACCCCCCGCAACCGCATGAGTTGCCCAGCATAACCTCCACCATGAACATGGTCTCATTATACCAGGAGTTGCCTGAAGAGTGGGTGGAGGCCAGCACCCGCGCCACTTATGAAACTTTTATTATGGCCTTGGATCAAGACCAAGGGGGTTGGCAGACTGCACCCAGGAAGAATAGAAGAGCGCAGATCCCTCGGCCCACCCCGGGAGTTCATTTGAGGGGTGTGACACCCCTGCCAGCACTGCCCCCGGTGAACCCGGTCTGGCATGACACGGCCCCTCGGCTAGTCATGAGGCGGCCGACTCACAACAAAAAGAAGTGCGTCTCGATGCGAATGTATAAGAGGACTAGCCCGGCGGTTGAAAGACTCCAGGCTGTTATTGATGGGCTGGAAGATTATGAACAGCCCGAAATCCAGCCCGTGGAGCTGAAAGAATATGTCCCATGGGAGGAGTTCGAGTCACTCAAATTGGCTCCAGGAGCGGAAACTGAAGCAGAGAAAGTGCCTTCCATATGGGGTGGATTTCCCCAAGAGCAGCCGCCGGCTACAACAGGAAGGAAGAAGAAGAAGAGAAGGCCTAGGAGCAAGAAGAAAAAGGAGGTTGTCATCGCCTGCAACACCCTCTTGGCGTTGTTCGACACCGCCCTCTTCCTGGAAGAAAAAGAAGAAGAGCTACCCCATGAGCCGACAGAGGTGAACCAGGCTGAAGCATCCGCTTCCCAACACGCCACCAGGTCGGGAGGGAAGTGGGGGCGCCCTCCTCAGGATAACCTCAACATCATGCTCAGGGGAGAGCAGCCATACCAGGTCCCCGAGCCCAAGGTTTGAGGCACCGAGATCCCTCCCCCGTCGGGTCTCTATCCTGGAGGAGCCGGGAGCCGAGGCGCCCCTTCATTCACCGAATTCCTGTTAGCTCGAGCAGGGACGCAGGCACGCCCCCAAGGGTCTCCTTCGACCAAAGAAGCAAGCAGTCCCCAAGCTCCACCAGCGGCGACTCCTCCTCAGCCAGAGGAGGAATTTTACGGCATCCCAAACCTTGTCGAATTCATGCAAGAAAAGGAGGAAGCCCAGCAGGCCCCACGGGCTCAACAGGCTATAGCAGAGCCGACAGACGAGGTAGCCCCTGATCCGACACCCCAATTCCAAGGTGGGGGCAGGCGTAGCGAGGCCAAAGAAATGAAGTTACTCAAGGTGCGGGCTGCCGATCGAATAGTCAGACACCTCAAGAAGATCCCGACCCGATTTACCGTATGGGAGATGCTGTCTTTGGATGAAGAAACACAGTAAGCCATTATTGCCGCACTCCAGACGCCAGCACACCTTGAAGCCTGTCTGGCAGAAATATCACCTGAAGTGGCCGTGGCTTTCACAGAAGATGACATGCTTCTGCCCACCTGCAATCATAACAGACCCCTCTAAATGAAGGGGCAGCTGAATGGCCAGCCTATTAAAAGGGTCCTGATTGACCCGGGGGCGGCAGTGAATATACTTCCCTACCTGGTGTACCAAAAGCACTACTTTGACGTACACCTGGTCGAGGTCAAGAACGTCAAGATTACTGGTTTTAACCAGAAATGCGAGGTGCCCATGGGGGTCGCAGAATTCAACTTGACCTTTGATGATTTCACCACCAAGGTCCAGTTGATGGGGGCATCTCTCGCCCTTCATATTTTTAAAACCCCGGTTGCTCGCTAGCATGGTTCCAATGTGTCCGTCACATTTTCCTTAGTCAATTCATGTAATTTTCATATTTTCTTTGAGTCATAATTATGTAATTTTCTTTTTATTTGAGTTTTGTACCTAGGTTAATGAGTCATTTACCTAGGATTAAGTGTCATTAGGTTGATAGATTAGTTTATGGGCCCAATTCATTGGGCTAGGCCCAAAGGCACCCCCCTTCCCTTGGTTATTTGTCATTGTTGCAAGAGTCAGGGACTTTTTGTAAAATGTGGGTTGCCTATATATAGGACCCCATTCCCCCCATTTGAAACCAATGAATGAAAGAATATTTGAATTTTCTAGTGTCCAACTTAAATCTTCTTCTTTTGGTGAGAAGCCAATTGAGTGGGTGAGAAGCCCCTATCCCCCCTCTCTCTTTCTCTACCTCTCTCTCTAGAAAGTCATTTTCTCTCTCCTCCACTTTCTCTCTCTAAAACATGCGCCCCTTTCTCTCTCCTCCCCTCCCAACCACCTTTCTCTCTCTTCCCCCCCTCCAATAACTCATCCCCAACTCCCCACCACCCCACCTTAACTCCACCTCAGCCCCAAGGGAGATTCCACCACTCCCCACTCCACCCTCCAACCACCAACCACCCACTCCCCTTCCCCAAGCACCCTCTCATCTCCCAAGGGAGAATTCCCACTCCCCAAGCCCCCCCTTTACCTTCCCCACACACCCCTTCCCATCCCCAAGACCAGAAATTAATCCCACCCTTAAACCCATTTTCAAATACCCTCTCCCTCTCTCCCTTCCAACCAAATTCGCAGCTCCTCTCTCACCCATTGTAAACACCACATTCTAGACCCTATTCTCCCCCTCCCACACCTTGGAACACCCCCTCCCAGACCCCCTCACAGCCAGGGGTTGCCCCCACACCCATCCACCCCATTTCCCATCCCTTCTACCCCATTCCCCCACCACCTTTCACCACCTACAATTCTCAGGTCACATGCAGCAGAGTACCAGCAGCTTGCAGAGCCGGCCCCGACCTCATCCCAGTGTCCCTGGAGGATCAAGAGGCATTATCGAAAGCATCTCCCAGTCATCTTCGCAACGGCGGTGGTTTAGTCCCCATCCAAGCACCGTGCTGACCGGGAGGCCCTTTCTTCCTCGACTGCGCAAAGCTACTCTGGCAGGAAACTAGAGCCTGATTGGAAGCTCAACCATGGCGATTCTAGTGGGAATCTGGGAGTTCTTCTGAAAAAATCTTCTACCCCGAGTTATCTATCATTCTCAAGAAGCGGAACTCAGTTTGGCGTCCAGATCTGAAAGTTACCAATTTTCTTCCCCGGGTGCGCGAGTCTGCCTTCACTAAGTCAGCACCGACCCCCCCTCAGTGTTCAGAGTCTACCGATCTACTCCGGTGACATTTGGCATCTCCTTCAGGATCATTTCGAAGAGGACTCACAGACGGTTCCGTCGACTCCAGCGGTGCCACATTCTGAGCTCGGGAGCACTGGTGGCAACCCCTTCTTCTTGCTGTGGTGATCCTGAAGCAGTCAGAGTTGAAGATCTACCTCCCTGTTCGTGGCTCTGCTCCGGTCAACAGCGACCTCCCAAAATTCCAGCAAAATTTGTAAGACTTCCCCATCCTCCTACGAAGATTTCCCAGGTGGTTTCGTCCCCAGCAAAATTCGGTAGCAAACACAACCGCCACTTCTTCGACCATATGTCAGCACTCACAGAGAGCGGGCAGAAGCAGCATCCGTCACTCTTCGGCTTTTCTTTTCACCATTTCCCCCTCCCCGCCTGGCTGGCTTACAGCCCCTCCCTGTGGGAGGTAGTGTTTGAGTATAATCATCAACTTCCTTTCCCCAAGGTCCCTCCCCTTGCATGGGGTGTAGTGTTGTAACTTCCTAAACAGGTCAAGCTGCCCCGACGCGGCGTGTGGGGACCCCACGCCTCCCCGCTCGCCCACGTCTCCGAGTGGGACCGGTTTCTTCAAACCGGTCGAGTAAGTGCTCCAAACTTTGCTCTAATTAGTATTTGTTCAGTCAATATTAGTTCTTAAACTCCGCTGGCCGTGAATGAGAGCCCGATCCTTAAGCTCATTTGCTATAAGTGATCACCGTGGGAAAAGAGTGAAACCCGTGCCCTCGACACGACGTCGGCTCCCTTGAATTGGGCTGCCATTACCCTTGGGAATCAACTTAGGCCTTGCTGGCCCTCTACCATCAAGGGCCCAGCCCTCACAACCTCTCTTTGGCATTGCCAGGTTAACCCCGGGTCTTGGGTGAGCAATGGGAGAGCGGTTGCTATTTTCGATCCGTTTGAATGCCAACTTGTGCTTGCTTGATAAGTCCTAGGTTGTGTCACATCAAATTGGTATCAGAGCAAGTTCTAGACTTTTCTCTACTAAGTCTTGTCCTAGGGCCATTGCATTTATCACCCGATCATCATGGCCACTTCCTACTTAGCCTACTCGTCTCGCTTGGACCCAATAGACGTCTTTGTGTTTGATGGATCCCACCCTAGTTTATATCTAGAATGGGAAAGCTCCATAGATCACCACTTTGGGAGGTTCACCCTGTCAGGGTCTATGCAAGTCAACTATGCCAAAAGTTTGCTATGTGGCCAAGCTAGGAATGAATGGCAAAACATTGTAGGCTTAAGGGAAGTTGGAAGGCAAGAGCCCATCGACTCTTGGGTTGAGATGAGAAATGAACTTAGGAAGATTTATGCCCATATGGACCCTCTTCTCATCATAGAGGAAGCCCAAGCTCCCACCAATAAAGAAGAAGAGCCCCAATCTTCCCCCACCCCTCATGGTCCGGATCCTCAAAGGCCATGCACCGTCACACATGGCACCCTCACCATAGATGAGTCCATACTCCAATGGCTCAAGCAATGTCCCACCCTCCCTAGCTCACCACCATTGGGATATAAATCCCAAATTGTTCCCAGCCGAACTCCCCATGTCACTTATCAAAACTTCTACTATGTGGAAGACTTGGGAGACCTTATGGATTGCCTACATTGGCAAGCCCACTTAACCGGCCTACTAGCCATGGGACCATTGGAGTCTAGCACCATCAACTTTGTCCACCCATCCATCGGTTCCATTACCTCCCTTAGCACAAGTGGGCATTGTACTAGTGAGATCCTTTTATTTCTCCCCTTGGAGGAAGAACCCATCCCGGTCTACTCCCCACCCCTTGAGATCCCAAGTACCTTGAACGGTCAACCCACTAGAGACCTTGGACCAACTACTTGGGAGGAGGATGACTCACCACCTTGTGAGGACCTTGGGGATATGGAGTTCCTCTCTCTAGGTAGCCCTTACCATGATCCCTTTGACCCCTTCCAATGGGAGTACGGATACCCATGTGGCCCAACCACCTTACCCACCACCCACCTTTCCCTACTCCAACCCACCATGATGGATCAAACCCACCCCTTCCTAGACTCGAGTTACACCATGGGAGCCATGACTATGGATAATATACTCCTAGGGATCAAGGAAGTGCCCCACTTCATGATGTCTACCTTCCTAGACCCCTTTGATCCATTCCAATGGAAGTCTAAAAGCCCACACATAGGATACCTCTTTGGCACAAGAGTGCATAAGTCTTGGCGTACAACACCACTTGGCATGATTCATAAGTCGGGTCCACTCGTTCATATCACCCACATGTCAAGTAGGATGCATGATTGGTTCATATTCGGGTGTATTGACCCTCCCTCATTTAACATTGGTCATACACATGTCAAAAGCATCTACGGATGTCCGAGTCCCCCGACATTCATCACCACTTTGCATGATTGGTTCACCTACGGGTGTCCCGGCCCACCGAAGTCTACATGACAGCATTGCATGATAAGTCCACATATGGTTGCCCCGACCCTCCTAATTCCATCAAAGTCTTCTTGGCATCAAAGCATGATTGGTCTACTTTTGGTTGCCCAGGTCCACCCATCACCCCTAGAATGTCAGCATTCACAAAATTGCATGAAAACCTTAGCAAGCACATCAGCAAAAAGAATTAGACTTATAAAAGGCAGGCCGACTCTCATCGACGTCACCAAGAATTCCACGTGGGTGACTTTGTGATGGTGAGGATAGAGAGACTCTCCCCAGGAGCCATCTCGAAATTGAGGTCTCGTGGGGCTGGTCCCTTCCAGGTTCTGAGACGCCTTAGCACTAATGCCTATGAGTTAGATCTTCCCGAGGAGTATGTAGTGAGTCCCACATTCAATGTAGGCGACCTAGTGCCATATAAGGGGCCCACGGTGGTACCTAGTGAGAATATTGAGCCTATTCCTCCTGTTGAGAGAGCACCCACCCGTGAGGAGAGATCACCAGCCAAGAGAGCCCAGCGTGAGCGCATTGAACGAATATTGGATGAACAGGTCACTATCACCAGGAGCAAGGTGAATGAGCGCTACCTCGTCGGGTGGATGGATCGGTCTCATTCGGAAGACTTGAGGGCGGCATCACTTCTACACCCTTCGAGGAGGGAAGGACTCTTACTCGACGGAGTCGAGTTCTCCGCACCCCGGGAGTATGATGGGAGCATCTCTCGCCCTTCATATTTTCAAAACTCCGGTTGCTCGATAGCATGGTTCCAATGTGTCCGTCACATTTTCCTTACTCAATTCATGTAATTTTCACATTTTCTTTGAGTCATAATTATGTAATTTTCCTTTTATTTGAGTTTTGTACCTAGGTTAATGAGTCATTTACCTAGGATTAAGTGTCATTAGGTTGATAGATTAATTTATGGGCCCAATTCATTGGGCTAGGCCCAAGGGCACCCCCCTTCCCTTGGTTATTTGTCATTGTTGCAAGAGTCAGGGACTTTTTGTAAAATGTGGGTTGCCTATATATAGGACCCCATTCCCCCCCATTTGAAATCAATGAATGAAAGAATATTTGAATTTTCTAGTGTCCAACTTAAATCTTCTTCTTTTGGTGAGAAGCCAATTGAGTGGGTGAGAAGCCCCTATCCCCCCTCTCTCTTTCTCTACCTCTCTCTCTAGAAAGTCATTTTCTCTCTCCTCCACTTTCTCTCTCTAAAACATGCGCCCCTTTCTCTCTCCTCCCCTCCCAACCACCTTTCTCTCTCTTCCCCCCTCCAATAACTCATCCCCAACTCCCCACCACCCCACCTTAACTCCACCCCAGCCCCAAGGAAGATTCCACCACTCCCCACTCCACCCTCCAACCACCAACCACCCACTCCCCTTCCCCAAGCACCCTCTCATCTCCAAGGGAGAATTCCCACTCCCCAAGCCCCCCCTTTACCTTCCCCACACACCCCTTCCCATCCCCAAGACCAGAAATTAATCCCACCCTTAAACCCATTTTCAAATACCCTCTCCCTCTCTCCCTTCCAACCAAATTCGCAGCTCCTCTCTCACCCATTGTAAACACCACATTCCAGGCCCTATTCTCCCCCTCCCACACCTTGGAACACCCCCTCCCAGACCCCCTCACAGGCAGGGGTTGCCCCCACACCCATTCACCCCATTTCCCATCCCTTCTACCCCATTCCCCCACCACCTTTCACCACCTACAATTCTCAGGTCACATGCAGTAGAGTACCAGCAGCTTGCAGAGCCGGCCCCGACTTCATCCCAGGGTCCCTGGAGGATCAAGAGGCATCGTCGGAAGCGTCTCCCAGTCAACTTCCCAACGGCGGTGGTTTAGTCCCCATCCGAGCACCATGCTGACCGGGAGGCCCTTTCTTCCTCGACTGCGCAAAGCTACTATGGCAGGAAACTAGAGCCTGATTGGAAGCTCAACCACGGCGATTCTAGTGGGAATCTGGACGGGAGTTCTTCTGAAAAAATATTCTACCCCGAGTTATCTATCATTATCAAGAAGCGGAACTCAGTTTGGCATCCAGATCTGAAAGTTACCAATTTTCTTCCCCGGGTGCGTGAGTCTACCTTCACTCAATCATCACCGACCCCCCCTCAGTGTTCAGAGTCTACCGATCTGCTCCGGTGACATTTGGCATCTCCATCAGGCTTGTTTCGAAGAAGACTCAGATGGTTCCGTCGACTCCAGCGGCGCCACATTCTAAGCTCGGGAGCACTGGTGGCAACCCCTTCTTCCTGCTGTGGTGATCCTGAAGCAGTCATAGTTGAAGATCTACCTCCCTGTTCGTGGCTCTTCTCCGGCCAACAGCGACCTCCCAAAATTCCGAAAAAATTTGGAAGACTTCCCCATCCTCCTACGAAGATTTCCCAGGTGGTTTCGTCCCCAGCAAAATTCGGTAGCAAACACAACCGCCACTTCTTCGACCATCTGTCAGCACTCACAGAGAGAGGGCAGAAGCAGCATCCGTCACTCTTTGGCTTTTCTTTTCACCATTTCCCCCTCCCCGCCTGGCTGGCTTACAGCCCCTCCCTGTGGGAGGTAGTGTTTGAGTGTAATCATCAACTTCCCTTCCCAAGGTCCCCCCCTTGCATGGGGTGTAGTGTTGTAACTTCCTAAAGAGGTCAAGCTGTCCCGACGCGGCGTGTGGGGACCCCACGCCTCCCCGCTCGCCCACGTCTCCGAGCGGGACCGGTTTCTTCAAACCGGTCGAGTAAGTGCTCCAAACTTTGCTCTAATTAGTATTTGTTCAGTCAATATTAGTTCTTAAACTCCGCTGGCCGTGAATGAGAGCCTGATCCTTAAGCTCCTTTGCTATAAGTGATCACCGTGGGAAAGGAGTGGAACCCGTGCCCTCGACACGACGTTGGCTCCCTTGAATTGGGCTGCCATTACCCTTGGGAATCAACTTAGGCCTTGCTAGCACTCTACCAGTAAGGGCCCAGCCCTCACAACCTCTCTTTGGCATTGCCAAGTTAACCCCGGGTCTTGGGTGAGCAACGGGAGAGCGGTTGCTATTTTTGGTCCGTTTGAATGCCAACTTGTGCTTGCTTGATAAGTCCTAGGTTGTGTCACATCACCAGTTCCACGTCATCAACTCCAACACCTCCTATAAGGCGTTGCTTGGCCGGCCTGGTTACACCAGAACAGAGTGGTGCCTTCCACCCTGCACCAATGCATCAAGTACCCTTGCGAGGGGAAGGAAGTCAGAATCTTCGCCGATCTCCACCCGTTCGAGGTGTTTGAGTGTCATTTGTCAGATGCCAATCTGTACTTAGAGAAGGCAAAGCAAGCTCCCCAGGCCTCCCAAGACAGGGGAAAGAAGAAAGTGGAGTCGGGTGGTTGGTTTCCTCCGCCGCCCCCAGGCTATGTGGCTCCCCCACATGTACCATTCATTGCACAAGAAGGAGGGGTATTCAAGGCAGCTCCTCTCGCCATCTATTCTACACCGGGGACGCCTTGCCTCGAAGACCTGCTGGAGGATGTCAGAGTCCCGCCAGGGATCATTAAGCCCATAACAGAAGTTGACTGCCAAGTAGCCGAGCAGCTGAGAACTTTTGAGGTGCCTAACCCTGAGGGGCCACCCACCATCTTTTTTGGTGCCGGGGAAAAGCCAGTCAGGGAAGACGACGATTGCCGATTCCCTGACGAACTGCATGACCCGTACGTCCCCATCGTAGGACTTCCTCACATGACTGACCGGGCAATCAGAGTGGTCAAAAAGCAAAAGATTCCCCCCTATCAACCCTCCAGCCGGAAGGAAATGTTTGAAAGGATGTGGAACCCACCAAACCTGGATCGGCGGCTGCTGCAAATTACCAAGCACCCCGGTCTGGGCTTTTCACTAGAAGATTATTACAAAACTGATGTTATATCGGTTTCGGCCCAATCCGGCGATGACCCCGCGGAAGCTGCAAACTCGCGGGAAGCCCGCCAAGATGTATATCCCATGCCTCTGGCTGAGGGGGCACAAGACGACGAAGTTTTCCTTTGGAACCCTCTCCGTCGCCGCTGTATGGGGAAGACTTCCTCCATTTCTGAGGGGTTGACCTCGAAGGATCACACCACCGGGACGCCCTCACCCCGGCCTGTTGGTGAAGCAAGGAGCAGTAGCATGGGCCATGCTCTGGATTCTCCTCGATACGACCCCGTCATGTACACCTTATACCATAGGCAGCAACGGGAGATCGAGATGTTAAAGGCACGGTTGGCTGAGTTAACCTCGCTGGTGACCGACCTGATCCAGGGCTCTCTCTGCCCATGGGGTGGCAACGTGTCTCGGCCCCGAGACGCCAGTCCTGACGCCTCCGTCTTATCGAGGAGGGAAGCAGGAGATACGGCGAGCCCTTTAACCGGGCGGCCAGCCAGGCGAGGCCTGACACTCCAAGAGAAGCTGCAGAAGCCCTACTCCTTCCCAAGAGAGAAGACTCGGGGTATCTTTGATTGGGCCTACCATTACGGCAAGGTCTCCCTCCCGAGGTCCAAGAGGCCGCAGGACGCCGAAGAAGTGGGGACCCACTATTTTGTCCCTATCACCAGATACTGGGTCACGCCATTGAAGACTGCTATGTCTTCAAGGACATTGCTCAAGACCTCATTGAGAGGGATGAGCTCAGAATGGGAGACTATGTTGTAGCCCCGCCGTGCCCCCATGTGACGGGCAGCCCCGGAAGAGGAGCCTATACAATATCTATTATGTACCAGGCCCCCAAAGATGCAGCTGCCCCGGCCCCCGCCGAGGTTGTCTATGATCAGTACACAGAAGGTCCCGAGGCGGCCCCGTGCCTTTCTACACCAGGGAACCCCGTGGACCCACCGGCTATGGCCCAGAAGGAATGCGCGGTGAACGCAGCTTTCACACCCAACCACGAGGAACGAGAAGAAGGGGATGGCATCCTCGAGCCCGAGGACAATGAAGACCAAGACTTTGTCGATTTGTCGTCGGCCCCGCCGGAGACTGAAGACGGCGGCCGGGCCACCATCGATGAATTGATTGAGATCAACCTCGGCACAGAAAGTGACCCCAGGCCGACCTTTCTAAGTGCTCTTATACCCCCATAGGAGAGAGAACAATACATGAAGCTACTGCAAGAATTCCGGGATTGCTTTGCCTGGAACTACAAAGAAATGCCCAGACACAGCCCTGAAGTGACTCAGCACATTTTGGCCATTGATCCCAAGATGGAGCTAGTGAAGTAGTCTCCCCGGCGTATGAGGCTGGAGTTGATCAACCAGATCTGCAAGGAGGTTGACAAGCTCATAGACGTCGACTTTGTGGCAGAAAACCAATACACTACTTGGCTGGCTAACATCGTGTCGGTGAAGAAGAAGAACGGGCAGACCAGAATTTGTGTGGATTTCCGCGACCTGAATAAAGCCTGCCCGAAAGATGACTTCCCGGTGCCCATCACCGAAGTAATGATTGATGCGACCACTGGCCACGAGGTCCTATCTTTTATGGATGGATCATCCGGCTACAACTAAATCTGGATAGCCGACCACGACCGGATTCACACAACCTTCAGGTCGCCCAAGGGGATATTCCACTACAAGAGGATGCCCTTCGACCTCAAGAACGCCGGCGCCCCGTATCAGCGGGCGATGACCAAGATATTCGACGAGCTACTGTATAGCAAAGTCGAGTGCTACATTGATGATTTGGTCGTCAAGACCAAGGAAAGGGGCGATCATCTGAATGATCTCAGGGTCATCTTCCAGAGGCTCCGGCAGTACAGGCTGAAGATGAACCCCATGAAGTGCGCCTTCGGCGTTTCCAGCGGGAAGTTCCTCGGCTTCATTGTCCGGCACAGAGGGATAGAGATTGACCCCTTTAAGATAAAAGCCATCCAGGAGCTGCCTCCTCCAAGGAACCTGGGGGAGCTGAGGTCTCTACAGGGTCGGCTAGCGTACATCCGTAGGTTTATCTCCAACTTGTCGGGGCGTTGCCAACCCTTTCACAGGCTGATGATGAAGAATGCCCCCTTTAGCTGGGGTCACGAATGTCGGCATGCGTTCGACCAGCTAAAAGAGTACCTGAAGACCCCGCCGGTCCTGGGGGCACCCGTCAAAGGCAGACCGCTTATTCTCTATATAGCGGCTACCGAATATTCCCTGGGGGCAATGCTTGCCCAGAATAATGACGAGGGGAAGGAGCGGGCTCGCTACTACCTCAGCCGAAGATTGGTGGGAGCATAGGCCAAATACACCCCGATTGAGAAGATTTGCCTTGCATTGGTCTTTACAGTCAAGAAGCTGAGGCACTATATGCTGTCCCATGAAGTGAGTTTAATATCCAGGTCTGATCCTATCAAGCACATTCTCTCCCAGCCAGTCCCGAAGGGGCGCCTTGGCAAATGGGCCGTACTACTCATGGAGTTCGATATCACCTACGTGCCACAGAAGGCCGTTAAGGGGCAAGCCGTCGCGGACTTCTTCGCAGCACACCCTGTGCCCGAAGACTCTCCGTTGGCCACGGAGCTACCCGAAGATGAAACAGTGGAGGTGGACCAGGTCCAACAAGCCGTTTGGTAGCTGTACTTCGACGGGGCCTCGAGAACAGAAGCGACCCCGTCCGGACGCACCAAGGTACGGGCGAGAGCTGGCATCGTCCTCAAATCGCCAGAGGGGGACGTGTTGCACACTTCCTGCTGTATCAACAAGCCTTGCACGAATAATGAAGCAGAATATGAAGCTCTCATCATTGGCCTCCAGGTGGCCTTCCAGATGGGGATCAAAATGCTCCAAGTATTCGACGACTCACTGCTGGTCGTCAAGCAGGTACAGGGGTAGTTTGACGTCCGAAAACCCGAGTTGCTCCCTTATCACGCTAAGGCGAAGGGGCTCATGGAGCGGTTCTACCTCCTCGAGATAGGCCATGTCGCCAGAGGAGACAATGCACAAGATGACACCCTGGCAAAATTGGCGAGCTCACTGGCAGTGCCGCTAGATGGATTACTCAACATCCAAGTGATAAATCAGCGCCATGTACCCAGCATGATAGAAGAAGAACTAGAAGAAGAGGAACCAGAGGTCGCTGCAGTAGAAGCTGTCGACCTACCTGACTGGAGAGACCCTCTGATGCAGTGGTTCAAATACCAGCAACTGCCCAAGTTGAGAGAAGAGAAGATCAAGCTAATTAGAACCAAGGACTCTTATGAGCTCCGAAATAAAATATTATTCCGAATTGTGGCCGACGCCAAACAAAAATTACTCCTCCGATGCTTGTCCATTGAAGAAGCTTGGAGGGTCATGAAGGAAGTCCATGTCGGGACAGCTGGTGCACACCAGGCAGGACCGAAAATGAAGATTGAAATAAAGAAGCTCGGCTACTATTGGCCGACGATGTTCGACGACTGCTGCAAATATGCTAAGTCATGTCAGAAGTGTCAGGAGCATGCCACCATACCCAGAAGGCTGCCCGTGCAGCTGCATCCAACAGTGCCCAGTTGGCCGTTTGCCCAATGGGGAACAGACGTCGTGGGTCCCTTACCCGCGTCATCCGCCGGCTGTAAGTACATTTTGGCGGCAACTGATTATTTCTTCCGGTGGGCAGAGGCCGTCGCCTTAAGAGAGGTTACCGGAGAGATTGTAGTCAGATTTGTTCACCGTAACATCATATTCTGGTTTGGCACCCCCGACCGGATTGTCTCCGACAACGGCAGCCACTTCCGCAACCAGAAGGTCTACCGACTGGCGGAAAAGTACAAAATTGATTGGAGGACATCGTCTCCTTACAATCCACAGGCTCATGGGCTGGCTGAAGCTTTTAATAAAACACTCTGCACTCTCCTGGCCAAGATGGTTAGCTCTAACAAAAGGGACTGGGAAGAGAAAATGCACGAAGCACTGTGGGCGTACCGGACCGTATACAAGACCCCAACCGGCTGCTCGCCTTTCTCTCTAGTATACGGCTCGGAGGCAATTGTCCCCATTGAATTGGGGATACCTTCCCTCAGAGTCGCCATTTAGCATGGCCTTGTCCATGAAGGGCAGACCAACGCCGAGCGAAGGCTCGAAGAGCTCTCCATTTTGGAAGGGAAGTGGCTTCAGGCCCAAGAGAACATTCAGGTCTACCAGGCCCGGATAGCGCGTGCCTTTGACAAGCTTGTCAAGGAGCGCGAATTCAAGAAAGGTGACCTTGTCATGGTCAAGAGAAGAGATGTCATGGCTGCCAACCCCAAGGGTAAGCTGAAAGAAAATTGGCTCGGACCCTACGTAGTCCAAAAGGTCTACGAGGGTGGAGCTGATGTTATTGTCAACCACCGCGGGGAAGTTCAATTCCCGCCTCTTAATGGGAGACACTTGAGGTTGTACCATGCTCCAGCGCCCCCATTCAATCAATAATAAAATCCTTCACCCTATCTTGGGTGAATTTGCATGATTGATGTCCGAATGACTTGATCGCCATTCACGTTCTCAAAAAGGAACAAGAGAAAAGGAAAAAGAAAAAAAAAGGGGAAGAGAAAAAAAGGAAGAAAAGAAAAAAGAGAAGGGAAAAGAGAAGGAGAGGAGAGAGAGAAGAAACAAAAAAAAAGAAAAAAAAAGAAAAAAAGAGAAAAAAGGGAGAGATAAAGAAAAGAACGAAGAAAGAGAAGCAATGCTGATGATAAACAGATGGTAAAAAAGAAAAGGGGAAAGGAGGGGCGTTCCCCCATCCTGAATCATCGCCCCGCGTCGGTAGGGATTTTAAAAAGCAGATCGGCCACCTCAGCCCCGCCACTTTGTTAACTCTGATAAATATTCCCTTTGGCCTGGACCTCCCGCCCAGGTCATTGACTAAACAAACTCTTCTCTCCGTCCTCTCCGGGCGGTGAATATTCCCTTTGACTTGGACCTCCCATCTAGGTCATTGAATAAACAAACTCTTCTCTCCGTCCTCTCTGGGCGGTGAACATCCCTTTGACTTGGACCTCCCGTCCAGGCCATTGACTAAACAAACTCTCCTCTCCGTCTCTCCGTCCTCTCCGGGCAGTGAGTATCCCTTTGGCTTGGACCTCCCGTCCAGGCCATTGACTAAACAAACTCTTCTCTTCGTCTCTTTCGGGCGGTAAATATTCCCTTTGACTTGGACCTCCCGTCCAAGTCATTGAATAAACAAACTCTTCTTTCCGTCTCCTTTGGGCGGTGAACATTCCCTTTGACTTGGACCTCCCGTCCAGGCCATTGACTAAACAAACTCTCCTCTCCGTCCTCTTCGGGCGGTGAATATTCCCTTTGATTTGGACCTCCCGTCCGGATCATTGGTTAAGCAAGTTACCGTTCGCCCCCCTCCGAGCGACGAGAGGCCCGATCTCTCATCAAGGCCCCCCGCCTGAAGCCAGTGCGCGGTCCCGACGTTGGGCGAGACTGGTAATCCATCCATTTGGCATGGTGGAGTGGTCCCCTCGTCCTTCCCCTGGGAGGGCGAGCACTCTCCTGTGCCCCGACATGGGTTCCTGCCTAGCTCCCCCGGAGCGGACTACCGCAAGGACTTACACTCTACCGGTGTGTGCCGACAAAAAAGAAAGGGGGGGGGAGAAAAGAGGGCAGAGGAAGAAGAAAATAATATATACAAAAAGGAGAGAGAAAGAAGATAAGAAAGGAGAAAAGAGATCCCCCCTGGGGCGAATGCCACGCACACTGAAAGGACGCGTGAAATTGTAAGTGTTTTATTCCATTCAAAAGAAAGGGGATTAAATGACATGTGCTTCGCGGCATACCCCTTTGTTACATTTCAAAAAGAAAAAGGGGGGGGGAGCTAAGGGATGCAACGCTCAATCGACGCCCCTAAAGATGTCTTCGAGAGGGAGAATTCCGATGCAAGGGAAGTTTGTCATGTCGCGCAGTCGGCCCCTCCGTTCTTCGAGGTGGGTAAGCTCTGTCTCTACAGACGCCGTCTCGACCCGGGTGACGGCAAGTGCTTCACCTTCCCTCTCAACTACCCCTTCGGCTCTGGCAAGGTCAGACCTGGCTGCGGCAAGGTAGCCCTCCAGCCTTGCGATCCGGTTCCTGAGGGAGCAAACATCACCCTGGCCTTCCTCCAGGGCCTTCCCGTGCTGCTCTTCATTATTGCGCCGTGCCTCCAGGGTTTACAAATATTCATTCGCCTGGGCATCGAGGGTGGCGTGCTCGTCAGGAGCCTGGGTCTCGAGGAACTCGTGGCGTTTAACATATTTCAGTAGCAACAAGACTCTCCGCGACCACTCCCCCAGCGGGCAGCCCAGCACTTGCAGTGCCCCAGTCAGCTGTGCCGCTATGCTGTGCACCTCCCGGTATGACAAGGGGAGATCGGCAAAGAGCATTGTCCGCAGCGTCACCAGCACTTGTCAGACCGGCGCATCCGACGAAGTATGGCTGACTGAAGGCATAGTCGGAGGAACAAAATCTATAGAGCTGTCCACCTCCACCCATAAATCAGCGTCCACCGCGACCGAAGAGGATGGAAGAGCAAGAGTCAAGTCGCCTGGCCCTCGGAGTTTGACGGAAGACTCCTGACCAGCCACCGCCAGGATAGTGGACAAGGTCACCACCGAGTCACTCGGCGCCGCCATTATTCGGTGTTCTCCTACCACATCTTCCTCCGCCCGGCCCGTCTCCACCACCATTTCACTGGACGGGGGTGCAAGCGCCGCTGCTTCAACCAAAGGAGGGGATTCGAGCAAGGACGGGCCCGAAGCCATCGCCGATCGACCTCTCCCCTGCGTCTAGGACCCCTCCAGATGCCCACGGAGTCCCGCGAATATCTTCTTCAAAAATAGGTTCTTCACCTGAGCCGGGATCTTCGGGAAAGGCGGAAGGGGGATCATCATCTGGTGCATGCCTCCCGCTTGCACAAGTGCTGCGAGGATACCCGCCCCCGGGCCTGTGGACGTCAAAAAATGACGATGATGATCATACGACACTCGCGTCTACGCGTTCAAGCGCAAGTCGAAGACGATAGGGCCGAACAAACCCATACCTCGCCCAACCAGGACGAGAACTCACTTGGTGGTCCGCCATCCGTTAAGGAAGCCCCCGGGCAGAAGATACGGTCACAACTCTACAACCGGCCATGCCGAGAGTAGAATCAAAGAAAACGTGGGAACTCGGGCATAGCCCGGCATGCACTGAAAGTCACGCAAAGTCTGGACCGAGCCTCAAAAGCTACGAACGGAACATTGCGGAGGCCGTGCATCTCAACTAAAACATTCCGGGAGCGCCAACACTCGAATAAATGGCTGCGACTTCAAAAAGAATCCATTTGAGGCTTAAAACGGAGCGGAAGGGCCTTAAACCGGCGCGCTCTAAACCGGCGCGCCCCTTCAACATCTTAATCCGGCGCCCCCAAAACCGGCGCGCCCCATTTCCCATTTGCCCTTGTTGTTGCCTTAATACGGCGCGCTGCTATTGCTTGGGCTTTAAACCTTTCCCCCCTCATTCTGATGCTAATCCGGCGCGCTCACCCCCCCGCGCCGGTTTAACCCCATCCTGTCCCGTCTGCCAACCGAGGCTCTATTCAGCATAAATGCGACGCACAGAGAACATTCAATACCTATGGCTCTGCTTCTACCTCCATTCAACAGCACAGAAGCGACAACGACGAAGTAACCCCCGGCAGACCTGCGAACATCCCGTCCTCGGATGAACGGCAGCGTACGGCGTGAACCAGCATCATCCAGCGCATCGAGTCAACTCCCAACTTCGTTGCGGATGAGGTGGAAGTGGCAGGAACATTCCCAGGCTGGCCATTCTATAAAGGGGCAGCATTGTGAAGATAAAGAGGAGAGGCCAAGTGAGGCTGGGAGAAGAGAGGCTGAAAGGGGGGTTCGGCTAAGGCCTCCGGCGTCCGAAGAGAAGAAGAAGCTCCATCCATTCACATCTGCAAGGTGAAGAAAAAGGAGAGAGAGGGTGGGAAAGAGAGAGGGGAGAGAGGGGAAAGAGCTTGTGCTCTGTTCCTCCTTCTCCCCCACCGGTGTATCTTCTTCTTCCCCCACCTCAACACCTAGTTTTTTTTTATCTTCTCCGTTGTATTCTTCCCTGTGCTTTGGGGGTAGATCTCCTCTTGTACCTCTCTTCCCTCCTTTCCCTTGAGGATGAATAAAAGAGTGGCTTTGCAAGCATGTGCAACGTTTTATTGCTCTGATCCATTCCCCTTTTCTTCCGTTTTCTTCCTCCCAGTTTTCAACATCACCTGGGGTCCTCGGAAGCTTGCCCTTCTGTGGCATGAACTCTGAGGGAACCCGTTCGAAGGGTGAACATTCATGGCCACCTATGGCCTACATCTGTCCCGTTCCACGAGATCATCACCCGTGAGTTGTGAGAGCTCTTGAAGGCTAGTCCTCGAGCTTTTCAACACTCACATCTGGGTTATCGGACCGCCGTGAGGTCTGGATTTGAGGTTCACCCCGGAGTTATCCGTTTGGTGTTCTTTATTTTCTCTGGCAACTCCCAGTCCGGGGGAGATGCTACCCAAATTTTGCCAGGTGAAGAACATGTTTGAACAAACAAAGCCCCTGAATCAAGCTAAACCTCTGAGTTCCTACATAATAAACCCCTCAAGTAAAACATCCAAAGACACGTACTCATTCATCTCAACAAATGTTAAGAAGCATTCCATTGATTTAAAGTGTCAACTGAACAAACAATCCATCCATTGGATCAATCTGCAGGTTGAAAAAACAAGAACAGAAGCCAAAAGAATCAAACAGAATGAAATAAAACCTCATAGAAGCTTAACTTGGCGTGCCCTAATCCGGCGTGGGCTAATCCGGCGCACTACCCCCCCGCGCCGGATTAGCTCCACACTCAAATCCACATTCAAATTCTTGAAATGAATAGTGCCCCCCTTACTATTCACCTTGATAATCCGACGCGGCATCCTTCTTGAACCTAATCCGGCGCGCCCCCTGAAGGCCCATTAAACCGGCGCGCGCCCCCTTGCACCTCCAATTCCGGCGTGCCCTCCCTTGTATCATGCTAAACCGGTGCGCCCCTAGTGTCCCCCATTTAACCAGCGCGCCTCCTTAACACACAAAAAAAGGGGGATAAACAGCCAATAAGAAAGGAGAAATGTTCAAAACTAAAAAAAAATGAAAAGATCAATCTTAATAAAAAAAATGAAACAAACACTATCCCCCATTTAACCGCGACCTGACCGCGCAGGTCGATCCGCGTGTGAGGGCGCACATTAGTGAGCTCGAGCTACGCACTTAATAATTCACTCCCTTGGATTGGGTGCAAAGAGAAAATCAACGACGCCTTATGGTATCGAGCGTGGTTTACGGAATTTCCGACATGGCCATAGTCCGAAATCATCTCCGGCCAACAGTCTATCAACTTGACCCGTCCCTACCGGGATCCAATCCCGCATTCTCATTAAACTTACCTTGTTCGTGGCAGACATCTGCGCGGTTTTGTTACCGTCTTTTATACTACAAACACGGACCTTCGTCCGAACATGAAGTGGCCCGTGAGTGGCCGACATAGTCTGAACATTCACGTCCCGATACGGGTTTCTAGTATAGTTCGTCTTTCACTATCCTCCTGCATTATTAGTATTCTCTTTAGGGTGTAGGGCCCTTATTCCCGGCAATCAATCAAGGGTGTTCCCCGTATGGGGGATGTAAATAACACCGTGGCCTTTACGGCACGGCGGGTTTCGGTCCCGACACGAACTACACAATTGTCTGATTAGTCAGATCGCGCGCACCATGGGCTTCCATGAAGCCCGAATAAATCGTCACCTAGGTGACTGGCATGCCCACACACTTAATAAATGCCAATAAACAAATAAACAACGATCTTTAAATAAAAAGTGTGTCCACATGGCCCAAGACTGAAGCCGGCCTCTCTACCGCTATCGGACCGGCAATCGACCTCCGTTTGGCGATGGGCTTGCGGACACGGACAGACGTCTTCCCTGGCGTCGGCGTTACCTAACCACATGGAGCAGAGTTAGCCATCCGCTACCCAAAACGGATCATGCGGGATCAAAAGGCAGGGAAAGAATCATAAGGCTCACGTGCTTACTTCAGCCACCGGGACGATGCTACCTTCAGGCGCGATCTCCCCCTCCTCCAAAGGCTCATCCACCGTTCCGGGAGCACTCGAAGTCTCCGCGGCTGACTCCTGTTGCAAAGCCTCGAACAAGAGGGCCAGCTTACCCAGGCCCGCATCAGCTCCTGTTGAGCGATCGACCGATTTAGCCGGGATAGCCCCCTCCACGGCCTCCGGCTCAATTGGTTCCTGAAGATCAAGGGATAACAGAATAAAGTCACAGATGGTCACAAAGGAAGGCCTGCACGAATAAGCTCACACTTACAGTAGCCTCCTCCATCAGGCTCAGAGAGCTAGCGAGTGAAGGGACCTTAAAGATCGACTTGGGCGGCCCAGATGCCTCAGGTACGCCCTCACCAGAAGCCATCTCCTCGGAAGAGTAATCATAATCTACCTCTTCGCTCGACGAAGACTCGACCGCCACAGGTTCTTCCCTTGCTGGCAAGGGGGCCTCCACTTTGAGATCGATGATTGGCGCATCCTCACGCGGGTCGGGCGAGGGTAGGACGCCGGACTTCAACTTCTTCCGCGTGTACGTGCGCGTCGCTGGGAGATGCAGGCAGGGCCACAATAGCCCGATGACTGCTGTGTCAACGGCTGCCACATAAAAGAAGAGGGTGGATCACACCAGAGCCGATGAGGCCTTAAGAATGAAAGAAGTCAATTAACTGGACGTAGATAAATACCCCCTCCGGCTTTTACAACATGAGGTGGCTCAAGGGCCTCCTTGACAGGCGATGGTGCCCTAGGAGCTGCAGTCTCTCTCTCGCCCAAGGTCGGTGCAGGTGTCGGCTCCTCTATACCGGCTGAAAGGAAGAAGTACACATGTCGTGTACGCACGAAAGCCCTA
This sequence comes from Amorphophallus konjac, assembly GCA_022559845.1. Lineage (NCBI taxonomy): Eukaryota > Viridiplantae > Streptophyta > Magnoliopsida > Alismatales > Araceae > Amorphophallus > Amorphophallus konjac. The sequence goes on along the minus strand of CM040126.1, from coordinate 334,437,563 downwards.
CCCTCGGGAAGCAAATAAATCCCAAAGAATATCAGCGGTCAACAAGTCTCACCGGCGGGGCGGCTCGGTTCGGCCCGAGTGACTTCGAACTCCTCGAACGACAAGATGGGAGCCACCGGAGACACATCCGCCGAAGTAGAGGAGACCTCTGCCCTCCTTAACTTTGCCTCTTGTCATCCAGCCGCTTTGGCGGTGGCCAACGCTTTCTTAACAGGCGACTTCGCCCTAGATCTCTCCTTGACTCGCAATGGGGGAGTCGGAGTCGGCGCTGAACTCTCCCCTGCTGCAACCGCGGCCTCTCCTACGTCAGGAATGCGCACGGATGCTTGCTCTGCTACATCGGGGACGGGCGTAGGAGCGGGATCCTCCACGTCAAGAATGGACGTGGGTACAGGCTCTTCCATAGCAGTTGAGACACAAAAAAAAGAAGAGACATTCATGTGTCAAGGCCTTGCCTCGGAATGAAAACAGACCTTAAAAGCACACTAATGGTTGGAAATTCCAACTGGCAGGTTGACTCGGCTCGGCCTGGGTGACTTCAAACTCCTTGAAAGATGGAATTCGTGGCACCTGAGGAGCAGCCACCGAAGCCTTAGCGGCCTCTATTTTTCGCCGCTTCGCGTCCCGCTGCTTGGCCACCTTGGCAGCATCCACCGCCTTCTTCACAGGCGATTTAGCCCGGGGCCTCTTCGCTGCCTTGGGCAAGGGGGTCGTGGTCGGGGCCGGTAACGTGGCGTCCAAATAGGCGAGCTTCTGGACGAGCTGAAGAAGGTTCCGGTACATCGCCATTTGTATGCTGTCGAGGTGGTCTGTCAAAAAATATGTATGTGATCAGCACCCGATACCCTGCAAAGGTCACAACGACGATGGAGGAGAATAAAAGGAAGAGGGAAGATCAAATACCATGGGGGCCAATATACAGCTGAAGTGTTATCGGCCAGTAGCTCAGGGATGGCTCCTTGTCCCGACGTGCCGCCTACCGAACAAGCCAACACACGTCCTCGATTTTCTGGCAACGGTCAGTGAGGGCAGCCAGGTCCGCATGCTTCTTCGACGAAAGGTGGCAGAAAAGATTGAAGTGGTCCATGCCCCACTCGTCGGCGTAATAGTACGAGACATGCAGGTGCTTGCCCAGGATGGCGGCCGTCTGATCCTCAATCTTCAGCCCGTTCACTCGGAGGAGGACATACAACCATGTGGTGTCCTTATAATTCTCGGGCTTCCTCTCCTCCCGCCTCATGAATGTGCGGTACGGGCAGATCGGGTCCCTCTCCGGGCGCCAGCTCTTTGCGAGAGTCCCCTCTTCCTCCATAGGGAGCGGATAATTAATGAGCTCCAGGCGGTCGCTCCCGATCCGACAGAGGTCCCTCAAAGTCTTCTTGAAGTCATCCTTGGCCACCGGGGGTAGCTTTTCCTGTGGTGTTGGCCTCGCTTCCCGAGCCTCCCGGCGGGCGGCCAGATATGCCGCCACCTCCTGATCCTGCCTATTCTTGAGCCGAAGGAGGTGCTTCGGGTCGATGTCGAACACTGGCACTGGTTGCCTGCTCAAGAACTTTCTCTCTGCCCCGTCCCAGCAATCGGTCTTGTGCAACCGATACAAGGCCGTCCGGGCGTTCCACCATTTTATGTACTCTGGGGTCACCCAAGGAATACGGCCTAGGGTTGGCACCCTGAAAGTCGTGGAGTCCGCCCGATGAAAGAAGTCCCACCAGCTTCGGGCATGCACGGCGGTCGAACTCCCCCGGAGACTTCGTGAAGGCAGGCCGAACTGTGCATGACAGACATGGATATGCTGATCATATCCGAAATTTCACCCAAAGCGGAAGGGGTAATATGGTTCTAGCAGCAAGTTGTCCCCCTTTCTGAATGCCAGCACACTCGGGCGAATAGATAACGCCCAGTCTCTGAGCTCAGGCTCTAGCAGGCGGCGGACCACATTCCCCTGGCTGATTGGATGGACATATTTCTCCACCTGGTCATCTTTGCATTCCCTCTTATTGTTCACCAGAGCGCTTGAATGTGCGGCCAACGTCCAGAAGTGGATGGTGCCGGCCGCGTCCCGTGGAACCGTTGTTAATCGTCCCCGAATATCATACAGCCGCTGGGAGGTAGAGCCTGGCTCCGCACTGGCGAACTCCAACATCCTCGACACCAGCCCCCAATCTTAAAGAGCGCGCGGGGTGAACTCCAGAAACAACGAGCAAACCCACGCATTGAAGAAATGCAGCGGGCACATGTACCGGGCCTGCCACGGGAATTGGTGGGTGCTGATGTCCCCCAGCGCCTTGTATATCAGGCAGAGAACAGCTGGGCACAGGGAGAGCTTGATCCCCCATGCCATTTGACAGGCCTGATAGATGGCATCCGGCCGAATGACTGTCTCATCCCCATACGGCATGGCAAACGAGCACAGCCAGTATGTCAGGTATGCGACGCAGTGTGTTAGTAGGTCGACCCCCATCGGATTGGGGCCACTCCGACGTCCTCTGGAAGGAATCTTCACATCGATCTTGGGCTTGGCACGCTTCTTACGAGCAACAGCGGTGCCGATGCATGGAAACTCTGCATATTGCTTCAGCCCATCATAAAAATACTGCAGCCACAGAGTCATGCGGACCCTCTTCCGGTCTCCACGGGGAGGCTGCCTCCCTCCGTGTGCCAGTTGGTACAGTTCCCGGTAAGCCTTCATGAGATACCGGTATGAATAGCCAAGGGAATAATAGCCATCCCCATTAGTTTCATCTTTGATCAGATCTGGGAGGCATACTTCTTCATAAGGCTCCCCGTCAATGGGCAAGCCACTGAGCTGACTAAGACTCCACAAGTCGAGTGAAGTCTCGCCTTCTGCTGTATAGAAGGTGTTGGTTTCAGCACTGAACACCTCTATCATGCCGCAGCATAGACCCTTGGAGATGGGGTAGCCGTAGCGGGAGGCATAGACGCTGTGGTAAATGCCAGCCCGGACCAGCAATGGGGCGTAGTTGAACATCACGTACTCTGTGAATTCTACTGCCCCTTCACTGAAGCTGTGAGCATCCTGGAGCTTCAACTCCCCGAACCAGCCCAACGCCAGCTCGTGCTTGAATCGGACGGCCAGCCAATCCAGGATGAACGGCTCCTCCCTATAGCCCCATTTTAGGGGAGCCAAGAATAAACCAAAGCGAGGTGGCTCGCCTTGTACCCGCCCAGCGGACATGTCCCATTTCACTGGGGTGAATTGAGGTGCTCGCACCAATCTGTCTTCGGCCGACAGCACTCCTTCGATCCCCAGGACAGGCTTCCATTCCCGGGCCTCACCCACCAAATACATCGGGATGCTTCTCGAAACGCTGTACAATAAACTATCGCGAGCCTGCAAGATCACTTGCTCGACCTCCCGCATAGCCCGCAGCTCCCTTCTCTCCCGGGAGCGGAAGTACTTCAAAAAACAGATCAGATGCTTGTCCTTCGGGAAGTCCTTCCGATACTCGTCGGTCCGATCGAAGGTGAAGCGATTCTCAACTCGAGAGAGTCAATGATAGTCCATTGTCTCGGCCTCGAAGCCCGAGGACTCGGCTAGTGCGGCTATTTCAGCATGCTCCCTATCCAGCTCCTCCACATTGAGCCATGTGACGGCTGGCACCGGAGGCGGGGGAACAAGGCCTGCAGCGGCAGCAGGAGCAGAAGAACCGCTCGGGGCAGCCATTTATCTGCAAAGTCACAACAAACAAAAGATCAGAACAAGCCACGGGCAAAGAGAAATGAAAACTACAAAGGGACTCTACTACAAGTAAAATGAATAAGAGACTGCCAATTTCTGATGAAATTTTGGCAGAGTTTCCCCTATGCCAGAGGCGTAAGGGAAAACACGGGTGCGCATCCACAAGGAGTGACGGCCCCAACAAAGTCACGGTGGGCCCCGAAAGGCAACACCAGAAGTCCTCAGCTACACAGGCATAGGCCTCTCCCTCTCACCGGTACACCCTATGGGGGAGGCTTCCCCGGTACGCCCTCAGCGTCCTCCCCGGCACACCCTGAAGCGGTCTTCGCCGGTACGCCCCTGGCGTCTTCCCTGGCACACCCTGAAGCGATCTTCGCCGGTACGCCCCTGGCGTCTTCCCCGGCACGCCTTGGCTGGCCTTCCCCGGCACGTGTTTGAATGCCTTCACCGGCACGCCCCAGGTGAGCCTTCGCCGACACGCCTGGGAGTGGCCCTTCCCCGGTATGGCCCCGTGTTCCTTCACCGGCACGCCCGTACCCCCGCTTCCCCGGCACGGCCTCATGTTCCTTCGCCGGCACGCCCGTGCCCCCGCTTCCCCGGCACGGCCCCGTGTTCCTTCACCGGCACGCCCGTGCCCTCGCTTCCCCGGCACGGCCCCCGTCTCCTTCGCTAGCACGCCTGTGCCCTTCGATCCCCGACACGCCCGCCTGGAACCCTCTCTACCGGTACACTTCGGTGGCCCTCGCCACGACGACACCGGCGGCACCCCAATGAGCCTCCACGGAGAAGAGGAAGGGGAAGGAGAGAAGAGAAAAGGGATAAAAGGGGAAGAAGGGAAGAGAAGAGGAAGGGAGAAGGAGGAAGGAGGGAGAAGAGCTTCAGGCCCCGCCATCACGATCGAAATAGAGAAGAAGAGGAAGAAGAAATGAAGAGGGGAAGAGAAGAAGAGAAGAGGGACGGGGGAGAAGAGGGAAGAGAGGAAGAGAGGGGGAGGGGGAGACCCCTCCGTGGTGGCTCCCTCACCCCGACGGCAACGACAACGGCGCTCGACGGTGGTGGCGTCCGGTGACGGGGAAGAAGAGGAAGAGACAGAGAAGGGGGGCGTTCGTCCACCGAAGAGAGAGAGAGAGAGGGAGAATTTGAAAGGAGGGGGGGTGGCTCAGTGTGCCACCCCCGCCCCTTTTATATGGCAAGAAAAAAAAAGAGAAGAAGAAGAGAAAAGGAATAAAAAGGGGAATTCAAAAAAAAGAGGAAAAAGAGAGTAAAAAGAAAAAAGAGGAAGAAGAGAAAAAAGGAAGAGAGAATGAGAAAAGAAAAAAAGGAAATAATAATAATAATAATAAATATACATACATATATATATATATATATATATATATATATATATATGCAAATAATGCACAATGATACATGTCTCCGTTAAAACGGTCCATCCTCACGCGCTTCCGAGCCGACGGGCATCTGCACGGGCAAAGACGGCTCCACCCCTACATTGGCGTTAGTTCCTTGCCAACAAATAAGTCCCTTTCCGGCGCAAGGCTTCGCGCCCTAGCCACCCGCTCTCACACAATATTGCTATTACAGACCTTACACCCGAGTCAAAAAAAACCGTTACATTTGCACTATCTTCATACCAATGAATAAACCTTATCTTTCGGCGCAAGGCTTCATGCCCTAGCCACCTTCTCATGCAAAATCGCCATTGTGGGCCTTACGTCCGAATCGGAAAAATATCTATCCTTGGGCTGGCATTAGTCCCTTGCCAACGAATAAGTCCCTTCCCGGCGCAAGGCTTCGTGCCCTAGCCACCCGCTCTCACACCATATTGCCATTACGGATCTTACGTCCGAATCGGCAGAAATTCTCCCATTGTGTTGGCATTATTTTCTTTCCAATGAATGAACCTTATCGTTCGGCACAAGGCTTCGTGCCCTAGCCAACAATTACATATCAACCGCTCGTCAAAAAAAAGGGAAGAAAAGAAAAAAGAGAAAGGGGCTTAAAATAGAGGTGCCCCGCCGGACTTGCCCCTACACGGGGACAAGAGTAAAAATGGCAGCAACCCAGCTATGGCGAAAACCTAAAAGCGCGTTACAGGCAAAATCGGGTACCCCGCCACGTGAAAACTCGAAAGGGCACGTGGGCAAAAGCAAGAGGGGGCTGGTGCTGGCGAAAACTCGGAAGGGCGCTTGTACCGGTAATGTGGTTAAAAAAAGAGAAAGAAAAGAGTCAAAGAGACCAACATACTACGTCAGTCCCCGGCACTCTGTTGGCACTGATGAAGAGAAGAAGAGACCAACAAACCACGTCAGTTCCCGGCACCCCGTTGGCACTGATGAAGAGACAAAGAGACCAACATACTACGTCAGTTCCCAACACCCCGTCGGCACTGACGAAGAGAAGAAGAGACGAACAAACCACGTCAGTTCCCAGCACCCCGTCGGCATTGATGAAGAGACAAAGAGACCAACATACTACGTCAGTTCCCGACACCCCGTCGGCACTAACGAAGAGAAGAAGAGACCAACAAACCACGTCAGTTCCCGACACCCCGTCGGCACTGACGAAGAGACAAAGAGACCAACATACTACGTCAGTTCCCGGCACCCCGTCGGCACTGATGAAGAGACAAAGAGACCAACATACTACGTCAGTTCCCGACACCCCGTCGGCACTGACGAAGAGAAGAAGAGACCAACAAACCACGTCAGTTCCCGGCACCCCGTCGGCACTGATGAAGAGACAAAGAGACCAACATACTACGTCAGTTCTGGACACCCTGTTGGCACTGACGAAGAGAAGAAGAGACCAACAAACCACGTCAGTTCCCGGCACCCCGTCGGCACTGATGAAGAGACGAAGAGACCAACATACTACGTCAGTCCCCGGCACCTTGTTGGCGCTGATGAAGAGACAAAGAGACCAACATGTTACGTCAGTCCCCGGCACCCCGTCGGCACTGACGAAGAGAAGAAGAGACCAACAAACCACGTCAGTTCCCGGCATCCCGTTGGCACTGGCAAAGAGATAAAGAGACCAACATACTACGTCAGTTCCCGACACCCCGTCGGCACTAACGAAGAGAAGAAGAGACCAACAAACCACGTCAGTTCCTGGCACCCCGTCGGCACTGATGAAGAGATAAAAAGACCAACATACTACGTCAGTTTCCGACACCCCATCAGCACTGACGAAGTGGAGAAGAGACCAACAAACCACGTCAGTTCCCGGCACTCCGTCGGCACTGACGAAGAGACGAAGAGACCAACATACTACGTCAGTTCCCGGCACCCCGTCGGCACTGATGAAGAGACAAAGAGACCAACATACTACGTCAGTTCCCAACACCCCATCGGCACTGACGAAGAGAAGAAGAGACCAACAAATCACGTCAGTTCCCGACACCCTGTCGGCACTGATGAAGAGACAAAAAGACCAACATACTACGTCAGTTCCCGACACCCCGTCGGCACTGACGAAGAGAAGAAGATACCAACAAACCACGTCAGTTCCCGGCACCCCGTCGGCACTGACGAAGAGACAAAGAGACCAACATACTACGTCAGTCCCCGGCACTTCCTCGGCACTGATGAAGAGACAAAGAGACCAACATGTTACGTCAGTCCCCGGCACCCCGTCGGCACTGACGAAGAGAAGAAGAGACCAACAAACCACGTCAGTTCCCGGCACCCCGTCGGCACTGGCAAAGAGACAAAGAGACCAACATACTGCGTCAGTTCCCGACACCCCGTCGGCACTGACGAAGAGACAAAGAGATCAACAAAACCATGTTAGTTCCCGACGCCATGTCGGCACTGATGAAGAGAAGAAGAGACAAGCATATCACGTCAGCTCCAGACACCCCGTCGGCGCCGATAAAGAAAAGAAGAAACCAGCACACCCGCGGGCACCACCCGGCTCATCCTTCGCATGCGCTACCCGTGGGTGGGGGGCATTTGTGGACAGGCAAAATTGCACGCCTGCATGTCCCAACCAGTCCATCATCAACAACAACGTCAACTGAAGAAATTGCATGGAAGAGGAGCCACCCAGACTCCCCGAACGCACACACACTACCGTGAAGCCATCTCTAGAGTCACGACAGTGAAGAGAAATCAACCACCAAGAGCCCCACAATCCCTGGGCCTCGAAGAAAATCAAATGGGCCACAACTCGCGCTCACGACGGGCTCAGAACTGCCCATTTAGCCCCTTCAACGGCACGCCCCTGATGCCCCTTCAGCGGCACGCCCCAACACCCCTTAGTGGCATGCCCCTGATGCCCCTTCAACGGCACACCCCCATAGGCCTTCAACGGCACGCCCCTGATGCCCCCTCAGCGGCACGTCCCAACGGCCCTTCAGCGGCGCACCACGTTGGCCCTTCAGCGGCATGCCCCCAACGCCCTTCAGCGGCACGCCCTTTGGGCTCTTCAGCGGCACACTTGCCGTGTCTTCCAGCGGCACGCCCTTTTGGCCCTCTTAGCGACACGCTTGTTTAGCCCAACGGCACAACGTTCAGGCATTTCAACGGCACGTCCAGCAGACCAAATCTCGTGCCCATGCCCTACAGATCTTTGGCGCGTAGTGGGCTGCCCGAGGTGTCGGCCGGAGGTTGGGCCACGCAGGCTACTCCCCTGACATCGAGGACGGGGGGAAGTCAAAACCCATCATGACCGGTCGCTTCCCGCTTCCGGCTACCGTGTTCGAACGCTCCCGCCATTGGGGGTATAAAAGCCCTCCTCTTCCGAGGAGCAAAAAGAGGAAGAGAAGGAGACGGCCCCAGGGAGATACAGAGAGCAACAACGACGCCGCCCAGAGGAAGAAGAAGAGAGAAGAGAAAGAAGAGGGTGGACACCGGCGTGAGGTTCCCTTACGACCACTGGGACAAAGAGAGTAAGGAAGAGAGTGAGAGAGGGAAAGTGAGCTGTGATGTAGAGGAGGGAGTGGGGGAAGGAAAGGGAGTAGTCACCCCTGTTCGGCCCCAACACTCCCCCTGTTTCCTTCTCTTTCTTTCATTTTCATGATCTTCTCCCCTCCCCTGTCCCTAGTGATAAATAAATAATAATATAATATAATGATAATAATAATAATAATAATAAAAAACTTATGATAAATAAATAAATCTGAATATATACATAAGAAATGAACAAAAATGTGAGATAATAATGATAATAATAATAATAATAAACAAAAAAATCATTCAGAACAAATACATAAAAGGGAGATAAGCAATGAATATATATATATATATATATATATGGTAACCCGGATAAAAATAGTAATAATCCACAGTGCAGCCCCGTCTCTCCCCATGGTCTGGTGCTGAAGGAACAATAATGTGGCCCTCGTAGGCCAGGCCTGAGCCTTGGGAGTCCTCCCAACATGGCCATGATTCGACCTCGCCTCGGGCCGACATTCTGATTAAATCGGACCCACTTCTCAGGTCAGATCCCTTCCGAGCCACTACTAAAATTGTCGTGCATCTGGCAGACATTTGAACGGGTTTAATCTCAGCTTTCACCGCGATTCCATTACGGACCACTGTCCGAACATGAAAAAGGTCCACGAGTGACCAACATAACCTGTGGCTCATATCCTGATGTGGACCAACATAATCTATTCCTGCTTCTTTCTCGCGCAGTTAGTATTAGTCCTTTCGGCCGCAGGGCCCCTAATTTCGGCAATTAATCCAGGGTGTTCTCTCTGTGGATACACTAAAATTCGCTTGTTCAGGTGGTTCGTCTGTTAAGTGCGTGGGCGTGCCAGTCACTAAGTGACAATTTATTCGAGCTCCGAAGAGCCCATGGTGCGCTCGATCTGACTCGGTCAGACGATTGTGTGGTTCGTGTCAGGACCAAAACCCGCCGCGCCATAAAGGTCACGGCGTCATTTACATCCCCCATATGAGGGAACACCCTTGATTAATCACCGAGAATCAGGGCCTCGCGGTCAGAAAGTTAATTACATAAAAAATCTATTAAGAAGTGCTGAAGTCCTCGTACGAGGGTGTAAAGGAAGCGTTCAAGATCATGTCGGTCATGTGCTGACCATTTAATATTCAGACGAACGTCCGACTCGAGAAAAGCGCAATCGTCATGAAAACCGGGACATATGTATGCCGAGGTACGTCAGATTTATTTTTCAGAGAAACGAGAAATATTCGGTTAAATCCCGATTAGAGCGATCAGAAACCAGTATGTCTGTTGGCCCGGCGCAAGATCAAGCTGCGACCATACTGCGGTGGGCCCCCTGAAGTCGAAGTCAGGCTCGCATGAGCGTCATTAATATTTCCGGTGCCAAGGGGCAACGGGGGAATATCCCTTGAATCAGCTAAAAAGCCCTATGTCTTGGGAAGTGAACGTTCGAAACGTCTTGGTTATTCAGGAGACCGTTTAATATTCGGACGGGTGTCCGGCTTGAGAATATCATAATCGTCGCGAGAGGACCTGGAACTTATCTATGCCGGGGTACGGCAAGTTTATTATTCGGAGGAACTGAAGACATTCGGTTAAATCCCAGTTAGTGTAGTAGGAAACTAGTGAATTTATCGGCCCGGTGCGAGATCGGGCAGGACCATACCGGGGGCGCCTCACGTGGTCTGAACGAGGCTTGCGTGGGCATCATTAATATTTCCGGTGCCGGGGGGCAACGGGGAAGAGTCCCGGGACTAGACTTCAGAACCGAAAACGTGTTCAAAGGGAGCGGGCTGTAGGCCGAGGATATGAGTCAGATGATGACCATAATCAGGACGGACCCGAGGTTTAAGCGTGGCCCACGGAGGCCTTATTGATATTCCCATACAAAGGGTCCAGGGATGACGAGAGCCATCTCGTTCTATTCCGATTTTATCGGTCACTCACGGACCACTTTATATTCGGACAAAGGTCCTTATTGAAAGTACGACGTGGGTGGAAACGACCCCGTACAAATGTATGCCGAGTTTGCGGTAATTTCAATGAAAGAGCGGGAACGAATCCCAATAGAATGAATCCGATTGGACGAGCTATCGACCCAGAGCAATGCCGGATCACGACCATATCGGGGTGGGAGCCGTCGACCATGCTGGTCACTCACGGGCTTTTTCATGTTCGGACACAGGTCCATAATAGAAATGCGGCAGAAATCGAGGTGAACCCGTTCAAATGTCTGTCGAACGCGCGGCAATTTTGGTAATGGGTTGGAAGGGATCCGGCCTGAGGAGCGGGTCCAGTGTAATCAGAATGTCGGCCCAAGGCGAGGTCAGGTCATGTCCATATCGGGATAATTCCCAAGACTTAGGCCCAGCCTGCAAGGGCGGCATTGGTGTTCCTTCAGCACCCGGTCACGGGGAGAGACAGGGCTGCGCAGCATATCTCATCGTTTTACTATCATTTAAGTTTTTATCATTATTATTTGTTAGTTTACCTGTTATTTTTTTTGAGTGAGCTTGCTATTGCTATTTATTTGTTTTTCTTATGATTTATTTATTTATTCTTGTTACTGTTGGGTTTATTATTATTGTTTATTCATTTTATTATCATTTATCTGCTTATCACTTTTTGCTAAGTTTGCTATTATTATTTATTTATTTTGTTATCATTTATTTATTTTATCATTTTCGTTGAGTTTGTTATTATTGTTCCTTGTTTCTTTATTACTATTATGTATTTGTTCCTTCTTTTTAGGCATTTGTTATTATTGTCATTTATTATCATATTCTTCATTCATTTATTATTATTATTTGCCCCCCCTTTTGTGAGTTTATCGTCATTATTATTATATTTTTTATCGTTATTTGTTTATTTCTTATATTTTATTTTAGCTTATTATCATTATTGCTTGCTCCATTATTATTAATTTTTATCTCTTCATTTTTTGAATTTATTATTATTATTATTACTATCATTATATATTATATATATTTGGAGAGAGAGTGGGCCGCTGGATGATCCAAAAAAGGGGGGGCTAAAGGGGGCGTGCTGGCGAAGGGCGCGAGCGTACCGGTGAAGGGCGCGAGCAGGCGTGCCGGCGAAGGGTGCGAGAGGGCGTGCCGGCGAAGGCGGCAGGAAGTGTGCCGGCGAAGGCGGCATGGAGCGTGCCGGCGAAGGCGACAGGGAGTGTGCCGGCGAAGATGGCATGGAGCGTGCCGGGGAAGGCCGCAGGAGCGTGCCGGCGAAGGGCGCTAAAGGGGCGTGCCGGCGAGGGACCTGGCCGAGCGTGCCGGGGAAGGCCGCAGGAGCATGCCGGCGAAGGGCGCTAAAGGGGCGTGCCGGTGAGGGACCTGGCTGAGCGTGTCGGGCAAGGTGCAGACGGGTGTGCCGGCGAAGGGAGAAAGGCTGGGGATGGGTGTGCCGGCGAGAGACGCATTAGGCGTGTCGGCGAAGAGGTCGCGGGAGCGTGCCGTCGAAGGGCGCTGAAAGGTGTACCGGCGAAGGCCAAGGAGGCGTGCCGGCAAAGGCCAAGGAGGTGTGCCGGCGTAGGCCACTGAAGGTCATACCGGGGAAGAGTTTGGAAAGGGCCCACCCCTTCTTCATTCTTATAGCTTCTTCCTTTTTATTTCTCTCTTGATTTTCTTCAACTTGCATGGGTTTGTTTCTTTCTTTCTCTTGATTAAGTTCCATTCTTTTTTCCCTGAGGCCGGATGTTCAAGTTGTTTAGTTGTCGTCCGATTCGACTCTCTTTGTGTTGATTACGGTTCCCTTGGCTTGGCTAAAACATTACACCGTTGTTCCTTTCATTTGTTTGTCGCTTTCTTTTATCTTTTAATTTGTTATTGTCCCATTTGTTTGTTGCTTCCTTTTGCCTTTTTAATATGTTATCATTTCAAACAAAAATTCGGTAGCATCTCCCCTCGACCCGAGCGTAAGGGAGATACAGGGAACGCGCCCACATGGAGTGGTAGAACCCGACAACTAGAGGTGGGCGCCCGAGGGCGGCAACACCTTAACAAAACCTCAGAAAACTCGGAGGGAGCGGCGAGTGGAAGACTATTCTAGAACTGGCTAGGGGGTGCACCGGGCAAGAAGGAGGCTAGGGGTGTGTCGGTGAAGAGTGGCCTAGGGCGTGCCGGGGAAAACCCACAGGGGGGTGCCGGCGAAGGGCTTGGCCAGGGCGTGCCGGGGAAGGCCCGTAGGGGCGTGCCGATGAAGGGGTATAGAGGGTGTACCAGGCAAGGGTCGTGTCAGTGAGCGGGTGAGCCAAAGGCGTGCCGCTGGAGGCACATGGAGGGGCAGAAGGGGCTATGCCGCTGAGGGGCGGCAGGAGCATGCCGCTGAGGGCCCTGGGCGAGAGCGTGCCGCTGATGGACGCTAGAGGAGCGGGCCGTTGAGAGGCTAGAAGGGAAGTAACTCCCCACAGGCGAACGGGTGAGGGTGGTGGTCAGAGGCCCTACGAAGGAGCTACGCCGAGGGGGAAAGATCACCGCCGGAGGCCAAACCGATGGGGAAGACGAGGAGGAGGAAGAGCACGATCAAATGCATGCAAAATACCCAAACGGATGGAGACAATGACAGATCCCAAAAGGGGTTTTTATTCAAAAGGGAAAAGGGCCACAAACGGCCACATACATTGCAAAGGGAAAGGGAGAGAAGAAAAGAGAAAGAAAATATAGCGTGGGGGAGGGGGAACGGAATACAATGGGGAAGAGGGACGGAGCGTGAGCTCCTCCCCCTCCTTCTCTTATTCTCTTCTTTTCTCTCAGGCGGTGGTGGTCGGAGCGGCAGGCTCCTCTTCTTCTCTTCTTCTTCTTCTCTTTCTCTTCGCACGGACGACGGCGGATGGAGCAGCCGGGAGGAGGCGGAGCCTCTCCCCCTCCTTTTTCTTCTTCTCTTCTCTCTTCTTCTCTTCTCCCTCGCCTGGAAGCACCGTAGGGGCTGTGCCCCGCTGCCCTCTGTTCTCCCCTCCCTCTTTCACATGGAGATGAGGGGTTTTTATACCCCAGTAGCGGCGAGATCGGGCGAAGGAGAAGAAACTAGTAATATTTATTTATTTATTTGTACTCGTGCCGTGCCGTGTCGTGCCGAGCCGAGGTGCGGTGCGGTGGTTTATACCCAAAATAATTTAGAAGAAAAATATTTATAAATATTTTTCTTTGAACGCGCTGGCCCTGGCCAGCGCGACCTGAAGAACGCACTAGCCAGTGCTAGCGCAATCTGGAGAAATATTATTTTTTTAATTGAAATAATTTAGGAACGTGCTAGCACAAGCTAGCGCGACCTTGAAGATCGCGCTACCCTTGGGTAGCGCGTTCTGGAATAATTTTACTTTTTAAAAAAAATATGTTTGACCTCGGAGGGTGGGAAAATACATTGTATGAACGCGCTATATCGGGCCAGCACGTTCAGAACGGGCTACTGATGTATAGCGCGTTCTGGACCTGATGAAAAAACGGGATAGTTTGAGGGTCGAATGGGGTTCTATTTATAGCCAAAACTTGGCCAAATGTGTCAAGATTCCTTGCCTAACAATGCCAAACTTTGTAACTCCGAATTAGAAGAAAATTCTAATTTCTCCTCTTAACCTAGCCTCCATTTGGTGTGAAACCAATGTAAAAACGGCTGGTCCAATGTGGGCTGTTAGGTAAGGGTCGATTTTTGTACCAACCTTCTAGAAATTAGGTTATTATAATCCCTTAAATATCATATTAAACACATGTTACGAATTTAAGGTTAATTTAACCTTTATTGAATCCTTTAACCATTAATTCAGCCCATTATGAATTATCCAATGGGCCAATTATAATCCTAATCCATTACATGGAGTTTTATTGGGCTTACTATGATTTATCTAAGGTCTAAAGCATTTAATATCTATTTAATTCTAGTTAATTCAAGTAAATTTAATAATCTAGCTTATTTCATATAGTAAAATTGTAATTTGATTATTACATGAAAATTTTAATTACATAATGAAATTGAAAATTTTATTTCTCATTTTTAAATTTTGGGTTTCTACATCCTCCCCCACTTAAAAGAATTTGGTCTTCCAAATTCACATTATATAACTAAAATTCAAAAATTCGAGTAGAAAGGTCGAATTTCTAACCTGAGAATAACTCCGGGTATTTCTTCTTGATGGATTCTTCCAATTCCCAGGTTGCTTCCTCGAACCCACGCTTGCTCCATTGGACTTTCACCATCGATATGGCCCGATATCTCAGTTGGTGTAATTTCCGATCCAGTATCTTGATCGGTCTTTCTTCATATGATAAGTCTTTTAGGAGTTTCAATTCTTCAAATCGAATCACATGTGAAGGGTCATAGACGTATTTCCTTAGCATGGATACATGGAATACGTCGTGTACACCGGCCAATTGAGGAGGTAAGGCCAGCTTGTATGCTACCTTGCCGATTCTCTCCAGAATCTCGACAGGGCCGATAAATCTCGGACTTAGCTTTCCTTTGATGCCGAATCTTCTAATTCCACGGGTGGGTGAGATCTTTAAGAAGACATGCTCCCCCACTTGGAATTCAAGGTCTCTCCTCCGATTGTCGGCGTAGCTCTTTTGCCTTGATTGGGCGACCTTTAGCCTTCCTTGTATTAACTGGATTTTGTCGGTTGTGTCTTGTACAATGTCGGGACCAAGCAATCCCTTGTCACCAACCTCACTCCAGCATAGAGGCGATCTGCAACTTCGGCCATATAATGCTTCGAATGGTGCCATTTGAATACTCGACTGATAGCTATTGTTATAAGCGAACTCAGTCAGCGGTAAGTGTTCATGCCAACTACCACCGAAGTCAATCATGCAGGCTCTCAACATATCTTCAATAATCTGATTCATCCTCTCAGTTTGTCCATCAGTCTGAGGGTGAAAAGTCGTACTAAACCTTAGCCTAGTACCCATAGCTGATTGTAAACCCTTCCAGAAATGAGAGGTGAATCTCGGATCTCGGTCCGAAATGATAGAGCTTGGAATACCATGCAGTCTTACGATCTCCTTGATATATAAAGCGGCTAGAACATCCACAGTCCATCTAGTCTTGATAGGTAAAAAGTGAGCGGACTTAGTTAACCGATCAACAATTACCCATATAGCATCAAAACCACTTTGGGTCTTTGGTAAACCAACAATGAAATCCATACCAATACTATCCCATTTCCATTCCGGTATTTCGAGAGGCTTGAGCTTGCCAGCCGGTTTGAGGTGTTTGGCCTTGACTTGTTGACAAACCAAACATCGGCTTACGAACTCGGCTACCTCTCTCTTCATATTAGGCCACCAAAATATTCTCTTGAGGTCTTGGTATATTTTTGTAGCACCGGGGTGAATGGTGTATCTTGACCGATGTGCTTCTTCTAGGATTTTACCCTTGATAGTAGAACAATCGGGTATACAAGTTCTTCCTTTGAATAATAGCCTTCCATCATCAGCCAAAAGGAAATCCGATCGTTGATCTAATTTTTCTTTAATTTCAATGATCATCGGATCATCACCTTGCCGTTCCTTAACTTCTGAGAGTAACTCGGGTTGGAGTCGAATATTAGCAATAAAGACTCCGCCTTCCTTCTCCTCCATATTGAGGTTTAAGTTGGCCATTTCTTCAAGTAGATGACATTCTTTAACCATCAAGCTCGATAATAAAGCCATTGGTTTTCGGCTAAGTGCATCAGCTACGGCATTGCCTTTTCTTGGGTGATATTGTATAGAGAAGTCGAAATCCTTTAAATATTCCAACCACCGTCTTTGTCTCATATTGAGCTCCTTTTGAGAGAATAAATATTTGAGACTCTTGTGATCAGAATACACCGTAAAGGCTTCGCCATAGAGATAATGTCGCCAGATCTTCAAAGCAAAGACCACAGCTGCCAGCTCTAGGTCATGTACGTGATAATTTTCCTCGTGTTTCTTCAATTGCCGTGAAGAATAAGCTATGACCTTGCCGTGATCTATTAATACGCAACCTAGGCCAATTCCAGATGCATCAGCATATACTTCAAATCCTCCTCCTTCCGTAGGTAATGTGAGAATAGGAGCAGTCGTCAGACAATCCTTTAAAGTTTGAAAGTTTTTCTCGCATTCCTCGTACCATATAAAAGGATTCTCATTCCTTGTCAATCTTGTTAAAGATACTACGATCTTTGAGAAATCCTTGATAAACCTTCGATAATATCCAGCCAATCCCAAAAAGCTTCGGATTTCCGTCACACTAGTAGGTCTTTCCCAGTTCTTTACGGCCTCGACCTTTGAAGGATCGACGGCGATACCATTCCTGGAAATTATGTGACCGAGAAAAGAAACTTCCTCCAACCAGAAATCACACTTGCTTAATTTGGCATAAAGCTTGTGATCTCTTAATAATTGAAGGGCCTTCTTGAGATGTTCCTCATGTTCTTCCTTTGACTTGGAGTAGATCAAAATGTCGTCAATGAAGACAACCACAAATTGATCGAGGTACGGCCTGAATACGATGTTCATCATTTGCATAAATGCGGCAGGCGCATTAGTTAAGCCAAAAGGTATAACGGTGAACTCGTAATGTCCATACCTACTCCGGAATACAGTCTTGTGAATATCACTTTCATTGATCTTCAATTGATGATAACCAGATCGAAGGTCGATCTTTGAGAAATATCGCACTCCAGAAATCTGGTCGAATAATTCATCAATCCTCGGCAATGGATATTTATTCTTGATGGTGAGTTGATTCAATTGCCGATAATCAACAAATAGTCTCATCGAACCATCCTTCTTCTTAACAAATAAGACCGGGGCTCCCCAAGGTGAAGTACTTGGTCGGATAAACCCCTTCTCCAGTAATTCCAATAATTGATCCTTTAACTCCTTCATTTCCACGGCAGACATCCGATATGGAGCTTTAGAAACTGGTGCCGCTCCCGGAATTAAATCAATAGAGAAAACCACTTCTCTCTCCGGTGGAATACCAGACAACTCGTCCGGAAGTACATCAGAATAATCCCGAACGATAGGAATGTCCTTTAGAATGGGTTCCGTGTGCTCGGTCATAGTGATAGAAACTAAGAAACCGACACAACCCTTCCTCAACAATTTCTCGGCTTTGAGGGCCGAAATTAGAGGTATGTGCTTGGAATGCCGGGTGCCAGAAAATAGAAGGTCGGGGTAACCCATAAAAGTTACCGTACCCAGCTTGCAATTGACACTAGCACCATGTGTAGATAGCCAATCGGCACCCAAAATAACATCATATCCTTCCATCTCCATGCATACCAAATCAGCGGGTAAGTTATAACCGCTAATTAGAATTTCACTATCAGGATAGAAGTGTTTAATCTCCGTTCCCATTCCAATAGGGGTAGTGATAGTGAGTGTAGAATCTAACGGAACAGGCTTCATAGGTACAAGACCAGCAAATCTTCTAGATATAAATGAATGCGTAGCTCCGGTGTCAAATAAGACAGAGGCAGGCTTGGAGTATATGAAAAGAGTACCTTCCACGATGCCTCCTTCCTCGGTAGGTTCCTTACCCATAAGGGCTTGAAGTCTTCCTGGCTTCTTGGCAATAATAGGAAGCTTTGCCGGTGATGGAGCTTGCTCGTTGAGAAGAGGGCAATTCAGGATCCTATGCTCCCGACTCCCGCATCGCAGACATGCACCGAGCTTTCTCCAACATTCCTCAGCTTTATGTCCGGGCTTCTCACAGTATTTGCATAATTCCTTTGATGTTGCCGATATAGGGACTTGTCGAATGTCCTCGGTTTCTTGTCCTCTTGAAAATTACGTCCACCTTTGTTGAAATTTCGCCCATCCTTGATGAAATTACGCCTGTCATTGGGCCTTTTCTTCCCGAAGGAAGGTTTGAAACTTCCGGACCCAGTAACTTGCTCTCTCTTGGCTTCCCTTCCTCGGATGCGATCCGATAACTCCGTTGCATCTTCTAGGAGTTGTGCTCTCTGTACTATATCAGAATATGATTGAATATCCATCGGGGCGAGTTGAGTAATATATTACGGCTTAAGGCCATTAAGAAATCTCCGTGCCTTCATTTTGTCAGTACCCACGAGATGTGGAGCGTACTGAGATAATCTCAAAAATTGAGCTTCATATTCCGCAACTGATAAACCCCTTTGCTTCAAAGCGGCAAACTCGGCGACCTTCCTTTCTTGTACTCGGTCAGTGAAGTATTTACTATTGAAGTGTTCCACGAACTCTTCCCATAGAATTTGATCGTGCGGTAAAGTAGCTTCAACCGATTCCCACCAAGCACGTGCATCCCTTTCCAGTTGGAAAGTAGCGAGTATGACCTTCTCCTCGTCAGCGCATTGCTTGACTCGGAATATCCTCTCGATCTCCTTAATCCAGTGTTCGGCTTCATCCGGATCCGTAGATCCTGCGAACTTGGGAGGGTTCACGCTTCGGAAATTCCTATGCAAATCTCCCGCTCCTCAGTTTGCTCCTCCCTGAGCAACCTGTTGGAGGGCTTGGGTTAAGCCTTGAACCGTACGCTGCATCTCACGCCATTGAGCTCTCTCGGCGGCCATTTACGAGAAATAGCCTGAAACCATAATTCCAAGGTTTATTATTTGTGTTTTGGTATTTATTTCCTGATAATTCCTTTTTTCTTAAAACTTAACCCGTGTTTCTACCCAAATCTTACCGGGAAAGTTCAAGATCTATCAATTTTCGAGATATTGATCTAGAACCTATGTTTGAGGAAAAACTATGTTCAAGAATGAACCTATAATTGTGAAACCTAGGATTTTATGTAACCTAGACTCTGATACCACAAAGACTGTCACGTCCCGACGCGGAATATCGAGGGCGCGACGAGTCGTAAACTCGCGTGTCGATCAGAGGATGTATAATTTTATTTCTAAAGTCAGAAATGAACGGAAAAATGATACTTTTATTCCATCAAAATGAAGTTTACATTACTAATTCATAAGCCATAAAGGCAATTACAAACTTCCAATACCAAAGTACATCATTCTTGTAAAACACTAATGATCTACATAAACCTAGGTAAAAAGGAAAATCACTCTCTCACTCTTGTCCATTCCCTTGTACATTTTCATTTCCTGCAACAATTAACCAAAACGTAGGGTGAGCTAAAAGCTCAGTAGGATTTTATATCTCTATGAACCAGGCAATCTTTAAGTGTTAGCAATTTAAACAATTTTCTAACTTGTATCGGGAAGTGTATAAACATGAATGGAATTTCCAAGTAATTGAGATGATATGATATCAAGATGAATTTCCAAGTAATGACTTTGAACAAGTAAAGAATTTCATGTAATTGGTCATTTTCACGCAAGTCAAGTAATTCATGTAATTTTCAAGTAAACAAGTAACAAGTAAACAAGTACGAATAGTGGAATGCCGAATCAAGTAAATCTATCATGCACTTCGGTGCAATGCCACACCGTTGCTCAATCAACTACCATGGGCACAAGTACTTTCGGGCGCTCCCCCTAGGACCAGACCGGGCCCCATTAATGCCAAGCATTGAGTCATATGGATCCGAAGATCCCAAGTACGTTTAGACATCCACTTTAATGTATATGGCCAAGAATTTTCAAGAATATGCTGTTTGTAATAAGTACAGATTTGACACAATTTCAGAAGTTGCAAGAAAAATGGATAACAATTCAAGGCATAATGTTTAACGACATTAAGTCGTGGAGTTCAAAAATGAACGATAAGTAGGAAGAAAATTTAAGATAGTAATTTATTAGAATTAATTTTTAAATATCTTAGCTAAATCTCATAATTATAAAACATAGAGTTTTAGTTATGAAAATATATGCTTTATGAATTACAACCATGAGTTTAGATATTAGTACTTAATCATACATTAATTAACCGTATGATAATAAAATAGAATTTTATGTCAAAAATAACTCTAACTCGCTGAAAATAATCTTAACATGTTAAAAATGATTTTCATATGTTACTTTACTGATAATATTGTTAAAATAAAATTTTCATGCTGGATTTAATTTTTAACATGCTAGAAATTAATATTTAACATGCTAAAATTAATACATAACATGCTAAAATAATTCTCATACATTAACTTACTGATAGGATGATAAGATAAGTTTACCATGCTGATTACAGAAATTCTATGATGACAACATAATTTTTATCATGCTAAAAATCATTTTTCTATATTTATTTGCTAATTATTTGATAGGAAAATAGAATTATCATGCTGAAAAATAGTGTTAATACACTGAAAATAATTCTAACATGCTAAAAATAATTCTAACATGCTGAAATAATTTTACCATACTGGAAGAAATTTTATCATGCTGGAAGTAATTTTCATGCATCATTTTACTAATTATTTAATAGGAAATTAGGTTTCATATGCACAAAAATAGCTTTAAATAGATTTTAACATGCTGAAAATAATTTTTATATCTCAGTATGTATAAAATAATTTTATCTTATTGGAAGTCATTTTTAACATGCTGGAAATAGTTTTAACATGTTGGAAACAATTTTTAGTATGTATAAACTAATATGGTGAAAATTAGATTTTTATATGTAAAAATAATTTCATTCTACAAAAATAAATTTTTAACATGCTGTAAGAATTAAAACATGCTAATATTACCTTTTCTTACTTTTGGTGACTAAATGCGTACAATTAACGTGAATTTTCAAAGGGTATAGTTTTTATTGTATAGTGACTTAAGTTTAGTCCCACATTGGAAGTTACAAAAATTTGCATGGCTTTATATGTTGGAGAGCTCACCCTTGGGTCAAGACCCAAGGGGCATAGGATGTGGGCTTGAGTTGTGAATTGATACAAAACTAGTAATATATATTTATTTATTTGTGCTCGTGCCGTGCCAAGCCGAGTCGAGGTGCGGTGGTTTTTACCCAAAATAATTTAGAAGAAAATTATATATATATATATATATTTTTCTTTGAACGCACTGGCCCTGGCCAGTGCGACCTGAAGAACACGCTCGCCAGTGCTAGCGCGATCTGGAGAAATATTATTTTTTTAATTGAAATAATTTAGGAACGCGCTAGCACAAGCTAGCGCGACCTTGAAGATCGCGCTACCCTTGGGTAGCGCATTCTGGAATAATTTTCCTTATTTTTAAAAAAATATGTTTGACCACGGAGGGCGGGAAAATACATTGTATGAACGCGCTATATCGGGCCAGCGCGTTCAGAACGCGCTACTGATGTATAGCGTGTTCTGGACCCGATGAAAAAATGGGAATACCCCTCCAATAAAATGACCATAACTTGCTCATTTCATAACGGAATTTAACAAATGAGCTATCAATGGAAAGAGGACAGAAAAATGAACAAGATGGCATGATTTACTTGAAGTTTAGCCTGAGAGACACCTACCTTTAGACGGATCTAAAGAAATATCCCCAAATATAAGAAAACCCTTTGATCTTCCAAATCTTCCTTCAAATCTCCACCAATCTTCGCAGCAGCGTATACTTAACCTCCAGGGATGGTTTGAGGGTCGAATGAGGTTCTATTTATAGCCAAAACTTGGCCAAATGTGTCAAGATTCCTTGACTAACAATGCCAAACTTTCCAACTCCGAATTAGAAGAAAATTCTAATTTCTCCTCTTAACCTAGCCTCCATTTGGTGTGAAACCAATGTAAAAACGGCTGGTCCAATGTGGGCTGTTAGGTAAGGGTCGATTTTTGTACCAACCTTCTAGAAATTAGGTTATTATAATCCCTTAAATATCATATTAAAACACATGTTACGAATTTAAGGTTAATTTAACCTTTATTGAATCCTTTAACCATTAATTCAGCCCATTATGAATTATCCAAAGGGCCAATTGTAATCCTAATCCATTACATGGAGTTTTATTGAGCTTACTATGATTTATCTAAGGTCTAAAGCATTTAATATCTATTTAATTCTAGTTAATTCAAGTAAATTTAATAATCTAGCTTATTTCATATAGTAAAAATGTAATTTGATTATTACATGAAAATTTTAATTACATAATGAAATTGAAAATTTTATTTCTCATTTTTAAATTTTGGGTTTCTACAGCCGATGAGTGAATAGTTGTCTACCCGGAGGTCGATAAGTGAATAGCTGTCGGCTCAGGGGCCGATGATTGAATAGCTGTCGGCTCAGGGGCCGATAATTGAATAGCTGTCGGCTCAAGGGCCGATAAAGGAGGCCACAACAGCCAAGGCTGGAAGCGGGCTTCAAGAGCCGAAGTTGTGAAAGGCAAGCCACGAGGGCAGAGAGAAGGGTTCATTGATTTAACAGGGGTATTCATCGCCCGAAGGGACGGAGAGAAGAGTTTGTTGATTCAAAAAAGGGGGGCCACAAGGGCCGGAATCAGTGTTGGGAAAGTAGGCCGTGAAGGCTGAAATCGGGGAAGCGGGCTACAGAAGCCAAAGTTGGGGCGCAAGATGTGAAAGCCCAAATCGGGGAAGCGAACCATAGAGGCCGAAGTTGGAAGATTAACGAGCCGCAAGGGCGAGAGGTAGGCCATGGGGGCCAAGATTGGGCTCCACGAGCCAAAATTGGGAAGGCAAACTATGATAGCCGAAAGTGAGTTTATTGTATACACACATTTTTATTTTATTTATTTATTTTTTATTTTTTATTTTTTTTATTCAAGCGTGCAGGCATTCATTAGCAGGCATAATGTAAGTATACGTATGAGGTAGCTCCCTCTATAGGGGATAGGATAGGGACATCGCCCATAATTCGTAGACACGGTGTGGGCCACGAGGCACAATTGAGGGGTGGTGCACCCGTCAAGAGGATATCGCACGTCTTGCATGCATAGCCTAAATTCACGCATTTCACCAGAGGAAATTCTCCGTGGCATGGCAGTGCAAAAGTGTGAACAGAGAGCCCCAAACTATAGGGATATGCAAGTTTTCCTAGTGACACTCGAGGATTACTCTAGTGCCTACACATGGGTTTCAGGCTTTCGACTTTCGGTAGCTTCACACAGCCCCCATCTGTTTATTTTGGTAGCGGATTTCACCGTTCGACGCGAGTCTCCTCATGTGTCTCAATGGGGATTCCCGGCTACTAGGATTCATCCTTATTGTAATTCTATTACGGATTCCACCGTTTGACGCGAGCCTCCTCATGTGTCTCAATGGGGATTCCTGGCTAATATGTTTCATCCTTATTATAATTCGCTTCACCATTTCGCGCGAGTCTCCTCATGTGTCTCAATGGGGATTCCGACTACTCGGATTCACGTGTCTCTCTCTTTTTTTTTCTCTCCTCCTTTTTTTTTTACAGTGGGGGTAGGCAGCTTTTTCCTCACGATTACCTTTCACGCGAGTGCAGGAATTCAAGTCTCCGTAGAGTGCTAAGAAGAAATTCGGGCAATCCCTATAGTCGAAGGCTATTGAACACATTAAGTGCTAAGTGTGGGAGCGTTGCCTCAGGTTTATTTTATGAGTTGGGCTTAGCGATTCGGCCATGACTCTTCCCCTTGACGTGTGCACTCGCCATAATCGGGTTCCCTTCAAGCGTACGCCGTGACGCGCGTGCATCCGGAATCGGGGCGATATTATTTAGCAAGGAAACACGGTCCTAGAAAATTTCAAGGAGGTGTATTATTCTATATTAAGCAACCATGCAAGCAGGGTAATCATGCATTCTCTTTTTTGTTTCCATTTTCTTTTTTGTGTTTGTTTTGTTTTTATTTTTGTTTTGTTGTTTTCTTTTTGATGTTGTTTTTTTTATTTTTATTTTTTTTTACATAAGAAAATATTGTTGTTACGTATAAGTGTAGTGGTAGTAAAGGTATTAGGGAAGCAGACCGTAAAAGGGCCGAAAGGATATTAGGGAAGCGGGCTATAGAACCCAAGGGACATTACGGGAGTGAGCCATAAGGGCTAAAAGATGCTGGGGAGCGGGCTGCGGGAGCCAGAATCGGGAGGCGCGGTGGGGCGGATGGATTAATCCTGACAGTGGACCTCAGCCGAAATGGCCCTGCAGAGGGGCGTTGGGTAGCGGGATGTGAGAGTCGAAGAGACGGGTCTCTTTTGTTCTCTGGCCGGGGAAGGAGCCGAACCAAAGTGAGAGGTCTATTTTTTTTAACTGGGAAGCTGTCGGCTGAGGTGCCAATGATGAGGTAGCTGTCGGCTAGGAGCCGATGATTATATAGCTGTCGACCCGAAGGCCGATAATGAGGTAGCTATCGGCTTGGAGGCCGATGATTGGATAGCTGTCGGCCCGAAGGCCGATGAAGGGGTAGCCATCGGCCAAGAGTCGATGATGAGGTAGATGTCGGCTAAGAGCCGATGATGAGGTAGCGGTCGGCTCAAAGGCCGATGATGAGGTAGCTGTCGACTAGGAGCCGATGATGAGGTAGCTGTCGTCTCAAAGGACGATAATTAAATAGCTGTTGACCCGAAGGCCGATGAAGGGGTAGTTGTCGGCTTGAAGCCCCGATGGCTGAAAGTTGGTCGGTTTAGCGCCCCGTTGGCGGAAGGTCTAGTCGGTTTAACGCCCGGTCGGGGGAAGGCTTAGTCGGTTTAACGCCCCGTCGGCGGAGGGTTTAGTCGGCTTAATGCCCCGTCGGCGGAAGATTTAGTCGGTTTAACGCCCCGTTGGCGGAAGGTCTAGTTGGTTTAACGCCCCATCGGCGGAAGGTCTAGTCGGTTTAACGCCCCGTCGGCGGAAGGTTTAGTCGGTTTAACGCCCCGTCGGTGGAAGGTCTAGTCAGTTTAAAGCCCCGATGGCTGAGTATCTGTCGGCTTGAAGCCCCGATGGCTGAATATCTGTCGGCTTGAAGCCCTGATGGCTAAATATCTATCGGCTTGAAGCCCCGATGGCTGAATATCTATCGGCTTGAAGCCCCGATGACTGAATATCTGTCGGCTTGAAGCCCCGATGGCTGAATATCTATCGGCTTGAAGCCCCGATGGCTGAATATCTCTCGACTTGAAGCCCCGATGGTTGAATATCTGTCGGCTTGAAGCCCCGGTGGCTAAATATCTATCGGCTTGAAGCCCCGATGGCTGAATATCTATCGGCTTGAAGCCCCAATGGCTAAATATCTATCGGGTTGAAGCCCCGATGGCTAAATATTTTTCGGTTTAACGCCCCGTCGGCGGAATGCTGATTGGTTTCTATTTTTTGGGTGGCTGGAGGTCGGAGGTAAAAGTTTACCTCATAACGATTTTTTTGAAGAGGCAGGTGCAAAGACCATGATCGCCTCGTGGCCGTTCTTTCTCTTCTTCTTTTGTGCGGAGAGACAGGTGCAAAGACCATGTTTGCCTCACGACTGCTCTTTTTCTTCTTCTGTTCTTCTTTTATGGAGAGGTGGGTGCAAAGACCGGGTCTGCCTCGTGACCCTCCTTTTTTCTTCTTTTCTTCTTTTTTAGAGAGGCAGGTGCAGAGACCATGTTCGCCTCGTGACTCTTTCTCTTTTCTTTTTTTTTCTTTTGTGTGAAGAGGCGGGTTCAAGGACCATGTTCGCCTCATGTCTCTTTTTTTTCTCTTCTTCTTTTGTAGAGAGACAGGTGCAGAGACCATGCTCGCCTCGTGACTCTTTCTCTTTTCTTTTCTCTTGTGTGAAGAGGCGGGTTCAAGGACCATGTTCGCCTCATGTCTCTTTTTTTTTCTTCTCTTCTTCTTTCGTAGAGAGGCAGGTGCAGAGACCATGTTCACCTCGTGACTGTTCTTTCTCTTCTTCTCTTCTTCTTTTATGGAGAGGCAGGTGCAAGGACCATGTTCACCCCGTGATTGTTCTTTCTCTTCTTCTCTTCTTCTTTTATGGAGAGGCGGGTGCAGAGACTGTGTTTGCCCCGTGATTATTCTTTCTCTTCTTCTCTTCTTATTTTATGAAGAGGCGGGTGCAAAGACCGCGTCTGTCTCGTGACTCTCTTTTTTTCTTCTTTTCTTCTTTTGTAGAGAGGCAGGTGCAGAGACCATGTTCGCCTCGTGACTCTTTCTCTTTTCTCTTTTTTTTTCTTTTGTGTGAAGAGGCGGGTTCGAGGACCACGTCTACCTCATGTGTATTCTTTCTTTTCTTCTCTTCTTTTGTGTGATGAGGCGGGCTCGAGGACCACGTCTGCCTCATGTGTCTTTTCTTCCTTTTCTTCTTTTCTTTTGTGTGATGAGGCGGGCTCGAAGACCACGTCTGCCTCATGCGTGTCTTTTTCTTTATTCTGCTCTTCTTTTCTCATTAATGCTTCCACGCTGGAGGGTATTTCTCTTAATGTGCCCCCAGGTTGGGGTGTAGCTTCATTTGGTATGCATCCCCCCCTGAGGGGTGTGTTTTGCCTCTTCGCTTCTGTGCCCCCAGGCGGGGTGTATTTTTCATGGCTTCTATGTCCCTAGGTGGGGTATGTCTCTTCTTCAAATGCCCCCAAAGCGGGGTGTAGCTCTCTTCAAATGCCCCCATGGTGGGGTATGCTCTTCACGGCTTCTATGCCCCTAGGTGGGGTATGTTTCTTCTTCAAATGCCCCCAAAGCGGGGTGTAGCTTTTGTTTCTTATACCCCCCCCCCCATGGCGGGGGTGAATTCTGCCCTTTTTTTTTTACCCCTGAAGGCGGAGGAGTGCTTCTCTTCATATGTCCCCGGCACGAGGGTGTATCTTTTACTTCTTATGCCCCCCTGAGGTCGGGGTGTATCTCTTTACGGCTTTTGTGCCCCCGAAGCAGGGTATGTTGTTTCTTCAAATGTCGCTTGGGCGGAGTATATCTTTCTTCTTATGCTCCCAGATCGAGATGTATGTCTCTTCGCTTCTGTGCCCCGGGTCGGGGTAGATGCTTCTGCTGCTTATGCGCCAAGGGCGGAGTGTATCTCTTTTTGTGCCCCCAGAGCGGGATAAGTGCATCTGCTTCTTATGCACCAGGGGCGGAGTGTATCTCTTTTTCTTGTGCCCCCAGAGAGGGGTAGGTCCTCCGCATGTGTCCCCAGGTCGAGGTGTATTCTTTTGCTTCTTATGACCCCGCGGCGGGGTGATCTCTCTTCAGATACCCCTGAGTCGGGGCGTAGCTTTGTCTCCCATGGAGGGGGTATGTTTCTTCTTCAAAAGCCCCCAGGCTAGGGTGTCTTCTTCTCTTTCTTGAGCTCCCGAGGCGGGAGGGGTTCTTTTCATGTGCCCCCGTGGCGGGATATGCTTCTTTCTTCAAGTGTCCCCAGGCCGGGGTGAATTCTTTTCTTCTTCCCAGACACACCGGGGGGAATGTTTGCTTCTTGTGCTCCCAAGGTGGGGTGTATTGCTGCTTTTGATGCCCCCAAGGTGGGGCGTATTGCTGCTTCTGATGCCCCAGAGCGAGGTATCCTTTTTTTTATATGCCCCCGGCACGGGGTGTATTCCGCTTCTAGTGCCCCCAGAGTGGAGTGTATTGCCGCTTTTGATGCAGGGTGTAGTTCTTGCTTTTTATGCACCCGAGGCGGGGTGAATTCTTCTTCTTTGTTTACGTGCCCCCATATCGGGGTGTATTCCTTTCTTCATATGCTTCCTTAAGCCGGGGGATGTTGTTTGTTCTGCTTCAGATGTCCCCCCCCCCCCCCCCCCCGGGGGGGTGCATGTTGCTTCATGGACTCCGAGCCTGGGGTATGCTCCTTCAAAGGTCCCTAAGCTGGGGTGGATTCTCTTTTCTTCGCATGCTCCCAAGGCGGGATGTAGCTTCTTCAAGTACCCCTAAGTCGGAGCGTATTCTTTTATGGTTTCTATGTCCCCTGGCGGGGTATGCTTCTTCTTCAAATACCCCTAAGCCGGGGCGTATTCTTTATGGCTTCTATGCCCCCTGGCGGGGTATGTTTCTTCTTCGAATACCCCTAGGCCGGGGTGGACTTCTCTTCATATGCCCCTGAGTCGGGGCGTGCTCTTTATAGCTTCTAGGCCCTCGAGGTGAGGTATGCTTCTTCTTCAAATACCCCTAAGACGGGGGTGTGATTCTTAACTTCATATGCCCTCGACGTGGGGTATATCTTTTGTTTCTTATGCTCCCGAGCCAGGATGTAGCTTCTTGGCCTCATATGCTGCCGAGGCGAGGGGTATGTTGCTTCATGTGCCCCCGGGGGGGATGCATTTTGTCTCTACTGCCCCGTGACGGGGCATATCTCTTGTCTTCTTACGCCCCCAAGGTGGGGTGTGTTTTCTTCTTGTGCCCTCGGGGTGGGGTATATCTTTCACTTCTTATGCCCCCCCTTGAGGCGGGGTGAAGTCTTTGCTTCAAATGCCCCAAAATCGGGATATAGTTTTGTCTCATATGCCCCTGGAGCAGGGGTGTATTTCTCTTCATGTGCCCCTGGGAATGGGGTGTATCTTTGTTGCTTGTTGTGCCCCCAGAGGGAGGTACCTTTCTCTTCATGTGCGCCGGGCACCGGGTGTATCTTTACTTTTTTTTTATATGCCCCCGAGGTGGGATTCTTCTTCTTCTGTCCCGACACGCTGGGGAATGTCTGCTTCTTGTGCCCCCAAAGTGGGGTGGATTCTCGACGGCTCCTGTGCCCCCGTTGGTGGGGTGTATGCTTCTTCTTCAGATTCCCCTAAGGCGGGGTGTATTCTTTGTTGCTTCATGTACCCCCGAGTTGGGGTGGATTCTCTTCATGTGCCCCCATGGCGGGGTGTACTCTCTTTATGTGTCCCCAGGAGTGGGGTGTGGTTTGCTTCCTGTGCACCCAAGCAGGGTGTATCGCTGCTTGCAATGTCCCCCGAGGTGGGGTATCCTTCTTCTTCAAATACCCCTAAGCCGGGGCGTATTCTTTATGGCTTCTATGCCCCCATAGCGGGGTGTGTTTCTTCTTCAAATACCCCTAAGATGGGGTGGACTCTTTTCTTTTTATACTCCCAAGATAGGATGTAGCTTCTTCAAATGCCCCTAAACTAGGGTGTGTTCTTATGCTTTTTGCGCCCCTCAGGGCGAGGTGCATTCATCTCCATATGCCCCTATCATGGGGTGTGCTTTTGTTTCTTATGCCCCCAGGCCGGGGTACGTTTCTTCTTCATATGCCCCTAAGCCAGGGTGAGTTTCTCTTTTTATGTGTCCCCAAGCCGGGGTGAATTCTCTTCTTCTTATGCCCCCATGGCGGGGTATGTCTTTTGCTTCATGTGCCCCCATATCGGGGTGTATTTCTTCTTCAAATGCCCCTAAGCCAGGGTGCAACTCTATTGCTATAAAGCATTCCCCACGGCGGGCAGCTATTCACCAAGCTACAATTGTGGCTCGCTGGGTCTTTTAATAACCACTCGGGGGGCCGTTTTGTGCCGGATAGAGGCAGCAGGAAGGAGGAACGGGCCGGGTCATTGCACTGCGGACTTGGGTCCTCCTAGAGTCAGGCAGGATGTCGGGTTTCTTCTTGCTCTTTTGGTCGACAATGCTTGCCTGCTTTTTTCTTCTTTTTTTTATCTCTCTTCCCCCCCCCCCTATTTTTTCTTCTTCTTGTATGATTGACCAGGGTGGAGGTGCAGGAGAGCGCTCACCCCCTCAGGGAGGGGATGAGTGGTTCGCTCCACCGCATCAACCCCACAATGGTAATCTTAATTCAGCACGGGTCTCGACGGACGTGGGCGTACAACCCTCTCCTCGCCGACTCTTTCTCTTCTTTTTTTGTTTCTTTCTTTTCTTCTTTTCTTCTTTTCTTCTCTTCTTCTTTTCTTCTTTTCTTCTCTTTCTTCTTGAGGAAAAGGGGGGGCTTGATTTCCCCTCCCTTCTCTTCTCTTTCTCTTCTCCTTTTTTTTTATAACAGCCCCCATGATTCCTGGAAGCTGCATATACTTTGAAGCAGCGTCCTCGAGGCCGCGAAGGCAGCTACATCGAGTCTGGATTTTCTCCCCATAGGGCTAGCCAAGACAGCACCTGCAATTCATCAAAGCAGGCAAACATCGTTTATTAGGGGGCCATGAGGCCCTGAATCCCGGCGAAGAGATGAAGGGTAGTTTCTGTCCCACCGGGCGTGCCAAACTTGTGGACGCACTAAAATTCGCTTGTTCAGGTGGTTCGTCTGTTAAGTGCGTGGGCGTGCCAGTCACTGAGTGACAATTTATTCGGGCTCCGAAGAGCCCATGGTGCGCTCGATCTGACTCGGTCAGACGATTGTGTGGTTCGTGTCGGGACCAAAACCCGCCGCGCCATAAAGGTCACGGCGTCATTTACATCCCCCATACGAGGGAACACCCTTGATTAATCGCCGGGAATCAGGGCCTCACGGCCAGAAAGTTAATCACATAAAAAAATCTATTAAGAAGTGCTGAAGTCCTCGTACGAGGGTGTAAAGGAAGCGTTCGAGATCATGTCGATCATGTGCTGACGATTTAATATTCGGACGAACGTTCGACTTGAGAAAAGCGCAATCGTCACGAGAAAATCGGGACATATGTATGCCGAGGTACGGCAAATTTATTGTTCAGAGAAACGAGAAATATTCGGTTAAATCCCGATTAAAGCGGTCAGAAACCAGTATGTCTGTTGGCCCGGTGCAAGATCAAGCTACGACCATACTGCGGTGGGCGGCGGTCGAAGTCAGGATCGCATGAGCGTCATTAATATTTCCGGTGCCAAGGGGCAACGTGGGAATATCTCTTGAATCAGCTAAAAAGCCCTATGTCTTGGGAAGCGAACATTCGAAACGTATTGGTTATTCAGGAGACCGTTTAATATTCGGACGGGTGTCCGGCTTGAGAATATCATAATCGTCGCAGGAGGACCTGGAACATTTGTATGCCGGGGTACGGCAAGTTTATTATTCCGAGGAACTGAAGACATTCGGTTAAATCCCGATTAGTGTAGTAGGAAACTAGTGAATTTATCAGCCCGGTGCGAGATCGGGTCAGGACCATACCGGGGGCGCCTCCCGTGGTCTGAACGAGGCTTGCGTGGGCATCATTAATATTTCCGGTGCCGGAGGGCAACGGGGAAGAGTCCTGGGACTAGACTTCAGAACCGAAAATATGTTCAAAGGGAGCGGGCTGTAGGCCGAGGATATGAGTCAGATGATGACCATAATCGGGACGGACCCGAGGTCTAAGCGTGGCCCACGGAGGCCTTATTGATATTCCCATGCAAAGGGTCCAGGGATGAAGAGAGCCATCTCGTTCTATTTCAATTTTTTCGGTCACTCATGGACCACTTTATATTCAGACAAAAGTCCATATTGAAAGTACGACGTGGGTGGAAACGACCCCGTACAAATGTATGCCGAGTTTGCGGCAATTTCAATGAAAGAGCGGGAACGAATCCCAATAGAATGAATCCGATTGGACGAGCTATCGGCCCAGAGCAATGTCGGATCACGACCATATCGGGGTGGGAGCCGTCGGCCATGCTGGTCACTCACGGGCTTTTTCATGTTCGGACACAGGTCCATAATAGAAATGCGACGGAAATCGAGGTGAACCCGTTCAAATGTCTGCCGAACGTGCGACAATTTTGGTAATGGGTTGGAAGGGATCCGGCCTGAGGAGCGGGTCCAGTGTAATCGGAATGTCGGCCCAAGGCGAGGTCCAGCCTTCAAGGGCGGCATTGTTGTTCCTTCAGCACCCGGTCACGGGGAGAGACAGGGCTGCGCAGCAGATCTCATCGTTTTACTATCATTTAAGTTTTTATCATTATTATTTGTTAGTTTACCTGTTATTTTTTTTTGAGTGAGCTTGCTATTGCTATTTATTTGTTTTTCTTATGATTTATTTATTTATTCTTGTTACTATTGGGTTTATTATTATTGTTTATTCATTTTATTATCATTTATCTACTTATCACTTTTTACTGAGTTTGCTATTATTATTTATTTATTTTGTTATCATTTATTTATTTATCATTTTCGTTGAGTTTGTTATTATTGTTCCTTGTTTCTTTATTGCTATTATGTATTTGTTTCTTCTTTTTAGGCATTTGTTATTATTGTCATTTATTATCATATTCTTCATTCATTTATTATTATTATTTGCCCCCCCTTTTGTGAGTTTATCGTCATTATTATTATATTTTTTATCGTTATTTGTTTATTTCTTATATTTTATTTTAGCTTATTATCATTATTGCTTGCTCCATTATTATTAATTTTTATCTCTTCATTTTTTGAATTTATTATTATTATTATTACTATCATTATATATTATATATATTTGGAGAGAGAGTGGGCCGCTGGAGGATCCAAAAAAAGGGGGGCTAAAGGGGGCGTGCCGGCGAAGGGCGTGAGCGTACCGGTGAAGGGCGCGAGCAGGCGTGCCGGCGAAGGGTGCGAGAGGGCGTGCCGGCGAAGGCGGCAGGAAGTGTGCCGGCGAAGGCGGCATGGAGCGTGCCGGCGAAGGCGACATGGAGTGTGCCGGCGAAGATGGCATGGAGCGTGCCGGGGAAGGCCGCAGGAGCGTGCCGGCGAAAGGCGCTAAAGGGGCGTGCCGGCGAGGGACCTAGCCGAGCGTGCCGGGCAAGGTGCAGACAGGCGTACCGGCGAAGGGAGAAAGGCTGGGGATGGGAGTGCCTGCGAGGGACGCATTGGGCGTGTCGGCGAAGAGGTCGCGAGAGCGTGCCATCGAAGGGCGCTAAAAGGTGTACCGGCGAAGGCCAAGGAGGCGTGCCGGCAAAGGCCAAGGAGGCGTGCCGGCGAAGGCCACTGAAGGGTGTACCGGGGAAGAGTTTGGAAAGGGCCCACCCCTTCTTCATTCTTATAGCTTCTTCCTTTTTATTTCTCTCTTGATTTTATTCAACTTGCATGGGTTTGTTTATTTCTTTCTCTTGATTAAGTTCCATTCTTTTTTCCCTGAGGCCGGATGTTCAAGTTGTTTAGTTGTCGTCCGATTCGACTCTCTTTGTGTTGATTACAGTTCCCTTGGCTTGGCTAAAACATTACACCGTTGTTCCTTTCATTTGTTTGACTTTCTTTTATCTTTTAATTCGTTATTGTCCCATTTGTTTGTTGCTTCCTTTTGCCTTTTTAATATGTTATCGTTTCAAAAAAAAATTCGGCAGCATCTCCCCTCGACCCGAGCGTAAGGGAGATACAGGGAACGCGCCCACATGGAGTGGCAGAACCCGACAACTAGAGGTGGGCGCCTGAGGGCGGCAACACCTTAACCAAACCTCAGAAAACTCGGAGGGAGCGGCAAGTGGAAGACTATTCTAGGACTGGCTAGGGGGTGCATCGGGCAAGAAGGAGGCTAGGGGTGTGTCGGTGAAGAGTGGCCTAGGGCATGCCGGGGAAAACCCACTGGGGGGGTGCCGGCGAAGGACTTGGCCAGGGCGTGCCGGGGAATGCCCGTAGGGGTGTGCTGGCGAAGGGTTATAGAGGGTGTACCGGGCAAGGGTTGTGCCGGTGAGCGGGTGAGCCAAAGGCGTGCCGCTGGAGGCACATGGAGGGGCAGAAGGGGCTGTGCCAATGAGGGGCGGCAGGAGCATGCCGCTGAGGGCCCTGGGCGACAGCGTGCCGCTGACGGACGCTAGAGGAGCGGGCTGTTGAGAGGCTAGATGGGAAGTAACTCCCCACAGGCGAACGGGTGAGGGTGGTGGTCAGAGGCCCTGCGAAGGAGCTACGCCGAGGGGGAAAGATCACCACCGGAGGCCAAACTGATGGGGAAGACAAGGAGGAGGAAGAGCACGATCAAACGCATGCAAAATACCCAAACGGACGGAGGCAACGAAAGATCCCAAAAGGGGTTTTTATTCAAAAGGGAAAAGGGCCACAAATGGCCACATACATTGCAAAGGGAAAGGGAGAGAAGAAAAGAGAAAGAAAATATAGCGTGGGGGAGGGGGAACGGAATACAATGGGGAAGAGGGACGGAGCGTGAGCTCCTCCCCCTCCTTCTCTTCTTCTCTTCTTTTCTCTCAGGTGGTGGTGGTCGGAGTGGCAGGCTCCTCTTCTTCTCTTCTTCTTCTTCTTCTCTTTCTCTTCGCACGGACGACGGCGGACGGAGCAGCCGGGAGGAGGCGGAGCCTCTCCCCCTCCTTTTTCTTCTTATCTTCTCTCTTCTTCTCTTCTCCCTCGCCTGGAAGCACCGTAGAGGCTGTGCCCCGCTGCCCTCTGTTCTCCCCTCCCTCTTTCGCATGGAGATGAGGGGTTTTTATACCCCAGCAGCGGCGAGATCGGGCGAAGGCGGGAATGCCCGTGGCATTGATTGGGATTTGACTCCCTCGTCCTGGGTGGCAGGGGGGATAGGCAGCGTGGCTCTCTCCCCAGGCGACACCTCAGCAAGCCCATTGCGCGCCAAGAATATGTAGGGCATGGCTGTTAGATTTGGTTCGTCGGAGCGTGCCGTTGAGGAGCCAACAAGCTGCACCGCTGGAAGGTTGCAAGGCCGTGCCGCCGAAATGGCCGGCAAGCATGCCGCTGGAAGGGCCAAAGGCCATGCCGCTGGAGGGGCAAATGGTCGTGCCGCTGAGGCTTGCCATGGTGTGCCGCCGAAGGGCTTCACGGGAGTGTGCCGCTGGAGCACCCTGGAGGGTGTGCCACTGGGGCTCCCATGGGGTGTGCTACTGAGGGCTTCCAGGAGTGTGCCGTGGAAGGCATGTGAGGGCGTGCCGCTGGAGGGCCGCCAAAGCGTGCCGCTGAGGGGCTGCCAGGGCGTGCCGCTGAACGAGGTCAATGGCGTGCCGCTGAAGGGCCCATGGGGCGTGCCGCTGAAGGGCCCAAGGGGCGTGCCGCTGAAGGCCTAAATGGGCAGTCCTGAGCCCGTTGTGAGCGCGAATCGTGGCCCATTTGATTTTCTTCGAGGCCCATAGATTGTGGGGCTCTTGGTGGTTGATTTCTCTTCACTGTCGTGACCCCGGAGATAGCTCCACGGCAGTGTATGTGCGTTCGGGGAGTCCGGATGGCCCCTTTTCTACGCAGTTTCTTCAGTTGAAGTTGTTGTTGATGCCGGACTAGTTGGGACGTATGGGCGTGCAATTTTGCACGTCCACCCTCTCGTATGGGGGATGTAAATGACGGCGTGGCCTTTATGGCACGATGGGATCTGGTCCCGACACGAACCACACAATCGTCTGACGAAGTCAGATCGAGTGCACCATAGGCTTCCACGAAGCCCGAATAAATTGCCACTCCGGTGACTAGCACGCCCACGCACTTACTAAACAAATGAATAGATCGCTATTTGAAAAAAAAAGTTTGTCCACATCGCCCCAAGCGGAGACTAAGACACCGTACAAGTAACACAAGGACAAGGGTCTAGTCGGGGTCGTGCTCGTCAGCACACATCCGAAGTCCCCGACCACGTGTACACACACTGACTAACTATGTTGCGTCAGGCCCTCTAGCAAGTTTTCCTCCTGGCTCGGACT
This sequence comes from Amorphophallus konjac, assembly GCA_022559845.1. Lineage (NCBI taxonomy): Eukaryota > Viridiplantae > Streptophyta > Magnoliopsida > Alismatales > Araceae > Amorphophallus > Amorphophallus konjac. The sequence goes on along the minus strand of CM040126.1, from coordinate 334,401,744 downwards.
CGAGCAGCCACAGTGGGAGGCCCTATGGCAACCAGCCCAAAATCGTCTCTCTCGGGAAAGCTGCTCTACCACTCCTGGGTAGGTCAGCACACGCATGCCGTGAGAAGGCTATGACTACTGGTGGGTCACTCGATGTGGGAACTCTTCGTAGATAGGAAACACTAAAGCACCAACGGCCATGGATGCACCCATCGCTAGGATCATGAAGTACCGGGTGGCTCGGTGCCACCATACTTTGGACAGTCAACTAGACCTACCAATCCAACGGTCCTTGAGTCACGCGACTGAGGCCAAGACCGTTGTATAATACAGCTCTATGCCGCCAATTTATCCTAATTCAAGGGTCAATAACTATGGTCAAAAGAATCCTTAAGGCAGCTCATAATCGCCGAGTTCATTCCCTTTCTAAGGGAGACCAAGAAGCCCCTAGCCCCAGGCTGGGTCACAGAACGCTCGGTCATTGGCCATACGCATGGCCCACACAGAAATCGCTTTTTGAAAAGGCTAATCTCGTGTGGGGATGACCCTCCACACCTACACCAGTACATGGTGACTCGATTTAGCCTAAAAAGAAAGCCCAGAACACAAGGGGTCTCCCTAACCCTCTAAACCGCATGGGCACGCTAATCGAGGTAACACAATTCTTCTAAACACCCAAAAACATAGCCTTGATCCCCACGGGACATCCACGGGGCCAAAGGTCGACCAAAGGATCTCAACCGGGTCGATCGGCAGCCAAAACGGGTGAAGGAAACGTGTTTAGGTCGACCTGTCCACTGTGTCGGTAGACCTACACAGTGGGTTGGTCAACCGAACCACACCAGCCCACCTGCTGGGCAAGGGTCGGTCGATCAAAATCCCAGGTCGATCGATCGAACCCTGCCAGCCTGCCTTGTTCCGAGGCAGATGCGCCATCGGTCGACCGAACTGCTCCGTTGGTCGATCGATTCCGATGACGCACTTGCGGGAGCTCTGCCATGGGAGCTCAAACCACTGCCCACTCAACCCATTTGAGGGGATAAACATTGAGGAACCCTTCCCCAACCTCTTTAGCATCGGGAGGTCCCATTCAAACCACAAAAACCTCGCCGGATCGGTGAAACCGTTTCTCACCCTGAAAACATGCAATTTAACCCCGGCGTGAAATAAAACCACTCTCGGCCGCAACTCGGCCTACAAAACACGGGGAAATGGAATACACGGGCTAGGGATCTGTCCCCCTACCTCCACCGACGATTTCCTACGCCAAGGAAGCCGATTCCTCACGAAAATGCCGCTTGAATCGCTGTCGCGTTCACGAACTTGCGAATAGGTTCCGCCGCGCCACCGCCCCATTCCTCGTTCCATCCTCGCCGATCGTCACCCCACGCACCCATCGGCCACCCAGAGAAGGGAGGGAGAGAAGGAGAGGAACGGGAGGAGAGAGGGAGAGAATGAGAGAATGAGAAGAGAGGGGTGGGGTTGGTTTAAATAGAAAAGGTTTTGGGATTTTAAAAATCTGTAAAATAAAAAAATAAAGGAAAAATCATCCCCACGATCATCAAAAATGCACAACGCACCAACAATGTCCCAGATCCCGAGAACAGATCGGTTCACCCTACATAGGGGTCCGAAGGCCCGATAGCCAAAAATTTGATTCAATCATAAAACACGATTCAGAACCCACGGAAATACTCCAAAACCCACAGATTCTGATCCAAAAAATCTTGGGCGTTACAGTTCTGATGTGCTTCGACTAGTCAGGCAGAGAATGCAGACAACACATAGTCGATAAAAAAGCTATGCAGATCAGAGAAGGCATCCCTTTGAGTTTGCGCTAGGGGATCGATTGTTAATGAAGGTATCTCTGATGAAGGGAGTGATGCGATTTGACAGGCATGGGAAGTTGAGTGCCCGCTATATTGGGCCTTTTACTGTTAGAGAGCACATTGGCCAACTAGAATATCGGTTGCAGTTGCCCCTAGAGTTAGTAATAGCCCATGATGTGTTCCATGTCTCCATATTGTGGAAGTACGTGCTTGATGATTCTCATGTCCTCGAGGATTCAGTATGGACTGAGGTGATGCCAGACTTATTTGTGCCAGAGTATACCATTTGCATTGAGGATTGGCGTGAGCAACGCTTGAGGAACAAGGTGATTCCTTTAGTTAAAATTATCTGGCAGCGTCACTCAAGCGGTGAGGCAACTTAGGAGCACGAGGACGAGATGCGGCAACATTTTCCTTACCTATTTAAGTAAGTATTTCTTCCCTAGTTGATTGTATTTCGGTGCAAATTTTGAGGATGAAATTTTTATAAGGAAGGAGGAATGTAGCATCTCATGGTTTTTAGATCTAGTTCTTGGGTGTGTTTAGATTCTTAGCATAGGAACTTCGGATCTTAGTCGGAGTATATCGATTTATTTTTGGATTTTTGAATCATTTTTAACCAAAATGTGAATTTTAAATATTTTTTGGGTGTTTTTCCCAATTTTTGGAATTTTAAAACCCAAATAACACAAATAACCCCAAAATAAATCCAAATTCCCTTTCAAACCATCGAATCCCCTCCCCTTCCCCATTTTTCTTCTTCTCCTTCCACCGTTCTCCTCCTTCCTCTCCTCTCATCCACCGGTTGCAAATGACGGCTTGCGAGGGTGAGGTAGCCTGGGTGATGGCGGCGTGGACACTAAATTGTCACCATATATATATATATATATATATATATATCAAAAAAAGAAGAAGAGGAAGAAGTGGAGAAAAAAGGAGAAGAAAAAAGAAAAGAAAAAAAAGAGAAAAAATGGAGGAAAAGAAAAAGAAGAGAGAGGTCAGCCAGTTCAGTCGACCGAACCAGGAGGCCGGTCGACCGATCCGGAGGAGGGGGGGGGGGTTATCCGGTGGCCCTTTTTCTCCTCTTATCCGGTGACACCCACCCACCGGATAACGCCTCCAGAACTCCCCACCGGTTAATGTTCAAAACCTTCCCACCGGATCACGCTCCACACCCTTCACCGGATCATCACTCCACACCCCTCACCGGATGGCCACCTCGCCGCCCCGTGTCATCGGATCGCCACTCCTGTTCGCGCCCCACTCTCCCCCTCTGTCTCTCCTCATCTGGTGACGGGTGTCACCGCATGGCCACCTCGCGCCTCATTCTCCCTCTCCGTCTCTCCTCATCCGGTGATGGGTGTCACCGGATGGCCACCTCGCGCCCCACTCTTCTTCTCCGTCTCTCCTCATCCTGTGACGGGTGTCACCGGATGCCCACCTCGTGTGCAGTGATGGGTCAACAAGAAAGGAGATCCTGAGTGCGAAGATTTGTCACGAGCCATATAAGCCTGGATATGTTCTACCACTACGAGTCATCCCTGATGAGACTGCCATTGGCATCCATGGTGGCTGGGCAATTTCTGGTACTCCATTTGATTTACATGAGCCTCGGTCATTGACAAATGGCAGCATCACAATGCCATTTTCTCGAAGCTGAGTATGATGAGTATGCTGCCAAGAATGCCAGTGGTGCTGCGTTTTGCTGTTCTGCTACTCTTATTTTAATGGCTCTCCTTTTATTAAGGCATGCATTGACCATCGCCAATGATGAAGGAGAAGATGATGCTCCTACACTTTTTCTCTCTGTTTTTGCGGCAGGACAGCAGCATATCATCCGATGGGAGGCACTGTAGCATCCGGTGGCAAGACCCCTGATCCGATGACAAGTTCTTGCTATTCATCCGCATCCGGTGACCTCCCAAATACTCTCTATCCGGTGACTAGTTCCTGCTACTCATCCGGTGGCGTCCATAAACTTCATGATCCGGTGACGCATTTCGACGGCTCATCCGGTGGCTCTCCAAGTCTTCTTGATCCGGTGCCATTACTGTTCACCCATCCGGTGGCAACGGCGGGAACCGATATAAAAAAAAAAAACAAGAAAGTGGCCATTGCATCCCATGACCGCTGGATATGCCCAGCAACCAAGAGTCCTTGTCTAGCAGCATCCGGCACGTAGCGGTCGTCGGAGCAAGTACGATGGCGACCACCTCTCTGAACGGGTAAACTTCGAAGGACGCTCTTGATGCCAACTTCCTGCCCGTCACGGAGAAGGAAAGTGTGAAGCTGATGCATGAGAAGCAGGGTCGGGGAAAGGAACCATGGGGTCTTCCGGTGTTTCTCTTCCCCCTCGACGTCCACTTTGCATGCTCCTATATAAACAGGCAAGAAAAGAATAGCAAAAAGAGGAGAAGGAGATCAACCGAAGAAGGCTACCTGAAGATACAAAGAGAAGAATAGAGAAAGGCCGGTCCCCTGTATTTCCACTGTTGTTACCTGAGTGAGAAGAAGAGAGAAGTGAGGGTTAGTGAGGGAGAAGAGGTGAGGATCGAGGGGAAGGAGCCAGTTCTCTGTCCACCTGACCGTATTTCTTTTTCCATTTTTTTTCTTCTCCTCCGCGATGTATTAGCCCGTGTATTTCCCCCTTTCTATGAAGGAATAAATGAAAAGTTTGCAAATGTTTTCTTCGGGTTTCCATATGCATTTCTTCTGTGTGCATGTTCGTTGTTGTCTTCCACTCTCATGGTGTTCTACCGTCGGCTTCTAAGCGTGACAAACTCTCTCAGGTGCTTCTCTCCCACCAGCAATTCCTCCTTCATAGGATGGCCCGGCGGCTTCCTCCCTTTTTCTCTGCTTGTGCTCCGCTCCGTGAGACTAGCATCCCCCCCTTGTTGGATCCTTTAACCGACAGGTTCCTCCCCTATGGCCTTAACCGGTGGGATCTTTCACTACACCGGCAGCACTTCACCTTGTAGAGCTGGCGTCCAAATCCTGGTGGACCTTCAAGCTCCATGGGTTATGTGCCGTATGTGAACTCTAAAGGATGCAGGCTTTAACCGCCCTTCTTCCGGTCGGTTTACATCATGCTCCGACGTGATCGTCTCAGGTGTTGTTGCTTCCGTGCGCACCTCCACTCTTTTTGGGGCCGTCACTCCCTGTTAACGCGCATCCGTGTTACCTGTAATGCCCTGGATCCTTATTGGATTCTTATTAGGTCTTTATTTATTTCTTCTTCACCCTCTCTCCTCTCTCATTTCTCTCATCTCTTTCTCTCTCTCGTCTCAGGACCGTTCAACGCGGGGCGCGCGACCGTGGAGAGCTGGCCGAGGCGGGGACGCGATGGAGTGATCGGGACGCGGGATGGAGCGACGGTTTGAGCGTGACGTGGCGCGATCCCTCGGTGGATTCCGAGATCGGTGCAGTTCGTGTTTTGGCGTTTTCGGCGCGGATTAGTCGCTTCGGCGCACGGTTTCTTCGGTGGAGGTAGGGAGACGGATCACCTACTTCTCCTGCACGTTTTCCCTGCAGTTTCACGTTGTTCGGTGTTAGAACGGGCGAGTTTGGGCTCGTTTAGGTAAAACCGTGGTTTTGGGAGTTCGCAGGGTTCGCCGGAAAACGACGACGGTTTTTAGATCAGTTAGTGTCAATGGACTCCCTGTAACGTCCGCATTCCATAGTCACTGATTTCGTGTCGATTGGCGGTCATTCAGGACCGTTACGAGCCTGGGAAGTCCGGTGATTCCATTTGGGTCGATTTGAAGAAATCACCCGTTTCTCGTTGTTTCTTGGCCGATTCGACTCCCGTTGGAGTCTAAGTATTGTATATCGTCGTTATGGATGTATCCCCTTCGTTTCGGAACGAACGGGGCGTGGAAAGGCCACGATTGGGCCGATCCTGTGGTTTGCTCGCCGTGACGCCTACGCGGTTTAACATTAATCGCGTTAGGCTTAGGGAGGCTGGTTTTGGACCGTTTAGAGTGAGTCGGTGGGCGTATGCGCGGTCGCGCGACAGACCGCCCAGTGGATGGCGTTGCCAGGTGTGAGCCGCCCAGTCCACTTGAGCGGCTGGTTCCCAGCCGTTCTGTTTTTCCTGTGGTGTTGAGCGGCCAGGTCTTGACCGCTTAGCACGGTTGACCTTAGGTCAACGTTTTAAGGCGGTTCATGGGGCGGTTCTCCCTTAGCCGTCCTGTGCGTTGAGCGGTCTGTCCCTAGACCGTTCTGACCGTCATCTGACCGAGTACTGTAGTAGGTCGGTTGGCTTGAGTGGCTTTCCCTTAACCGTTCTATGCCTTGGGGCGGTCTAGCCCTAACCGTCCAGTCTTTCAGTACCTTGAGGTCTATCCCGTTGAGCGGTTCCGTTTAAACTGTTCTGTTCGATTGAGCGGCCCTGTCCGGACCGTTCAGTTCATTGAGCGACCCCTTTGTGACCGCCTAGTGAGTTGAGTCCGTGGTTGTATCTTCTGGCCGTGATGGCCTGATCTGTGCCCGTCTGTCTGTGTGTGTGTCATAGGACGGTTAGCTAGTCCGTGTCGCGTGTCTTCTATAGACCGCTGGGTGGTTTGTCGGGCAGGTCAGCTAGAGTTGACTGATCCTAGTGGTCATATCCTTGATCGCTACAGTCATCTCGTGACCCTACCCACGACTGCCGGTATCCTTGTCTCTGTGTGAGTTGCGGCTACTTCCTTGGCTGCTTGGTTTGCCTGGCGGCTGGATAAGGAGTTGTTTATGCCCAGAGGGTTGTTCTTCGTCGTTTCGATTTTCGTATGTCTTGGCTTAACCTTGTGGTCTGCCTGTTGTCCTGTGGATGTCTCCTGACATCCTATGAGGGTTAAGACTACGTTATGAGGTAGCTAGGAGTTTTCTTGCTTGGAGTAGGATTCTCTTTCCTACTGTTGAATCGTCATTGTCCGGTTCCGGTCAACCCGGGGTGACCCAGTGGTTGACAGGTGACCTTGTGTGTCTCGGCAGATCTGTCCAATTCGAGACATGGTTCTAGGTGCCTCGAGGTATCGTCTTACCTCAGTTTGCGTGTCCAAGTGTACTGAGAGTCTTGTTGATCCCTCAGGTCTCCGTGTGTTATTTTCTATGGTTGTTTCCTCTGGCTTAGGATTAGACCAATTGGCGGCGTGTCTCTGCCGTTGTACAACGATGTTGACTCCGAGTTGTGAGACTCAAGGATCGTTGTGTTAGTAGGTCTAGTCACCTTGTCCTGAGTCTGTTGGCAGTTGTCTTACTGCCTTGGTGCTTCGTAGTACGTGCGATAGTGCTTCCTTGCATGTCTGTACTACAGCACTCTTGTTTCAGAGTCTCTGTGTCTAGTGAGCCTCCACTAGTCGTAGCCTTACGACACGTTACGACGTGTCGACCCACCTGGGAGTTGGTGGCGAAGGCAGTTCCTGATATACGGTTTGTAAGCTAGTTTCTGTGGGGCCCCGCTGTATAGTGGCGTCCTGCTGGGTGGGGAAAACTAGCTAGAGGCCTGGCTCTCCAGCAAGAGTCGGTGTGTGCACACGTGGTCATGGGCGTTGGACTGACGCCGATGGGCGTTACCCTGTCTAGTCACTCGCTACTGTAGTTCCTGTTCTAGTTCTGAGCGTGTCTTAGTCTCTGTCGTGTTTCGGGCGACAGCGTAGACGAGACACTTGTAGGCGCAGCATAAGACGTCAGTGGACGCAACTAGCTATTCTTCTAGTGAGGAGGTGCTTCCGTCACGTGACACGTGACTCTCGTGTTTCTCGCACATCGTGACCTTTCCGGGTTAGCCCTCTCGTGGTCTAACCCGAGGTCAGTGTTGTGTCGTGTGCACGACGTTCTAGTCGTGTGTGTGGTCGTGTCTAGAAGAGCGTGCATGGCAATCGAGTCATGTATGCTTTAGAGCGTCGGTGTTTGTCTAGATTCTTCCAAGGCTTTTTGCCCGTCTTTGTAGGCCTGACAGTTCGGCAACTCCTAACTTCGTCAGCTTAGAGTCGCCTTCCTGTTGCTGCTGGAGTTGTTTGGGGTGCCGAGGTTAGTTCGGCAGTCGCTTGTCTGGTACGGCTTTCTTCCCCTCTTCTCTAGTTGTTCCCTACTCCTGCTCCCCGTCTCTTCTTTTACTACTTTCTAGAGTAGTTTTACAGCTTTGTAGTGTAGTTTTCCCGCTTTACTACACCTGCTATTTCTCCTGTCATTTTACTTGTTCCGTGTTACTGCGTTATTTTTCAGTGGGGATCCGCGTGACCCCTACTGGGCCAGTGACACGAGGCTCACCCCTGCTTTTCAGGTGGGTGGCATCGTTCTGCTTCCGCGATGCCTGGTGTGGCGTGTCTGTAGCTGCCAGCAGTACCTGTGTCGGGCTTCCCCCGACCTCAGTGTACGTCCTTCCTTTCTGTTGACTGTACTGCTTGTCTTTCCTTTGGACTGGACTCTAGTATAATTGTTAAATTAAAATTGTTAATTAAAAAGTAATTTTATTTCTGCTACTTTAGCAAACCGATCTAATGAAATTTAATTGCTTACTGTTATATCTCTGTGACTTCAATGTACTCTACACATGCCTTTTATCCCTTCGGAGCTTTACCGCTCTTGGGAGGCCTCGCGGGTTCCAAGTGGTATCGGGTCTACTCGGTAGTTCTATCGGGTATATCCGGTATCCGGGATCCGGGTCGTCACAGGTGGTATCAGAGCAGTGTTCTGAGATGTTCGGAGTTCTTTTCTGAGCTATCAGAGCGTTGTTGTGTGAAGTACATGGGAATCCGAGATATACAGTATCCAGAGTCCTGAACGTCCAGTACAGTCTTTCGCTGGCTTGGGTTTGCGATTCTTTGTCGCATCATTTTCTGTGTGTCGTCTTGTGCGTGCTGTATTAGCATTGGACGAGATGGTTTTGCTCTCGTCAGAATGTTACGGGATGCTCCTTTTTCATCGTGGTGTTCGTCTCGATCATGCTGTACTTGGCAGAGTTCGCCGATAGGCTTGGTGACTTTTCGAGTTGGTGTGATGGCCGTACACGTTCTTACGTTGTTTTAGTCGTCCCAGCTTAAGTCTGTTCAGCTCCTGATGTGTTTCGCTTCGGTTGAAGTGGTTGATTAGATTCCTTGTTTGAGAAGATGCTCGGGCGGACCTAGGATTTCCCTTCCTGGTGAGCTGCTGTTAGTCGAGCTTGATGCTTCTCATCCCGTCTGGTGGAGTCTTTTCGAGGTAAGCCTTGGAATTGCCGTCTTGGGGATGCCTTTGTCCTGCGTCTACTTAAGGGTGGACTTTGTTTAATCTGAGCCGGATCTGCTCCTTATCTTACAGTTGCTTGGCTTTGGACCTAATCCTTGTGTTGAGAGCCGTTGTGCGCCGTATTTGTCGTGCCGTGTCTAGTGGCCGATGTGTTGTGAAGGTTCATTTATTGTTTCAGGACGTATAGGTAAGCTGAGACTAGCATTTTCTTTGTGCCTTGTGCTGAAGCTCATACTCTCCTTTGTTTGCACTTAGGCTATTTGTGATCGGTTGCTTGTAGGATCAGTACTCGTGGCGTGTTATGTTATGATTTTTATGAGTTGCGATGGCGCCGTGTGTGTGCTGAGATGCGGATACCGAGATATTCCCTGTTGCCTGTGTGCGTTGTTTGAGTGCGTAGCAGAAGCGTGTGGGCTGGTCACCCATAGGTCGAGAATCGTTGTTGTGAGATTCTGGACAGTCGAGAATTTCATTCTTCTCGATATAACTTCATCTTGGCTTCCTGTTGCTTGATGTTGCCTGTTGCTGTGCTGTTGCTGGAATCATTCTGGTGTTGGCATTGGCATTTGTGAGCATTGGGGAATCTGTCGGCATTCCTGCTGATTGAGTACCCTCTGCTCTGTATTCTCTTTTCTTGGGTATTGTCTTCTCGAGGCGTGCTCGTGGTCCTTGAGATGCGTTCCCCGATATTATTTTTCTTGTTGTTGTGGGTCTGTTCTTGGTGAGCTGCTCGATGCATGACTAGTTCCTTGTAGTCGTGTGTTCAGCTGTCGTTGTACCTTGATGTGACCCAGCTTGCGGTTGTGTTCCGTGGTTATGTGTTCAGTACGGAGCCGGGATCCTGCAAGTGTTGTTACTGCCGTTGTTGTCGTTTTAGCGCTGTTTCTCTATGATTTTGTCTGTCTGTTTTGGCACTATGTGGACCAGTTCTTGTTAGTCAGCTTTGCTATACTCTCTTCTCCTGGTAGAGTTAGCATGCGACTCGATCAGATATAATGTCTGAATGAGGGCTGACTTGATTGTGCTTGTGGTCCAGTGCTGTCGTTGGCATCCTGTGTGCCAGGTGTTCCCTGTTGCCTTTGGCACTGGAGCCGATGTTATTGTCGAGCTGTCAGCCGAGAGAACTGTCTCCTTGTTTAAGCTGATACTCGCCGTGTCTGTCGTTTCGTTTTCCCGATATCTGTTTTCGTGGCATGTCTCGTGTCTCCTTCCCTGCGAGACGTAAGCGATGTTGCCCTATTTCGGAGGTGTTTGACTTGTGTTCACTTGGGTGCCGTGCTCAATCCAGAGCGTGTGCCGATGATTATGGTCTGACTATGTTCCTCTGAACCGTGTTCTCTCGAGATTCGTGTTATTTCAAGTTGTGTCGTGGGGTTGTTCTTCCCTACTTCTTTGTTAGTCCTTAAATTTTGAGGATGAAATTTCTTGAAGGAGGGGAGGATGTAATGCCCTGGATCCTTATTGGATTCTTATTAGGTCTTTATTTATTTCTTCTTCACCCTCTCTCCTCCCTCATTTCTCTCATCTCTTTCTCTATCTCGTCTCAGGACCATTCGACGCGGGGCGCGCGACCGTGGAGAGCTGGCCGAGGCGGGGACGCGATGGAGTGATCGGGACGAGGGATGGAGCGACGGTTTGAGCGTGGCGTGGCGCGATCCCTCTGTGGATTCCGAGATCGGCGCAGTTCGTGTTTTGGCATTTTCGGCACGGATTAGTTGCTTCGGCGCACAGTTTCTTCGGTGGAGGTAGGGAGACGAATCACCTACTTCTCCTACACGTTTTCCCTGCAGTTTCACGTTGTTCGGTGCTAGAACGGGCGAGTTTGGGCTCGTTTAGGTAAAACCGTGGTTTTGGGAGTTCGCAGGGTTCGCCGAAAAACGGCGACGGTTTTTAGATCAGTTAGTGTCAATGGACTCCCTGTAACGTCCGCGTTCTATAGTCACTGATTTCGTGTCGATTGGCGGTCATTCGGGACCATTAGGAGCCCGAGAAGTCCGGTGATTCCATTTGGGTCGATTTGAAGAAATCGCCCGTTTCTCGTTGTTTCTTGGCCGATTCGACTCCCGTTGGAGTCTAAGTGTTGTATATCGTCGTTATGGATGTATCCCCTTCATTTCGGAACGAACGAGACGTGGAAAGGCCACGATTGGGCCGATCCTGTGATTTGCTCGCCGTGACGCCTACGCGGTTTAACATTAATCGCGTTGGGCTTAGGGCAGCTGGTTTTGGACCGATTAGAGTGAGTCGGTGGGCGTCTGCGCAGTCGCGTGACAGATCGCCCAGTGGATGGCGTTGTCAGGTGTGAGCCGCCCAGTCCACTTGACCGGCTGGTTCCCAGCCGTTCTATTTTTCCCGTGGTGTTGAGCGGCCAGGTCTTGACCGCTTAGCACGGTTGACCTTGGGTCAACGTTTTAAGGCGGTTCATGGGGTGGTTCTCCCTTAGCCGTCATGTGCGTTGAGCGGTCTGTCCCTAGACCGTTCTGACCATCATCTGACCAAGTACTGTAGTAGGTCGGTTGGCTTGAGTGGCTTTCCCTTAACCGCTCTATGCCTTGGGGCGGTCTAGCCCTAACCGTCCAGTCTTTCAGTACCTTGAGGTCTATCCCGTTGAGCGGTTCCGTTTAAATTGTTCTGTTCGATTGAGCGGCCCTGTCCGGACCGTTCAGTTCATTGAGCGACCCCTTTGTGACCGCCTAGTGAGTTGAGTCCGTGGTTGTATCTTCTGGCCGTGATGGCCTGATCTGTGCCCGTCTGTCTGTGTGTGTGTCATAGGACGGTTAGCTAGTCCGTGTCGCGTGTCTTCTATAGACAGCTGGGTGGTTTGTCGGGCAGGTCAGCTAGAGTTGACTGATCCTAGTGGTCATATCCTTGATCGCTACAGTCATCTCGTGGCCCTACCCATGACTACCGGTATCCTTGTCTCTGTGTGAGTTGCGGCTACTTCCTTGGCTGCTTGGTTCGCCTGGCGGCTGGATAAGGAGTCGTTTATGCCCAGAGGGTTGTTCTTCGTCGTTTCAATTTTCGTATGTCTTGGCTTAACCTTGTGGTCTGCCTGTTGTCCTGTGGATGTCTCCTGACGTCCTATGAGGGTTAAGACTACGTTATGAGGTAGCCAGGAGTTTTCTTGCTTGGAGTAGGATTCTCTTTCCTACTGTTGAATCGTCATTGTCCGGTTCCGGTCAACCTGGGGTGACCCAGTGGTTGACAGGTGACCTTGTGTGTCTCGGTAGATCTGTTCAGTTCGAGACATGGTTCTGGGTGCCTCGAGGTATCATCTTACCTCGATTTGCGTGTCCAGGTGTACTGAGGGTCTCGTTGATCCCTCAGGTCTCCGTGTGTCGTTTTCTATGGTTGTTTCCTCTGGCTTAGGATTAGACCAATTGGCGGCGTGTCTCTGCCGTTGTACAACGATCTTGACTCCGAGTTGTGAGACTCAAGGATCGTTGTGTTAGTAGGTCTAGTCGCCTTGTCCTGAGTCTGTTGGCAGTTGTCTTGCTACCTTGGTGCTTCGTAGTACGTGCGACAGTGCTTCCTTGCATGTCTGTACTACAGCACTCTTGTTTCAGAGTCTCTGTGTCTAGTGAGCCTCCACTAGTCGTAGCCTTACGACACGTTACGACGTGTCGACCCACCTGGGAGTTGGTGGCGAAGGCAGTTCCCGATATACGGTTTGTAAGTTAGTTTCCGTGGGCCCCCGCTGTACAGTGGCGTCCTGCTGGGTGGGGAAAACTAGCTAGAGGCCCGGCTCTCCAGCAAGAGTCGGTGTGTGCACACGTGGTCAGGGGCGTTGGACTGACGCCGACGGGCGTTACCCTGTCTAGTCACTCGCTACTGTAGTTCCTGTTCTGGTTCTGAGCGTGTCTTAGTCTCTGTCGTGTTTCGGGCGACAGCGCAGACGAGACACTTGTAGGCACAGCATAAGACGTCAGTGGACGCAACTGGCTGTTCTTCTAGTGAGGAGGTTCTTCCATCACGTGACACGTGACTCTCGTGTTTCTCGCACGTCGTGACCTTTCCGGGTTAGCCCTCTCGTGGTCTTGCCCGAGGTCAGTGTTGTGTCGTGTGCACGACGTTCTAGTCGTGTGTGTGGTCGTGTCTAGAAGAGCATGCATGGCAATCGAGTCATGTATGCTTTAGAGCGTCGGTGTCTGTCTAGGTTCTTCCTAGGCTTTTTGCCCGTCTTTGTAGGCCTGACAGTTCGGCAACTCCTGACTTCGTCAGCTTAGAGTCGCCTTCCTGTTGCTGCTGGAGTTGTTTGGGGTGCCGAGGTTAGTTCGGCAGCCGCTTGTCTGGTACGGCTTTCTTCCCCTCTTCTCTAGTTGTTCCCTACTCCTACTCCCCGTCTCTTCTTTTACTACTTTCTAGAGTAGTTTTACAGCTTTGTAGTGTAGTTCCTCCGCTTTACTACACCTGCTATTTCTCCTGTCGTTTTACTTGTTCTGTGTTACTGCGTTGTTTTTCAATGGGGATCCGCGTGACCCCTATTGGGCCAGTGACACGAGGCTCACCCCTGCTTTTCAGGTGGGTGGCGTCGTTCTGCTTCTGCGATACCTGGTGTGGCGTGTCTGTAGCTGCCAGCGGTACCTGCGTCGGGCTTCCCCCGACCTCAGTGTACGTCCTTCCTTTCTGTTGACTGTACTGCTTGTCTTTCCTTTGGACTGGACTCTGGTATAATTGTTAAATTGAAGTTGTTAATTAAAAAGTAATTTTATTTCTGCTACTTTAGCAAACCGATCTAATGAAATTTAATTGCTTACTGTTATATCTCTGTGACTTCAATGTACTCTACACATGCCTTTTATCCCTTCGGAGCTTTACCACTCTTGGGAGGCCTCGCGGGTTCCAAGTGATATCGGGTCTACTCGGTAGTTCTATCGGGTATATCCGGTATTCGGGATCCGGGTCGTCACATTACCCCCCGACCATCCCGAGTCCGGGGGAGATGCTGTCGAAATTCTGCCAGAATTACAACAAAAAAAAAGAAATAAAGGATCACACAATTTTAACTCTCAAGACATGGGTAAATAAAAAAAGGGTGCATGAACAAATGACTGTCGGACTGTCAAGGCCGCTGCCACCTTTTTCTGAACAGAAGGAGAGCTAAATCATGCACACGTTCAAGGGACACCTGGGGACTGATGCAACGGTGACTTTCATTAATATAGTGGAAGAAACATTGCAAAAATGATGACCATAATAAAAGGAGAATTTCTGTCATAAAGGCCCTTAGTGAGATGGCCAGAGATGTCTCACATTACTACAAAGGTGATTTCTTAGATGAGTTGCCAGGACACATTGATTTCACTGTGCCATTGTGCCGAAGCCCCAAACAGATAATCTCTTGGACTCCACAGACTTGAAAGATGGAGTGAAGACCAAATTCCTTCTCAATATCTTGTCAATCCGCTTTTCAGAAGGTGCTTATGCTCAGCCAGCTCATTCTCCTACTCGGGTTTTTGGAGAAACCAATTATCCGGGTTAGGGGGGGCTGGCGCTCTAGAAAGAAGACTTTCATGATTTCTAGTGACACAAATACTGACCAGAAGGAATTGGCAATGCTGCAACGCAAAAACCCATCTGAAGTTAAGGTTCTATTTGGTTCAATTAAGGCTTGTGAAAAAAGAGCACAGCATACTGTTCTGGGAACAGAGGTGTATTTGCCGATGTAGCATATCAGTTATCACCAAAATATGACCATTGAAGATGGCAGCACTTGTGGTGCATATTTAGAAGAATTCGAGAAGATATGAGGCTAGAAAAGCATGTCAGCGGCTGTGGGTGGCAGTCCTGTCCACTGTCTCAGTCACCACTTCTTGCTGCAGATAATTGTGGTATTCAATTAAATGACACAACTGAGATAGCAGAATCAATTATGCATGAAGTCTCCAACTGCATGCTTGATATGGGTTATGCTGCTTTCAGGGATTCATCCTTGGAGTGCAAAGTAAAAAAAAATCTTTCATTTACGGCGAAGTGAACTCCATATCAAGTTGTAGAGATCCCCCCCAGTTCAGACAGGGAACTAAAGTTATCTTCTTCCGGTCCTACTGCCTGCATGGAATTTGGTACCTGCATGGAATTTGGTAACGGAGGACAACAAGCTTCAGAAAATATATATGCACTCCGACCCGTCTTGGCTCACATGTCAGAAAGTAATGTCTCTCAATCATTAATGGGAGATAGAAGTTGAGGAAATAAGTTCATGTTAACTGGTGATTTAGCATCTCAGAAAGTCCAAGGAAAGGTTGAGTTGCCTTCATCACTTGCTAGGCAATGTGGAGACTTTTCACTAAAACAAAAAATGCATCATTAACCTCTGTCAAACAGGAAAGCTTGGACTCTATGCATCAGAACCTACTCTATCTGAGAGGCAGTGTAGTTTTCAGAGTCTGACGAACTGATGACGAATTAAGGTTCATGCCTGATAACCAATACTCGGAGACACTCCACTGGGATTTGAATATTACAGTGAACGCATGGGAGGAGTCCACAGATAATGTACTTTCAACACATGGGGCTGGTGGAATTGACAATCCAGACTTGGCATATGTACATGAGAGGAAGATTGAGATAGGTCCGGTGGGGATGATTCATCAAGAGCCTTCTGAATTGAGTCTGACATGAGAGAAGAGTGATCTTATTGAGAATTGCAGTACCAAGCTATCTGACATACTGAAACATCCCGGTGAACAGTGTGACACCAACACTACCCTGAACCGGAAACTTAACGCAAGTTTTGGATCCATGGCACACACAGAGTTGTATACAACTCATGCTACTGCCATGCTAAGTTCACCTGAAAGATCTGATGTGAAGTGTAGCTGCAGCTGGCATTTTGGATGTGAAGTGCCTGCACTACCACAATCTCAGGGATAATATAGTGCCTAGAAACCAGGAAATAATTGAGTCTCTCACTGTGACAAGTGGAAAATTTCAATCTCGTAGTCATGGTTTAATTCACTTGGAGGCTCGCTTGAGACAGATGAGCTTGATGAGGAACCAAAATTAACACATTTGTCCCCAACTTCGGATGCTTCCAAATCGATAATTGAGGATACCCACAACAACATGAAAAGCATGCCAAGTATGTCTGATCTGAA
This sequence comes from Amorphophallus konjac, assembly GCA_022559845.1. Classification (NCBI taxonomy): domain Eukaryota; kingdom Viridiplantae; phylum Streptophyta; class Magnoliopsida; order Alismatales; family Araceae; genus Amorphophallus; species Amorphophallus konjac. The sequence goes on along the minus strand of CM040126.1, from coordinate 334,385,630 downwards.
CTTTGATCAATTGTTTCGTCAGAATGAAATTAACGCAGGTTCAGTGCAGTCTGTATATGCTGAGGCCATTGCTTTTGGTGATGAGTATGTTTGATTGAGCTTGTACATAGAACTGATGGGAGGAAGGGAAGGTCGACCTACTCTTCATACCAGGTCGACCTGCCATTCACAGCAGTTCCCCCCTCTGGCCTGCTGGATACCCCTTGGAGCCGCGGGGACCATTTTAAATACCATACGGTGGTTAGAGGAAAGTCCTCGGAGATCCTCATGGATTCAGTCCCTAATCTAACTTCACACTTTAAAGCTGGAGTTCTGAATTTTCTGCTTTACTGGTTTCCCCAAAAAAGGAAAATGGTGTCATGATAGCCAAGATTGCACAATTAATCCAAGTCATTGGTGGACAGTGAAGAGCCTCCGAATTCTCAACAAGCACATCTTTTGCCTGCCATACATGGTGACCAATCAGAAACTCTTGCAAGTATATTTGAAGAAGCTGCAGGTGCTTTGCAATCCAAAGTGTAGTCACCTGTTCAGTGGGCTTGGAAACATGCACCATGCCTCAAGGCTAACTCACTCTTGGAGCTTCAACAAGAGGAGCAGCAAAAGGCACCGTTTGTAAAAGGGAGCTCAAGTCAAAAAAAGGACCTCACACGTGCCCCATGAATAAAAGCCAAAGCCCATGTGCATGAACAATGAAAGGGGGGGGGATAAACATAAAGCTTCCTGCATACTTCATGAACAAATTCAGAAGCCCATATGTATAAACAAGCTCCAAAGAAGCCATTTGCATGCATCAAGGTGCATATAGTGCATTATAGTGCATGGGCTTAATCTGAGCCTAATGCCATGAAGCATAGTAGTGCAGACCCGCTGGGAACCAAAGGCAGGTCGACCTGCCTCAAGGCCCAGGTCGACCTGCTGTCAGCCAGTAGGCTCCACAGTCCTCTGGCTGGTCTTTGAGCAGCAGAGTCCCTCTCGCCCTTTCCCTTCCATACCATATGCATATTCATGGCATTCTGACTTGGTACAAAGGGGAGGAGAGCTCCATGCACCCGTCATGGATCTGAGCATAACCTGACACTTGCATGTATGTGAGTTCTGCATCATGCCCCATGTGTGTTGCATAGACCCGGCCACTCAACCTCCCACTATAAAAAAAAAAGAACTCTGCATCCTTCATGAACACATTTAAAAGGTGCTGCATAAAATCTTCATATGCATGAACAAAGCTCAAGAGAACCTCCATGCATGACTGAACTTATGAAGCCCATGTGCATAATTCGATCTATGAGCGTGCATGCATATTTGCACAGACCTGCAGATCTGAACAATGGGGAGTCGACTCTCCCTTATCCCAGCCCTGTCTGGCTTCTCTCATGCATTAAGGTGCCCGGGAGTCGACTCCCTGCTGGCTCAACCCCCAGGCCAAAGAAGTCTGCCTATTTTATCAACCCAATGGAACAATGCACGTACATTAAATCAATTGCATCAAAAGCTTGCACAAATAGGGTTCTGTACATTGTGTGAAGACCCTCTGCTAACCTCCCAAGCAAAAAAATGAGAAATCATCATGCACTCACTGCAAGTTGGAGCACAGTAGGCTCCCACCTTAGTCCTGTGCCATACATGCATCACCTCGACCCTCTCATCTCTTCGGGCCCTCCTCGGGCGGAAAGTGCTAGGCCCCGCCTGGGCGGGTGCAGTGGGCCGGGCCTCCTTGGGGACCCAGATTTGCTTTAATTTGGCCGGTCTATGAGCCCGTGTAGTCTTTGGTGACGTGGCCAGAACAGCGGGCGTCACCTTCTTCTTCAGCTTCTCCAACCCCTGGAAAGAGTTTCGGACTGGGATAGTCGGGACGACACCACTACAAGAAAAAGTGGCTATAGCGACCGAATTAGCGACCGATTTAATCGGTCGCTAGTCGGTCCCAAATAGAGACCAATTCGGAGACCGAAATAATCGGTCGCATAACCGAGACCGTTTCAGCGACCGCATGTATATCGGTCGCTAATAGGTCGCTATTATTGAGACCGAATTAACTTCGGTCTCCAGTCGGTCGCTGATGCCGTTATACTTCCTACTACGACCCCCGCCCGCCCGAGCCCTCCCGCCCGAGCCCCCCCCCTCCCGCCCGAGCCCCCCCTCCCGAGCCCCCTTCCCCTGCGGCCCCCTCTCCGCCCTAGCCCCCCTCCCCGCTCCCGCCCGAGCCCCCTCCGCCGGAGCCCCCCCTCCGCCCGAGCCCTCCCGCCCGAGCCCCCCTCCTCCGCCGGAGCCCCCCTCCCCGTGCTGCCTCCCGCCCGAGCCCCCCTCCGCCGGAGCCCGTCGCCGCGCCGCTCGCGTCGAGTCGCCGTCGCCGCTCGCCCTGCCGTCGTCGCCCTCCGCAGGTACCTCTCTCTCTCTCTCTCTCTCTCTCTCTCTCTCTCTCTCTCCCTCCCTTCCCCCTCCGTCACCGGCCTGCTCCCCTCCCCCGCCGGCCTACTCCCCTCCCCCCTGCGGCCCCGTCGCCGGCTTGCTCCCCTCCCCTCCCCCCTGCGGCCTGCGCCCCCGTCCCCCTCAGATCTCCTTCCCATCCCCATGCCCCTCCCCCTCCGGCCTGACCCCTCTGATCCCCCTCCCCTTCCCGTCCCACTCCGCCTCCCCCTCTGCCTCCGACGGTCTCCTCCCTTCCTCCCCTTCCCGTGTCCCCCTCTGCCTCCCCCTCCCCTTCCCGTCCCCCTCCACCTCTGGAAACCCCCCACCAACTCCCCTTTGTGAATATTTGTGGTTCGATCTTCATGTGCATATAGTGGGGAAGATATGCTTATAGTTATCCCACCAAATATAACATGAATCTTAAATTTATGACAATGCAGCCATATTTTATTCCTTCTTTTATTTCAGGTGTGCTTATACGAGATACCTTGATAGAGTACTGGAAGAAGCTGCTTCTGAGTTTTATCCACATATAAAATTTGTGCGAGTATGCCCAAAAGACTTACTGTAAATTTGTTATAAATATCTCTCTTTCTTTTCTTTTCTTATGATTTTTTAAAATCAGGCATGCTCTTAGGTTTCGAGCATTTCAGTTCAATCTGTTAATTACATTTTGTGAAGCTGCCTTGTGAAAACTTGCATCTGCGTTTACTCTCATCAGAAGATGTCCTGCTATATCTTATATTCTTCTCTGCATCCCCAATTGGATTTCACACGTAGGAGTTAGCCAAAATGGGGACGTCTAATAGAACTTTTCAAGTGGCCTTGCATCCTTGCCAGCCTAATTTTTAGGTTCTGCAAGTCTGAACAAATTCCAGCATAGTGAACATTCTTGGCCAGTTTAGTTCTTGTAACCAAAGTCATTAAGGCCATTGGAACTTTAATGTCTGCCATTTATTCCGTGTCCGCTTTTGCTATTTCAGTCTTACCAGACCACGTGCATTGGGTATGCCCTTTTTTATCTATGTATACGCCCATCTGTGTATGTATAATTTGTTTTGAGGATGGCACATCGAGCCCCTTGACAATCTTCATTCTCCCACAACTGTGGTGTTTTTTTAATATATAAAATTGTGGTCAATGGTGTGAAGCATCAACATTTCAGCACCTGTTCCAAAATTTGTTTATTTTTGTTCCATGGGATTTACATTGTTGGTAACGTGCACATTTTTTTGTATTGTGAATATCTTATTTTCAGCATCTTGTCCTCTGCCCATTCCTATTGTCCAGTGCAATCTGACATATTATTTGGGTTGATTCTGTGATTTTGCTACCACAATTCTGGCTGTTGATGGTTGACGCAAGTCACTAATTGAACGGCTCTATGGTTATGCTTGACTTGATATTGCTTACATGTTTATGCCAGGTTGAATGTCCAAAGTATCCAGGATTTTGCATAACCAGGCAAAAGAAAGAATATCCTTTCATTGAAATATTTCACAGTCCCGAGCAAGTAGGTTTTATTTTATTTACCATCTGTTTACGTTTTTTCAAATTCATTGTTATCTGTGCTACACTGTGGATCTTTCTCCACGAGATTATGGATTTGAAACCTCATGCCACTTTTATACTGCTGACCTTTAAATGGCAGTGGGTGCCCCCTTCTAAAAAATATTGGCCACATGATCAGGCCCAACAGTAGCCTGGTTGGCTGAGTTTGCAAATTTAGCCTTCCCAAAAGTTAACCAGAACATTTCTCTTTGTTAGTGTTTGTGGGGCATGCATTAGCAGGAAAGCATGCATTTCCTGATTAGATATTTCGTATGCGACTAACTGATTAAGTGGGCATTGATGTATGTATATGTTTCTCAAGAAATTTCTGCTCCTGGTGCAGGCTGCTAATCAAGGAAGAATTGTTGATCCAAACATAACAAAATACTCCGTGAAGGTGTTACCTGTAAGTTTAGACGTTTGTATTTTCTGTTCTGTCAGAATGTTTTTCCCACTTTTCATGATCATTGACATCTTAAAGCTTTCGACCTTGTGACACCGATTTTGTTCTGTTTCTATGATATATATGATTCTCTTTTAAACTTCATCATAGTTGTGCACTGTTGGGACATGGGTTGGGTGGGGGGGGGGGAGAGAGAGACTGGAGAGACAATGTATGGAGCATATTGGAGGTGAAAATATGATAGTTTTTGGGTCAGTCTATGCAGAAAAAGATTTGCCAACAGGTCAAATGGATTGCTTCAGGTTTGTTCATCCTACAAAACAGACTCTTATTGACATGGTGGGTGGGGTGTTGACCTTGTTTGGTTCTAGTGTATTCATCAGCCTCTTTGAACCTTGCTGGTTCAACATTTTATGATGAGATCCCACAAATTACAAAGCTAACAAGAACGTCACAGTTGATGAGATCTTCAGTGGGGAGAATTAAGTTTAAAAAGATGTAAGCAGCAAACACCGAGTGACTGTTCTTGAGCGTCCGGTGTTTGCAATTGGTAGAAGGTGACAGGCTGGATGGATATAACAGAGGTGGAATTTGTAGTGGATGCTGGTGCAGGTTTCGAGTGGCGATGCTGTCTGGCAAACATACAGCTCAGTTGTTATTGTTTGGCAGCGAGGAGGAACCTGTGAAGTATTTTTCTCATTTTCTGTGCCTTCCCTAGGGAGATATGGACTCTTTGTTGGACAATTGGGGGTAAGCCCTGTATCAGCTAGGTAGTATCGGATTATTACTGAAGCATTGGGAGAAAGCTTGCATTCTGAAGGCTGATGGCAAGACCTTGTGGTTAATCTTTGACGCACTCTTTTGACTACATAGAGGGATACAAGGCTATTTAGAAGATTGTCAAGAGACAAAGCGGAGGTCTGTAAGCATGTCTGGGATGTGACTAAAAGGTGGGCATCCTCTCTTAGATGTATCAAAGAGGAAATATAGTGCCCTGAGGCAAATATTGTCATTTTGTGAGTTGCTGGTAGTTGGATGTTCGTCTGGGGTATTGTGGGGGGTGTTCTTTTTGTGGGTTTATGTATATGGGATTTTAATAGTATTCAAGTGTATGCCACACTTTTAGAATGTCACTGGCTGATGTTATGCAGTACCATCCATTTCTGCTGGGTTGGGGAGGGGGATCTCTCTCTCTCTCTCTCTATGTGTGTGTGTGTGTGTGGCTTCTGCTGCAGTGGCAGAGATAAAACACAGGCCACCCAGGTTTGAGCCTGGGTGGTTCCCTTCTTAACCCTCTACTGATACCAACTTTGGCCACACCCGTCAACGGAACTTAATATTTTTTAATAATTTTTTCACATACAAGTTCCTATTAATTAAATCTATATCTTATGAGGCTTTTGGTAGTTTTGTATGCCTCCGCATATGATTTGGATGGATATGGTATCAGACCATCTGGATCCTCATGGTGAGCTGAGATTGCCTCCATCAATCTATATACATGCCTATCTTCTGTGGATTTTGGAAGTGGATTAGTTTAGGACCTCGGGTTCTGGTAAAGTTAAATGATGGTTCGTGTGCAATTTGTGACATATGTTTGAGAATGATGTGCCAATGAAGTTTGTCTGTTTATGAAGCGAGAATTGTTCCTGTTGTTGCTGATTCCATAACAAGCCATGGCGATTCTTCGGTTCACCAGTCTGGTTTTGAATTCTGAACAATTCAAACGTTAATCAAGTTAAAATCACCAGCTCAAGAGGCCAGTTGGACTAGAAGCATATGATCTGATTGCTGGAATACTATACCTCCAGAAGGGCCATGTTAATAAACTGGCAACAGTTCATACAACAATTCTTTTTTCAATCCTGTGTCACTAACTTAAGATAAAAATATAAAAAAGTCAATATTTTGTTCATGGGTTACTATTTCCAGCTTAAGATATCTCCCTGCAATTTTTTTTTCTTAATATATGTGGCAACTTGCTTCTGTAGTTCAGATTGTTTTAAATCACATTTTATCAGGCCAGTTGGACAATAGCAGGAATGGCCCAAGTACGTAAACTGAATATCTATGATCATGCTGTTTGTACTTTTTGCTTAAACTAGTGATGCAAAAAGGATGTGTTAGTTGTGTACAAGGTAATTAATAAAAGTCACCTCCTAGTTGTGCATTGGTCCCCCCAATGTACCTAGGTAAGGTTTTTGATAAAAAAAAAATTTTAAAACTCAATATTCAACGAGGTATTTTTTTTGCCAGTGAAGTATTTATATTTATTGTCCCTGTTGTATAAGTAACTAAAGGAGACAATGTTCCCTGAGGTAATTTTCCCTGCATCTTTTTTCAGTTTAACTATGATTTGAGCGCATACGGACTCCGAGAGTTCTTCAAGAAGAATGGAATGCATGCATCTGACTCCCAAGTGAAATTCTACCTGAACTAATCTCTGAGGATGTTTTGAACTTGAATGTTGGGTTCTGAGCTTAAACAGAACATACCGGTCTACCGAAGGGGTTTTGATCGAGAACACTACTATTTGATGGCGATGATCTTGCACCACCGGTAGAGTTGAACTATCCAATTGTGTTGCATGCTTTCATTTTTTTGTACACCACCGGAATATGCACAGACCTTCGTGAGGCTTGTGCTTTGTGGAGTCGCATGTTGAGAAGCTTGTGTCGTCTAAGTAGTTAACAACTGATATGTGAAAGCTCTTAAGTTCTGACGGCGGTTTCTTCTCCCTCAGATCTATAAATATTCATAAAGCTAGAATAATATAAGGAAAGTAACATGTAGACATGAATAAAATATGCCAATTTAGGTGAAAAGATCTCCCCAAAGTCTGGTAACTGTCATGGCAGGAAGCCAGGAACAGCACCTCTAAGCAAAGGAAGGGCAGTTCATACAAAGGAGCATAGGTCATAAGTTACAAGAAGTGAAGGATATTATATATAGTCGGCGGCGGCCGCCATTGGGGCGTATCCCTGCAAGGGAAAGGCGGAGAAGATACCATACAGAAATGGCTATGGAAGTTACCCAAGTTCTTTTGAATGCACAGTCAATAGATTCAGCGGTTCGCAAGCATGCTGAGGAAAGTTTAAAACAATTTCAGGATCAAAATGTTACTGGGTTCTTGCTATCTCTTTCGAGTGAATTAGCAAATAATGACAAGCCTGTTATTAGCCGTAAATTGGCAGGCTTGATTCTCAAAAATGCCCTGGATGCAAAGGAGCAACACAGAAAATTTGAGCATGTGCAGAGATGGTTATCATTGGATGTAGCTGTTAGGGCCCAGGTCAAAGGATGTTTACTACAGACTCTCTCTTCACCGGTGATTGATGCAAGATCTACTGCATCTCAAGTTGTTGCAAAGATTGCTGGTATTGAGTTGCCTCAAAATCAATGGCCTGAACTTATCAGTTCTCTCTTGTCAAATATTCACCAACTTCAGCCAGATGTTAAGCAAGCAACTTTGGACACCCTAGGTTACATGTGTGAAGAAGTCTCCCCTGATGAAGTTGATCAAGAGCAAGTCAATAAGATATTGACAGCGGTTGTTCAAGGCATGAGTGCTTCTGAGGGAAACATTGATGTTAGGCTGGCTGCAACTCGAGCTCTGCATAATTCTTTGGGATTTGCTCAGGCAAACTTCGGGAATGATATGGAGAGGGATTATATCATGAGAGTCATTTGTGAAGCTACTCTGTCCCCTGAGGTGAAGATACGGCAGGCTGCATTCGAATGCTTGGTCTCCATATCCTCCATGTATTATGAGAAGCTTGCATCGTATATGCAGGACATATTTACCATCACTGCAAAAGCTGTGAGGGAAGATGAGGAACCTGTTGCTCTACAAGCTATTGAATTCTGGAGCTCAATATGCGATGAAGAGATTGACATCTTAGATGAATATGGAGGGGATTTTTCTGCTGATTCTGACACCCCTTGCTTTTATTTTATCAAGCAGGCACTACCTGCGCTTGTCCCTATGCTGTTGGAGACACTCCTTAAGCAAGAAGACGACCAAGATCAGGATGAAGGAGTTTGGAATCTTGCAATGGCTGGAGGAACATGCTTGGGTTTGGTTGCACGGACCGTGGGAGATGACATTGTGCCTCTTGTTATGCCATTCATAGAAGAAAACATTAACAAACCTGAATGGAGGCAGCGAGAAGCAGCAACTTATGCATTTGGTTCTAAAATCTGAAATACCGGTCGGATGGCCGTGCCGGTCATTCCAATACGACCGGGGAGATGAAAGTGACTTGTCAGAACTGACGGAATCCAAATCGGATGCCCGGTTTGAGCTCGGCGCTCAAACTTCATTTTTAAAATACACTTATTTCAAATGAACTGTTAGGACGGGTCCGGGGGTCTAAAATCTGAAATACCGGTCGGATGGCCGTGCCGGTCATTCCAATACGACCGGGGAGATGAAAGTGACTTGTCAGAACTGACGGAATCTAAATCGGATGCCCGGTTTGAGCTCGGCGCTCAAACTTCATTTTTAAAATACAAGATGAAATTTGAACTTATATTGTGTGTGTGTATTTATATATATGAAAATGAGCTGGCTTAAACTATTGGCATACTCTTGTTAATGCTTGATTTCTTTATTAAGTCTTGTTAATGCTTGATTTCTTTATTAAGGATTTGATTATAATTTTTTTAAATGATATACAGGATCATCCGTCGCGAGATGTTGGACGAGACGACGACCAGGATGATGTTGGACGAGACGACGACCAGGATGAGACATATGTGGAGGATTTGTGATTTTATTTTAGTTGTGTATGTTGTCATTTTATTATTATGGATGTATGATTAATTTATGATTTTATTTTAATTGTGTGTAATTTGAGGTTCGTGGAGATTGTGATCCGTGTAGTTGATTTATTATTGTTTTATGAAATTGTTATTTATCAGGTGTTTGTATGTGATGAATTTGAGATTTGTCGATATTGTTGTCTGTGTAGTTGATTTTATATTTATGTTATGAATTTGTTATTTATCAGGTAATTTATTTATCAGTTTAAATAAATTTTTTAAAAAAAAATAATGCAAAATTAGCGACCGCATGGAGACTGAATTGCGACCGAATAGCGACTATACGTTATATTTCTTTTATTAAATAATTATGCTTGGCGACCGACTGGCGACCGACTAGCCACCGAATCAATCGGATAGGTTAATTTTATTTTTAAAAATACAACAAATTTAGCGACCGAATAGAGACTGAATGGCGACCGAATTATTAGCGACCGGTCAGGCGACCGATTATAATCGGTCTCTGGTAACGACTGATACTGCGACCGAATTATGTCGGTCGCTATATAGCGACTATTATATAGCGACCGACGTATTCGGTCGCTAAATAGTATCTGTTCGGTCGCAATGCATATTTGCGACCGATCGACGACTGAATAGCGACCGCTAGGTCGGTCGCTATCCGCGATTTTTCTTGTAGTGCACGGTCCGGTGTCACCTGGGACCTCTACCTGTCCAAGCGAACTCGGAGGGTCCCGACGGTCATGGATTTCCCGGAGTTAGACATGCGGCGCCCCGAGACGACACCAGTATTATTCCTCCGGAGCCTCCTCCGGTGAGATGCCGATCCTTGGTGGGACGGACCGGCAGTTTGGTGCAAGTGGTGCACGTTGCAGGCTAGCGGCAGCTTCAGTGGCCCACCGGGTGGGAGCGTTGGTCTGGGGATCCTCAGGCGCTTTCACGTCGAGTATGTTGACGAAGGCCACCCCCAAGAAGTTGGGGAAGCCCACCGTGGGAGGGAAGCTCCCGAAGTTGAGGGGGACTACGAGGTAGCCGCCCCGAACATGGTTGTCGATGACCTGAGGGCCACAGGTAACTTCCATTGTTGGCACCATAATGTGATTTTCCTGCATTCGCACAAGTAGCGCAATTAGTTTTACAAGAAGGGGGCCGCAGGGCCCCTAATTCCGGCAAAGAGATGAAGGGTGGATTGGTCCCACCAGGCGTGCCAGACTTGTGGACGCACTAAAATTCGCTCGTCGCGTTGTTCGTTTATTTGGCTTTGCTTATTTGTCTATTAAGTGTGTGGGCGTGCCAGTCACAAAGTGACAATTTATTCGGGCTCCGAAGAGCCCATGGTGCGCTCGATCTAACTTCGTCAGATAATTGTGTGGTTCATGTCGGGACCAGATCCCATCGTGCCATGAAGGCCACGACGTCATTTACATCCCCCGTACGAGGGAACACCCTTGATTAATTACCGAAATTAGGGGCCCTACGGCCGAAAGGACTAACACTAACTACGCGAGAGAGAGGATCAGGAACAAATCACATTGATATCCACATCGAGGTAAGGGCCACGGGCCATATTGGTCACTCATGGACTTTTTTTTCGTATTCGGACGAAGGTCCATAGTAGAGACGCGGTGGAAGCTGGGATGAATCCGTTCAAATGTCTGACGAACGCGCGGTAATTTTAATAGTGGCTCGAAAGGGTCCGGTCCTGAGGAATGGGTCCGGTCTGATCAGAATGTCGGCCCGATGCGAGGTCGGGTCGTGGCCGTATTGAGGTAATCCTCGCGACTTAGGCCCGACCTGCAGGGGCGGCATTGTTATTCCCTTCCGCACCGGGTCATGGGAGAGACGGGGTTGCAATGATAGATTTTATCGTCTCTTTATCTGGGTTTCCGATTACAGATATACATATATATTTTCTTTTGCTTATTTCCCTTTTATGTATTTTTGTGAATGATTATTATTATTATTATTATTATCATCATTATTATCTCACATTTTTGTTTATTCCTTATATATATATATTCGGATTTATTTATTTATCATAATTTTTATTAATTTTCTTATTATTATTATTGTTACCATTATATACATATTATATATATATTTCTGGAGAGAGAGTGGGCCACTGGAGGGCCAAAAAAAGGAGGGGCTGAAGGGACGTGCCGGCGAAGGGCTGCTAAGCTGGGCGTGCCGGTGAAGAACACGAGCGGGTGTGCCGCTGAAGGAGGGCAGGAGTGTACCGGGTAGGAGAGTTGATAGTATAGTGGGTGGAGGGGTTGGGGTGCGCCATGTTAGAGCGGCTGGGGAGTGCACCGGGCAAGGGAGGCTGAAGGCGTGCCGGCGAGGATGTCACAGGGTGCGCTGGGTAGAGATTGGGCTAGGTTGGTGCAGACCTGGGCTGGCAGCAGGTCGGTGCGAGTCCACCTTGGGGTCGATGCAACTGTAACTGGGGTCGATACAACTATTGCACGGGGTTGAAGAGAGGTCGGAGCAGCCTGCAGGCTGGAGTTGGTGCAGCTTTGAGCTATAGAGGGGCAAAGTCTGTACGGCCTGCGGGCTGAAGTCGGTGCAGCCTTGGGCTGTAGAGGGGCAAAGTCTGTACGGCCTGCGGGCTGAAGTCGGTGCAGCCTTGGGCTGTAGAGGGGTTAAAGAGAGGTCGGAGCAGCCTGCGGGCTGGAGTCGGTGCAGCTTTGAGCTATAGAGGGGGAAAGTCTGTACGGCCTGCGGACTGAAGTCGGTGCAGCCTTGGGCTGTAGAGGGGCAAAGTCTGTACGGCCTGCGGGCTGAAGTCGGTGCAGCCTTGGGCTGTAGAGGGGCAAAGTCTGTACGGCCTGCGGGCTGAAGTCGGTGCAGCCTTAGGCTGTAGAGGGGCAATGTCTGTACGGCCTACGGGCTGAAGTCGGTGCAACCTTGGGCTGTAAAGGGGCAAAGTCTGTACGGTCTGCGGGCTGAAGTCGGTGCAATGTGCACCGAGGCAGACCAAGGGTCGGTGCAATATGCACCGACACAGGCTGGGAGGTGTGAAAGGGGGCTAGGAGTGTGCCGGTGAGGGCTGCCGGGGGCGTACCGTTAAAGGGAGGAAGAGAGCGTGCCGGGGAAGGCAGCAAGGAAAATGTGCCGACGAAGGGCTGGCCAGGGGCGTACCGTTGAAGGGCTCACTCTTCTTCCACTTCCTTTAAGGCTTTTCTTTTCTTCTTCTATTTGGTTTTTAGGCAGTTTTACACAAGTATTTCCTCCCTCTCCTCGCAACCTGTTCTTTATAGATTGGGCGTTTAATCTACCAAGCACTCAATTAGATCCAATTCTTCGTATGTTGTCCGTAGTGCCTTGTTCCGGTTGGAGTATTCTATCGTCGATCGTTCCGTTCGCTCGTTATTTTCCTTTGCCCTTTAATATGTCGTTGTCCCATTTGTTTGTTGCATCCTTTTGCCTATTTAATGTGTTATTATTCTCTAACAAAAATTTGACAGCATCTCCCCTTGACCCGAGCGTAAGGGAGATAAAGGGAACGCGCCCACATGGAGTGGCGGAACCCGACAATTGGAGGTGGGCACCCGAAGGCGGCAACACCTTTGATAAAACCTCAAAAAATCTGAAAGCAACGAGGGATAGGAAACCTCCCTGGGACTGGTGGGGTGTGTGTCGGGCTAGGGAGATCAGGTGTGTGCCGGTGAAGGCCGCTAGGGCCGTGCCGGGGAAGGCCGCCTTGGAGCGTGCCGACGAAGGCTGCCTAAGGCGTGCTGGGGAGGGCAGTCAAGGCCGTGCCGGCGAAGGGCTAACGGAGGGTGTACCGACGACAGGGAGATTAGGCGTGCCGGCGAAGGGTTCAATGGGGGTGCCGCTGGGAGTTGGGGGCTGCATTGGGGTAGGAGTGGACCAGTGGAGGGTTGAGCAAAGGGTGAAGGCTGAGGGTTAGCTAGGTGGGCTGGAGTTGAGGCAGGGAGGAAGGCCAAGAGGGATATTGGTAGCTGAGTGTCCAAGAGACGGAGAAGGGCCTCTCCCTTCAAGCAAATGGGTGAAGTTAGGGACCAGAGAGGAGGGCATTGAGCTCGTGAGGCCAGGGATCGCACGGGGGGGAACAACATCGGCATGGAGACTGCAAAGCACCGGAGGAGGGGAGAAAACGAACAATACACCATCCACATTGGCATAAACCAACGGAAGCAACAAGAAATCCAGGAAGGGTGATTTTCATTCACGAAGAGGAGTGACCACAACGGGCCACATACATTGCGAAGCACATACGTGCTGAAACTGTGGCAGGGAAGGGGAAAAGATCATGCAAATGAAAGAAGAAGAAGGAAACGGGAGGAGTGTTGGGGCCGAACAGGGGTGACTACTCCCTGCCCTTCCCCCACTCCCTCCTCTACATCACAGCTCACTTTCCCTTTCTCACTCCCTCCCTTACTCTCTCTTCTGGGTGATCGTCGGAGGGGGGAACCCTGCGGCGGAGCTCCCTTCTTCTTCTTCTCTTCTTCCTCTTCTTCTCTTTCTCTTCTTCTCTTCTCCATCCACTGTCCTCTTCTCTGTGTATCGAAGGAGAGGGGTTTTTATATCCTCCACGGCGGAAGCGTTCGAGCACGGTAGTCGGAGGCGGGAAGCGACCGGTCATGATGGGGTTTGACTTCCCCCGTCCTTGGTGGCAGAGGAGTAGCCTGCGTGGCCCAACCTCCGGCCGACACTTCGGACAGCTCACTACGTGCCAAGGATATATAGGGCATGGGCGCAAGATCTCGTCTACCGGAACGTGCCGTTAAAGAGCCTGAATGGCGTGCCGCTAGTAGGCACAACAAGCGTGTCGCTGAGAGGGCCAAAAGGGCGTTCCACTGGAAGGCACGGCGAGCGTGTCGCTGAAGAGCCCAAAGAGCGTGCCGCTGAAGGGGCACAGAGTGCGTGCCGCTGAAGGGCTGCCCTGGGTGTGCCGCTGAAGGCCACTGAGGGTGTGCCGCTGAAGGGCCACCAGGGGCGTGCCGTTGAAGGCTGCAGGGGGCGTGCCGCTGAACGGCCAGGAGGGCGTGCCGTTGAACGGCTGCCAGGGCGTGCCGCTGAAGACCAGGAGGGCGTGCTGTTGAACGGCTGCCAGGGCGTGCCGCTGAAGACCAGGAGGGCTGTGCCGCTGAAGGGCTGTGTCGCTGAAGGGCGTGCCGCTGAAGAGCTCAAGGGCGTGCCGCTGAAGGGCTAAATGGGCAGTTCTGAGCCCGTTGTGAGTGCTGAGTTGTGGCCCGTTTGATTTTCTTCGAGGCCCACGGATTGTGGGGCTCCTGAGGGTTGATTCCTCTTCACTGTCGTGACTCCGGAGATAGCTTCACGGCAGTGTATATGTGTTCGGGGAGTCCGGATGGCCCTCTTCCATGTAGTTTCTTCAGTTGAAGCTGTCGCTAATGTTGGACTAGTCGGGACATATGGGCGTGCAATTTTGCATGTCCACACCTTTATGGCGCGGCGGGTTTTGGTCCCGACACGAACCACACTTTCGTCTGATTGGTCAAATAAATCGTCACTCATGTGACTGGCACGCCCACACACTAAATAAACAAATAAACCTCGATTAATTATGCAATTAATTTATAATTAATCATTTTAGAATTTTAGTGCGTCCACAAGCAGTGGTGAGAGGCTGGACTTGGGCGCGAGGTGGGAGTGAGCTCGCGTGCGGGCATTGCATTTTCGTTCGTGGGATTTGAAGATTTGGCATGGATCAACATTTTCGGCGCGTGAACTCGTCAGTAGAGGTAGGAGGATGGATTCCACCCTGTCCTATCGTGTTTCCCCGTTGATTTGTGCTGAGCGTGAGCTAGAGTGGGGATTTATTTGAAATTCAGGAAGAATATCATGAATGGGGTGTGAAATGGATTTCGATCGATCGGCGAGATGTAATGTAGTCTAAATGTGATTTTTCAATGGTGTGATCGGAGGGGACAAGTTCCCTGGTGTTTTCCCCCTTGTATGGGTCAATTGGGGCGGTTGGAAGCCCATGGTGGGTTTTGAACTATAATCAGTCGACCATTTCTTAGAATCGGTCGACTTATGGGCTATTTGTGCTTAAATTGGGTGCAGAGCTGCTCACGGGTACCTATTGTTGAATCGGTCAACCTATTGCTCCAATAGGTCAACCTATGCCAGCACAGGTCGAGAACAGGTCGACCTTTTCACCAAGTAGGTCGACCTATCCACCCCATTGGTCGACCTTTCCATAAAATACATCGACCTATTGGGTCCAAATGGTCTACTTTTGTCCCGTAAATGTCCCGAGCACTCCTGTCATCCCAGATTGGAGTTGTTGGGTGTCCTTGGTTGCCGTATTTCCGTGCCCACGTGGTTTTAGATTCCACGGAGGCTTATTCTTGCATGGCTTTTGTGTATGACAGGCGACCGTGGGTATTGTGGTCCGGCCAGGTGTACAAACAATTTCCCATTCTCCCTCGCTGGAGGAAGATTCCAAGCGGCATCAGGGCACCTCGTTTACTGTGTGTGTGGACCAGTGGTATTCTGGTGATTTCCTTTTGTCTGTGTACTCTACCCTGAGTGACACGTCAATAGTTGTTCAGCCTTCCTGGGTGCTTCGGTGCCTACCTACTTGGGAGAGGTAGAGGGCCATCCCATGAGATGGTTTGGCTGGTTACCATGGGCCCCCTTACTGCTACGGCTTGAGTTCGGGCCGGAGGGAAGAACCAGCTATAGGACCGATATGTTGAGCGGTTCCGTCAGTATGTGCACACATGGCTGGGGGGGCAGACACTGTGCTGACGAGCATGACCCTAGCTAGTCCTTGTGAGTTCTGTTAACATGTCTCCGTTTCCACACTTGGGTCGAGTAGGAGACACAGGTGTAGATCGCAAAATCAACCACCCCAAAATAACAAGAATAATGATGAATGGCAATAATGATAAGAAAGATAAAGAGGGTGGGGCGCATGCGATAAAAGATAGATAAACAAGATCCATGATCGCCACTGAAGCCTATACCGTGCCAAATAGTATAGGACTAAAGGAGAGGGGCATGCTACTTACCTCAGAAATGGAAAGAAGGCCGAAGGAGGGCCTGGTTATTAACGTGGTTTCCTTGATGGCTATGTTCTTAAGAACACGGTCTGAATGTATACCGCATTCACAGGACAAAACCAAGATATGCAGGTTCGTTCCTTCCTTGCTCCAAGGCCGGCCAAGGTGCAAGGGTCTCACGTCTTCTTCTTTTGATGCCTGCAAAACAACAAAACAAACCAAAAGAAAACCCATTAGAACGTGATTAAGTGTAGAATCTATCCCTATTTTCAATAAGAACATGCAAAATGAGGGCTAGATCATCTGGGGTTTTTGGTGGTTTTAAACCCCTATGGAAGGGCAAAAATTTGGTTTGTTGTGTGTGTGTGTTTAGTTGATAAAAGAAGTTAATTTGAAGAGATTATGCGATGCTATGTGAAGATTAAAATGAAATAAGAGACATAAGGAAGAAGAAGAAGAACAAAGAAGAACAAGGACAAAAACGCCCTTAAATACTCCCTGAATGATAGAGGGACGAGGGATTAAGGGTCTCCAATGAAGCATAGCCTCGCCCTCCCCTCGTGGTCAATTTCCTTGGGTTGCATCCTCTGGAATCGATGGCCAAGGGTTGAATTTATCGGAGAAAGGGAACCTAGAAACCCTAAGTCAGAGTCTAAAGAATTAGAGGATTTGGAGGCCCAAAATTATTTAATCTTGCCGATTATTGATGGGGAAAGGTTCCTAAAAGGATTAGGAACCTTCCTCGACTGATTTGAGCTTTGAAACCTACCCAAAATGGGTTCTAGAGGGATCAAAAATTGGAAAGAACAAGTTTCGGTCGGACAGGGATTCTGATTGAGAATGCGGTCAAAGATAGGACCGTGACTATAAAAAAGGCGGTCATACGACTAACCGCGACCAAGGCTGACTGGTCAAAGTCGGTTGGTCAAAAGTCAAAAATATTTAGGAATGCGGTCTACACTGTGACCATGACCATTAACATGGTCACGATGCATGCCATGTTCATCTAGATGAGAAAATGACGTCTTGACCTTTGACGTAAATTAAAAACAATTTATTTTAAAAGATATGGCACCTCTGTAGAAAGTTGTTGATTTCAGAATTAGCGTCAGGAGTTCTGACGTGAATTCTTTGAACGCGGTTGAAGTATAGGGCGCGATAAGAATGCAGTGGTGGGTAGGAACACATTAATCTTGGGTTGATCAAGGCGTCGGGCCAATGTCTAGGGCACAAAGATTGAACTCAAGGGCCAAAGATGGATAGAAATATCTCACAAATGCACCATAAAATCAACCAATTAATGACTGATTGTGGCATTAATAAGGAGAACAAGAAAATGGCTCAACTTGTGGGCCGAAAATGGGTGTCTATAGATGCCCCTCCTTGATATTCGCTTTGCAGGTGAGCAAGCGAAGTTGAAACGGAGGCGCGGCTGAGACGACACAAAGTGTTGGCCAAGCAGAGGTGGAGTGGAGATGCAGTGAAGCAGACTGATAAGTTGATATCAAGGTAAGAAGACACTCATCACCACCGACAAGTGATAGGAATAATCCAGAAAACTCCGAGCTAACCACAAGGTCAAGCTAGCATGGGTGACCCCTGCCTGAAACGATAAACAAGGAAAAAGGAAAAGGAAGATGATCAACCACTTGCACAAAAGAGGCACCCCAGCGCATTGCAACGGTGAGTTTCACTCAATTAGAGAAATAGACGTGAGCCCGACAGATCTATCGATGCCATCGTGCGATTCACAGCTAATGAGCGGATGAAGGAAGGGCTAACTGAAATAAATTGGATTGAAATGAGATAGAGAAATTCCAAACAAGGGTCACATTGACCAACAAGATCGAGTAGCCAATTCAGAGTAGACTTTCAAATTTAGAATAGAATAAAATTTCTTATCCAAAGAATTTAAGCGTGATTGATCATCAATTGGAGAAAACTGGGGCAAATTGTGAATCATGAATGCTCAAAGATGACATGATGCGTGTAGGGCTAAAATAAAAGAAATCATCTAAACAAATGCAAAGAAAGATTAAAATATAAAATACTCAAGGATAGTATTATTAAATTGAGCAAATCTAGGTCAATAGTCATCCGCAACCACGGCGTGCAAGATGGAGTCCATCGTCCCCAAATTTATCCAACCTAATGGCCTATCTAGCGATTAACTATGTGTCCCTCGATCATCACGGTTTTTGGTAGAGGGGAACATAAATCCTAGAACACACGGAGAACCAGCCGGTCCTCGAGATGATATAATAGTGTAAATAACATATAGTAATGCAACAGAGAGTAGGGATAGAGATATTTACCCAGTGGCATGTCAATTCTTGGATTTATGCCCCTTTTTTGTTTTTTTTTTGTTTTTTTTATGACAAATACACAGAATAACAAATAGGGGATATGTAAATGAAGTGGTAAGAAGACATAGTAATGATGGGCAAACAGGTGCACGATGAAAGGACAATCATAGTAAACAAATTGCACAGTGGCACGGTGGGACAAAGCGGACAAACAAAAACATGACAAAGCACACAAGCAAAATACGATGGAAGACATAGTGGGACAAGCGAGAAAACAAAGATGAAGCAAACACAAATACTTCAATCAACCAAAAATCGAGTGAAGAACCGCCTGGTTCATGCACACGAGAGAGCCTTCTCATCAAACCACAAAATGAGCGAGAAGAAGGACTGGCGAAGTCAGGAGCTCAAACAGGGTTGAGAAGAATCAAGAGATTAGAATGGGTAAACCTACCAAAATCTTTTTTTTGTTTTATTTTTTTCCTTCTTTCCCCTTTTTTGGGTTTTTTTTTAATAACCAACTTTCACACGGTCTTTAGCACATACGTGACTGGCACGCCCACGCACTTAATAAACCTAATAATCCAAAACCAATAAACGAATAAACCCACCGAATAAACTGACTTAAAGAACAAACGAATGAGCGTGTCGAAAAGTGCGTCCACAAGTCTGGCACGCCCGGTGGGACCGAAACCACCCTTCATCTTTTCGCCGGGATTCGGGGCCCCATGGCCTCCTAATAAACGATGTTTGTCTGTTTTGATGAATTGCAGGTGCTGTCTTTGTCAGCCCTATGGGGAGAAAAGTCGGACTAGGCGAAATTGTCTTTGTGGCCTCGAAGATGCTACTCCGAGGTACCTGCAGCTTCCAGGAATCATGAAGGCTACTGGAGAAAAAGAATGAAAGAAGAAGGGAGGGGAAATCATCCCCCCGTCCCTAAGAAGAAGAAAAGAAAGAAAAGAAACAAAAGAGAAGAAAGAAACAAAAAAGAAGAAGAGGAGAAAGAATTGACGAGAGGGGGTTTGTACGGCCATATCCGTCGAGCTCCGTGCTGAACAAAGATCACCACTGTGGGATTGATGCGATGGGGCGAACCACTCATCCCCTCCCTGAGGGGGTGAGCGCTCTCCTGCGCACCCACCTTGGTCTGTTATACAAAAAGGAAAGAGAATAAAAGAACAGGGACAAAAAAGGAAAAGTTGGCAAGCATCGCAGACCAAAAGGACAAGAAGAAGGCCGGCATCCCGCCCGGCTCTAGGAGGGTCCAAGTCCATGGTGTAATACCTCAGTCCGTTCCACCTTCCTGCTGCCTCTACCCAGCACAAGACGGTCCTTCGAGTGGCTGTCAGAAGATCCGACAAGCCGCAACTGTAGCTTGATGAATTCCTGCCTGCTGTAGGAAGTACTTTATAGCAATGAAGCCAAGCACGGCTACCACTCCCGAAGAGAGCATGCATATACCCCGCCATGGGGGACAAGAAGAAGAAATATACCCCGCCATGGGGGATAAGAGGCAAGAAAGAATACACCCCGTTCCTGGGGGCACATGAAGAGAATACACCCCAACGCTGGGGGCATCTGAAGAAGAAATGTACCCCGCCATGGGGGCGTATGAAGCAAAAGAAACACACCCCGCCACGGGGGCATGAAAATAAGAAGTTACACCCCACCTGGGGGCATAGAAGCCATAAAGGATATACCCCCGCCATGGGGGGGCACATGAAGAGAATCCACCCCGACTCGGGGGCACATAAAGCAAACGTTACACCATGCTTTAGGGGCATTCGACGAGGAAATGTACCCCCACCATGGGGGGGCATAAGCAGCAGCAGAGTTTCGCCCCTATCTAGGGGCAACTGAGCAATCAACCCTTGCGGGAAATTTCAATTTGCCTGAGGGCACTCAACATCATATTCCTTTCTCGGGATCACAAACAAAAAACAAACAAACAACACTTCAATGTACACCTGATGCGAGCCGGGAGCATAAAGATGGCCCCGCCAAGGGACTGATTATCGAAGCACAGCGGCAGTGCGCCCTCCAGTCTCTGCCAATGCACCAACACCCCAATGTGGCGAGGGAAAAGGGAATCAACCTAATACGCTCACTTGGGATGTTTGCATGCCACCTCCCTTTTGAGGCAAGACTCTTCATGAAAGGAAGCAAAGAATGGCCCGTCCAGGTGGCCGAAGATGAGGAAGAAGATGCTGAGGCCTCGCGGTTGTCCCCATTTACTACTGCTTGGCCAACGTGACTCGCCATCAAAAAAAAGAACCAAGCTAGCCGAAGTAAAAGACGCTCCATGAGCAGCTTACCAAATATACCCCGCCTGGGGGCACAGAAGCAAAGAAGCAGAATATACCCCGGCCTCGGGGCATAAGAAACATGAAGGTACATCCCGACTTAGGGGCATCAGAAAAATAAATATACCCCGCTCTGGGGGCGTAAAAAGCAAAGATACACCCCGGTTTAGGGGCATCAGAAGAAGAAGCATACCTCGATATGGGTGCATAAGAGGCAAGAAGTATACCTTGGTCTCGGGGCATGAAGACAAAGAGTTGCTCCTTGGCTTGGGGGCACATAGAGAAAGATACGCCCCGGCTTCGGGGCATATGAGGAGGAATATACCCTGGCCTCGGGGTCCATGAAGCAACATACACCCCCCTTGGGGGCATCTGAAGCAGGACGAACAACATTCCCCGGCTTAGGGGGGGTATGAAAAGAAGAATTACACCCCGCCTGGGGGCACATAAGCATAAGAAGCAAGAATTACACCCCACCTTGGGGACATCGGAAGCAGCAACACACCCCACCCTGGGGGCACTAGAAGAAGAAACATACCACGCCATGGGGGAATATGGAGAAAAGAATACACCCCGCTTGGGGGGCACAAGAAGCGGAAGAATCTACCCCGACCTGGGGGCACAACAAGCAATAGAGTCACACCCTGATTTAGGGGCATGTGAAGAAAAGACACGCCCTGCCTTGGGTGCACAAAAAGTGAAACACACCCCGTCCTGGGGGCATAAAAAAAATAACACGCACTCCGCTCGGGGTGCACAAGAAGCAAATACACCCCGCCTGGGGGCACAGAAGCAAAGAGACATACATCCCGACCTGGGAGCATAAGAAGAAACGTACCCCGCCATGGGGGCATAAGAAGCAGAAGACGCACTGTAATACCCCGGTTTTAAAAATCTGAAATTTAATTGAAATGAATGAATTTCGGAATTTAATATTTAATTCCTTAGTAAATAGAACTAGTAAAATTTTTGACTACCTTATAAAAATCTAGAAAAATGGTAAAATGGTAAAGGATGATTTATTTAACAACTTTTTCTTCTGTGGTCGACCCAACAAAAATTCGTAACTAGGTCTAATTAGTGGATTAAGCCCAAAGTGCACACTTACCTAACCTTAACTTAAACCGCAAAATTAGAGCTTAATACTCCATAAAATGAGCCCAAATCGGTGGCAAATGAAAGGCCACGATCTAAGGATCATTTTCCCTCTACCAATTCATCGAAACCCTAACCTTAAAACTTGTAGTCGGCCGAGCTTTGGAGAGGTTAACTATTGCGGCGCCGTTTCAATCACTTAACTTGCTTCGACGAATTCTCCCAGCACCGAAGGCTCCAGACGGTGTATGAGCTATAAAAATAAAGCTCTGCAACCCTAGATTCTTTTGGTAGCCGCGGCGGCCACAGTGGAGATCGATCAAGGGAGATCTCTGGTGTTTAGTGGTGACGTGTCGACGTCCGTTCTTCTTCCTTTCTTCTTCCTTTCTTCCCTGATTGAGGTAGGTTCTCTCGGGCTCAAACCTCAAGTAATATATCAAAATGTTCAGCATCAAGTCCTCTTTCTTTTGATATATAAAGTCCCAAATATCAGGTAGTATCCTGCGTGTAATATCCCGGACCTTTCGGATCCTTCTTCATGGGTCCCGGATCTAGTTTTCGGAGTGTCCGGCTCCGTTGTGTCCGAAATTTCGTTTCGGACATCTTTCGTGTTCGGATCGGCGCGATCCGGAGTCGTTTCGGAGGCCCGGAGGCGTTCCGCGGCTTTTTCCGCGTGTGTTTTCCGATTCCCGGTGTGTGTTTCGGCTTTTCTCTTCGGACGCTCGTTGCGGGTGAACCGGGCTGTTCACACGGACACGAGTGGTACCGTTGCGATCGGTGCGTTCCGAGGATCGCGGGGGTGTGATTTCCTAATTTTTGGAATTTTACGGATTTTCCGGGTTTTTCTATAAAACCCTTTTTCTTTTCTCTCTCCCCCCACCATCTTCTTCTTCCTCTCTTCTTCTTCCTCCTTCCTCCTCCACCGTGTCTCCCTCCCTCTCCCTCTCTTCCTCCCGGTTGGCCACGGCGAGCTCCCCTCCGGCTGCAGACGGCGGCGGGGCGACGGCGCGGTGACGTGGGCGGCGGCGAGGCGGTCGTGGGGGCGTGCGGCGAGCGTGGGAAGCTTAAGGAAGAACGAGGGTTTTCAAGCGTTCTTCGCGATTCGTGGACGATCCGGCGGAGCATTCGCTCCATTGAGGTAGGGTGACGTTCCCTAGCTCTTCGCCGTTCTTTTCCGTGGTTTGTAGGCCGCGGGGAGGCCGAGAGAGGCATGTTTGGGCGTTTTTGGGGTTTTTCCATGTTTTGGGGTGAGCCGCCCGATCTATGGTTTTAGCCCATGATTCTATGTTTTGGTGGCTTAGATGCATGCTAGGGGTCCCCAGGGGTCTCCCCCTTGTTTTCCCCCTCTCCGGTGGAGGTACGGGGGCGTGGTTGGTGTTTTTGGGGTTTTCCCGCCGTAGCGTGCTCTGGGGCAAGCGACGGTCACTCCAGTGACCGTCACATGCTTGTAACGCCCTAGAGGGGTGCGTTACTTCCCTGGGTGTTGGCCTTTGGGGTCGAGGGCTGTAACGGTCCTGCGACTGGCCGCCGTTTGCTAGTGACGCCCCTGGGCTGGGCCGTCACATGCGTTTCGACCGTTGGTTTTTGACCGTTGGGGGTCAGGCCATGTAACGCACCGAGATAGGCGCGTTACATGCGTGTAACGCACTGGTGCAGGAGCGTTACTTCCTGTTGTCCCCCATGTGGATGGGCCAAGCGACGCACTGGGCCCAGCGCGTTACTTACAAGCGACGCGCTGGGGCAGGCGCGTCACTTCCCTTTCCATCCCGAGCGTGAGGGCCATGCGACGCGCTGGTCTAGGCGCGTCACATGCGAGTAACGCACTGAGCCCGACGCGTTGCTTGCAAGCGACGCGCCAGGGTAAGCGCGTTACTTTCCCTGTGGTTTTCGTGGGTGTGGGGTGCCATGTGACGCCCTGGCCTAGGTGCGCCGCTTCCAAGCGACGCACTAGGGTAAGCGCGTCGCTTCCCCCTACCCCCTGGCCGTGTGACGGTCCGCCTTAGACCGCTATTTCCAAGTGACGGCCCTAGAGTGGACCGCCATTTGGCAGTGACGGTCTGAGGGTAGACCGCCACTTCCTGTGTTGCCCCATGAGGGTGGCAACCTCGCTTTTCTCCGACCGTGGTCTCCGTGCGACGGGACTAGTGCGTGGGGTGATTCCCACACGTTGTCGGGCTTGGGCGTTGTTTTCCGTAACTTGAGAGTCTACTCCTTCAGTGACCCTCCACTAGTCGTAGCCTACTAGTACGCGTGTGCTAGTCGCACCAGGGAGTGGTGTACGGGCTGACCTTTAGAGACGGTTTGTGGACCGGTTACCGTTGGGCCCCACGTCTTGCAGCCAGAGTCCGGCTGAGGGGAAAACCGGTCAGAGGGCCAGACCAGGGACGCGCGGTCTGTGTGTGCACACGTGGTTGGGGGCGGTTGGACCCACGTCGACGGGCGTGACCCCAGCTAGTCACTTGTTGTGGTTACTTGTACGGTGTTTGCGCCTCGGGTAGGACCTACCATGTCAGGCGGTTCACCTGCGGTGCGGTGTAAGACGTCAGGGGACGCTACCGGCTGTGCTTCTAGTGGGTGGTACTCCTGTCGAGTACGGAGTGTCAGACTGTCAGTCGTGTGTTTCCGACCTTCGGGTTTTGACGGTTCGACCGTTGAGTTTCGGTCTTCTCGTACCGTGGCACGTGTGTCGGTTTGCGTGCCGTAGGGCCTAGTTCTGTAGAGTACAGGACTTTCCTTTCCGAGGTACCTTCCTACCGCTAGAGTAGTGGTTTCTCGTTTTACGAGGTAGGGTTCGAGTGATCCCTACTGAGTCTTGTTCCGAGACTCATTCCCTGCGTGTTTTCACCGTGTTTCAGGTGAGGCGCCACCTTCGGGGAGCGTGTCAGGAGCGCAGCGGAAGCGTGGTGCGGGTGCCCAGAGGTAGTGCCAGAGGTCAGAGCCGGGGGATGCCCCGTGTAGCTGTACTTTTCTTTCTTGTCACTGTACTAGTCGTGGACTACTGTTGCTGTTGTTGTTATTTTATTGTGGACCATGTAAAATGTTAATTCATTTCCTGCTTAATATCATAACTGTTTAATTTCTGCAATTATTTGTGATGCTTGTGTAGTTTCCACACCATCCTTTTAACCCTTCCGAGTCTTCGGGCTCGTGGGTGGCGGTGCGAGTCTCGGGTTATCGGGCCTTCCCGGTAATCGGATTCTCGGGTCGTTACAGCTGGTATCAGAGCGCGGTTGTGGAATTACATGAGAATCATAGGTAATTGTATTGGTCCACTAGTCCACAACGATGATGTACATGTGACGCTGGCATGGGGCACCGCGTGTTTTATTCTGACCTTCCGTTTCTGTGTTTTCTGTCTTGTGCTTCAGGAGCGAGGATGGCGCCGAGGAGGAGTTCTCGCTCTCAGCAGGGGCAGTCGGCTGGAGGTCAGGAGATCCAGCAGGGGGTCCAGAGGGACCAGGAGGAGCATAGCAGAGTTCCGGGAGCTACCGAGGCCGCGGATGCTGCGAGGGCTCCGGGGGCCGAGGGTTTTCTCCGTGGCATGTACCATCTCATGGCTCAGCAGTTCGGCGGAGAGGCCGGTGAGGGCTCGTCAGTCAGGGGTGGGCCAGGCCGAGCAGTGAGGGATTTCATGCAGTTCCATCCACCTTACTTTAGCGGCCAGGCAGACCCTGATGCGGCTCGTGATTGGCTTGATGAGATGGAGCGGGTGTTCAGTTCTGCGAAGAGTGCTGTCGAGGACAGAGTGGTGTTGGCCTACAACCAGTTGCAGGGTACGGCTCGGAGGTGGTGGTCTTCCGAGTGGAAGACGTCCTTTCAGCTTCGTCCGCTTGAGCAGATCGAGTGGGATGACTTTGTCAGTGCTTTCGAGCGTACGTACTGTCCAGACGTTGTTGCTACGCAGCGGATGCGGGAGTTTCTGGAGCTGGTGCAGGGTGACATGTCCGTGTTGCAGTACAGGGCCCGATTTGTCGAGCTGGGTCGGTACGCACCTCATATCATGGAGCATGAGAGGGTGAGGACGACGCAGTTTGTGCAGGGCTTGAGGCTGGAGCTGAGGCACCATCTGATCGCGAATGGGGCCACTGATCTCGAGACGGCGTCTCGTGTTGCGATTTCCTTGGAGATGGATATGCAGAGGACTCGAGGACCGATCAGCCAGGGGCAGTCTGTGTCAGGTCGCAGCCAGCAGTCGGCTACTCAGCAGCAGGGTTTCTTTCAGTCTGCGTCGGGTGGTTCAGGAGTACCGGCATCGGCAGCTTCGGTGACAGGATCTGCGTCCTTTGGCACGAAGGTCAAAAAGTTCTTCAAGAGAGGGTTCGGCAAGAAGAAGTCCAGGGATCAGGGGCAGGCTTCATCGGGCAGTGTACAGCAGCCGTTTCCTTTGCAGCGACAGGGATCGGTGGGTGGATCGCGAGGACCTTGTCCACGGTGTAGTGGGACCCACCCAGGCAGGCAGTGCACGGCGCCGATCATCTGTTTTCGGTGTGACCAGCCAGGGCACATGGCGCGTGACTGTCCTCAGAGGCCGCCGCAGCAGCAGGTTTCCCAGCAGCAGCAGCAGCAGGGACAGTATCCGCCGCTACCCAGGTCAGCTAGTGTGGGAGGCAGGCAGAGAGCTCGTGGCCAGATCACGCACTTGACCAGGGCAGAGGCAAGTAGCGTCGCAGCTCGTGGAAGGTACCGTTCAGATTTTGGGTTGTGCGGCTCGGGTTTTATTTGATTCTGGCGCGTCTCATTCGTTCATTTCGGAGGATTTCGCGTCGAGCGTCGAGGAGCCGGTGACCCAGTTGTCCTGTGATTTGGCTGTGGAGTTGCCTTCGGGTGACTTTATGGTCACTCCGTATTGCTTCGACCAGGTTCCGGTGTGGATCGATGGGCGGAGTATGCCAGGCAGGTTGTATGCGTTGCAGCTTCGGGATTACGACGTGATTCTAGGCATGGATTGGCTCGAGACTCATGGAGCGGTGGTGGATTGTGGGATGAAGAGGGTCTACTTCCAACATCCGAGCAAGAGGACCTTCTATTTCCAAGGTATCCGTTCCGCCTCTTCTCGATTTCTTATCTCTGCTATTCGAGCCCGTCGATTGCTTGATTCAGGTTGTCAGGGTTTTCTCGCGTCTGTGGTTGTGTCTGACCGGATGGAGCCGAATGTCGAGGACATTGCGGTGGTGTGCGAGTTTCCCGATGTTTTTCCTGAGGAGTTGCCTGGATTACCTCCCCAGCGGGAGATCGATTTCGTGATCGAGGTTGTACCTGGTACGGGACCTTTGGCGAAGGCTCCCTACCGTATGGCCCCCGCGGAGTTGAGGGAGTTGAGGGCGCAGTTGCAGGAACTGTTGGCCAAGGGGTACATTCGTCCGAGCTTTTCCCCTTGGGGTGCGCCCGTGTTGTTTGTGAAGAAGAAGGACGGTAGTCTGCGGCTGTGCATTGACTATCGACAGCTGAATGAAGTGACCATTAAGAACAAGTATCCGTTGCCGCGGATTGATGATTTGTTCGACCAGCTGCAGTCTGCGCGAGTGTTCTCGCGGATTGATTTGCGGTCCGGTTACTATCAGCTGAGAATTCGCGAGTCCGATGTGGAGAAGACTGCGTTCAGTACGAGGTACGGGCATTATGAGTTTCTGGTGATGCCGTTTGGGCTCACCAATGCCCCAGCAGCCTTCATGGACTTGATGCAGAGGGTGTTCCACCCGTATTTGGACCAGTTCGTGGTCATTTTCGTGGATGACATCCTTGTTTATTCGCGGTCTGCTGAGGAGCATGCGTACCATTTGGGTGTGGTGCTGCAGACGTTGCGAGATCACCAGTTGTATGCGAAGCTCAGCAAGTGCGAGTTTTGGCTCAGTGAGGTGCACTTTCTGGGGCACGTGATTTCTGGTGATGGCATTTCCGTGGATCCCGCCAAGGTCGAGGCTGTGATGCAATGGCCGAGGCCGAGGTCGGTGACGGAGATCCGGAGTTTCTTGGGGCTTGCGGGTTATTATCGCCGGTTTATCCAGGATTTTTCCCGCATTGCGACCCCGATGACGAGGCTCACGCGGAAGGATGTGCCTTTCGTCTGGTCCGAGGAGTGTGAGCAGAGCTTTAGGGAACTGAAGAGATTGCTCACCTCGGCTCCGGTGTTGGTTTTGCCTTCTGGATCGGGAGGTTTTGTGGTGTGTACAGATGCTTCCGGCGTCGGATTGGGTGCTGTTCTGATGCAGCATGGTAGAGTGGTGGCTTATGCATCTCGGCAGCTAAAGCCCCATGAGGAGAACTACCCTACCCATGACCTTGAGTTGGCGGCAGTGATCTTCGCGCTGAAGATCTGGAGGCATTATCTGTACGGTGAGAAGTTCGAGGTGTTCACTGACCATCAGAGTTTGAGGTATGTGTTCTCGCAGAGAGATCTGAACCTCAGACAGAGGCGTTGGATGGAGTTCATGAAGGACTATGACTTCACCCTGTCTTATCAGCCGGGCAGGATGAATGTCGTCGCCGATGCCTTGAGTAGGAAGGTTGCGGTCAGTACCTTGATGCTGAGGAAGTGGAGGCTCTGGGAACAGGTGCCCGAAGTATCTTTCAGGCTCAAGATTCCCCAGGAGCCAGGGTTGGCAGTGCTTGCGAGTCTGACTGTCACTCCTGCTATTCGTCGTCAGGTGACAGAGGCTCAGCATGCGGACCCTGAGTTGCCCCGGATTCTTGCGATGGCTGATGTGGAGCTCGGCGAGGACGGTGCTGCGAGGTTTCGTGGCAGGCTGTACGTCCCAGCGGAGGAGCAGGTTCGTCGTGCGGTGTTACGCGAGGCTCATGGGAGCAGGTACACTGTGCACCCGGGTGCGACGAAGATGTATCGGAACTTGCGGAGGCAGTTCTGGTGGCCTGGCATGAAGAGAGATGTGGCCGAGTTTGTGGCCAGGTGCCTGATCTGTCAGCAGGTGAAGGCGGAGCATCAGCGACCAGGCGGTACTCTCCAGCCCTTGGATGTTCCTGCTTGGAAGTGGGACCATGTGACCACGGATTTTGTGGTGGGGTTGCCCAGAACCCCGACTGGGCAGGACAGTATTTGGTTGCTGGTGGATCGGCTGACGAAGGTGACGCGGTTGCTACCGGTCAAAGTCAGCTGGAGCGTGCCTAAGTTGGCTCGTCTTTATGTGGAGCGGATCGTGCCGTTGCATGGGGTTCCCATTTCGATCGTGTCGGATCGGGATCCGCGCTTCACTTCTGGATTCTGGAGGAGTTTCCAGCGAGCTCTTGGCACGGAGTTGGCATTTAGCTCGGCGTATCATCCACAGTCAGATGGTCAGTCTGAGAGGACCATTCAGACTTTGGAGGACATGCTGAGATCCTGCTGCCTGGAGTGGCAGGGGAGTTGGATTCATCACCTACCGTTAGTGGAGTTTGCCTATAACAACAGCTTTCATTCGAGCATCGGCATGGCTCCTTATGAGGCATTGTATGGGCGTCCTTGTCGGACTCCACTTGATTGGTTTGAGGTGGGTGAGCGTGTTTTGACGGGACCGGAATTGGTGCAGCAATGTGTGGATGTTGTGCACCTGGTTCGTCAGAACATGTTGGCGGCCCAGAGTCGGCAGAAGAGCTATGCTGACCGTAGGCGGCAGCCCCTCGAGTTCGCCGTGGGCGATCATGTGTTCTTGAGAGTTTCTCCGATGAAGGGGGTGATGCGGTTTGGACGGCGTGGGAAGCTGAGTCCCCGCTATATTGGTCCTTTCGCGATTGTGGAGCGCATCGGTGAGGTTGCTTACCGGTTGCAGTTACCCTCTGAGTTGGCGTCGGTGCATGACGTGTTCCACGTCTCTATGTTGCGGAAGTATATGCCCGATGACTCTCATGTGCTCGAGTTTTCCGTTTGGCCTGAGGTGACTCCAGATCTTTCTCTCCCAGAGTTTCCGATCCGCGTGGAGGATAGGCGAGAGCAGCGCCTGCGGAACAAGGTCATTCCCTTGGTAAAGGTCGTGTGGCAACGACACTCTGGTGGTGAGGCTTCGTGGGAACGTGAGGACGAGATGCGTCAGCAGTTCCCGTACCTGTTTGAGTGAGTCTTCCTCTTCTTTCCCCTTGGGTTGTTCTCAATTTCGAGGACGAAATTCCTTAAGGGGGGAGGGCTGTAATATCCCGGACCTTTCGGATCCTTCTTCATGGGTCCCGGATCTAGTTTTCGGAGTGTCCGGCTCCGTTGTGTCCGAAATTTCGTTTCGGACATCTTTCGTGTTCGGATCGGCGCGATCCGGAGTCGTTTCGGAGGCCCGGAGGCGTTCCGCGGCTTTTTCCGCGTGTGTTTTCCGATTCCCGGTGTGTGTTTCGGCTTTTCTCTTCGGACGCTCGTTGCGGGTGAACCGGGCTGTTCACACGGACACGAGTGGTACCGTTGCGATCGGTGCGTTCCGAGGATCGCGGGGGTGTGATTTCCTAATTTTTGGAATTTTACGGATTTTCCGGGTTTTTCTATAAAACCCTTTTTCTTTTCTCTCTCCCCCACCATCTTCTTCTTCCTCTCTTCTTCTTCCTCCTTCCTCCTCCACCGTGTCTCCCTCCCTCTCCCTCTCTTCCTCCCGGTTGGCCACGGCGAGCTCCCCTCCGGCTGCAGACGGCGGCGGGGCGACGGCGCGGTGACGTGGGCGGCGGCGAGGCGGTCGTGGGGGCGTGCGGCGAGCGTGGGAAGCTTAAGGAAGAACGAGGGTTTTCAAGCGTTCTTCGCGATTCGTGGACGATCCGGCGGAGCATTCGCTCCATTGAGGTAGGGTGACGTTCCCTAGCTCTTCGCCGTTCTTTTCCGTGGTTTGTAGGCCGCGGGGAGGCCGAGAGAGGCATGTTTGGGCGTTTTTGGGGTTTTTCCATGTTTTGGGGTGAGCCGCCCGATCTATGGTTTTAGCCCATGATTCTATGTTTTGGTGGCTTAGATGCATGCTAGGGGTCCCCAGGGGTCTTCCCCCTTGTTTTCCCCCTCTCCGGTGGAGGTACGGGGGCGTGGTTGGTGTTTTTGGGGTTTTCCCGCCGTAGCGTGCTCTGGGGCAAGCGACGGTCACTCCAGTGACCGTCACATGCTTGTAACGCCCCTAGAGGGGTGCGTTACTTCCCTGGGTGTTGGCCTTTGGGGTCGAGGGCTGTAACGGTCCTGCGACTGGCCGCCGTTTGCTAGTGACGCCCCTGGGCTGGGCCGTCACATGCGTTTCGACCGTTGGTTTTTGACCGTTGGGGGTCAGGCCATGTAACGCACCGAGATAGGCGCGTTACATGCGTGTAACGCACTGGTGCAGGAGCGTTACTTCCTGTTGTCCCCCATGTGGAAGGGCCAAGCGACGCACTGGGCCCAGCGCGTTACTTACAAGCGACGCGCTGGGGCAGGCGCGTCACTTCCCTTTCCATCCCGAGCGTGAGGGCCATGCGACGCGCTGGTCTAGGCGCGTCACATGCGAGTAACGCACTGAGCCCGACGCGTTGCTTGCAAGCGACGCGCCAGGGTAAGCGCGTTACTTTCCCTGTGGTTTTCGTGGGTGTGGGGTGCCATGTGACGCCCTGGCCTAGGTGCGCCGCTTCCAAGCGACGCACTAGGGTAAGCGCGTCGCTTCCCCCTACCCCCTGGCCGTGTGACGGTCCGCCTTAGA
Source organism: Amorphophallus konjac (assembly GCA_022559845.1). Lineage (NCBI taxonomy): Eukaryota > Viridiplantae > Streptophyta > Magnoliopsida > Alismatales > Araceae > Amorphophallus > Amorphophallus konjac. Next base: position 334,354,166 of record CM040126.1, on the reverse strand, counting down.
CCGCTATTTCCAAGTGACGGCCCTAGAGTGGACCGCCATTTGGCAGTGACGGTCTGAGGGTAGACCGCCACTTCCTGTGTTGCCCCATGAGGGTGGCAACCTCGCTTTTCTCCGACCGTGGTCTCCGTGCGACGGGACTAGTGCGTGGGGTGATTCCCACACGTTGTCGGGCTTGGGCGTTGTTTTCCGTAACTTGAGAGTCTACTCCTTCAGTGACCCTCCACTAGTCGTAGCCTACTAGTACGCGTGTGCTAGTCGCACCAGGGAGTGGTGTACGGGCTGACCTTTAGAGACGGTTTGTGGACCGGTTACCGTTGGGCCCCACGTCTTGCAGCCAGAGTCCGGCTGAGGGGAAAACCGGTCAGAGGGCCAGACCAGGGACGCGCGGTCTGTGTGTGCACACGTGGTTGGGGGCGGTTGGACCCACGTCGACGGGCGTGACCCCAGCTAGTCACTTGTTGTGGTTACTTGTACGGTGTTTGCGCCTCGGGTAGGACCTACCATGTCAGGCGGTTCACCTGCGGTGCGGTGTAAGACGTCAGGGGACGCTACCGGCTGTGCTTCTAGTGGGTGGTACTCCTGTCGAGTACGGAGTGTCAGACTGTCAGTCGTGTGTTTCCGACCTTCGGGTTTTGACGGTTCGACCGTTGAGTTTCGGTCTTCTCGTACCGTGGCACGTGTGTCGGTTTGCGTGCCGTAGGGCCTAGTTCTGTAGAGTACAGGACTTTCCTTTCCGAGGTACCTTCCTACCGCTAGAGTAGTGGTTTCTCGTTTTACGAGGTAGGGTTCGAGTGATCCCTACTGAGTCTTGTTCCGAGACTCATTCCCTGCGTGTTTTCACCGTGTTTCAGGTGAGGCGCCACCTTCGGGGAGCGTGTCAGGAGCGCAGCGGAAGCGTGGTGCGGGTGCCCAGAGGTAGTGCCAGAGGTCAGAGCCGGGGGATGCCCCGTGTAGCTGTACTTTTCTTTCTTGTCACTGTACTAGTCGTGGACTACTGTTGCTGTTGTTGTTATTTTATTGTGGACCATGTAAAATGTTAATTCATTTCCTGCTTAATATCATAACTGTTTAATTTCTGCAATTATTTGTGATGCTTGTGTAGTTTCCACACCATCCTTTTAACCCTTCCGAGTCTTCGGGCTCGTGGGTGGCGGTGCGAGTCTCGGGTTATCGGGCCTTCCCGGTAATCGGATTCTCGGGTCGTTACACTGCGAGTATTTTGAGGTTTAGTAGAAGCATGTCAAATTAGGGTTAACTTTGTTCCTCTTCGATTTAAGTAGAGACTTAACAGAGTAAATAGGAAATTGATCCATGCATCTTGTAGAGTTTTTCGTGCTATTTCCATTGATTATAAAAGCCCTAAATTTTATGGATCATGTTTAGAGAATTTCTGATCTGAGTAAGAATATGTCTAGACTTGGTTTTTGATGTATTCTTTTGAGTTAAATTGTGATTTCAAGTTGTTAATCTTAATCCCCATATAGCATGTCATACATGGTTGGAATCAACGTCGAGTAAGCTTTCTTTTGATATAAAAATCCCTAATTTTCATTGTGTATATTGTGAGAATTTCATGATTTAGTAACAGCATGTTCAAACTAGGGTTTTTAGTGTTCCTGCCATTATAAATCGTGATTTCAGGAAGTAATTATGAAATTGACCCTGCTGTTAGGTAGTATTCTTCATAACCTTTCCAACTGTACCAAAAGCCCCTTATTTCAAGTCCGTTTCCTTGAGAAATTAGTGTTTTAGACCAAACCCCATCAACCCTCAACCTTCCGGCGTTCATCGGACGTGGAAGGGATGACCGGATTACACCCAGAGTTGGAAGGTCTTACGATAGACCGCACAACTCAAGCCCAGACTTTGACCCTGGTATAACCTGAGTTAAACGGTTTCCATCTGACCACACAACTGGATGGACGGTCCTCATCTAACCACATAACTAGTTGAACGGTCTTCAAGTGACCACATATCCCCTGGCAGGATGAACGGCCACCCAGATGACCACATAACTGGGATGGACGGCCACACCCATGACCACATAACCCAGGGATGGGCGGTCCTCAACTGACCGCCTAACCCCTTGGGCGGCTCCCAGAGAACCGCCCAACCCATGGGCGGTCTGCCCCTGGCCGCCCAACTCCCAGCAGTCCACACAACTCCCTGCAAGCCCCTGTTAGCCCAGTAGATGAAAGGTCCTTCCAGAACCGTTTATCCCTACAGTAATTGACTCAGTATGAGTTGTTTATGATTCATCTTAGCATCTTAAATGGTAATTAGTAAACTAGAAACCCATATGCTAAGTGGTTAATTATGCAAGTAAATTTCTGTAAAATGCATGCTGTACATTCCCTCATGATCTTGTTCATTATCATTAGCATCTTGTTTCATCTTTTTGGCAAATACATTAATGTAAATTGTGATTCTTGATAAGTTAACATGGAAATTAGGACTAAAATGATTATTAGGTTGCTGGATAGCCACTCTATCCCAGTAGAACGTTTGCACCTTTGGCGGACTTCTAGTAAGTCATTAGCCCTATTAATGGTGCTAGTCTTGAACTTACCCGCGGACACTCCATCCGGCGGACTTACCATCATCTTGGGATCTTTGTATCTCCCTGCTAAGAACCTAATGAACCACCAGAACATCGATTTATGTGACTGAACTGTTGGTTTATTAGTCTTGGATCAAATTGGGCTAAGAGAGGCATGTGCGGTCAGTAGTGGACCGCATATCCTTATAGGCGGCCCAATAACGACCGCATATCTTCAATACGGCCCCGTATGGTCCGTATATCATGTTCATGGGTCTTAATGTCTTCTGGACATGCGCGACCCATAACACACCCTTCATACTTTAGAGCGACATACTGTCAGCCGTTCATCCTTGACCTCGTGGGCTGAGTTTCAGTCCAATTCCTGTATGCACGGTCCAGTATTAACCGTATATATGTTGAGCGGCCCTTGTCTGACCGTTTATATGATAGTTTTTCGAAAAGTGATTATTTCATGAATTTTGAATTGTGTGAGCTAACCAAGCCTATGTAGGCTATGGTATTTTGTGATTTTACCTATTGTTAGGTCCATTGATCATTAATTATAGTCCTTAGGGATAACTATTCTTCTCGATTAAGGAGCTTATTGTTTGGACTCTTAAGAATCATTATTTTTACGTCCTTTACCTTGACTACATGAACTTGACCTTGGAACTCTTGGCCATTAAATATTATGGATGTCTAGATTCGTGGGATCTGTGATCCAAACAAAAATCAATGCCAAGGTAAACAAATGAAGGGCCCAGTCTGGTCCTAGGAGGAGCACCCGAAAAGTACTTGATCCCCGGGGAGGTGAATGACTAGGTATGGCATTTGGTACCGGTACTATCTAGCGTGTTGGGTCTATGACATTCCACATTCTCGTAAAACTTGCTATTCATGCTTAAAATATGAAGTACTTGCTTGCTTGCTTGACATGACTCAAAATTGACTTGTAAATGGCCATTCACTAGAAAATCTTGTTAATCTTGCTTGATATCTCGACATGCAACTATTTCTTCCATTTAATTTATTGTTACTCTTTCTATCTTAGTGATTATTTAGTTCTTCTTATTTTCTCGCGTTAATCATGCATATTCATTTATTGGTTAATCACTTAAACTATGCCTGACGATAGAGTATAATTCCTACTGAGCTTCTTGCTCACCCCTACTTCCAATCCTCTTCAGGTAACGCAGTAAACGGTACGTTGCAAATGGGAATCGGATCAGTGTGATCGAGTGAACCTGGAACCTAGAGATCTGAGTCTGTCTTTTTACCTTCTTGAGTCTAGCTAGTGTCGTGAGTCTGGTTATTTCTTTTTCCTTCCCTTGTTATTTCCTCCTTTAATTTGAATCTAATATTGTTAAGTGATATTTTTAATATTAATAAGAGCTCGTATTTTCAATGTTGTCTGTGGCCTCCTTGTGTTTAATTATGATTATTTATTTTCACTCTTGTTATCATGACTGTTAACTGCCACGTTCCGAGCATCGCTTCCCGCTGCTATCGGTTCGGGGCGTGACAGAGGTGGTATCAGAGCCTCCATTGTCTGAGTCCTTGGATTTTGTCCAAGAGTATAGGTTACCCTAAGTCTTAAGACCCGTGTCATCCCATGTCACCTGGTGAGATTGGGTAATATCTTGGGTTAAGTAATAAAATATATGCAAGATTGCGTTGTGTTACGCGTAAGGGTAATGAAAACGTTAACAATATAACTATCTTGCAGGTCTCTAAGCCATTCTTAAAATGAAAGCGAGTGGGTCCATGGGTAAGCTAGGATTCGGTTCTGCTAGAGGCTGGCAAGTCCGTCGTAAGGAAACCCGAAGTAATAATAAGAAGAAGAGCAATATTACGCAAATGAAATGTTTGAACTGTCACAAACTTGGTCATCTCGCAAAGGAGTGCTGGCGAAGGAGCGGAGCGTGTCTGCGTTGCGGAAATCATGATCATAAAATGGCTAACTGTCCTAAGTTACTTCCACAAGCAAAAATATAAGAAGAATCGGAACCAACTTCTATCGAATGAAGAATTATATATGGTATTGTTCTCTTTTATCCCTAGCTATAGCTAAATTCTTTCGTCATTAGTTGTATGATTAACATGTTATTTTGATAAATAAGATCATCTTAGTTCAAGTATTCTAATAATTGATAACACCCGACGAATTTGGAGACCAAATTCCTTAAAGTGGGGGAGGATGTAATACCCCGGTTTTAAAAATCTGAAATTTAATTGAAATGAATGAATTTTGGAATTTAATATTTAATTCTTTAGTAAATAGAACTAGTGAAATTTTCGACTACCTTATAAAAATCTTAAAAAATGATAAAATTGTTAAGGATGATTTATTTAACAGCTTTTTCTTCTGTGGTCGACCCAACAAAAATCTGTAACTAGGTCTAATTAGTGAATTAAGCCCAAAGTGCACACTTACCTAACCTTAACTTAAACCGTGAAATTAGAGCTTAATACTCCATCAAATGAGCCCAAATCGGTGGCAAATGAAAGGCCACGATCTAAGGATCATTTTCCCTCTACCAATTCATCGAAACCCTAACCTTAAAACTTGTAGTCGGCCGAGCTTTGGAGAGGTTAACTATTGCGGCGCCGTTTCAATCACTTAACTTGCTTCGACGAATTCTCCCAGCACCGAAGGCTCCAGACGGTGTATGAGCTATAAAAATAAAGCTCTGCAACCCTAGATTCTTTTGGTAGCAGCGGCGGCCGCAGTGAAGATCGATCAAGGGAGATCTCTGGTGTTTAGTGGTGACGTATCGGCGTCCGTTCTTCTTCCTTTCTTCTTCCTTTCTTCCCTGATTGAGGTAGGTTCTCTCAGGCTCAAACCTCAAGTAATATATCAAAATGTTCAGCATCAAGTCCTCTTTCTTTTGATATATAAAGTCCCAAATATCATGTAGTATCCTGCGAGTATTTTGAGGTTTAGTAGAAGCATGTCAAATTAGGGTTAACTTTGTTCCTCTTCCATTTAAGTAGAGACTTAAGAGAGTAAATAGGAAATTGATCCATGCATCTTGTAGAGTTTTTTGTGCTCTTTCCATTGATTATAAAAGTCCTAAATTTTATGGATCATGTTTAGAGAATTTTCGATCTGAGTAAGAATATGTCTAGACTTGGTTTTTGATGTATTCTTTCGAGTTAAATTGTGATTTCGAGTTGTTAATCTTGATCCCCATATAGCATGTCATATATGGTTGGAATCAACGTTGAGTAAGCTTTCTTTTGATATAAAAAGCCTCAATTTCATTGTGTATATTGTGAGAATTTCGTGATTTAGTAACAGAATGTCCAACTTAGGGTTTTTAGTGTTCCTGCCATTATAAATCGCGATTTCAGGAAGTAATTATGAAATTGACCCTGTTGTTAGGTAGTATTCTTCATAACCTTTCCAACGGTACCAAAAGCCCCTTGTTTCAAGTCCGTTTCCTTGAGAAATTAGTGTTTTAGACAAAACCCCATCAACCCTCAACCTTCCGGCGTTCATCGGACGTGGAAGGGATGACCAGATTACACCCAGAGTTGGACGATCTACGATAGACCGCACAACTCAAGCCCAGACTTAGACCCTGGTATAGCCTGAGTTAAACGGTTTCCATCTGACCACACAACTGGATGGACGGTCCTCATCTAACCACATAACTAGTTGAATGGTCTTCAAGTGACCACATATCCCTTGGCAGGATGAACGGCCACCCAGACGACCACATAACTGGGATGGGCGGCCACCCTCATGACCACATAACCCAGGGATGGGCGGTCCTCAACTGACCGCCCAACCCCTTGGGCGGCTCCCAGAGAACCGCCCAACCCATGGGCGGTCTGCCCCTGGCCGCCGAACTCCCAGCAGTCCACACAACTCCTTGCCAGCCCCTGTTAGCCCAGTAGATGAAAGGTCCTTCCAGAACCGTTTATCCCTGCAGTAATTGACTTAGTATGAGTTGTTTATGATTCATCTTAGCATCTTAAATGGCAATTAGTAAACTAGAAACCCATATGCTAAGTGGTTAATTATGCAAGTAAATTTCTGTAAAATGCATGCGGTACATTCCCTCATGATCTTGTTCATTATCATTAGCATCTTGTTTCATCTTTTTGGCAAATACATTAATGTAAATTGTAATTCTTGATAAATTAACAGGAAAATTAGGACTAAAATGATTATTAGGTTGCTGGACAGCCACTCTATCCCAGTAGAACGTTTGAACCTTTGGCGGACTTCTAGTAAGTCATTAGCCCTATTAATGGTGCTAGTCTTGAACTTACCCGCGGACACTCCATCCAGCGGACTTACCATCATCTTGGGATCTTTGTATCTCCATGCTAAGAACCTAATGAACCAACAGAACATCGATTTACGTGACTGAACCGTTGGTTTATTAGTCTTGGTTCGAATTGGGCTAAGAGAGGCATGTGCGGCCAATAGTGGACCGCATATCCTTATAGGCGGCCCAATAACGACCGCATATCTTCAATACGGCCCCGTATGGTCCGTATATCATGTTCATGGGTCTTAATGTCTTCTGGACATGCGCGGCCCATAACACACCGTTCATACTTTAGAGCGGCATACTGTCAGCCGTTCATCCTTGGCCTCGTGGGCTGAGTTTCAGTCCAATTCCTGTATGCACGGTCCAGTATTAACCGTATATATGTTGAGCGGCCCTTGTCTGACTGTTTATATGACAGTTTTCCGAAAAGTGATTATTTCATGAATTTCGAATTGTGTGAGCTAACCAAGCCTATGTAGGCTATGGTATTTCGTGATTTGACCTATTGTTAGGTCCATTGATCATTAATTATAGTCCTTAGGGACAACTATTCTTCTCGATTAAGGAGCTTATTGTTTGGACTCTTAAGAATCATTATTTTTACGTCCTTTACCTTGACTACATGAACTTGACCTTGGAACTCTTGGCCATTAAATATTATGGATGTCTAGATTCGTGGGATCTGTGATCCAAACAAAAATCAATGCCAAGGCAAACAAATGAAGGGCCCAGTCTGGTCATGGGAGGAGCACCCGAAAAGTACTTGATCCCCGGGGAGGTGAAGGACTAGGTGTGGCATTTGGCACCGGTACTATCTAGCGTGTTGGGTCTATGACATTCCACATTCTCGTGAAACTTGTTATTCATGCTTAAAGTATGAAGTACTTGCTTGCTTGCTTGCTTGACATGACTCGAAATTGACTTGTAAATGGCCATTCACTAGAAAATCTTGTTAATCTTGCTTGATATCTCGACATGCAACTATTTCTTCCATTTAATTTATCGTTACTCTTTCTATCTTAGTGATTATTTAGTTCTTCTTATTTTCTCGCGTTAATCATGCATATTCATTTATTGGTTAATCACTTAAACTATGCCTGACGATAGAGTATAATTCCTACTGAGCTTCTTGCTCACCCCTACTTCCAATCCTTTTCAGGTAACGCCGTAAACGGTACGTTGCAAATGGGAATCGGATCAGTGTGATCGAGTGAACCTGGAACCTAGAGATCGGAGTCTGCCTTTTTACCTTCTTGAGTCTAGCTAGTGTCGTGAGTCTGGTTATTTCTTTTTCCTTCCCTTGTTATTTCCTCCTTTAATTTGAATCTAATATTGTTAAGTGATATTTTTAATATTAATAAGAGCTCGTATTTTCAATGTTGTCTGTGGCCTCCTTGTGTTTAATTATGGTTATTTATTTTCACTCTTGTTATCATGACTGTTAACTGCCACATTCCGAGCATCGCTTCCCGCTGCTATCGGTTCGGGACGTGACAGAGGTGGTATCAGAGCCTCTATTGTCTGAGTCCTTGGATTTTGTCCAAGAGTTTAGGTTACCCTAAGTCTTAAGACCCGTGTCATCCCATGTCACATGGTGAGATTGGGTAATATCTTGGGTTAAGTAATAAAATATATGCAAGATTGTGTTGTTTTACGCGTAAGGGTAATGAAAAAGTTAACCATATAACTATCTTGCAGGTCTCTAAGCCATTCTTAAAATGAAAGCGAGTGGGTCCATGGGGGCTAGGATTCGGTTCCGCTAGAGGCTGGCGAGTTCGTCGTAAGGAAACCCGAAGTAATAAGAAGAAGAAGTGCAATATTACGCAAATGAAATGTTTGAACTGTCACAAACTTGGTCATCTCGCAAAGGAGTGCTGGCGAAGGAGCGGAGCGTGTTTGCGTTGCGGAAATCATGATCATAAAATGGCTAACTGTCCTAAGTTACTTCCACAAGCAAAAATATAAGAAGAATCGGAACCAACTTCTATCGAATGAAGAATTATATATGGTATTGTTCTCTTTTATCCCTAGCTATAGCTAAATTCTTTCGTCATTAGTTGTATGATTAACATGTTATTTTGATAAATAAGATCATCTTAGTTCAAGTATTCAAATAATTGATAATACCCGACGAATTTGGGGACCAAATTCCTTAAAGTGGGGGAGGATGTAATACCCCGATTTTAAAAATCTGAAATTTAATTGAAATGAATGAATTTTGGAATTTAATATTTAATTCCTTAGTAAATAGAACTAGTGAAATTTTCGACTACCTTATAAAAATCTATAAAAATGGTAAAATAGTTAAGGATGATTTATTTAACAACTTTATCTTCTGTGGTCGACCCAACAAAAATCCGTAACTAAGTCTAATTAGTGGATTAAGCCCAAAGTGCACACTTACCTAACCTTAACTTAAACCACGAAATTAGAGCTTAATACTCCATCAAATGAGCCCAAATCGGTGGCAAATGAAAGGCCACGATCTAAGGATCATTTCCCCTCTGCCAATTCATCGAAACCCTAACCCTAAAACTTATAGTCGGTCGAGCTTTGGAGAGGTCAACTATTGCGGCGCCGTTTCAATCACTCAACTTGCTTCGACGAATTCTCCCAGCACCGAAGGCTCCAGAAGGTGTATGAGCTATAAAAATAAAGCTCTGCAACCCTAGAATCCTTTGGTAGCAGCGTCGGCCGTAGTGGAGATCGATCAAGGGAGATCTCTGGTGTTTAGTGGTGACGTGTCGGCGTCCGTTCTTCTTCCTTTCTTCTTCCTTTCTTCCCTGATTGAGGTAGGTTCTCTCGGGCTCAAACCTCAAGTAATATATCAAAATGTTCAGCATCAAGTCCTCTTTCTTTTGATATATAAAGCCGCAAATATCATGTAGTATCCTGCGAGTATTTTGAGGTTTAGTAGAAGCATGTCAAATTAGGGTTAACTTTGTTCCTCTTCCATTTAAGTAGAGACTTAAGAGAGTAAATAGGAAATTGATCCATGCATCTTGTAGAGTTTTTTGTGCTCTTTCCATTGATTATAAAAGTCCTAAATTTTATGGATCATGTTTAGAGAATTTTCGATCTGAGTAAGAATATGTCTAGACTTGGTTTTTGATGTATTCTTTCGAGTTAAATTGTGATTTCGAGTTGTTAATCTTGATCCCCATATAGCATGTCATATATGGTTGGAATCAACGTTGAGTAAGCTTTCTTTTGATATAAAAAGCCTCAATTTTCATTGTGTATATTGTGAGAATTTCGTGATTTAGTAACAGAATGTCCAACTTAGGGTTTTTAGTGTTCCTGCCATTATAAATCGCGATTTCAGGAAGTAATTATGAAATTGACCCTGTTGTTAGGTAGTATTCTTCATAACCTTTCCAACGGTACCAAAAGCCCCTTGTTTCAAGTCCGTTTCCTTGAGAAATTAGTGTTTTAGACAAAACCCCATCAACCCTCAACCTTCCGGCGTTCATCGGACGTGGAAGGGATGACCAGATTACACCCAGAGTTGGACGATCTTACGATAGACCGCACAACTCAAGCCCAGACTTAGACCCTGGTATAGCCTGAGTTAAACGGTTTCCATCTGACCACACAACTGGATGGACGGTCCTCATCTAACCACATAACTAGTTGAATGGTCTTCAAGTGACCACATATCCCTTGGCAGGATGAACGGCCACCCAGACGACCACATAACTGGGATGGGCGGCCACCCTCATGACCACATAACCCAGGGATGGGCGGTCCTCAACTGACCGCCCAACCCCTTGGGCGGCTCCCAGAGAACCGCCCAACCCATGGGCGGTCTGCCCCTGGCCGCCGAACTCCCAGCAGTCCACACAACTCCTTGCCAGCCCCTGTTAGCCCAGTAGATGAAAGGTCCTTCCAGAACCGTTTATCCCTGCAGTAATTGACTTAGTATGAGTTGTTTATGATTCATCTTAGCATCTTAAATGGCAATTAGTAAACTAGAAACCCATATGCTAAGTGGTTAATTATGCAAGTAAATTTCTGTAAAATGCATGCGGTACATTCCCTCATGATCTTGTTCATTATCATTAGCATCTTGTTTCATCTTTTTGGCAAATACATTAATGTAAATTGTAATTCTTGATAAATTAACAGGAAAATTAGGACTAAAATGATTATTAGGTTGCTGGACAGCCACTCTATCCCAGTAGAACGTTTGAACCTTTGGCGGACTTCTAGTAAGTCATTAGCCCTATTAATGGTGCTAGTCTTGAACTTACCCGCGGACACTCCATCCAGCGGACTTACCATCATCTTGGGATCTTTGTATCTCCATGCTAAGAACCTAATGAACCACCAGAACATCGATTTACGTGACTGAACCGTTGGTTTTTTAGTCTTGGATCGAATTGGGCTAAGAGAGGCATGTGCGGCCAGTAGTGGACCGCATATCCTTATAGGCAGCCCAATAACGACCGCATATCTTCAATACGGCCCAATATGGTCCGTATATCATGTTCATGGGTCTTAATGTCTTCTGGACATGCGTGGCCCATAACACACCATTCATACTTTAGAGCGGCATACTGTCAGTCGTTCATCCTTGACCTCGTGGGCTGAGTTTCAGTCCAGTTCCTGTATGCACGGTCCAGTATTAACCGTATATATGTTGAGCGGCCCTTGTCTGACCGTTTATATGATAGTTTTCCGAAAAGTGATTATTTCATGAATTTTGAATTGTGTGAGCTAACCAAGCCTATGTAGGCTATGGTATTTCGTGATTTGACCTATTGTTAAGTCCATTGATCATTAATTATAGTCCTTAGGGACAACTATTCTTCTCGATTAAGGAGCTTATTGTTTGGACTCTTAAGAATCATTATTTTTACGGCCTTTACCTTGACTACATGAACTTGACCTTGGAACTCTTGGCCATTAAATATTATGGATGTCTAGATTCGTGGGATCTGTGATCCAAACAAAAATCAATGCCAAGGTAAACAAATGAAGGGCCCAGTCTCGTCCTGGGAGGAGCACCCGAAAAGTACTTGATCTCCGGGGAGGTGAATGACTAGGTGTGGCATTTGGCACCGGTACTATCTAGCGTGTTGGGTCTATGACATTCCACATTCTCGTGAAACTTGCTATTCATGCTTAAAGTATGAAGTACTTGCTTGCTTGCTTGCTTGATATGACTCGAAATTGACTTGTAAATGGCCATTCACTAGAAAATCTTGTTAATCTTGCTTGATATCTTGACATGCAACTATTTCTTCCATTTAATTTATCGTTACTCTTTCTATCTTAGTGATTATTTAGTTCTTCTTATTTTCTCGCGTTAATCATGCATATTCATTTATTGGTTAATCACTTAAACTATGCCTGACGATAGAGTATAATTCCTACTTAGCTTCTTGCTCACCCCTACTTCCAATCCTTTTCAGGTAACGCAGTAAACGGTATGTTGCAAATGGGAATCAGATCAGTGTGTTCGAGTGAACCTGGAACCTAGAGATCGGAGTCTGTCTTTTTACCTTCTTGAGTCTAGCTAGTGTCGTGAGTCTGGTTATTTATTTTTCCTTCCCTTGTTATTTCCTCCTTTAATTTGAATCTAATATTGTTAAGTGATATTTTTAATATTAATAAGAGCTCGTATTTTCAATGTTGTCTGTGACCTCCTTGTGTTTAATTGTGGTTATTTATTTTCACTCTTGTTATCATGACTGTTAACTGCCACGTTCCGAGCATCGCTTCCTGCTGCTATCGGTTCGGGGCGTGACACGCACCCTGACTTAGGGGCATTTGAAGAAGTAACGCACCCCGCCACGGGGGCATGGAAGCCATGAAGAATTCACCCCAACTTAGGGGTATTCGAAAAATATACCCCGACCTAGGGGAATTTGAAGAAGAATTACACCCCGCTATGGGGGCATGAGAAGCAAAGACTATACCCTGCTTAGGGGCATTCGAAGAGAAACATACCCCGCTCAAATGCACCCCAGTACGGAGGCATTAATGAGAAAAGAAGAGCAGAACAAAAGAAAGGAGACATGAGGCAGACGTGGTCTTCGAACCCGCCTCTTCACGCAAGAGAAGAAGAAAAAAAAAGAAGAGAAAAGAGACATGAGACAGACGTGGTCTTCGAACCCGCCTCTTCACAATAAAAAGAAGAGCAGAAAAGAAAAGAACAATCATCAGGCACACGTGGTCTTTCCACTCGCCCCTTCACATAAAAGAAGAAGAGAAGAAAAGAAAGTGAGCCTTGAGGCAGACATGGTCTTTCACCCTCTACCTCCAGCCATCCAACAAATAGACTTCTCATGGGGTCGGTGTCACGACCTTTCGTCTAAGCCAATAAGCATTCTGCCGACGGGGCGTTACACCGACTAAACCTTTTACCGACGGGGCGTTAAACCGACTAAACCTTCCGCCGACGGGGTGTTAAACCGACTGAACCTTCCGCCGACGGGGCGTTAAACCGACTAAACCTTCCACCGACGGGGCATTACACCGACTAAACCTTTCGCCGACGGGGCTTTACACCGACTAAACCTTTCACCGACGGGGGGTTAAACCGACTAAACCTTCCGCTGACGGGGCGTTCAACCGATCAACATTCTGCTAACGGGGCGTTAAACCGATCAACATTCCGCCAACGGGGCATTAAACCGACAAGATGCTCAACCATCGGGGCTTCAAGCCGACAGCTTCCCAATCAAAGAATAAACCTTTCACTTTGGTTCAGATCCTTCTCCGGCCAGAGAATCAAAGAATAAACCTTTCACTTTAACCTTTCACTTTGGTTCGGATCCGTCCCGGCCAGAGAATCAAAGAATGAACCTTCCACTTTAGTTCGGATCCTTCCCCGGCCAGAGAATTAATGAATCAACCTTTCACTCTTGTTCGGGTCCTTCCCCGGCCAGAGAATTAAAGAATCAACCTTTCACTTTGGTTCGGATCCTTCTCCGGCCAAAGAATCAAAGAATAAACCTTCCACTATGGTCCGGATCCTTCCCCGACCAGAGAATTAAAAAATAAACCTTTCACTTTGGTTCGGATCCTTCCCCGGCCAGAGAATCAAAGAATAAACATTTCACTTTGGTTCGGATCCTTCCTCGGCCAGAGAATTAAAAAATAAACCTTTCACTTTTGTTCAGATCCTTCCCCGGCCAGAGAATTAAAGAATAAACCTTCCACTTTGGTTCGGATCCTCCCCCAGACAGAGAACAAAGAATAGACCTTTCACTTTGGTTCAAGACCCTTCCCCGGCCAAAGAACAAAAAGGTACCCTTCTCTTCAGCTCTCACATCCCGCTACCCGACGCCCTTCGGCTCAGCCATTTCGGCCAAGGCCCACTATCAGGATTAATCCATCCGTCCCACTGTGCTCTCCGATATCTTTCAGCTTTATAGCCTGCTTCTAACATCTCCCAGCCTGTTAGCCTTCTCCCAATATCTCTTGCTGCTTCCCAGAATTTTTGGCTCTTGCAGCCTGCTTCCCGTCTCTCGGCTCTTTGTAGCCCGCTTCCTGACTTTGGCTCTTATAGCTTGCTTCCCAACTTCGGCTCTTGCAGCTCGCTTTCCCAATTCCAGCTCTCGTATGACCACATCCCTCACCGTATCATCACACGTCCCTCCTCCCTATCCTCCGGTTGCAGGTCACGATCCACAGCCAGAAAGGCACGCGCAAGAGATGGGTCCAGTCTTTCTGACGCTGGCATTATTGCTCGTCGGCCTTACTGCTCTTGCTGAAGAATGTACAAGACTTGAAAGGCTGAGCTTGATCCGGTGCTTTAACATCGCGAGTTTGGGTTTGAAATCTATGGCTAAGAATTGCAAAGTTTGAGATCCTTGGACCTGCATGGTTGCTGTGTCGGAGACCGTGGTCTGATTACTGTTCGGGACTGTTGCGAGCAGCTTGTGGAGCTGAATTTACGCATTGGATTCAGAAATAATCCAGAATAAGATAATGCTTGCAATAGCTCGTGGATGCCTAGCATTGAAGGTCTTAAAGCTGCAGTGTATAAGTGGTACAGGTGATGCTTTGTAAGCTATCAACTCATAATGTTCATCGTTGGAATTGTTGGCTCTGTACAGCCTCCAGGAGTTTGTTGGTAGGGGCCTCTCTGCTATGGGTCGAGGATGCAGGAGGCTGAAGAATCTTATGTTTAGTGAATGCTATTTTCTTTGAGTGACAAGAGTCTTTTGACTATTGCTTCTGGCTACCGGAACATCCCCATCCTCCACAACACATACAACCTCTGTCGGTGTCTGAATCATTGCTGGGAGCCATTTCAAAGCTCCTGGCACAAATGGTGCAGCTCACTTTTTAAGGCACATGATCTTTAAGGGAACTCAATGCCGCACAACAATATATTTGGAGGAGGGAACTGAGAACATGTACATGGGTGCTCGTCTTAACATATATACTTCACGGGAGTAAACTACACTATTTACTGATGCCCAATGAGGTGAGGTTCCTATTGATATTGACATTCTTGCTGACATCTTGCAAAGCTCAAAGTTTTCTGAGCATGCCATAAAACAAGAATGTGGTGTCATCTTCCGAGAGATGGAGGAGGTACAACAGCATATGGGGGAGTGGTTTCTGGCCATTTACATTCAGCGGCATTTAATGGTCATCCTTTGGGAGATGCAATATTAGGACCTGGAGAAAATATACAATCAATTTCAAAGTGACCTGCAACGGTATAGTTCTACTCATTATACGGGAGCCAGGAGGGTTGTATCTGCTGCTGATGCAGTCAAATACGATGATATTGTCAAGCGAGTGAGTAAACTAGTCAATAAATTATCCAAGGATCCTACCACCGCAGCTCAGTATGCCCAGGGGCAGCAGCATAGCCGGTGGGAGGTTTATATAACCGGTGCAGGTCCCATTAATCCGAATGGAAGATTATTAAACGGTGGGGTACCGTAGCACCCGGTGACTACTCTCCCATCCGGTGGCAACGATGTCATCCGGTGGCACGTTCGTTCATCCGGTGCACCCAAGCTTCTTGACCCGGCACACTTGCCATGGGCACCACCCGGCACACTCAAGGGCTGCCCTCCCAGTGGCACACCCCTGCAAGAGCTTCAGCGGCACACTATTTCAAGCCTTCAGCGGCACACTAATTCAAGCCTTCAGTGGCACACCCCTGTGAGGGCCTTCAGCGACACACCCTCTTTAGCCTTCCACGGCACACTATCGCGTGCCCTTCAACGGCACGCTTCTTCAGCCCCTTAGCGGCACACCCTCTTTAGCCTTCCACGGCACACTGTCTCGTGCCCTTTAACGGCAAGCTTCTTCAGCCCCCCAGCGGCACACCCTCCTGGGCCTTTCAACGGCACGCCCCTGCAAGCCTTCAGTGGCACACTATTTCAAGCCTTCAGCGGCACACTTCTTGGGTCTTCCAGCGGCACACTTTTCCAGCCTTCCAACAGCACACTTTTCCAGCCTTCCAATGGCACACTATTTCAAGCCTTCAGCGGTACACTTCTTGGGTCTTCCAATGGCACAACCTTCTGGCTTCTCAGCGGCACGCCTTGCCACCCGGTGCATCCGGTAGAAGAAATCTAACGCCCATGCCCTAGAGATCCTTGGCGCGCAGTGGGCTGTCTGACATATCAACCGAAGATGAAGGCACGCATGCTACCTCCTGCCACCGAGGACGGGGAAAGTCAAATCCCCATTCAATGCCCGTCACTTCCCGCCTCCGCCGTTTGTGTTCGAAGGCTCCCGCCACTGGGGGTATAAAAACTCCCTCTTCTCCGGCGAACAAGAGACGACCACAGACGTAGATGGCACACCCACGGAGATGAACAGAGCCTGCCACCGGGAGAAGAGAGAAGAGGAAAAAGAAGTTGCTCCGGCATTGGAGGTGATGGGGACATCGAGGCAAGACCGTCCACATTTTGTTTGCATTTATGTCCTTTCATATTTTTATGTATACCCTTGTGTTATATGGGTACGCAATTGTAAGTCTTAGGGGGTTTATATGTAAAATTTCCGTAGGCCCAAGCAAGGGGACCCTCACCCCTTTCCCATTGATCCACCTAGACCATGTGGGGCTGGTCAACCATCCTAGGTGGCCATCTAGAAGGTTGGAATGTCAATTGACCACATGGGAGACAAGTGGTTAAATTTTTCCAAGGTAGGCTACCTACCTTTCAACCCCTTTCATCTCGTCAAGGGGGCGCCCCATTCCACTTGGATTATTTTATTTTTTTATGTGTTGATCACACTTAGTCCCAGCCATCCATTCCTCATCCCTAGATCCAATGGTGGAGATTGGATTTGAAGAGTAGCATATAAATACTTGTATTTTCCATTTGAAAATTAGTGAAAAGAAGAAAATTCATTGTGTGCATTGGAGCTTCTTGCGCCCCTCTCCTTCTCCCCTGGTGTTCTTCCCTCCCCAACCCCAATTCTAGAGTGGATCTACCTTCTATCTCCTCCCCTCAATCTCTGATCATCATCGGTGCCGCCGCCGCCACCGTTCTTGCCGCCATCGAGCCGCCGTGAAGTCGTCTTCGGTATTCTGTCCATCCAAGACAGAAGCATCTTCCCCGAATTCCTGCTCCCACCTCCTCCGGAGCTGAAATTTTCAAGAGTGGTTCCCCTCTCGAACCCCTATCGTCATAAAAAAATTCAAGCCAGAATTCCTCCTTTTGCTATTTTTCCATTTTCGGTCTTCAGGTCATCCCAGATCTGCCAGGATTCTATCTATAGTGACAGCAACCCTGAGTTTCCCATATCCAGACCTTGTTTTGATTTTTCTTGGAGCCCCCAATTTTACTGGGAGTTTTGTCCACCTTCCTATCTACCACCAATTTTTCGTGGAATTTTGAAAGCTCATTTCATATTTTTAGAAATTCCATTTCCAAATCATTTACAGTTCTAACAGCCTGTTTCCAGATCCGACCACCAGTCAGTTTAAAATACATAACAAATCTTAGCCTCCACCAATCCTTCCACAAAAATTATTTCTGTTTTTCTTGTTCAATCCTCTACAACTTTGGTGAAGAGCTCAGGAGCTGAATCAGACGTCTACCTCGCGGTCAAAGGCAACTCTCAGGAAAACTCCTTGCTGATCTGAGAGTTCGGGTACTGTACAACAGTAGCTTCAAAAATTGTTAAGGCCCAGATCCGTGAAGATCCGGCTTCTCCTTCCAATCCTATCTTGAAGGATTTCGAGAGAGATTTCCAACGGTATCTCCTGATCATCGATCCGACATCGGGATCGATCGCAACGAGCGATCTCGCCGGGTTGCGCATCTGAAAATAGCAAGTGCAGATCCGTGGGAAGCTTTTCAGACCGGTGCCGATCGGAGCCGCCCGACCTCCGGCCGGTGAACCAGCGTGCTGCCATCCCAGGGAGCGCTTCCCCAAGCATCCCCACTACAGCGGAGCCGCCCGGTCCCACACGGCCACCCCGGCCAGCACATGGGCCCCATAGTCACGAGTTCGGGTGCTACCGAAGCTACGCGAGAAGCCGCCCGTCAACCCGAAATCGGTCCTCCCGGACCCACTTGTGTAGCCCTTTACCTCCCTGCGTGGAGTGGACAGTAGTTCTTTGCTGTAACCTTTGTGTACTAATTGTCCCGGGAGTACGAGTTCAATCGGGTCCGTCTTCCCCACGCCGAGAGCGTGGAGGTATCGTGTTCGCTCCTACACTTGGCACTTTGCTTTATTTCATATATGCTTGTTTATGCCGCTGCTAGAGAGCATGTTTTAGGATCTAGCTCGTCATATATTATGATATCACCGCTGCTGTGAGAGAGAGCGTGACCGTCCCGTGACCCGATCCGGGCACAAGAGAGAGCCGACCACCCTAGCTCACTACCTGTTTCTCAACCGCGCTCGTCCGACGCTTCCCTCGCTAAGGGACAATCACGAGCTCGTCTAGAGTCTTAGGTTCGCATTCCTAATTTGAGTCGTGTCCGTGGTCCGTCCCGCATCAGGAGGATTCTCGGAGGCCAGAGAAAAGAGAGAGAGTAAGAGAAAGAGAGAGGGAGGGAGGGTCTGTGTAGCAGGGGGAGTGGGGAAGAGCAGGGAGCTGTCGCCTCTGCTCGACCCCAGCTCCCCTCCTATTTTCTCTCCATGTTCTTCCTTTTCTTCTTCCCCCCTCTTATGCGGCTTCGGTCTCGATGTATACCGCAATGTGCATGGCCGGTCACGGTCATTTTTCTTTATGAATGAAAGTCCCCCCCTTCTTTTGGGTTTCTTGTGGCCTCCCTCGATCTGTCCCACTGCGTGTGGTGTGTTGTGCATTTCCTCTACTGTTTTCTCGGTGTTCTTGGATTCTATGCGTCGATGCTCTTCTCCTCTGAGGGCCCGAATTCCACATTTGGTCTTTGGCCCAAATGGGAAGCTTGTTCCTTCCTCTCCTTGAGCCCTACGAGCCTAACATCTTTCCTTTGATCCCTTTGTCGTCCTCCTCCCTTGGTAGTTGAATCCCCCCCTGGCCAGTCTTGGAGATATCTTCCATTCGTTGGTTCTTCTGAGCTTTCCAAAGTTTTATCAAAGGTGCGGTCTCCCCTGGCGCACACCTCAGATTGTCGGGTTCTGCCACTCCATGTGGGCGCGTTCCCTTTATTCTCCTTCCATCCCGGGTCCGGGGGAGATGCTGCCGAAATTTCGTTAGGATTGAAACTAATAAAAGAAATAAAAACACAATATAATTTTAACCTCTAAAACAATGGTAAATAAGAAATGCCTTGCATAAACACCTGGAGACCCGATGCGCCCTCGGGCAACCTTAACCGGTGCCCCCATCTGCCTGGTCAGCACACTCAATCCACCTTCTACCCGGCACACCTGTTGGCCCTTTACCCGGCACACTCTAGCCACCCTTTACCCGGCACACTCTAGCCACCCTCTACCCGACACACCCTTTAACCCTCTACCCGGCACACTCTAGCCACCATCTACTCGGCACACCTTTTCGGCCCTTTACCCGGGACACCCTTTAACCCTCTACCCGGCAAACCTTTTGGCCCTTCTACCCGGCACACTCTAGCCACCCTCTACCCGGCACACCCATTAACTCTCTATCTGGTACACTCTTAGCTTGCCTTCACCACCCTCTCCCATCGCTCGGGTGCAGGGGAGACACCGCCGCATTTTCACCAGGATTAATATAATAAAAATAATAATAAAATAATAATAATAATAATAATAAATAAATAAAATAAAAAGGAAAAAATAAAATAAAAAGATAAAAGGAAATAATACAAGCTTTCCTTGTGCATTTTACGAATATAAAAAAAAGGAGAAAGCACCCCCTCCTCCATGCATGCATTAAATTAATTGCATCAAAGCATCGTGTAAACATGAGCATTGCAAAAAACTTTTTGTTAATACACCACAGAACCAATAATAAAAGAATATAAATAAGAAAAGGGAGTAGTCATGATAATACAATCAAAATACGATAAAAAAAAGAGGGAGATAACACGCGTGAATGGAATAAAATCTACACTCAAACAGAACCAAAAGTAATAAGGTAAAAAAATGTAGAAAATACACGTTGATGTGCAATTCGGAGAATCTCACCTCCCCAGACCCTACACATGGGAATATCAATAAGGCCTTCATGGGTCACGCCTAGACCTCGGGTTCTTCCTAATCATGGTCAATGTCTGACTCACAAGCTAGGCCAATAGCCCGCTATCTCTGAACGTGTCTTTGTCTTGGGATCTAATCCCGGGACATTCTCCCGTTGCCCTCCCTGGCACCGGAAATATTAACGATGCCCATGCGAGCCTGACTACGACCGCGGGGGGGCTTACCGCAGTATAGTCGCAGCTTG
The DNA here is from genome assembly GCA_022559845.1 of Amorphophallus konjac. Classification (NCBI taxonomy): domain Eukaryota; kingdom Viridiplantae; phylum Streptophyta; class Magnoliopsida; order Alismatales; family Araceae; genus Amorphophallus; species Amorphophallus konjac. The sequence goes on along the minus strand of CM040126.1, from coordinate 334,333,549 downwards.
GTGTTGCACCGGGCCGACAAACTTATCGATTTTCGACCGCTCTAACCGGGATTTAACTGAATATTTCTCGTTCCTCTGAACAATAAATTTGTCGCATCTCGGCATACATATGCTCCGATTTTCCCGTGACGATTATGCTTCTCTCAAGCCGGACGCTCGTCCGAACATTAAATGGTCAAACACATGACCGACATGAGCTCAAATACTTTCTTCATGCCCTCGTGTGAGGACGTTAGTGTTTCTTAATATATTTTTATGCAATTAATTTTATGACCATGAGGCCCCTTTTCTCGGCGATTAATGAAGGGTGTTCCCCTCTCCGGGGGGATGTAAATGACGCCGTGACCTTTATGGCGCGGCATGTTTTGGTCCCGACCCGAACCACACAATCGTCTGACCGAGTCAGATCGAGCGCACCATGGGCTTCCATGAAGCCCGAATAAATCGTCACATACGTGACTCGCACGCCCACGCACTTAATAAACCTAATAATCCAAAACCAATAAACGAATAAACCCACTGAATAAACTGACTTAAAGAACAAACGAATGAGCGTGTCAAAAAGTGCATCCACAACGACCGCTATTGTCTCCCTTGCGGTCCTGCGATAGACCGCCTACTCCCATTGGTTTTGAGATTGTATTCTTGGAGTCCCTAAGCAAAGCGGCCATACCCTAGACCGCTTAGCCCAGTGAGACGGCTTGTTTATAGGCCGGTTGTCTTGGTGCGGCTTATTCTTGACTGCCCAGTGTCTTCATTCTCTGTGTGAGGGTAGCGGTTCATTAGCTGACTGCTTGGCTTACCTAGCGGCCTGGCATATGACTGTTTACTTCCCAGAGCTTTGTTTCCCAGATATTTGGCCTCCATTTGTCTTGGCCTTTCCTTGTGGGTTGCCCATTATCCCGTGGATATCTTGGATGTCCTATGAGGGCGATGACCATGTTGTGAGGTAGCCGGGGAGGGCCATTGTATCCCTTGGTGTTCCGTGCTGTTTCAGAGTCATGGTTGGTGTCTGGTCAACCCGGTGTGATCCAGTGGTTGACATGTGACTCGTGAATATCTCGATGGTCCTATATGGATCGAGAGATGGTGTTGGACGCCTTGAGATATTATCTTACGTCGATTTACGTGCCCACGTGTTTTGAGGGCCTTGGTGATCCCTCAGCTCTCCGTGGTTTGTGTTATGCGAAGGCATGGATCGGGTGATCCTGTACCATTTCCTTTCTCGATGTTTTATCGTACTGTGGCTTAGGATTAGACTGATTGGCCGCTTGTTACCGCTTTGTGCGACGATCTTGACCCCAAGTCTCCTGACTCAAGGATCGTTGTGTTTGCAGGTCTAGTTGTCTGTCCTGAGTTCGGTGGTAGTCTGGTGTGCTACCATGTGTTTCGTGCTTGGTGCTTCGTAGTACGTCTGACAGTGCATGCTTAGCCTATCTGTACTTCAACACTAGTGTTTTGGAGTCTTTGTGTCTAGTGAGCCTCCACTAGTCGTAGCCTGACGACACGTTCCAGTGTGTTGGCCCACCTAGCAGTGGTGGCGGGGCGTGTTCCCGATATACGGTTTGTATGCTAGTTTCCGTGGGATCCCTTTCCTTGCAGAAGCGTCCTACTGGGAGAGAAAGCTAGCTAGAGACCTGGCTCAAGGCATTGAGCTTGTATGTGCACACATGGTCAGGGGCACTTGGACGAGCGTCGATGGGCTTGACCCTGACTAGTCACTCGTTACTATGGTACCGTTGTTCCTTGTCCTGTGGTACCGTTGCTCCATGTACTTGGTACGGTTGTTCCTCGTACTTGGCTTTGTGAGTATCTCAGTTACCGCCGTTCCCGGTGTGTGGGAGATACTTGTGGCGCAGTGTAAGATGTCAGTGGACGCATCTGGTTGTTCTTCTAGTGAGGAGGTGCTCCTGTCACTTGACGCATGACTCTAGTGATTCTCGTGTCTCGTGACGTGTGTTTCCGTTCTTGGTTTCCGAGTAGCCTGTGTGTGGCTCTACTCGAGGTCCAGTCTTGTGTAGCGTACACGATGATCTAGTTGTGTATGTTTGTGCCTTCATCTGTGTAGGTCTTTTATAGGGCTTTTGCCTGTTTTGGTAGGCTTTAGCTTTTGAGCTCGTGCTTGGTCAATGGATCGGTAACTCCCGACTTGGTGAGATCGGGATTCGCCTTTCTGTTGCCATTTGGAGTGGCATAGAGAGCCATGGTTCGATTGGCTGCCGTGGTTCTGGTTAGTACGGCTTTAGTCTTTTCTTCTGTTGTTCTTACTCCCGCTTTTTACAACTTTACTGCTGTAGTTACTACTGTTGCTCCTGCTCTTCCTGCTTTATTGTTTACCGCTGTCGTTTAGCGTGTTACTGTATTATTTCCAGTGGGGATCCACGTGACCCCTACTAAGCCAGTGACACGAGACTCACCCCTGCTTTTCAGGTGTGGTCGCTCTTCTTCCGGGTGGTTCGTGACGCGGTGCGTCAGTTCGTTGTTGCCAGCGTTGCCAGCGTTCTCTGCGTCGGGCTTCCCTTGACTTCAGTGTACATTTTATTTTCTGTTGGACTGTACTTGTCTTTATTTGGACTGGACTCTGTTAATTTAAACTGTTAATTGAAAAAGTAATTTTATTTCTGCTACTTTAGCAAACCTGATTAATGAAATATTAATTGCTTACTGCTTTATCTGGGACTTCAATGTACCACACTCACTCCTTTTATCCCATCGGAGCTTTACCGCTCTTAGGAGGCCTCGCAGGATCCAAGTGTTATTGGGTTTACCCGGTATCCGGACCCTGTGTCGTCACAGGTGGTATCAGAGCTGTGATTGTGTGTAAGTACATGGGAATTCGAGATATTGCAGTATTTAGAGTCCTTAAGGTCCAATACAGTCGGCAGCTGGCAATGGTTTTGCGATTATTTGTTGCTTTATTTTCGTGTGTGGTCTTGTGCGTGCTGTGTTGGCACTGTGGGAGATGGTTTCGCTCACGTCAGGATGTGATGGCGTGCTTTCTTTTTGTGGTGGTGTTTGTCTCGATCATGTTTGTTGATTTTATTTTGCCTATCTATCTTTTCTTTGGGGTTTGGAATGATGAAATGACAAGCAAGTAATCAAAGATCTGCTCTTAACCTATGAACATGTGATCATGAACCTAGGCAATCAAAGCTAGCTCTAGCATGGGCATGCTATCTCAATCAAACTAGGCTAAGGAAAAGGAAAACACACGCCAGAGCGTGGAGCAAGGAGTAAATAAAAACACACCACAAGGGGTGGAGCAAGCAAGAAAATAAAAGAGATATGTGATGAATGAGAAAGCTGATGCCCAAGACTAAGGAAAGATGTGATCGCCACCAAAGTAAAAACAAGCAAAAGACCTGTAAATACCTTGGAAATAGGTGGATGAAGCACCCGCCCATGGGAGAGAAAACTAAAGAGAACCTGCAGGTCAGCTAGAAGTAACGGCTAGAACCATGTGCGTCACTTGAAAGTAACGGCCACCCGATAGACCGCCAGAATAATATGACGCGCCTGCACCAGACCGTCAGATAACCTGCAGTAGCAAAGTGTAGATTCTTTTAACTCCAACTCTTCCAGCCGGCTAGAAGACTTGGGCCTCGTGTTGGTGAACCTGTAAACCTGCCAAAGATGTAGAAGATAAGAACAAAACAACCCAAATTAGCCCTTTCAATAATATAGCATCAATTCTCAAAAAAACTTAAGGACATCAAAAGGAGAGGGGATTACCGGGGAGTTTTTGGTTTTTTAACCCCTCTGGGCGTTTTTAAAAGATGGGGAAGATGTTTGGATGCTTAGAGAACAGTGAAAAATGTGGAGAAAGAGGAGGGACAATGCTTTGATTGAGAAAAAACCAGGGAAGAACTTAAGCATGCAATGATGAACTTGAAAGACTAAAACCAAAGTACTCCCTTGATTATGAGATGGATGAACGTGGGAAGCAGTTCCTCTTGGATGAAGATGGCTCCTGAGTTCGGCAGCACTTCGTCGTGAATTTCAAATCCTCCTCCCTTGGGCCATGAAGTCAAGGGTTCTATTTATAGACCCTCAAACTCTCAGGTCAAGTAGAGGATAATCCAGCAAGATAAAGGGATAACTCTTAGCAAATCCTTGAAGATAATATCACCAAGAGTCCATAGAAACAAACAGAAGGTTCTGAGGATCAGATTTGAAAGAGATATCGTCAATCCAAACCCTTATCTCGACCACGGAGTAGCAGAGAAAAGGCCTGAACTGGCAGGACTCTCTGAAGGAAGTAACGGCTGCACGACAGACCGCCACTTGGAAATAACGCACCAAGGAACATCCGTTACTATCAACCTTATCCCTAAAAGATAAGATCAACGGGAAGAAGACCCAACAAGTTAGACTCTTCAAGAAGCAATGGCCAAGGCATAGGGCGTCAGAATGAAACAACGGCTGCACGACAGACCGTTATTATCAATGTGTAATCAAAAGGATAAGCTTTAAAACGAGGCCTTAAGCCTTAGGACTCTTCAAAGAGTAAAGGTCCAGGACCCATCCGTCAGAATGAAACAACGCGCCTAGGACCGACCATTATTATCAAATGGAGATCAAAAAGGAATAGAGGCATTGCTAAGATTCATCCAATGAAATAGCCACAAGGAACCATATCCGATCAAGGAGTTAAGACCCAAGAAATAGGCTTCAACTAATCAAGAGACTCAATGAAGAGTGAACGACTCGGAGCATCATATAGAATGAATAAGGAGATGACCCGACTTATTGGTCATAAAACGGGTGTCAACAGATGCCCCTCCTTAACGTCCTCTTTGCAGGGGAACGAGCGGAGGTGAAGCGAAAGTGAAATGGAACATGGAGATGAAGCGGAAATGAAGCGGAGTGGATCAAAAAGAGGGTGTTAAGGTAAACGACACCCGTTCTCAACCAACAAGCGATAGGAATTTTCTGGAAAGCTTCAAAACTGATCACAAGGAAATAGCCAACCATAGGATGCAAGTCTGGAGGAGCTAATAACTAAGGAAAGGAAACACGGCTAGCCGCCGGAGGCAACAGAAAGAACAAGAGACTAAACTCCAGACCGGAATCTTCAGCCAACCAGATCAAGTGAGCAGATCGAAGGAAAACCTTCTAATTCAGAGTGGAATGATTCTCCTTGTTCGGGATCAAGAACACAGCTATTCACCAACACCGAGACACTTGAACAAATGAAGCTTCAAAATGCTCAAAGAATGCATATGATGCATGCTGGGCTAAAGGAAAAGAAATCTTCAAAACAAATGCAAAGAAAGATAAAACATCAAGATACTCGAGAATAATAGTGCTAGACCAGAGAAATTAGGGTCAGGACACCATCTGCAACCACGGCGTGCAAGATAGAACCATCGTCCCCAAACTTATTCCAATCTAACGGCCTATCCAACGATTAAACATGTGAACTTAGATCATCAACATTTTTGTTTAAGGGGAACATCAGATCCTAGAACACATGAATGACTAGCCGGTTCTCAAGATATTATCGTAAGTATCATATAGTAATGCATTAAGGGATAAGGGACGAGATACAAATACCTGACTTACCTTCCGGACGGACGGTAAAGCATGATTTCGTTCATAAATTCCTTCATAAAAGATAGGTTAGCCAAAATTAAATATGATCATGAATCAAGGCATAACCATTCGTACGTGCGAGAGGCATCAACAATGAACATCTTGACAGAACATGGAACCATTTTGACATCAAATAGACCATTTAATTCATCAAGAAACTTGCAAGTTTGTAACGGTCTGATGAAAGGGCGTCACATCAAGTAACGGACCATCCCTAGTCCATCATAAACCAGGCGGTTCACATTCTTCAATAAAACAGTCCAATCATATGTAACGGTCACATCCAGACACGTCAGAAGGATGTAACGGCTAGACGATAGACCGTCGCATTTCCTGAGCGTTCAAAAAAAATAACAACCGAACGGTCACGACCATCATTCCAAATTCAACAACCCCCAAAACCCCAACCGAGAGAAACCACCGGCGACCACCCTCTCCACCACAGCCATGACCGGCGATGAGGCACCTCAGCCACCACCACAGAGGAGGGAACGAGGAAAGAGGAAGGCGATACGACGGCTCCACCGTCGGATTGAACGGGAGATCATCACGCCGACCACGAAAGAAGAACCGAGGAGAAGAGAGCTAAGGGAGAAAGAGAAAGCTCCCACGACTGCAGAGGACCCAGGGGAAGCCCCCTTGGGTGAAGAGGAACCCAAGGAACCAGAGAAGAAAAGGAAGAGAGGGCAAGACCGCGAGGTAAGCCTCCGCCCTAAATTTTCAAATTTTGATTTTTTTGTGTTTTTATTATGAATGCATATGGGATTAAAGGGTAGAAATGGGTCCATGAACCCACTAGGAATGATTGTAGGCCATTTGGCCATAGTGGGCAACCACGGGAGTGCAAAGGAAAAGAGTCCCAATAGCAGATACTGTGACGGTCCTGCCAGCGACCGTCACACGTCTGACGCGCCACCATGAGTGCGTCAGAGACAAGTAACGCCCTACCCCAGGGCCGTTACATCTGCCAGGGATTCAAAATTTATTTTTAGGTTTTCAATTTTGAATTTTTGTTTTGTTTTGATTATATGAATGCTTATGCAATGATTTTTATGATGCAATGGACTGACTTGTGATCTAAATGAATGCAGGGAAAGCGACGAACAAGGATCTCCTGGCTACAGATCCGGGCCGTGTACCAAGCACTGTCGGACTACCAGAGGGAGCGACTGGCTGGCATGGGATTCACCGAGGTGCTCAGCATCGAGGTGATCCGGATGGACACGCCCCTGCTGTACGCGCTGCATGAGAGGTGGGACCCGATCAACAGGGCGTTCATCTTCCCGTGGGGCCACATGATCCCCATGCTAGAAGACATAGCGAGGATTACAGGACTGAGAGTCCATGGAGCCGCAGTGACCGGATGGACATACGGTGATTACAGGGAGATGGCACAGCAGTTGCTCGGATTGGACTTGATCAGGCCGGGACAGTCCTCCTCCCAGCTCTCGAGATCAGTACTGCAGGAGAGCCTGGGACTGAGAGGAGCAGCGATAGCCATAGGAGAGCTACCCGAGGAGCATTTGGGCAAGGTGATAGACCAGGTGCGCCCTCGCGTGGCGGCGGAGGCAGGACCTGAGGGAGACCGAGTGCTCAGACGCTTCCTGATGCTGCTATTCGGGAAGCTCCTCTTCGCGACTGGGGCGGACGTCATCAGCTGCAGACTGCTGCCGATGCTAGAGCACTTGCACAGAGTTGGGAGATATGCTTGGGGAGCGGCAGTGCTAACGTTCCTGTTCGAGTCCCTCAGCACGACGGACCGGCAGACGATGCTGGGCGGCTTCTCACCTTTTCTACAGGTAAATGCAATTTAAATGCTCCTATATGCAACAAACGTTTATGTAGGAATGTTATGCCATGTGACTATGCAATTTTGACTGACTTGATTTCTAATAATGCAGATCTGGACCTATATGTACCTCCCGGGCATCGGGAGAGGCGCACTACTCCATCCTGGCCGCATACTGACCGCGAGGCGATGGTCGGTTGCGAGGGACACAAGGTCGATCATCAGATTGACCCGGACGATCCAGGACGACCTGGACTCCTACCCACACACGTCAGTAAGTCCAGAACTCAAAATGATTTCTACATGCTTTTATATGCTTCTGAATGCTTTTAAATGCTTCTAAATGCTTTTTAAATGCTTTTAAATGCTTCTAAATGCTGATGAATGGACTGAATGCTTTCAGGTGAGATGGACCCCGTACCACGGCGAGGGTTACACGGGGCAGCCGTGGGTGGAGGCGGCTCTGTCGTACCGGGGACGAGACATCTGGCTGCACTGCATCCACATCATCGAGCCTCTGCACTACCGTCTGATCCTGCGGACTCGAGGACTACACCAGCCCGAGGTGACCTTTCCACGCCACAGCGATGACCACCCCGGCAAGTCGGCAAGGGGAATTAGTGGCAACGTGGATTGGTGCGCCCGGAAGGCGAAGTATGTTCATGACTGGAACAAGCGGGGCAGAGCGGTGAAGGAGCGAGATGAGAGCGATGAAGCATATCTGAGAGCCTTCGCTCGACTCTATGGCGATCAGGTGTACCTAGGTACCCGACGACCGGTATGCAAGTTCTAAACTCAAAAACTCTTTCTATATGCAAAATGCAACATGTTATATGTACTGACTTATGCTTTCTAAAATGCAGCTAGACCCTGAGGGACAGATTGCTGAGCTGGAGGGACTACTCCACTCCACCATCCAGCAGCGGGACGAGTACCGGACCGCCCTGGAGCTCCTGGTGAGACTTTAAAGTCAGATGCAAATGATTATGATTACGCAATGCAAATGCTGACTAACCACGACTTCTAACCATGATTTCTAAATGCAGCGGGCCGAGGGAGCCCAACGCGCGGGACCGGACGCCCCATCGTCTTCCTCACAGCCTGCAGGAGGCAGGGCTGAGCAGGATGCCAAGTTTGCTCGGGCGGTCGCCCGGGCCGGGGAGACAGAGGCCACCCTCGCGGAGCGGGTAAGATGCTAAATGCTTATGCTTATGATCATACGTATGCCTAAAAATGCTTTTTTGATCAACTACGTGACATGCAATCTACAGGCGAGAGAGCTAGCCGCAGCGGTGGCCGAGGCTAGACAGGCTCGATTGGAGGTAGAGCGTCTCCAAGCAGAGATAGAGAGAAGTCGGGCTGAGACTGAGCGGGCCCGAGCAGAGACAGAGCTAGCACGGGCAGAGACGGCCCGGTTGAGAGCGGAGACCCCGCGACGCTTGGATGACGTAGAGGTGGAGCAACTTCGGACGGAGCTAGCTCGGTCACAAGCTGAGGTGGAGAGACTCCGGATCGAGACGGCGGACTTGGATCGTTACCGGGCCGAGGCACGGGACACGCGACGTCAGATCTTCACGCTGAAGATCGAGCTGCGAACGCTGGAGCGGACAGTCCGGATGATGGGCTGGGGACCGGAGCGGAGTGCCTCCCAAAGTGGGGCACGGAGGAGTGCTGCCCCGAGCGGCTCAATAGGGGACTTTCTTGCCAGCTCCTCGGGTCAACGGCGAAATGAGAGGGTAGAGAGAGGACAGCAGGAGGAGAGTGCTTCCATAGCGCCGCCACCTGCGAGGAGACCCGAGGATGGAGAGGACGACGGCGGCCCGGCGGACAAGCCGGCCGAATGATGTATATTTTCTTTTTTGTTTTTCTTATCACTTGTACATACCTTATGGCAAATGGAATGAAAATGCTCTTTTTTTGGTTTCTTTATTTTTATTTTATGCAAGCGTGAATGACTAGATGTGTGCAGGGATTTTAGCAGGTGGACATGTGTTTGTGAAATGCAGGGATGAATGCATGACTGTTTTAAGCATGAGAGTGAATGCGTAAGATGCGTGTATGAGGAGTGCATAAATGCAGGAATGAGATAAATGCAGGAATGTATGTATGTGAAAAATGTGCGGGCAGAATGTGTGGAGAGAATGAGGTGTACAATGTGAAAGACCGCCAGGTCTAGGCAAGGGCAGAAGATATTGCCTGACTTCAGCAGCAGAGAAAGTAACGGTCCAGGTTCAGACCGTTGCAATCAAATGACGCGTTGGCCGAAGGCCGTTAATCATGACAGAGGCCCCCTGGTAGCTGGGTCTGCAGAAAAAGTGACGGCCAACTGAACGTGCGTCAGGGATATACAACGGCCTAATGCTAGACCGTTGCTCACGGCAGAACGAAGGTTTGCAGAGCTACTAGCAGAAAAATGCGACGGCCCAAAGGAGACGCGTCGTAGTAAAGTAACGGCCATAACCAAGACCGTTGGGTAGTGCTTAACCCAGAAGAGAAAAAGCTGAGTGGCTGACAGTGCAACGGCTTGGGGTTCGCGGGTTACAAATAAACGATGGTTCATCATAAGACCGTCAATCTTCACAGAACGGGGTTTGGGTGAAATCAAACCCACAGGAAATGCGACGGCCCAGGGTTGGCGCGTCGGAGATGAGTAACGGTCCAACGATAGACCGTTAGAGCCTGGGTTGTATTCCGAGATGGATTGAGCCGTGAGAGCCTAAACCCGAGACTTAGCCATCTAATCCCTTACTAGAACTTATCCTGATTGAAGATAAAGCCTTCTAGCTCAAGTCTTATCCTTTTAAAGCCAAATTTAAGCCTTAACAACTTGGAAACTCAACCAAAAATCGTAGCTTTTGCTGAAAACCCCTGCTCTAGGGCTGAAGAACCTCTCCTAAGGGCAGCAAACATGATGAAGAGGAGCTTCGAGGTGATGGCTATGGAGGAGAAGGTCTACACCAGTCCTAAAGCTGCAAGGAGGGAACACGGAGAGCTCCAACGGCTGACTTCCATTCCCAAACACTTAAGCTCCAATGTTCAAAGGGTGGTAAGTTCCTATGACTCAACCAAAGTTCAGAGGTTTTCTGCACTTCAATTCCTTCCATGACTTTCTGTCTTCTTTCTTTTCTCAAGTCCCTCCCTGGCCCAAAATGCTATTCCAATCTGAAGTGGGTGGCTCCCATGGTAAAGGCTCTCCCTATAGAGGTCACATCAATCCTCAAAGTTTGGCACCTTCAACCTCTCTTGGTTTTAGGCAAAAATTTCCAGAAATTGTCCTTAGATTGGCCAAGCACTTCAGCCCTCATAGAATTGTGGCATCCACAAACTCACACCATCATCTTCCCTTCTTTTGAAGCAACGATCCTATTAGAAGAGGTAGAAACCTACCTAGCCCTCCCTAGGACTAAGGTGGGGGATGAAGACCGGGTTTGCTACACAATCGAGCCTATTGACCCATCCTTGATCTTGAGTGATTTTATTCATAACCCAAAGGACGTGAGGACCATGATCAGCCCACACCACATTCACTTGATACCCTTGGCGCAATGGATAGTGTCTCATTGTAAAAATAAGTGGGAGAGACACGAAGCAATAGCCAAGGCGGTGGCGGTTTGCTTATGCGGAGTCTTCCTTTTCACCACGACCGACCACCTCTTAGACATCCAAAATCTTAGCATTATTAGCGGGCTGTGGCGGGGAATGTCCATCTCTCAAGCGGTCCTCTCATACCTCTATGAAGGACTGAGCTCGGCTTGCCTAGGAGGACTTTTGTTCGGCTCCATGATACTCCTTGAGTGCTGGATGGGAGTGAGAGTCAAATTCCAACCAAAGGAGGACATAACTTCAGCTAGCCGAATATTCGGGAGCCACCCTCTCTTCTTCATTGGAGGGGCATTTGGATACTCTTCTCAGGTTGAATGCAAGTCGGCGGATAAGAAAACGCGGGATGAATGGCACCTCTTCTTCAACACTTTGCCAATTGATAAGTTCATCATGCGACCAAGAATCCTTCGAAGCATTCCTCTTAAAATACCGCGGCATCCAGGCTTGGACCTCCAGCTAGTGGGGAATACCACCATGGCGATCTACAACCCGCACCGGTGCCATCTTCAGATCGGACTTCCAAGAACCCAAGCTCCTGCACTATCACACTACCCTCCCCTTCTACTTAGGAAGATGGGGACCGAGGAAGATGAAAGAGCAGTACGGAATGCGCTGACCATGTGGGAGATCAGCAAGGTGCGTCCGTGGCAAGAAGAAGTTGAAGAGGACGATGCAGCACGCCGTGATTATGTGAAAGAGTTGAGGAAAATCCACCCTCTCGCGGATAAGAAATTGAATGTGCCTTGATTTTATTTTGCGAATGATGTATTTTGACAATCAGATTTGGAATTTTATCAATCTTATGTTTCATTAAGTTTGCTTGAATGAGATGAGATTGACTGAGTTGAATGATCATGAGTCCTTTGGTTTGATTGGCTGTGATGATGTGAACAGGCAGAGCCTCTGGAGAAAGTAACGGATACTCAATGAGCCGTCACACAGAAGTGACGGACTGACGACAGGCCGTCATAATGGAAGCAATGAGAACCCTATTCTCTGGAGGATGCGACGGATACGCCATGGGCCGTTATCAGTGAGCGATGGTCATGCCCCGGACCGTTAGAGTGACAATTGCTGAAGGAAGGAAAGGCCCACGCCTGAAGGGGAATAACGGCCTAGGGAGGGACCATTAAATGACTGTAACGGTCTGGTGTTGACGCGTTACCAAACTAGACCCTGCACAGTTGCGAGCTTTTTGCCTTGGATTTGTTCCTGTATTCTGCACATACTCAAACATGAAACAAGTTAGATCTGTTCTTAGACTCAACTCCTTGCCTTGAAGTAAGTTAGATAATGACCGTTTTCTTGATCTTTGGTCAAGGGGTGGAGCCTTATTAAATAGGCGGAAAGCATAATGAAAGTGCAATGCATGCCATGCAGATGATGGTGTTTCTGGGGGTTTTGGAAAATATTTGATGTTTTTGGATCTTGAAGATATTCGATGTTTTTGGATTTTGAAAATATTTGATGTTTTTAGATTTTGAAAGTATTTGATGTTTTTGAATTTTGAAAAATATTTGATTGATTTTATTATTCTTTTTTGTTTTTTTGGAATTTTGAAAACCAGTGCCTCCCTAGTAACACGAGCTCTTCCTTGTTCCGAATCAGAAGTCCCGAGGTTGGTGTGTAATATGGGTGACAATCCCTGGCCAAGGCCCAATTCTCATGTCGGTGTTTCTAACAAGGCCATACCCAAGGTACTAATCTTGGTCCTAAAAGAAAAAAGGAACATGGGGGTAAGCTTAGGCCAGATATGGGAGTTTTTAGGACTTGATTTCTTCCCCGTACAGCCCTTTTAGAGATTTGGTCTGTTGCGCCGGGGCTTTGTGTCCGTCATCGAACCTTCGTCCACTCTAGGCATGCATTCGACCGGGCTCATGACGTCCCGCGCGGAACTATACTGCCACTCTTGTCATGCCTAGTTTTTCTGTTCTTGCATTTCTGGAGTTTTTGGAATAGTAGACTTTTTGAGATGATGCTTTTGATTTTATCGTGAAAAAGATTACTCATTTTCTTTTCCTTTCTTTTTCTTGTGGCGTCAGGTCATAACGGACTTGCCCCTATTTGAGACCTCCTCTTGTTAGGGTGTTTGGTTTAGTTGTCGCCTCCTTATTCACTCCTTGCCCCTGGATTCAGCCGAGGAACGGAGCAGACAGGGACTTCGATTTTCCCCTAAAGCATGGCCGAGGAGAAACGGTGTCTTTTAGAATCGGAAAACCTGACCAGGGATGTCGTGTAGTGTGTGATTGCCTTACTCGGGACCCTTCTTAGTGAAACGGGAGGGAGCATCCTGCTGTCGGGGAAGCACGTGGCTTAGACTCTAAGGAAAGAAACGCTTAAGATACAACCCATTCCACGGGTGAGAGAGCTCCTCACCTTCCGCGTTTACTAGGAGATAAGCATTCCCTGGATAAGCTTCTTTTACGACAAACGGCCCTTCCCAGTTAGGTTGTAATTTAGACCTTGGACCTGCAGACTGAATGAATTTGCGTTTCAAAACCATATCACCTTTTAGAAACTTACGTTCGATCACCTTCTTTTGAAAATAACGCGAAACCCTCTTTTGATAGACGGATACGTGATCGGCCGCATTCATCCTCTTTTCATCTAAGAGTTCCAACTGGACCAGCAACGCCTCTTGATGTTCATCGAGATTAAGTTCCTTATCAAGCTACACTCTAAGTGAAGGGATCAAGATCTCATATGGGAGCACCGCCTCCATCCCGTAGGTAAGGGAATAGGGAGTTTATCCTGTAGGAGTACGGACGGAGGTGCGGTAAGCCCACAGAGCTTCTACTAATCTTTCCGGCTAATCAGAAAACTTATGAGCTTCGCATGTTTTCTTGATGATTTTAAGAAGGGTTTTATTAGTGGCTTCGGTTTGACCGTTGCCTTGAGGATAATATGGAGATGAATGATGCAATGCAATATTGAACTTCTTACAGAGGTCCTTAAGCTCTTGAGAGATGAACTGGGGTCCGTTGTCGGTGATGATGCTGCTTGGCACTCCGAACTGCGAGATGATATTCTTCGTGATGAAGCGGCACACCGTTGTAGCTTTGATCTCTGTGTACGCCTCGGATTTGGCCCACTTGGTGATGTACTCAGTGGCGGTAAGGATAAAGGATTTCTGCTTGATCTGAGAATTAGGATCACCGAGCGGGCCGACAACGTTGAAAGCCCACATAGAGAATGGCCAAGGAGCAGTCATGGGATGGAGAGATGAAGCAGGAGAATGGATTTTATCAGCATGGAGTTGGTACTTAAGACACCTCCGGACGTAGAGGGAGCAATCTTCCTTTGACACCTCTGGACGTAGAGGGAGCAATCTTCCTCTAGAGTGGGCCAGTAGTAGCCCAGCCTAAAGATCTTCTTCGCTAGAGCCTGGCCATTGACATGACCCCCACACTCACTAGAATGGGCTGCTTCAGCCACCTTCCAAGCTTTAACATCATCTAAGCATCTCATGAGCATTCCGTTAGTAACGCGCCTGTACAGTTCTCCTGCAACAATGGTGTACCTTGCGGCAGCTCTTCTGATTGACTTGCGTTGCTCAGCTTTTGCCCCTTCTGGGAACGACCCCTCTTTGCAAAACAACTCGATTTCATGATACCAAGGTAATTCCTCTTCGTCCAGAATCTCCTCTAGCTCTGCTAATGAAACTTCCTTGAGATCTTCCTTCTCAGTCTTCGCCTCTACGGATTTCCTAAGGTTGAGGTACCAAGGATCCTGAAGAGAGGGTGCGTCCAATCTCTGGACGACGATAGTCTCAGTATTCCGACTGAGAGGGAAGGATAGGGAGGAAGCAAGAGATGCCAGAGCGTCTGCTAGAATGTTCTGAGAACGGGGAGTGTGGATATAGATCAGCTTACGGAATTGCCTAGCGAGAAGTGTGAGCAAATCTTGATAAGGTTTGAGCTTGGGGTCACGAGTACGGTAAGTGGACAGAACATTCCGTAGGACGAGCTGAGAATCTCCTATGATGTTCAAATAACGCGCGCCTAGGAGATAGGCGTGCTTCAAGTCGGCCAGGAGAGCCTCATACTCAGTGATGTTGTTGGTAGCAGGAAACCGAAGTTGATAAGCAAAGGGAATGGTTACCCCCTCCGGGGTAAGCAGAACAGCACCGATCCCTCGGCCTTGAGAGTTGAGTGCACCGTCGAAGTGCAGAGACCAGAAGGGGTGATGAGAGATAACAGAAAGATGCTCATCAGGGAAATCGTCCTGAATGGAATCGGTGTGAGGGATGGGGAGATGGGCAAGATGCTCAGCAATGGCATATCCTTTGACTGCCTTCTGAACAACAAAGGTGATGTCGAACTGAGAGAGGAAGCTCTGCCAGCGAGCTAACCTACTAGAAAGGGCAGACTTTTCTAAGAGATAGCGGATCGGGTCTGTAGACACGCCAAAATTGACGTTACTGTGAGTACATCTCATATTGCCTTGTAATGTCCCAATTTGACCCTCAAATTAGTTCTATTTGAGTGGTTTTTCCCACTTTTTTTAGATTTCTCCCTTTTTTCACCCTTTTCCTATTTTTTCCTATTTTTCTGGATTTTTCTGGATTTTATGGGCAGTTTTTTCTATTTTTTTAGAAATAACGACTTGATCTGGGGCGTCTTTTAAATAACGACTTATACATGGGCGTTTCTTAAAAAAATTGACGACTATACTGGAGGGCGTCCATTCTTTCAAATTTCCATTTTTCTGGATTTTTCTGAGAATTTTTCGGAATTTTTTGGGAATTAACGACTTAACCATGGGCGTTACTTTGAATGTGAAAAGAATAAAAAATCAAAAAAATTAAGTCACGCCTTACTCACGGTCGTGTCTTTCAAATGGATTATTTTAATATTATTTTAATACCCCTTCCAGGGGCGATTTGGTGGCCTTCCGGGTGTCAGAAAAATTCGTAAAAATAGTCGTTGGAATCAGGGCGACGAGATGCACCTCCACCTAAAAAATAGGAAAATAATATTGAGAAATGAAAAATGGCCCTATTTCGAATTTTTTAATTAACGTCCTTTGTTAAGGCGTTTTTTAATTAACGCCTTTGACTCAGACGTGTTTCAATTTCATTTCTAAAAATGATCCAGGAGTTAACGCCCTTGTGCAGGGCGTGTTTTTAAAAGACGCCCTTCGGGAGGTCGTCAATTCTTGAATTGACGCCCTGAGCCAGGTCGTGTTTCACTTTTGTGCTCCGAACGAACGTGGCCTTTCCCCACAGGATCCCTGCTTCGTTTGGGCTCTTGCCCATTCTTATCTTTCCCCCTTGGCTCTTGCCCGTTCTTATCCTTCCATCTTTTGATTGGATTCTA
Source organism: Amorphophallus konjac (assembly GCA_022559845.1). Lineage (NCBI taxonomy): Eukaryota > Viridiplantae > Streptophyta > Magnoliopsida > Alismatales > Araceae > Amorphophallus > Amorphophallus konjac. Next base: position 334,317,244 of record CM040126.1, on the reverse strand, counting down.
TTTAATAGAGCGCCTGTAGCTCTGTGAGGTTGGATCCTCTTCTCTTCGGGCCCCCTGTCGATCCTTTTCTCCCTCCCTCCGTTCTTCTTCTGTGTGTGTTTTTTTTAATTCTTCCTCTTCTATCTTCTGTATTCTTCTTCTCGTTTTTCTTCACCTTCCCCTTCTTCTTCTTCTTCTCCTTCTTCTTCTATTCTTCTTCTTTCTCCTTCTTCTTTCGATTATCTTCTTCTGTTCTTTCTCTTTTTCTGTTTTCTTCTTTCTTTTCTACAGGAACCGAAGGAAGGCTTTTGGCTAAGGAGGATTTCTACACCAACATCTCCATCCTTTTTGAAGATTTTCTCCCCATCAAGCATCAAAACCAAAGAGCACAATCAGATTTTTATTCTATCTCCCCCTTTTCTCTTATTTTCATTAGTTCATAGTGCATGCATCATTATTATTATATTGATTTTTTTTTATACTCAATCACATTGAGATCTCCCCTTAGTGCACTCTTGCACTCTTTCCCCTTTTCCTATTCATATTTTTGCATCTTCATGCATTCATTCATCTCCCACACCCTTTTTGCATAGGGGTTTAAGGGCAACCACCCTTAAGGTGTGTTCTTCACCATGATTTCATGCTCATCTTTATTTAGGATTTGATGCTACACACCATGTTCTAATGCATATCTTTATTGGTGTTGTTGTCTTTCTTACAAGGGTAATTGATTGAAGACTCTCTTCGTCGGCCGGCCGATCTTGAAGAGAAAAGGAGTACTCACATCCCCGCACTTTCAAGGTATTCTTCGCGATCTCTCCCCTTCATTAATTGTTATATCTTTTGAGGCGTTCGCGTCTCTGGCGATCACAACCTCCTTTTAGCACCTCGTGCTATTTTATTGCTTTCATCATATCTATTGCTTTTTATATTTAAGTGGATTTTTAAAGAGATCTACAAATTGGCGATCACGGTGGGACCCTTTCTTATTTTTTATTTGATTACCCCTTTCCCCTTGGCACCCACATGTGCCCTTTCCTATTGGTACCCACGTGTACCCCTCCTTTTGTGCCCCTCGGGCACCCTCCCTTGTGCATTGCACTCTCCCAAAGTGATTTGTCAATTAGATAGATTTGTTTTAAAACTTTCACTTATTTAAAATCTTGATGAGCATGTTTCTGTGTTAATAATTATATTTGTTGATTGCCTATGTGAGTGCTTCTCTACTTTGATATTGCTGGCCGCGAGGGTTTTCTGGAAGAAGGCAATTAACGCCTCTGACAGAGGCGCTTTTTTTTAGGTAACGCCCTATTGCAGGGCGTCTTTTTCCTGTTTAACGCCTTCTGTCAGGGCGCTTTATATCATATCCCTTATGTTGTGAATTCACGCCCTCCCACAGGGCGTTTCTTTATTTGGTAGCGCCTCTCTTCAGGGCGCGTTTTCATGATTTAACGCCCTGCCCAAGGGCGTCTCTTTTATTGGTAGCGCCCTGCCACACGGCGTCTTATTCCTGTGTTTTCACCGAACTCCTTTGTTTATCACTGTATCATATTTCTGCTTATATCTTGCATTCATTCATTCATTTTGCATTGGTTTGAGAGGCCTTATCTCTTTATACTAGGAGCCACACACCCTCTTGGTGAAGGAACGACCCTCCATTGAGCATTCCGTCTCTTTGGATTGGAAATTCCTAAACTAAGCCTCCATAAGTCCCCGCACCCGTGGATTCCCTCACGGACGCCAGGCAGGTTGTACCCTTTTTGGAGTCCCGATATAGTTGGCCTAATACGTGGTGAGTGAGAGTTCCTAGTTGGCATTGAAGTGAATCATATTGAAACTAAGACTCTCCTTGTGTGAATCTTTCCAAACTTTATTAAAATTCATTAATTCACCAAGGATTAAACAAATCAAAATCACGGTAACCATTCCAACTTGTGTGCTTATTTGCATAATTATTGAGAATTTTGATTATATAATGGCTTACCATGATAGAAACATGTTCAATTCGATTCATGAGGATGCACAGCCTAGCACTTCATATCCTCAATTTCAACATGTTAATCAGCATTCTCACCATTCTTTCAAGGGACCACGCCCTTATTCTCATGGTCATGCCCGACCCATGGGTAATGTCCATCTTCATGGTCCCCCTCCTCAATTTCGAGCCACTATTCCTACGGGACCGTCTCATCCTAATGACGGGAAAGTCTCTCAAATCTTGCATGCATTAGATCATCTTACCCCTCAACAGATCCAAGCCCTTAAGGCCGCCGTTGAGGGTACATCACATGCATCTCCCTCCAATTCTACACGGGTGGCCCATCACCCACCTCTTTCCAATTCTATTCGGGTGGCCCATCACCCATCTCCCTCCAATTCTACACGGGTGGCCCATCACCCCCCTCCTCCTTCCAATCCTGATCGGGTAGCCCATTACCCATCTCCTCCTGTTCATTCTACTCGGGTAGCCCATTACCCATCCCCTTCTATTCACACTCCTCCTCGGGTGGTCCGACACCCGCCTCCTTCTATTCCTCCTCCATCACGGCCCCGAGGCCCTTTTACTCCTTGCAATCCGGCCCGTCCGGGTTCTTTTACGGGTCATCCCGTCAACTCCCCTCCACGGCCTTTTTATGCGGCCCCTCCTCCTTCAAGGCCCTGCCAACCTCCTGTTGTTCATGTTACACCCCTCCAGCAAACTCTGCTCGATAAGATTACTTTGATGGAGGAACAAATAAAGAGGGTCACGGCTCCTCCTACTCCAGTCAATCCTCTCCATGCCGCTTTAGACGAAATTACAAAGATGGAGAATGAATGGAAAGACAGGATGGATGATTATGACTTCGGCATTCCAAGCGAGGAAGAGCCGGCAATTGAAGAATCTGAGGTAGCGTACGATGATGATGAAGCTCCGCAGGCACCCCTTCCGAGTTTCCTTAATTTCCCGCTCCCTCCACTTTCATTCGATGAACCTCCTGCTCAGGATGAAACCATCCCCGATCCAATCCCTATTCATGAGACTAATTGGTGTTACGATGATGGGTCGATACTTCAATCACCCACACCGGCACATTGTAAGTCTCCTCCTATCCTTGACGCCGCATACATTACACCTCCCCCTATTACACCATTAACCCCCGCAACACTGGCCTCCCCCAAGCCTTCCACCATTAAACCTCCACCCGTTAAGCCATCTACCTCCACACCATTAGCCTCCGTCGAACCCATCATTAAACCTTCCCTAATTAGCCTCCCATTAGCCTCCACCTCGGCCTCCACTTACCCAATTTCACCACCATTACCCTCCATTATGCCTTTAACCCCAAAACCCATACCTCCACCACATAGCCTTTCGCCTTTACCTATGGTTAATTCTGAGCAGGGTCCACCACTTTTTGCACTTGAGCTAACCCCGACCGCTTGCAAGCAAAGGGAGAAACTCGATGTGTTTGAACCTCCGCCTCCATTTACGCCAACACCTCCCCTTATATCTCCACCATCCATGGAGCTTTCCGCCTCCGCTTCACCTCCCTCTACTACTCGGAATGGGGGGCCTTCTGCAAGCACAGGTGCCGAAGATAATCAAGAGCCGGGCAGCAAGGATTTGGCCGTGCCATTCAAGATGCAAGAATTCATTTGCCGGATGCCAATCCGGGTTATTGTGCCAATCACGGCCGAAGAAGCCAAGTCGCCGCCATGCCGGGCGTTGATGCCGTCTAAGGGCCGGGCAGGGCACCCCTTGTTCCAATTTCCGAATTCCGAATTCATTATTCCTTACAAGGGGCGAATGCCCATTTTATTCAACATTCCATATTCATCACCATCAATGGGCATGGCGATGCTTCATGTTCCAACTCTACGACTCCCTCACCTTATTGATCTTCGCTTTCCAAGGGGGCTGTCATTTATTGAAGCTTCCTTTATTGGGCCAATTGGTCGCACATGTTCACTGCCGTGGAGGGGCAATTGTCTTAAGGGGTCGTCCCCTATTTTTTCCACTCTTGTTCATTCAACTTCATCCATATCCATTTCGATCACTTTTTCTTCGTGGGCCATTCCGAGGGTTAGGAGGAGGATCTCATCCTCTCGCCCTTCACATTCTTCCTATTCTTTGCATATCATGCATTCTGTTACATTCATGCATTCATTGCATCCATTACATCCATCATTTTGCATGCATTTGCACCTCCTACTTCCCGGGTTTCCAAACCCGTATCTTCCCCGCCTTCCGGCACCTCCGGATATTCCGCACTTCCCAACTTATTCATCTTCATCTTTTTATCCACTATCCCTGGGGCATCGCGTCCCTTTTCCTGCTATCTCCCTGGAACCTCCAGGAATTTTATCCCTCCTCTTTGGGCATCTCGCCCTTTCTGATTCTATTCCTCCGGAACCTCCGGACTTTCCCCTCGGGCATCGCGCCCCTTTCCACCTTCTCCTTCCTGGTTTCACTCCTCCGGAACCTCCGGATTCTCTCCATCTTTTCCTCGGGCATCGCGCCCCTTTCCATTTGCTTCCTCCGGAACCTCCGGATTCTTCCCTCGTCCTTTCAGGGCATCGCGCCCCTTTCTATCTTATTCCTCCGGAACCTCCGGATTCTCCGTCTTATTCTCTCTATCATCTCCCAGGGCATCGCGACCCTCCTGATTTCATTCCTCCGGAACCTCCGGACCTTCTATATTTCTTTCGATTCATCTTCTTGCTCCTCCGGGACTTCATATCTTTTATTCTCTTCTTCCTGTTCCGTCACCTTTTTCATCATCTTTTTCCCTATTTCTCCCCAGGGCATCGCGTCCCTTCTTTTGTCATCCCTCCGGAGCCTCCGGATGATTCCTCTTATCAGGATTCTCCTCCACCGCCTCCGGACCCTCTAGATCCGCCTCTTTCTATCTACCAATTTCTCCTTCTGATTCCTCCTAATTCCGGGTCCGACCCAACTTCTTCCGCATCCACTGCCTTGGGCATCTGCCCTTTCTCCCATTGCTTTCGAGGCTTTAGTCCTCATTCCTCCTCCTAATTTTCCGCTTCTTTTGTAGACTGTTCCATGTAATCAGGGTCTCTGCGCCTTAGTGAGGGAGTTCTAGCCCTCGCCTCTTTTCCTTTTCTCCTTATTCGTCTGAGTCTGGTTTGAGCACCACTCATTCTTGTTAAGCCACTCCCAAAATCCTTTGCTTCCAATCCTTTTGACTGTCAAAGAGGACAAATCCCACGATGATCAACCTCGCCTCTGACAGCTGCTTCTACAAAGGTTGCAAGGTAATATATTGGCGTAAGTACGCATTTTCATGATATCATTTCATCATTGCTTCACGCATGATTTTCAAGATAAGGTGTTTCTTAACAAGATTAAGAATGGTGTTTTAAATCTTTATCTTAAGCTTTTGTTTAATTGAAATCATTCTCAAAAGAGTCCTTTAGGCTTGTTTTTTGCAGCACCTCTGGTTAACAAGAACCCGCGCTGGGAATTCAACATTCTCTCCCTGCTTGTTTAAGAGTAACCCTTAGCTGGGTACCGCACACACTTCACGGCGTCCTTAGCTGGCTCCTTTGTTAAAACATCGTTGCTACCTTGGCCATGCCATGAGTATTCCTGAAAGTCTTTTCTCTTCTTTACTCGGCCGAATGCAGGTGCAAGAGGTTGACGGATGAGATGACCAATCTCGGTAATCCCCAATACGAGAGGAGTCTCAAATAGGGGGAGTCTTGACCCAAAATCAATATGAATTTTCATATGAGTTTTATGATATACATCTAGCCAAAAGGGTTATTATGAAAATCAAGTCGGAATTCTGATAAAAGTATGAATTATGACATGACAAGAGTGGCAAAGTCCCCGCAGGGAAAACCCTGGTCGTATGCATGTCAAGGGTCTAAAAATCAAAGGCATAAAGTCCCAGCGCAACAGACTACCTCTTTGAGGGTTAACACCTTGGAAGGAATTTAAGTCCCGACATCTCCCATCCAGCGTAAAGCTTATCCACAATTGTTCTTCTCTTCTCCCTCCAAAGACCGAATGTTTCTCAGGTATGGCCTTGGTAGGGGCACCGTTGATCAAAGGCGGTCGGTTATAGGACGCCACTTTCAATGCACACCCGGCTTTGGGCAGTTTTAAGCAAAAAGGGAAGGAACGAGGACCCCCAATTAATGGTTTAAACACCCTTTGATGCTGCATTAGCTATGTCTAAACCAAAATCTAAAAAAAATTGAATATTGCAAAATCAAACAAAAAAATTGAATATTGCAAAATCAAACAAAAAATTGAATATTTCTTGTCCAAACTTCATAAAAATTTGAATATCTTTCTCAAAACTTCATAAAAATTTGAATGTCTTTTCCTAAAAACCACAAAAATTTGCATATTTATCAAAAATCCATAAAAATTTAAATATATTTTCAAAACTCATAAAAATTTGCATATTTCAAAATCCAAAAAAATTGCATTGTATTTTATTTCTAATGGTGTTTTGCAGGAACAACTTTGCAAGGACCAAGAGCACGGGATAAGTCTATCTCCACTTGTCACTATCAATATATTGATTTCTCCCGATATTCTCATGACATACCATCCTGGGCATCATTTTGATTATCATCTCCCTATATCATTCTTATTATCATATCTCCTGATTATCATCCTGATTATTCATCTCGAGATCTTTCAAACAACTCCTGCTGATTTCTCTTGATTAATTCTGCCACTGGGCATTATATCACTCTGAACATTCAACTCCAAATCTTGATTAGCCAAGTTGTCATCCTCATGACGAAACAACAAACAATGATGATTTGCAATACCATGATTTAATTTATGCTATTCATGCCATATACATGTTATTGATGCTTCCATTCATGCTATGCTTGTTATGCTTAAATGCCTCATTCATTGCTTGTTATCTTCATTATATCTTGGTTAATAAAATTTTGAGCGCAGGATAAGAAGCTCTTGGTCCCATCGTCCGGGCATCATCATCCAAGCCCCACGGGGCCCGCACCTCATCTCTCAGTTCCCCCATACTTATTGCTTCACCATCTCCCTGTATGCATTCTACTTATGTTACATATGTTACTAGATTACATCAAGGACCTTGTGGCTTTGATAAATCTGGAATTTGAGTTCCCCTTCATCAAAAACGATGACGATTCCAGAGGCATCTTAGTCATACGGATAGGTCGTTGAGCCGTCCAAGACTGGGGACGATGGTTCCCTCTTTGCGAGTTGGTGCGCGGATAAACGGGCTTCGGCTTAGTATCAGCTCGCAGAATTGGTTTCTTGACCCAGTCTGGGCAGTTTAACAATATTATCCTTGATTATATTATATTTTCATTTGTTATTTTTCCTTTTAACCCAGCATGCATCCATGTAGGACTTTGAAACAATTGTTGAAAAATCATTTTGATAAGCTGATTTTGAGAGTTGAATTGATCTTAATCTTTTCCAGATATGAGATATTCCATGCCGAATTGTGTCCTCAGTTCGTTTTGTTGCTGTTTTGGGTCTTTTCTCGAAAGCTCCCTGTTTGGATTTTTATCATCTTATTTTCCAATTTTCCCCTTGATCCACCTTGGCTGCAGCACGTCCACTGGCTGGTAACCGCTCCCCAATGATGAAACTTACAGGCTTGTGACCTGGGGTACTCCACCGCGCTGGAAGTTGATCATTTATTTTGTCTCCTTCGTGCACCGCGTGCACATCTCCCCCTTTTATCCAAACATTGTTGACTTCCTTGGATTTCCCGAGATTTGCTTCATCTCGAGCTTTTGATTTCATTCTCATCAAGTGATGTTGATTGCGTGTCTCATCACACCTTGGCATCTACTTTTTAGTTTGCTCTGCTCCCTTGCAAAGCAGACGCCAAGGCGGGGCAGCTGTAGACACGCCAAAATTGACGTTACTGTGAGTACATCTCATATTGCCTTGTAATGTCCCAATTTGACCCTCAAATTAGTTCTATTTGAGTGGTTTTTCCCACTTTTTTTAGATTTCTCCCTTTTTTCACCCTTTTCCTATTTTTTCCTATTTTTCTGGATTTTTCTGGATTTTATGGGTATTTTTTTCTATTTTTTTAGAAATAACGACTTGATCTGGGGCGTCTTTTAAATAACGACTTATACATGGGCGTTTCTTAAAAAAATTGACGACTATACTGGAGGGCGTCCATTCTTTCAAATTTCCATTTTTCTGATTTTTCTGGGAATTTTTCAGAATTTTTTAGAAATTAACGACTTAACCATGGGCGTTACTTTGAATGTGAAAAGAATAAAAAATCAAAAAAATTAAGTCACGCCTTACTCACGGTCGTGTCTTTCAAATGGATTATTTTAATATTATTTTAATACCCCTTCCAGGGGCGATTTGGTGGCCTTCCGGGTGTCAGAAAAATTCGCAAAAATAGTCGTTGGAATCAGGGCGACGAGATGCACCTCGACCTAAAAAATAGAAAAATAATATTGAGAAATGAAAAATGACCCTATTTCGAATTTTTTAATTAACGTCCTTTGTTAAGGCGTTTTTTAATTAACGCCTTTGACTCAGACGTGTTTCAATTTCATTTCTAAAAATGATCCAGGAGTTAACGCCCTTGTGCAGGGCGTGTTTTTAAAAGACGCCCTTCGGGAGGTCGTCAATTCTTGAATTGACGCCCTGAGCCAGGTCGTGTTTCACTTTTGTGCTCCGAACGAACGTGGCCTTTCCCCACAGGATCCCTGCTTCGTTTGGGCTCTTGCCCATTCTTATCTTTCCCCCTTGGCTCTTGCCCGTTCTTATCCTTCCATCTTTTGATTGGATTCTATTTAATAGAGCGCCTGTAGCTCTGTGAGGTTGGATCCTCTTCTCTTCGGGCCCCCTGTCGATCCTTTTCTCCCTCCCTCCGTTCTTCTTCTGTGTGTGTTTTTTTTTAATTCTTCCTCTTCTATCTTCTGTATTCTTCTTCTCGTTTTTCTTCACCTTCCCCTTCTTCTTCTTCTTCTTCTTCTTCTTCTATTCTTCTTCTTTCTCCTTCTTCTTTCGATTATCTTCTTCTGTTCTTTCTCTTTTTCTGTTTTCTTCTTTCTTTTCTACAGGAACCGAAGGAAGGCTTTTGGCTAAGGAGGATTTCTACACCAACATCTCCATCCTTTTTGAAGATTTTCTCCCCATCAAGCATCAAAACCAAAGAGCACAATCAGATTTTTATTCTATCTCCCCCTTTTCTCTTATTTTCATTAGTTCATAGTGCATGCATCATTATTATTATATTGATTTTTTTTTATACTCAATCACATTGAGATCTCCCCTTAGTGCACTCTTGCACTCTTTCCCCTTTTCCTATTCATATTTTTGCATCTTCATGCATTCATTCATCTCCCACACCCTTTTTGCATAGGGGTTTAAGGGCAACCACCCTTAAGGTGTGTTTTTCACCATGATTTCATGCTCATCTTTATTTAGGATTTGATGCTACACACCATGTTCTAATGCATATCTTTATTGGTGTTGTTGTCTTTCTTACAAGGGTAATTGATTGAAGACTCTCTTCGTCGGCCGGCCGATCTTGAAGAGAAAAGGAGTACTCACATCCCCGCACTTTCAAGGTATTCTTCGCGATCTCTCCCCTTCATTAATTGTTATATCTTTTGAGGCGTTCGCGTCTCTGGCGATCACAACCTCCTTTTAGCACCTCGTGCTATTTTATTGCTTTCATCATATCTATTGCTTTTTATATTTAAGTGGATTTTTAAAGAGATCTACAGGGTCTATTCTAGAGATCAACCTTACTGGGTGGGCAAGGAAGTAGTGTTTCAGCTTCTGAGCTACCCACACTAAGGCGGCACAAGTTTTCTCCATAGCGGTGTATCTGGATTCAGCTGGATTAAACAACTGAGAAAGGTAGTAAGCAGCCCGCTCTTTCCCTTTATCATCTACTTGTGCTAAGACCGACCCTAAGGAGTCCTCAATGACCGAGATGTATAGGATTAGGGGTTTCCCAGGGACAGGAGGTTGCAGAACCGGGGGATTGGATAGATATTCCTTGAGGTCCTCATAGGCCTTCTGACAATCTTCATTCCATTCAAACTTGACTCCCGCCTTAAGCAATTCATAAAACGGACGGCACCTTTGAGAATGCTGGGATATGAATCTTCTGATAAATTGGAATCTACCAATCAATCCTCGAAGTTCCGTAATGTTCTTTGACGGAGGCATGTCCATGACGGCCTGTGCTTTATTAGGATCAATCTGGATCCCCCGTTTGCTTACTATGAACCCTAGCAGCTTTCCTGAGGAGGCTCCGAATACGCACTTCTTCGGATTCATCTTGAGCTTGTACTCCCTGGCTCTCTGTAGCACCTTATCTAGGATAGAGGGGTGTTCTTCCTTAGTTCTTGACTTCACCAGGATGTCATCCACGTAAGCTTCCATATGGATATGCATCATGTCGTGGAAGATGGCCATCATCGCCCTTTGATAGGTGGCGCCTGCGTTCTTCAGACCGAATGGCATAACCACATAACAATACGTGCCCTAGGGTGTAGTGAAGGAAGTTTTCTCTTGATCTTCCGGAGCGAGACGGATCTGATTGTAGCCCGAGTATCCATCCATGAATGATAGAGCTTCATACCCGGCTGTATTATCCACTAGGACGTCTATATGGGGTAGCGGGAAATCATCTTTGGGACACGCTTTGTTAAGATCCCTGAAGTCAATGCATATGCGCACTTTTACATCTTTCTTAAGAATAGGGACTATGTTTGCCACCCACTGAGGATATAAAACAACTCTGATGAATCTGGCTTTGTATAGCTTGTCGACCTCTTCCTTGATCCTCAAGGCCATGTGGGGGTGAAATCTTCTTGACCTTTGTTTCACAGGTGTTGCCCCTGGTTTAAGCACGAGTCGATGTTCCACTAAAGAGGGGTCAAGACCTGGCATGTCCTCGTAAGACCAGGCGAAGGAATCGCTATACTCCCTTAGTACCTTAATCAATTCTTCTTCTACTTGTGAAGGGAGATTAGCAGCAATCATGATGGGCCTTGGGTCTTCTTCGGTTCCCAAGTTGATTTCCTTTGTAGGTTCGTCCACCGCCGTCGACGGCTCGTCGAATCTTTTCAATCCTTGTGCGTATAGGTCGGCGGTGTCATCTACATTGCTATCCTCATCAATTGGATCCTTTTCATCCAAGATCTCGTAGACGCCTAATCCATCATCACTCCATACCCCTTCTATTTCCTCTTCATCTTCAATCACAATTACCGTGGCGATGAATTTCGGGCACTTCAAAAGAGCATGGCATCGCTGAGCTAAATCTTGCAAGAACCTATCAGGAACAGATCGGGATGGATGCGCAAGCGAGCGCGGCTTAGAAGAGGAAGGGTTGGACGACCTAGAACAAGACCCTACTTCTCTAGACCTAACCGACTCTACTTCCCTAGACTCGACGGACCCTAATCCTAACCTAGGAGAGAGGAAGCCTAGTGGAAGGGAAGGAGCAGGGGACTCGTGCCCCTGGGAGGAGGATGGCGACAGGATAGCGTAATCTTCCACTGAAATCTCCGTTTCAAATTTGACATTTTTTTTTGGAGATCAGCGGAGACTACACAGCAAGATGGAGGAGGTGGGAGCTGCATAGGGAACAGCTCGGGGAAAATGTAGTCAAAGAAAGGATCGGAAGAAGAGAACCACATCTCGTGGAGTTGGGCGTTGGGAGGAGGAGGAGTGAAGAGAGTGGATAGATCAATGGGTGGGCACCTCCCGCAAGCACAAGGAACAAATAGAATCTCGGGTGGATCAATGAAAGATGGATTTATTATGAGGGGAGGAAGGCGGGGTATGAAGTCCCCTTGCTGGAAAATAGCTTGAAAGCGTGAGGGAGACCAAGAAAAGACAATTGGAGAGCTCCCCTCCTTCTGTAAATCAACAACATGCCGCTTCTTCGGCCTCCACTGCACAAGCTTAACCTCTTGTCGCTTTTGACATTCTTCCTCATGAAAGAGCCCCTGCAAGGCCTGACCATAGTCGAGCATATCATCATCTGACCCTCCCGGCAATGGGGGCGGGTTGGTAATTGGATAGACTGCATCTCTTTCTGGCTGAACTGGTCTTGAAGCTAATGTACCGGGCTGGAGAGGCCCTCTGACAAATTGCTGGCGATAATCCCAGGTGAGTGGCCCAGAATCACCCATCATAGATAATGCAGTCTCTCGGTAACCGAGACCTCTCCTGCCCATCTTTCTTCCCTTGGGTATGGGCTTGGTCATTCCTTGTAATTGCGCACCGAGGCCTCTCCCTGGTTGATAGTCCAGTTTCAGTATGATGTTCCAGCCCTTGGAATCTTGAATTTGCGGCTTCACTTTGATGTTGACTGGAGTAGCGGCGGGCTTGGGAGATGCATACGCCCAGGGGAAGTTCAAGTCCAGCACTGATATAACGGGCCGGCTGCTTGGCCAAAGTGTGGGAAGAACCTGCTCTGATATGGCCTTAACTGTCTGCACCGCGGACAAGCTTTTAACTTTGACGACCCTCCCTTGGAAGGGGAATTTGACGCACTGATGTGCAGTGGAGGGCACGGCACCGAGTGTATCAATCCACGGACGACCCAGGATAGCCTTGAACATAGGGTCGATATCGAGCACATAGAATTCCACGGCCATTGTAAGGGGCCCGAGCTCCGCCTGAATGGTGATCACCCCGTGACACGCTCGCCTCGAGTTGTCATATGCTGCTATAGTGGTGGGGGTAGGCCGTAGTAACTCTTCATATATGTTGCACGCTCGGAGGGTGCTAAGTGGACAAACATTAATTGAAGCCCCTGTGTCAACCAGCGCTGCTTCAATGCTGACTTTGTTCAGAGTGATTGTAATGCAGAGCGACATTTGTCGAGCTTCCGGAGGTGCTAGCTCAGTTTCTGAAAATGTAATTGCCGGCCCTTTGGAGATGGTTGCTAGTGCGGTCGGTAAGCTGTCGACTGCCATATCTTCACTGACCATTACCTTCTGTAAAAAGTCTCTTAGTGCATCATGATGAAGGGTAGACCTTTTGATCAGATCTAGCACAGATATTTTAGCGGGCACCCGGTCTAGATGATGTAACAAGTCATATTGAGTACCTAGCAGCGGTTCAGTTTCTTCTTGCTCGGCCGTTGGCTGGGAGGACTGGGGATTAGAAGTAGTGGGGTAATTCCGATGGAACATCTTCCCGCTCCTCAGAGCACAATTCGCCGCGGCATTTGAAGATAGTATGATGGGCCCTGCGGGGTGGATGAATGGAACAGGTGGTGCGGGGGAGACGGTTTGGTGGAGCGTAAGGTTGGTGGTGGTAGTGGGTGGTGAGCGGATGATGGGCGAAGGGTTGGTGGAAGGCAGGGTGGTGATGAGTGTCGACGCGAGTGGAGGGAAGGCTAGCGGAAGGGTAAGGATGGATGAAGGGTTCGATGGTGGTGTGATGACGGTGACGGGGTTAAGTGGTGGAGGGTATGATGGAACGGTGGGTGGTAAGGAATTTGCTGAAGCGGGTGTAATTGGGAGGATGAATGGGGGGGTGTTGGGTGTGCAGGGAGGACGAAGGAGGGAGTGAGAGGATTGCGGTGGTTATGGTGGAGGGCCAGGACTTGTGGTGCAGCACTGTCATCATCAAAAGACCACCCGGCATTGGGGGCCGGTGGTTGGACCACGTTTACTTGTGCTGGTGCTGGCGGCTGCTACTGAGGAGCGGGTGGGTGGTTCGGCATCGGATTCTGATGGATGCCCAGGTCCTCTACTTGCTGTGGTTGCTGTTGTTGCTGTTGTGGTAGCTGCTGCGGCTGTGGTGCCTGTTGCTGCTGCACTTGCGGCCTCGGCTGCTGCCCTCTTTTCTCCTTGATCTCAACAATGGCCCGATGCATTGGGGCCCAATCTATCCTTTGCCCTTCATGGAGATCATATACCAGATCCCGGAACTGGAAACATCCTTCTATGGTATGGCCCGACTGCCTATGGAACATACAATATTTAGTCTGATCAACGGCTGGGTTCCAAGTAGGCCGTTCTGGAGGAAGTTGGATCGCATTCACTGACATGAGGGCGGAGAAGATATCTGTAAGTGTCTCTGGCAATGGAGGGTATTGAGCTCTTATGGGAGCCGGGCGCTTGCTGTTAGGGTTGTTGTTATAGCCGTTAGGTGGAGGGAAATTGTGGTATTGCGGAGGTGGTGGTTGTTGTGGATTGGTGAAGGCATTTTGTGGAGTGACAAAGGTAGGCGGAGGGTTTTGTGGGGTTGCCTAGAAGTTGTGTGGAGCGGGGTTTTGGGAATTGCGGGGGTTTTGGGGGAAGCGGAATGGTGCGGCCTGGAATGGGAAGGCAACGGCTTGCACTTGTTCATTTGTCTGGACCCCCTCGGTAACCGGCCCTTATGGCTTCTTGTGGTACTTGGGCTTTTGGTTTTCAAATAAAGAGTGGATGGGGGAATCCTTAAACTGGGTCTGGATGAAGCACGCCTGGCTGTAGAGCTGATGCATGTTGGCTATGTCATTCATTGCTAGGATGTTCCGGAAGGTTGGAGTAGCATTTGAAATCAACAGCTTGACCTTCTCTTCCTCCGGGATGTGGCCAGGCACTCTAGCGGCCATCTGTCTCCACCTGTCTGCATAAGTGGCAAACTCCTCGTCTGGCTTCATCTTCTCGGCTACCAGATCTGTGAACGAGTATTCTGGGCCGACCCTGTCTTGGAACCGCTGGATGAACTTGTCCTTGACTACCTTGAAACTCTCAGCCTCTTCCAGTGGTAGAGAATAGAACCATTCCAGAGCAACACCATCTAAAGATCGGCGGAATAAATATGCCATAAGGCGATCATCATACTGGAATTGCGCTGATTCATATAGAAAATCCCTCACATGAATAAAGGGATTGATGTTCCCGTCGTACTTGCGGTAGTTGGGGAGCTCTGATTGAGGAGGGAATCGGATATTCTGGAAGCTTGGAATAGGAATATCGGCCAAAGATTGTGGGCCAACCCGCTTCTGGAGGAAATCGAGTTGCTGCTGCATGGCGGCCCACTTGTCGAGCAAGTCCTGCTCTCGGGAGGGAGCAGGGGCGGTGAAAGATGCTGATTGAATGTGAGGAGCAGATGGAACGGTTGTGGCAGAAGGTGGGTGCCCACAGGAAGGAGTGGAGGGATAAATAGTAGAGATGGGGGGCCCGTAAGAAGGATATTGGGCATAAGCTTGACCCGGATTAGGATAAGCTTGGGCCGCCCCTTGCTGAGAGCGTAAGAAGTCGGGAGGGCCCATGAGAACTTGCGGAGCTACCGGAGTAGATATGTGATGATCCATTTGAACAAAAGAAGGGATGGGCGACTTTCCCTTATCGAAAGATTGTTGGGCCGAATTGGAAGACTGGCCCGTTTCCATGCCCGTGAAAGTGATGGTCCGTGGTTGGACCGGAGTAAGATCAATTAGAATGGGCTGAACGGGGAGCCCAACAGTGGAAGGATTGGATTGATTTTGGATGATGGTAGAAGGAGATGCGTTGGACCCTTGCATGGCCTGATAAAGAACTTGGAGTTGGGCCGGATCCAATTGGGCCATCATCTGAAGGACGGAGCCCGCGGAAGGAGTGGAGAAAGAAGGGGTAGTTTGACCACCTTCCATAGAAGTGGAGGACGGAAGAGGGGTAGTCCCCTCCCCGGAGGAAAAGGTAACAACCCTAGGAGGGTTCTCAAGGAGCCCTTGAGGAAGGGAGTCCTCTTGGGAGCGGGGAGGATTAAAGGACGCCATGGTGGACTCGAAAAGAGGATTGGAATAGAATGTGAAGAAGGAATTGACTTGAGGAGATGACCCGGATGAACGAAAACAACTCCACATGCAACGAACAACCTTGACAAATGCAAAAACCAACACAACCAATCACACAATGAGTAATCAAACTTAGATGATTCTGATAAGATGCAAGTGATAAAAGATGAAGGCACTCAAAGGCAACCAAGTTGTTTAAGATGATGCAACCCAATTCTTGTGATTCCTCCTTCGGAACTTTAGTGAATTGATTAATATGTGCTCTCAACAATAGGTTCCTAGTAGGAGATGGGTATGAGACTTGGTTTGACTCTAAGTGTAATCACTCCTTCACTTATGCAACCCTAGACACGGGGTGGGAAAGGTACAACCAGCCCGGTGTCCGTGTGGGAATCCACGGCTCGCGGGGACTTATGGAGGTCCCTGGTGTGATTTCCTAGTCGGCCCCAAGGAATATGGAGACGAGAGGTCCTCACAACAAGGTAGGAAAATGCAATCTAAGATATGACAAGATGAATGACCCTATGTGCACCGGAGTACATGCAAAGTCTAGCCTAAAATCTAGCAATCAATGATGCACACAATGATATGAATATATGAACAAAGCAAGGAGAAAGTCAGGTATCACCCAAGCACCAAATCACAGCAGAAACTGCGAAAGTAAATGCACCTCGGATGCGTACCTGCCTAGAGTATGACGGTCAAGGATCCCGACGTCAGAATACAATAACGGTCGAAGGCCAGACCGCCAGAAATAATATAACGTAGGGAGATGGGTCCGTCAAATGAGCCAGAGCCAAAATCGGACAGAAATAACAGGAAAACCCGTGGAAGCTCACACAGCAGAACAAAAGTGGAGGTCTAATGCCCCTGCGTCAGAGGTCTGTAGCGCAGGGACACAGGGCCATCAGAATACTCAGAAAACCAGAATCAGCAAGAATAAGAGAGAAATCCAAGGGAAACCAAATAGGCAGATGATGGCAGGTTCAAACAGGAATCAAAAGCACGATTGGCACAAGCTGTCCCACCGTGATCGCCAAAAAATTATCTGTTGATTTTATTTTGCCTATCTATCTTTTCTTTGGGGTTTGGAATGATGAAATGACAAGCAAGTAATCAAAGATCTGCTCTTAACCTATGAACATGTGATCATGAACCTAGGCAATCAAAGCTAGCTCTAGCATGGGCATGCTATCTCAATCAAACTAGGCTAAGGAAAAGGAAAACACACGCCGGAGCGTGGAGCAAGGAGTAAATAAAAACACACCACAAGGGGTGGAGCAAGCAAGAAAATAAAAGAGATATGTGATGAATGAGAAAGCTGATGCCCAAGACTAAGGAAAGATGTGATCGCCATCAAAGTAAAAACAAGCAAAAGACCTGTAAATACCTTGGAAATAGGTGGATGAAGCACCCGCCCACGGGAGAGAAAACCAAAGAGAACCTGCAGGTCAGCTAGAAGTAACGGCTATAACCCTGTGCGTCACTTGAAAGTAACGGCCACCCGATAGACCGCCAGAATAATATGACGCGCCTGCACCAGACCGTCAGATAACCTGCAGTAGCAAAGTGTAGATTCTTTTAACTCCAACTCTTCCAGCCGGCTAGAAGACTTGGGCCTCGTGTTGGTGAACCTGTAAACTTGCCAAAGATGTAGAAGACAAGAACAAAACAACCCAAATTAGCCCTTTCAATAATATAGCATCAATTCTCAAAAAAACTTAAGGACATCAAAAGGAGAGGGGATTACCAGGGAGTTTTTGGTTTTTTAACCCCTCTGGGCGTTTTTAAAAGATGGGGAAGATGTTTGGATGCTTAGAGAACAGTGAAAAACGTGGAGAAAGAGGAGGGACAATGCTTTGATTGAGGAAAAACCAGGGAAGAACTTAAGCATGCAATGATGAACTTGAAAAACTAAAACCAAAGTACTCCCTTGATTATGAGATGGATGAACGTGGGAAGCAGTTTCTCTTGGATGAAGATGGCTCCTGAGTTCGGCAGCACTTCGTCGTGAATTTCAAATCCTCCTCCCTTGGGCCATAAAGTCAAGAGTTCTATTTATAGACCCTCAAACTCTCAGGTCGAGTAGAGGATAATCCAGCAAGATAAAGGGATAACTCTTAGCAAATCCTCGAAGATAATATCACCAAGAGTCCATAGAAACAAACAGAAGGTTCTGAGGATCAGATTTGAAAGAGATATCGTCAATCCAAACCCTTATCTCGACCACGGAGTAGCAGAGAAAAGGCCTGAACTGGCAGGACTCTCTGAAGGAAGTAACGGCTGCACGACAGACCGCCACTTGGAAATAACGCACCAAGGAACATCCGTTACTATCAACCTTATCCCTAAAAGATAAGATCAACGGGAAGAAGACCCAACAAGTTAGACTCTTCAAGAAGCAACGGCCAAGGCATAGGGCGTCAGAATGAAACAACGGCTGCACGACAGACCGTTATTATCAATGTGTAATCAAAAGGATAAGCTTTAAAACGAGGCCTTAAGCCTTAGGACTCTTCAAAGAGTAACGGTCCAGGACCCATCCGTCAGAATGAAACAACGCGCCTAGGACCGACCATTATTATCAAATGGAGATCAAAAAGGAATAGAGGCATTGCTAAGATTCATCCAATGAAATAGCCACAAGGAACCATATCCGATCAAGGAGTTAAGACCCAAGAAATAGGCTTCAACTAATCAAGAGACTCAATGAAGAGTGAACGACTCGGAGCATCATATAGAATGAATAAGGAGATGACCCGACTTATTGGTCATAAAACAGGTGTCAACAATGTTGTACTTGGCAGAGTTCGCCGGCAGGCGTGAATTTGCGATACACTGTTTGAGATGTTTCTGTATTTTGTTCAGGCGGCTGGTGACTTTCTCATTGGTGTGATGGCCGTGCACATTCCTATGTGGTGGGGACACCGGGCCCAATGCTCAGAGCCGACACCGCACCGTCACTGCACCGAGCTTATGGCTCGGCGACTCGTTTGAAGACTCGGCGTCCTGAGCATAATATTTATTTGTGTGTATTTGTATTGTACGTATTTGTGTAACATACATGTATTAGTACATGTATTTTTTACTTTCATCTTATTAGGCTAAGTCATTGTCAATAAACATGTGTGTTTTGTGTATTTTACTTGGTTAAAATCCCAAGTCAAGAGTTAGGTAGGTAAGCTTGTTTTATTAGGCTAAGGACATATGTGCTATTTGTCAAGTTTGAAAGGTGTATGTATAATGGGCCTTTCCTATATAAGGAGGCCAATGCTTGTTACGTATGATATGAATGAATGAAAGAAGTGCTTTGCCATAGTGTTTTCTCCCTTCCCTCTTCTCTCCATTTGTGAGATTTGAGTGTGTCGCCCGATGTGAGACCGTCCGGCGTGAGGCCGAGCTGTGTGAGATAGCAGTTATCTGTTCCCGTCCCGTTCGTGATATCGGAGTGCCGTCGATCTATTTCCACGTCACCGCCGCGTCAAATTGGTATCAGAGCCCAATAATGGCGTCTCCGACGTCCCCGACGTCTCTCTCTTTCTCTCTCTAGGTTGCTAGAAGTGAAACCAAAAAAAAAAGAAGAATAGTTGAGTTCTGTTGGTTGAGAGAAAGGAGTGAAAAAAAAAAGAGAAAAAAAACATTTAAAGATCCTATCATTCGGTTGAGAGATAAAGGTTGAGAAAGAAAAAAGGGATCTGAGAAAAAAATTGAGATAGAAAAAGAAAAAAAACACTTTTCTTTCTCTCTCCATTTTTCTCTCTCTCTCTCCCTTTCTCTCTCGATTCTCTCTCTCCCTCCTGCGTTTCTCTCTCTCTCCCCCTGTTAATCTCTTTCTCTCCCTCTTCCTGTTACTCTCTATCTCTCTCTCTCTCCCGCGAACCACTCTCTCCCATGAATCTCTCTCTCTCTCTTTCCATCTCTCTCCCGCCCATCGCACTGAGAAAAAAGAAAAACATTAGAAAAAAAGGGGTGTTCGCAGGGGCCTGGCATCGTCGCCCGTGCCCTCCTTCAAAAAAAATTTTGGGCCGCAACGGCCCTTTCCCCCGAGCGCGCCACCGCCAGCAGCCGGGTGCGATGACCGCCCATGGCCGCGCTCCCCCCCCTTCGCGCCTGTTGCCAGGCGCCACAGCGCCCGCCCTCGCCGCTGGGCCCCGCGCCCGGCCTTCGCGCCCGCGCCCGGCCCCGCTCGAGCCCGCCTCCCTGCGCCAAGGCCCGCGCCCCTGCGCGCTCAGCCGTCTGGCCCCGCGCTCAGCCGCGCGGCCCCGCACCCAGGCGCGCCCGCTCCGGCCCCCGCCCGCGCCCGAGGCTACTGCGCCTGGCCTGTGCCCGGCCCGCGCCTGGCCGCTCCCTGCCGCCTTCGCCCCCGAGCCCACAGGCGCCCCGCGACTGGCCCAGACGTGCATGCGCCCGGCCCGCCACGGCCACTGCTGCGTCGGGCCCACGCCCTGGCCATTTGGCCACCCCGCCGTTTGGTCAAACGGGCTGCACGTGTTGAAATTCCTCCCCCCCCACAATGCGCAGAAGAGTTTGAAAGAAAGGGAAAGTTCGAAAAGAAAAAAAAAGTGAAGAGGTCAACAAAAGTAGGTGAAGTTTGAAAAGAGAAAGAAAGTTTGAAAAAAAAAGGAGGGTTAAAGTTTGACACAAAAAAAAAGAAAGATTTGAAAAGTCAAAAAAAGGAGGAAGTGCTGAATATATATATTTAATATATATAAGATATATATAATATTATATATATCTATATATATATTTATATATTTATATATATCTACATATCAATTGTTTGAATTGTTTTGTGTGACATCCGGGTCCACGATTACGGCTCGATCAATGGTTGAGTCGCCCGATCGCCGACACACAGTCCGTAATTCACGGAGTGTGAGTGCCCCTAAGTCTCCCTGCACGGAGAAAGTTTGGACTGATTTGTTCCCCTACGTGGGAAATTTTAAGCGGTTTGTAATAATTAAATCCTCCCTACGTGGAGTGAATTTGTTGTCACCGTGAAGCTTCATCGACACCGTGCGGGCACGCACGTCCCCGCTCGCCCTCGTCTCCGGTCGGAGCTTGACTTCTCAGTCAGCTAGGTACGTGCTCCAATCATTTGCTCATTTAGTATCTTTTCAATTGCCGCGCGACGAAGTGAGAAGAGAGCCCGATCCATGCAGCCAGTCTCCTGAGTGCATCACTATGGACGGAAAGTGAGAGCTTGTATGCGCCCATCCTTAGGCCCTAGATTGCCGCATTAGGACACCCTAATTGTGAGGAGGTAGTTCGTTCCACAACTACTTCGCCTACGGGCGAGTAACTTTTCCTGACCGATCCCTTCAAATTGACTCTTTGCATAATCAGCTGGGTCCACACCTTGCAAATTGTCGGTCCTAGGACTACATCATTTAGGTCCAAACTCGTGCATGCCACGTCGGTTTAGGAATTCATCAGGCCGTCTAGCGCATATTTCAACTCTATAAACACCCATGGATCAGGAGAGATATATGGCCGATCCTGACCTCATGCCCAGTTTGAGGGAATGGATACAATATTTGATGGCACGCATGTCGAGTACATGCAGGTAGGAGACATTTTCGAGAGTTCTAACCAGAAACGATTGGGTGTAGTTCGATGTATCTCAACACCCCAGGAGGACGATTGGCGTCGAACCTCTATCTTTCAAACCTACATCATGGTGAACTCTCATCCTTGTAAGGTAATCCTTGACAATGGGAGCTGTATCAATGCAGTCTCTTCAGACTTTGTCTCCCGTTTAGGTCTACCTACGCACCCTCATCCAAGGCCATACAACGTGGCTTGGGTCGATGACACTTCTATCCCAGTCACCACCACATGTGTCATCCCCATCCAATTCCAGTCCTACCAAGGATAAATCTCATGTGACGTAATGGCTATGAAGGTCGGGAGCGTCATCTTAGGACGACCATGGATCTATGATGTCGACCTCGCTACCTTTGGTCGGTCCAATCAGTGTTCCTTCTCCTATAACGAGAAGAAGATTCAGTTGTACCCAGTACCCCCAAAGGTGACCCCAGGAAAGAGTTCCACCTCCACCCCCACTGGAACTCCCAAAGTTCAGGAGAGTCCCCAAACTCCCACTGAAGGGAAACCTCCCCTTCCTTCTTCTCCTGCATCTATCACACCCGTTTCTGAGGCTCCTAAGGTTAGTCATGACCTAGTTAGGTGCCTTGACTCCATGAATGTCGATGCGCTAGACATAGAGGTTGTTGAGGGTGCCCCTGTTTTGACTGTTGATGTCACCATCACACCCAGGGAGTCCCGAGTCTTAGTCCCAACTGAAGACCCGGCCATACTGCCGAACTTTCAAGGCATCGTTTCCGAGGACTTACCTTCTCAACTCCCTCCTATGCGTGATGTACAACACGCTATTGAGCTTGCCCCTGGGTCCACCCTACCCAACCTTCCCCTCGAGTCTAGACTGTCCAAGTCAGTCGAAGAGTTTGCACCACCCGTCATTAGTCTGCATGAGTCAGCTGATTCGCATAGACGTCACCATGAATTTAAAGAAGGTGACTTGGTTATGGTACGGGCCCGGCCCGAACGACTCCCCTCGGGAGCCATTACAAAGTTACAAGCCTATAGTGATGGTCCCTTCCCAGTCCTGCGGAAGATTGGCGCCAATGCCTATGTTGTGGATTTACCTCCCGAAGAGGGGATTAGCTCGACCTTTAATGTGGCAGACCTAGTGGCCTACAAGGAACCCACAGCGATTCCTAGTGACCTTTTCGAGCCTTCTCCTCCCCTTGAGAGTGAGCCCACCCCTGTGCGTCCCACATCCTTGAGAGCACCGCGCGAGCATATTGAGAGGATACTGGATGAGCAGGTGACCACTACACGGAGCAGGGAGTACTAGCGCTACCTTGTCCGCTGGCGGGACCGTCCACCATCAGATGATTCCTGGATCAGCCCGGAAGATCTCCAGCGCCTCGATCCAGACCTGCTGGAGCACTACCACAACAGTGTTCCCCCTTACTCGACGGAGTCGAGTTCCAGCCGCCCCGGGAGGGTTGGTGGGGACACCGGGCCCACTGCCGAGCCCAATGCTCAGAGCCGACACCGCACCGTCACTGCACCGAGCTTATGGCTCGGCGTCTCGTTTGAAGACTCGGCGTCCTGAGCATAATATTTATTTGTGTGTATTTGTATTGTACGTATTTGTGTAACATACATGTATTAGTACATGTATTTTTTACTTTCGTCTTATTAGGCTAAGTCATTGTCAATAAACATGTGTGTTTTGTGTATTTTATTTGGTTAAAATCCTAAGTCAAGAGTTAGGTAGGTAAGCTTGTTTTATTAGGCTAAGGACATATGTGTTATTTGTCAAGTTTGAAAGGTGTATGTATAATGGGCCTTTCCTATATAAGGAGGCCAATGCTTGTTACGTATGATATGAATGAATGAAAGAAGTGCTTTGCCATAGTGTTTTCTCCCTTCCCTCTTCTCTCCATTTGTGAGATTTGAGTGTGTCACCCGGTGTGAGACCGTCCGGCGTGAGGCCGAGCTGTGTGAGATAGCAGTTATCTGTTCCCGTCCTGTTCGTGATATCGGAGTGCCGTCGATCTATTTTCACGTCGCCGCCGCGTCACTATGTTGCTTTGGTCATCCCAGTTTGAGATTTGTGCAGCCCCTGAGGTGTTAAGTTGGTGTCGTGGTGGTCGATTAGATGTCTTATTTGGAAGAATGCCCGAGCAAATTCAGGAGCAAACCTAGGATTTCCCTCTTGGTGAGCTACTGTTGATCGAGCTTGATTCTTCTCACCTTGTTTGGTGGCCTCTTTTCAAGGTAAGCCTTGGAAGTGCTATCTTGGTGAAGCCTTTGTCCTGTGTCTGCTTAAGGGTGGACAGTGTTAATTCTGAACCGGATTTGCCTTTGTTCGACAGTTGCTTGGCTTGTTGTGACTCCTCTGTGTTGATGATGTTGACATATGCTTTATTTCATTGGCAACACCTTGTTTTGACTGATTGGCAACTGTTTATGTTTTGATGAAATTGTTTTATCAGAATTGTTTTATCAGATTGTCTGTGTGTTCTATACATTTTCACAAGTCTACACATTGCACACAAACACAAGTCTACAAACGCAGCATGTCTATACATTGCATCGTGGCGTTTGTGCTCTAAGTCTATACACTGCATGGCGAGCCCAAAGTCTATACATTGCATTGGCTAAAGTCTGCACAACGTCCGTCTCATTTAGAGTCTAAGACAATGTCTATACACTGGACTTGAAGTGTGTACATTGAGCGTCTCATTGAGCGTCTCATGAAAGTCTATACAGTGGTTCAGACTAAGTGTGTACATCGTCTATCTTAGTTGAAGTCCATGCATTGCACTGCATTGGCTAAGTGTGTACATCGTCCGTCTTAGTTGAAGTCCATACACTGCATTGCATTGGCTAAAGTGTGTACATCGTCCGTCTCACTGGAAGTCTATACATTGGAAGTACATACATTGGATTGTAGCATGCACGAAGCTAAGTCCATACATTGGACTGTAGCATGCATCAGTGAAGTCTGTACAGCGTCATGCATTGTTCTTCATAAGTCCATACATTGGACTGTAGCACGCATCATTGAAGTCTATACATTGGCCTTAGCTTTCCAAAGTCCATACATTGCATGAGCATAGTCATGAAGTCTATACATTGCACTATGCATCATTCTTCAAGTCCATACACTGCACTGTAGATGCTCGAGGTGAAGTCTGTACATCCTTCATTGAACTTCCAAGTCTGTACATCGAGGTGAAGTCTGTACATCCTTCATTGAACTTCCAAGTCTATACATCGAGGTGAAGTCTGTACATCCATCAGTGAACTTCCAAGTCTGTACATCCACATGTTCAACTTCGAAGTCTGTACATTGGAAGTTTTACCTACGTTGCACTTGCAAGTCTGTACATCGGTAGCTTTACCGACGCTGCACTCGAAGTCTATACACTGATAGCTTTACCGTCGTTTCCCTTGGCAAGTCTATACATTGGAAGTCTATACACTCGACTACCTTGCCTTGATCAAGTCTGTACAGAGTTTCCTTGTTCAAGTCTGTACACCGCTCAGTTGGCAAGTCTATACATTGGAAGTCTATACATTCGCTGCCTTGCCTTGTTCAAGTCTGTACATCGCTTAGTTGGCAAGTCTATACATTGGAAGTCTATACATTCGCTGCCTTGCCTTGTTCAAGTCTGTACATTGCTCAGTTGGCAAGTCTATACATTGGAAGTCTATACATTCGCTGCCTTGCTTTGTTCAGGTCTGTACAGCCTTTCCTTTGGAAAGTCTATACATCGTGAAGTTTACACATTGGCTGTTGAATGATCTCCAAGTCTATACATCGTGCATCTTTTAGTTGAAGTCTGTATAGCCTTTGCTTCGCCAAAGTCTGTACATTGGTCTGCATTGCATTGCATGAAGTCTATACATTCATCTGCATTGCATTGATGAAGTCTATACATTGCACGAGCTGAAGCCTGCCTAAGTCCATACACTGGCTACTGTTCTTCAAAGTCTGCACATTGTTTGACGCTTCAGCAAGTATGTACAGCGGTTTCCTTCTTATATGAAGTCTGTAGATTGCATTCGAGTTCACAAGTCCATACAGTGAAGTCTATACAATGCATTTAGTCTTACAAGTCTGTACAGGGTTTATACTTAACCTGATAAGTCTATTTCGACTGTCTGACAGGGATTATTTACAGAGATTGGCGACTTGGCTCGTGATCCAAGGAGGACGAGGTGCTGTGATGGTGACATGTGGAAGTAGCCCATCACAGGATGCTGCCATGTGGATGGAATTGCCTCGGTTCTGGCGAATTCACTGGGCGGGAAATGTGGAAGCCACGCGCCCTTATCCACCTGCTGCTGGTATATATACAAGTCTTCGTCTTCAGATGAAGGTTGATCGATGAAGTGGGCAAAGTCTATACAGTGAGCAAAAAGTAGCAGAGAGCCACCGATCCACAGAGGAGAAGAAAAAGAAAGAAGAAAGAAAAACAGAGAAGAAGAGAAAGAGAGAAGAGATGAGTTGAGAGAGTGAGATTGAGAGAGCTTGTTCGAGAGGTTGTAAATCAGTCTCTTGGTTCAGATACCAGAGCTGATATGTTTGCTCATTGAGAGCTATTTCCCTTTCGGGTTTTCTTATTTTCATTTGCTTCTGTCTTTTGATTTCGATACTCTTGTTTCTTCAAGTTGTGAGGCAGCATTGCAGTGGAGGTCTCCACTGGACAGGTGAAGCTGTAATCCTCAGCAGGCGAGACTTGGTCTCGGACGGCTAAGCTGTATTGCCCAGCTGTTGTAGAGGATCTGTTCCTCTGGTCGGCAAGCTGTAAAGCCCAGCGAAGCTGTGTATCAGCGGTTGTAAGGCAAGCTGTGTTGCCCAGCTGTTCAAGCTATTAGTCAGCGGAATCCACACTCTAGTTGGAGTGTGGGGTGGACGTAGATCTTTGGATTGGAATCGAACCACCTTAAAATTGCTGCCTACTGTGTGTTTGCTTGTGGGTCTTGTGTTTTTCATTGTGCACCTTCGTGAAACTGCTTGTGTTCTACTGTGTGGCTGCATGTGTCGACCCTTTACATAGTGTTTCTTCATTTGGCTTAACTGCTATTTGCCTATATTCCGCATTGAACCTCTTACTGGTTTTAATTAGGCATTAGATCTATTCACCCCCCTCTAGATCCACACTTCGTGGAGATAGATTGTGTTCATCTAACATAACATGGCTTTGGACCCAGATTTTGTGTTTGGGAGCCGTTGTGCACCGTGTTCATTGTGCCGTGTTGGGCGGCTGTTGTGCTATGAAGGTTCAGTGATCGTTCCAGGACATGAGGATAAGCTGAGATTAACGTTCCTTTGTGCTTTGTGCTGAAGCTGGTGCTCTTCATGGTTTGCACTTTGGTGACTTGTGATCGGCTGTTAGCAGGATCGGTGCTCGAGGCGTGTTATGTTGCAATTCCGTGAATTGCGATGGCGTCGAGTGTGTGCTGTGATGCGGATGTCGAGTTGTCCTTGATGCCTGTGTGCGTGTGTTGAGCGTGCAGTGGAAGCGTGTGGGCTGACAACCCATGGTTCAGGATCGTGAAGTTGGCAGATTCTAGCTAGCCGAGAGATTGTTCTCCTCGGTGTATTGTCATCTTGGCTATGTGTGCCTTGATGTTGTTGGTTGCTGTGCCGTTTGCTGGAGACATTATGGTTGTTGGCACTGGTATATGTGAGGATTAGGAAAATCTATCGGCATACTTGCTGGTTGAGTACCCTTTCCTTCCTCTGTATTTTTCTTGGATGTGCTCTCGGGACGTGATCGTGGTCCTTGAGATACGTTTCCCAAGATTGTTATTATTCATGTTGCTGTTGTTGTGGGTCCTTGTTGGTAAGCTATTCGTGCCATGGCTTGTGCATGTTCACCGTGTGTTCAGCTATGATTGTGCCTTGATGTGACCCAGCTTGCAGTCGTGTTCCTTGGTTCTGTGTTCAGGACAGAGCCAGGATTCTGCAGGTGCTGTTGGTATTGTTGTTGTTGTTCGTTGGATGGTTGTGTTCAGCTTGGGAGAAGTCCCTATGAGTCTAATTTGGTATTATGTGGACCGAGGTCTTGTCAGTTGGTTTTGCTGTACTTTTCTATTATGATGGAGTTGGCATGCGACTCGAATCAGATGTAATGTCTGAGTGAGGACTGACTTGATTGTGCTCGTGGTCCAGTGATGTCGTTGGCATTCTGCGTGCCAGATTTGTTCTTCTAGGCACGGAAGCTGATGATGTCGAGCTGTCAGCTGAGGACTGTGTTTCCTTGGGTAAGCTGATGCTTGTTGTGTTTTCTGAGCGTGTTGTCGATAGCTATTTTCGTGGCATGAGTCATGTCTCTTTCCCCTGTGAGATGGAAGCGACCTTGCCTTGTTTCGGAGGTGTCGAACTTGTGTTCACTTGGGTGCCGTGCTCGTTCTGTGGATCGATTTGTCTTGAGATCCAGAGCGTGTACTTGTGATTGTGGTCTGGTAGTGTCCCTTTGAATTGTGTTTTCAAGATTTATGTTGCCGTGTTCTAGATGTTGGTGTTGGCTGATGCTCTGTAGCCAGTGTTTGGGTTTGTTCTTCCCTGCTTCTTCCTTGTTAGCTCCTTTAATTTCGAGGATGAAATTCCTGTAAGGGGGGAGGACTGTAAGACCTTGAGTCTTTCGGATCCTTATCGGAGAGTTTCAGATCGATTTTGTGGGTCCTGAGTTGTGTTTTACGATCCGCATGGATTTTTCTCTCGTACTAGTTACGGAACCTAGTGGAGAGTTTATTATTCAATTCATCGACTCGAGGACGCTACAGTTACGTTGCATTCTTTTCGAGGATCGTTTAGACTATTTTTCCATATTTTTCAGGATTAGTGCATTTTCGGACCAAAAATCAGATTTTACGAAAATTAGGAAATTCCTAATTTCCTTTTCTTTTTATTTATCTTTTCTCCTTCCTCTCTCCTCATTCTCAAGTCGTCTCTCTCTCTCCCGTTCTCTCTCCTCTTTCCCCCTCTGCTCTGGCTGCAGACGGAGGAGGCCCAGGGATGCTGTGGAGATGCCGTGGAGTTGACCTGGCGCGTGATGGGGCGAAGGATTGAGCGTGGCGTTGGCGCGATCCCTCAGTGGATTCATGTGGACGTCAAAAATGATGGTGACGATCATACGGCATGCACGTCTCAGCACTCGAGAGTGAGTTGAAGATGGGATGGCCGAACAAACCCCGTACCTCCTCTAAGCAGGATGAACATATATACTCGGCGTTCCACCACCCAACAAGAAGCCCTTCGGGCAGAAGAGATGGCCCCGGCTCTCCAGTCGGCATTTCCGAAGGCCGAATCAAAAGAAAATCAGGAATTCGAACACGTGTTCGGCACGCGCCGGAGATCACTCGAAGTTCCAAATCGAGATGTAGAGGCCCTGAACTAAACACCCCGGAGGCGGTGCATTACAGCTAAAGTAGCACGAGAGGACAAGCGTCCGTCCGAATAGCCGCGAAGCCAAGACGAAGTCTAAACCGGTGTGGCCTGCACTTAAACCGGCGTGCCCTTGCTTTGGCCTTAAACCGGCGCGCCCTTGCTTTGGCCTTAAACCAGCGCGCCCTTGCTTGGCCTTAAACCGGCGCGCCCTTCCATCAAGCTTTAAATCGGCGCACCCCCCTTGTGTGCTGCTAATCCGGCGCGCACAACTCTGCGCCGTTTTAAACAAAGGGCCATCCCATCCATACTCCGGTGCTCTGTTTCCTGATGAATCTCACGCGAAGTCCAGAGAGGAGAAGAACAGTGCATTCAATGCCCGTCCCATAGCCATTTAAAGACCGCGGAGCTGTGCACACCCCAACTCGACAGCGCAACGGTGGTAGCAGCAGAGGCCAGCAGTGACGGTGGCAGCAGCAGCAGATCTCCCGAAAGACCTGCGAACATCCTGTCCTCGGACGAATGATAGGGTACGGCTCGAACTAGCAGCAGCCAGCGCGACGAGTCGACTCCCGACACTGATGTGAATGAGGTAGAGGTGGCGGGAACCCTCCCCCCACTGGCCATTCTTCGAAGAAAACCCAACCCGCCCTATATATATGGGGAGCTTGTTACAGAGAAAAAAGGCTGGAACCCCCGGGGAGCGATTGATCAGAGGAGGCCACCCGAAGAGAAGGAGAGCTTCGTCCCCCGACGCCAGAAAGGTGAAGAAGAAGGGAGGGTCTGTGAGAGAAGAGAGGTGAGCCCTGGGGAGGGGGTAGAGCTTGTGCTCTGTTCCTCTCCCCCCCAATGAGTTTCAAGTCCTTCCCCTCCTCTGTGTTCTCCCTTTGCTCCGGGGTAGATCCCCTCATGTATCTCTTTTTCCCCTTTCCCTTGTGGATGAATAAAAGGAATGATTTTTGGTGAACATGTGTAGCGTTCTACTACTCTGAGCTCCTCCCCTTTCTCTCGATTTTCTTATCATCAAGGAACCTCGGAGGCCTGCCTCTCTGTGGCACTGCCTTCAGGGGAACCCATCGAAGGGATGCACACTCATGGCCTTTTATGGCATACATACGTCCATGTGGAACTTCCACAAAATCACCACCTGTAAGCTGCGGGAACTCTTAAAGGCTGGTCCTCGAGTCTCCACACGCACTTATGGGTTAACGGAGGCCTCACTCCAAGTTTTGAGGTTCACCCCGGAGCAATCTGTTTGGTGTTCCCCATTTTTCTCTGGCAAGCTTCAGTCCGGGGAGATGCTGCCCAAATTTTACCAGACGAAGAACACGTAAGAACAGACGACACGTAAGAACAGACGAACAAACTAAGCCTCTGAATCAAGCTAAATCTCTGAGTTTCTGCATAATAAACCCTTCAAGTAAGACATCCAAATACACGTACTTATTCACCTCAACAAATGATAAGAAGCACTCTATTGATTTAAAACATCAATTGAACAAACAATCTATCCATTTGATCAATCTGCAAGTGGAAGAAACAAGAACAGAAGCAAAAAGAATCAAATAGAATGAAATAAAACCCACAGAGCTTAACCCGTGCGCCTCTAATCCGGCGCGGGCTAATCCGGCGCGCTAACCCCCCGCGCCGATTTAACGCCAAACTCAAAACCACTCTTGAAATATTGGAATAAATAGTGCACCCCCATTCCTATTTGGAGCCCAAAACCGGCGCGGCTCCCCTTCTTTGCCTTAATCGGCGCCCCCCCCCCCCATTGTGCTTATTCCGACGCGCCATACTGTTCATTGGCCATTAACCGGCGCACTGAAGTCCCAGAGCGGTAAAGCTCCGAAGGGATAAAAGGAGTGAGTGTGGTACATTGAAGTCCCAGATAAAGCAATAAGCAATTAATATTTTATTGATCAGGTTTGCTAAAGTAGCAGAAATAAAATTACCTTTTCACTTAACAGTTTAAATTAACAGAGTCCAGTCCAAATAAAGGTAAGTACAGTTCAACAGAAAATAAAACGTACACTAAAGTCGGGGGAAGCCAGACGCAGAGAACGCTGGCAACGCTGGCAACCACGAACTGACGCACCACGTCACGAACCACCAGGAAGAAGAACGATCACACCTGAAAAGCAGGGGTGAGCCTCGTGTCACTGGCTCAGTAGGGGTCATGCAGATACCCACTGGAAACAACGTAGTAACATGCTAAACAATAATGCTAAACAGGAAAGTAGGAAAGACAGGAGCAACAACAGTAATTACAATAGTAAAGTTGTAAAAAATAGGAGTAAGAATAACAGAAGAAAAGGGTTAAGCCGTACTAACCAGAATCACGGCAGCCGATCAAACCATGGCCCTCTAAGCCACTCCAAACGGCAACAGAAAGGCGAATCCCGATCTCACCAAGTCCGGCATTACCGATCTGTCGACCAAGCACGAGCTCCATAGTTGAAGCCTACCAAAACAGGCAAAAGCTCTATAAAAGACATACTCAGTCAAAGACACGAACATACACGAGCTTACCATCGTGTACGCTACACAAGACTGGACCTCGAGTAGAGCCGCACATAGGCTACTTGGAAACCAATCACGAAAACACAAGTCACGTGAGTTATGCGTCGAGTGACAGGAGCACCTCCTCACTAGAGAAACAGCCAGATGCGTCCATTGACGTCTTACACTGCGCCACAAGTATCTCCCACACAACGGGAACGGTGGTAACTGAGACACTCACAAAACCAAGTACGAGGAACTACCGTACCAAGTACAAGGAGCAACGGTACCACGGAACTAGGAACAACGGTACCACAGTAACGAGTGACTAGTCAGGGTCACGCCCGTCGGCGCTCGTCCAAACACCCCTGACCACGTGTGCACAACACAAGCTCAATGCCTTGAGCCAGGCATCTAACTAGTTTTCTCCACCAGTAGGACGCTATCGCAAGGCTAGGGAGCCCACAGAAACTAGCTTACAAACCGCATATCGGGAACACGCCCCGCCACCACTCCTAGGTGGGCCGACACACAGGAAAGTGTCGTCAAGTTACGACTAGTGGAGGTTCACTAGACACAGAAACTCCAAAACATCAGTGATGAAGTACAGACAAGCAAAGCATGCACTGTCGCACGTACTATGAAACATAAGACACAAGACACGAGACACAAGGTAGCATACCAGACTACCACCAGACTCAGGACAGACAACTAGATCTACTGACACAACGATCCTTGAGTCATACGAGTCGGGGTCAAGATCGTCGCACAAAGCGGCAACAAGCCGCCAATCAATCTAATCCTTAAGCCAAATCACGAGAAAATGCCGATAAAGGAAACGGCATAGAATCACCTGATCCATGCCTTCGCATAACACAAACCATGGTAAGACAACACCTCAAGGCGTCCAAAACCCATGTCTCGATCCATACAGGACCATCGAGACACTCACAAGGTCATACGTCAACCACTGGATCACACCGCGTTGACCAGACACCAATCATGACTCTAAAAGTAGTACGGAACACTACTCAATGGCACTCCTCGGCCACCCCACAACATGGTCATCACCCTCATAGGAAATCCAAGATATCCACGGGGTAATGGGCAAACCACAAGGTAAGGCCAAGACAAATGGAGGCCAAATATCTAAAAAACACGGCTCTGGGAAGTAAATGGTCATATGCCAGGCCGCTAGGTAAACCAAGCAGTTAGCTAATGAGACGCTATCCTCACACAGAGAACTTAGACACTAGGCGGTCAAGAAGGAGCCGCACCAAGACAACCGGTTGATAAACAAGCTGTCTCACTGAGCTAAGTAGTCTAGGACATGGCCGCTTCACTTAGAGACTCAAAGGATTAAACCTCAAATCCATAGGGGCATGCGGTCTATCGCAGGGCCGCATAAGGACGGTAGCAGTCGTCCATATGACCGCTAGAACCGATCAACCCTGAACCGACATAAACCAGTCAAACATCCTAGCGGTCTCCCATAGGGCCGCAAGGGACGCATAGCGGTCAAGGCTAGGACCGCTAGCCGAACCGACATAAAACTATTGAACCGACATAAACAACGGTTAGCGGTCGTCTCTCAGACCGCCAATCCAAGCTTAGCGGTCTATCGCACGACCGCTAGCCAAACCGACACACACATCCCCCCCTTAGCGGTCTATCGAACGACCGCTGACAGGGAGTAGCGGTTGTCCACTAGACCACGAGCTAGAAGAAATGTTCTATCGCACGACCGTGAAGACCGGAACCGACTAACTATTCGAAAAGCAGAAACGGTCACCCAAGGACCGCTAAAGCCCTAAAAATGGTCTCTGGTAAGACCACTAAAGCGTCACGACGGGAAAAATAGGGGATTGGCCGAATCCGACCGTTCCACGCCCCGTTTGCTCCTAAACGAAGGGGAAATAACCCTAATGACCATATACGCCTTCCACAGATCGGAAGGGATCCAAACGACACCAAAAACACAAGAAATGGGCGATTCTACCAAATCGACCCAAAATGAGTCACGTGGGTTCCCGGGCTCACACCGGTCCCAAGTGACCACCAATCATAATGAAACCAGTGGAAATGGAATGCTGACATGCCAGGGATTGAAATAAAACTAATTAGGCTAGAAGCCGTCGCCGAGAAAGGCGAACACGTCTCACACCCCTCAAGGCATGCTTCACCCAAATCGAAGCCAAACCCGCTCGTTCTTGCACCATATTGCTCAAAATCACGGGGGAACGCAGTACAGGAGTAGGGCGTCCATCTCCCTACCTCCACCGAAGTTCTAGCGCGCCGAAGCGACTAAACGGTGCCGAAATCGATCAAACAGACTGAACACATTGGCTTTCAATCCACCGAGGGATCACGCCAATGCCACGCTCAATCCTTTGCCCCATCACGTGCCAGACCACCTCCACGACGTCCCTGCCTCTCCTCACCACGGTCGCGCACCCCGCAAAGAGAGGAGAAGAAAGGAGAGAGAACGAGAGAGAGGAAGTGAGCGACGTGAGGAGAGAGGAAGGAGAAAAGAAGAAGAAATAGAAAAGGAAAATAAGATTTTCCTAATTTTCGTGAAATCCGATTTTTGGTCCCAAAATACACTATTTCAGAAAAATACGGAACAATAGTCGAAACGATCCTCGGAAAGAATGCAACGCTACTGTAGCGTCCTCGAGTCGATGAATTGAACAATAAACTCACCACTGGGTTCCGTAACTTGTACGAGAGAAAAATCCACGCGGATCGTAAAACACAACTCAGGACCTACAAAAGCGATCCGAAAGCTCTCCGATAAGGATCCAAAAGACTCAGGGTCTTACACTAACGGACTGGTCGAGAATGCCAACAAAAGTATCCTCAAAGGAATTGAAACTAGGCTCGGCAAAGCTAAGGGTAATTGTCTTGAGGAATTGCCTAGCGTACTGTGGTCGTACCGAACTACTCTGAGAACTGCAACATGTGAAACTCCATTTCATCTAGTATATGGTACAGAGGCTATGATTCCACTGGAGATCGGTAGCCCTTCTCTTCGGATTATCAACTTCTCGCCCTGGCTAAATGAACATAAGTTGCTAGAGAACTTGGACCTGGCAGACGAAGTACGTAAAACTGTGAGAATCCGAGCTACAGAGTACCAGCGTCGCATGACTCGCTACTACAACACCCGGGTCCGAGATAGACAATTTCAACCGGGAGATTTCGTTCTAAGAAAAGCCGAAGCCTCTCGACCACTAGAGGCGGTCGAAACTGGCCCCTATTTGGGAAGGCCTTTATCGAGTGGTCGAGACGCTCAAGAAAGTAGCTTACCGACTATCTACCATGTAATGGAAACCAATTCCTCGGACTTGGATTGCCACGGCGTTACGAAAATTCCATTTCTGAGCCTTTCCATACATGTAAGAAATCGAGTAAGAAAGCAATTCTCATTTTATTGCACTAACATTTTGTGTACATCAGATAGGCCGCAGCCAGTACAATATGTGTATAAAAAAGAGACAAACAAAGATACATCAGGGACTGATAGCTCTGAGCGAACAGGGTTAGCAGCCTCAAACGAAGCCACTGACTCCACCAAGTTTGGAAACTGGCTCAGGTAGTAAGGCAACCGACCTAGTCTGCTCGGGTAGGTGGCGCCACCTACGGGTGGGGGGCATTCAATAGCAAGCATAAGCTAGATATATAGAATAGCTCCCCTATATCGGGGATAGGATAGGGACATCGCCTGTAACTCATAGACAGAGTGCGGCTCACAAGGCACAATTAAGGGAGATGTTCATGCGTAGAGAGGACATCGCATAGAATATGTGCAGAGCGTAAGCCACGATCTACACCCGAGGCTACTTCTCTATAGTGTGATAGTGCAAGTATGTGAGCAGCGAGCCCTAGACATAGGGATACGCAGATGTTCTAAATAACACTAGAGTATTGCTCTAGCGTCTACACATAAAGCTGGGGTTCTCAATTTCCGGTAGCTTCGCACAACCCCCTTAGCTTATTCCTAGCTCCGGACTTCTCCATTCGACGCGAGTCTCCTCATATATCTCAATGGGGATTCCCGGCTACCAGGATTCATCCTTTATAGCAATTTTATTACGGACTTCACCGTTCGGCCTGAGTCTCCTCATGTGTCTCAATAGGAATTCCCGGCTACTAAGATTCATCCTTTATAGCAATTTTATTACGGACTTCACCGTTCTGCGCGAGTCTCCTCATGTGTCTCAATGGGGATTCCCGGCTACTAAGATTCATCCTTTATAGTGATTTTATTGCAGACTTCACCGTTCGGCACGAGTCTCCTCATGTGTCTCAATGGAGATTCCCGGCTACTAGGATTCATTCTTTTATAGCAATTTTATTGCGAATTTCACCGTTCGGCGTGAATCTCCTCATGTGTCTCAATGGGGATTCCCGGCTACTAGGATTCATCCTATCAATTTTTTCTCTTTTTTCTTTTTTTTTTGGGGGGAGGCAGCTTTTTTTTCTCATGATTATCCCTCGTGTGGGTGCAGAAGTTCAAGCACACATATAGTGTTAGGAAGAACCTTCTAGCATCCCTATGATAAGAGACCGCTGAATACATAGTGGTGCAAAGTGTGGGAGTTTTGCTTTGGGTGTATCTCACGAGTTGCGTTAGTGACACAGCTATGACTTTTCCACTGGACGCATGCACTCAGCCAATATTGACTTTTCATCCCTTAGTGTATGTCGTGGCGCATACATGCTTAGAATCGGGCAGCTTTATTTAGCAAGGAAATGTGGTCCTAGGAAATTGAATGAGGTGTATTATCTTATAATATAAACAAGCATGCAAGCAGGGCCAACAAACACCCAAAATTTGAAAGCATGCAATTTTTTCTCCTTTTTCCTTTTCTTTTTATATATATATTTTTTATTTTATATGTATGCATATATGTATATGTCACTATATATCTATTTATTTGTTCAAGCGTCTAATGCGAATACCTGCAGGTTAGTTATTCAAAAGCAAGCAGAATTGATAACAAAACAATGGAAAGGGCTTTATGTAGCAAGTCTCGACAGGATGAAAGGGGTTGGCACTGGCTGACGAGAGCCGTTTTATTCAGATGATGAACATGGATTAAAATGGAGTGGTAGGCCTCAACAGTGTGTCTTGGCCAGGAACGGACAACGGGTTTGACAGGGAGTCTAACTCGAATATAGAAAGTGGACTACAGAAGCCGACGGTTGGCAAGGGAAGCGGGCTATGACAACCGAAAGGTAACATGGAAAGCAGGCTGTAAAAGCCACGAGATAATAGGAGAATAGGATATGAAGACCTAGCGGTAGCAGGAAAGCAGGCTTCAAGGAGAGCCCAATTCATTGAGTTGTAGCAATCATCACGGTGGGGCATGATGGTCATTGTTTGAAGTAGGCTTAAGCCAAAAGGGTAGCGAGATAATGGGCTTTTGGCAGTATGTCAAGGCTGAGAGATACACGGATAGTGAAAAATGCCAGGCTAGTAGGTCACATGGACCCGGAGATACTGAGATAGTAGGCTGTACAAGCCAAGATAGCAGGATAGTAGGCCGTAAAAGCCAGGATAGCAGGCCTCGAGGGCCAGGGACAGCAGGCTATAAGAGCCAGGACAACATGTTGTGGAAGCCAAGAATAGCAGGCTACGAGAGCCAGAGACAGCAGGCTATAAGAGCCAGGACAGCATGCTGTATAAGCCAGGACTAGCATGCTATGAGTGTAACGACCCGAGATTCAAACACCGGGAAGGCCCGATAGCCCGAATCTCGAACTGCCACCCACGAGCCCGAAGACTCGGATGGGTTGAAAGGATGGTGTGGAGATACACAAGAATCTAAAATAATTACAGAGCTACGCAGATTAAATGAATTAAGCAGGAAGCAATTAATGATATTAATTAAATTACATGGTCCACAATAATAATAGCAGTTAAAATATAACAGTAGTCCACAACTAGTATAGTCCAAAGAGAAAAGTACAATTACGCGGGGCATACCCCGGAACTGGTAACTGGCAACTAACCCTGGGCACCTGAACCACGTGGAGCCTCAGAAGCGCTCCCCTGAAGTTGCGTCTCACCTAAAACATGGAAAACACGCAGGGGATGAGCCTCAAAACACAAGGCTCAGTAGGGATCATCCGGTCCCCACCTCGCAAACTGAGAAACCGCGCGAAAAGTAATTACAAGCTACTACGACGGATAGTACCGAACACCCGGCATAAAAACTGAGACAACTCGTAAAAAGCCAAAGAGCCACTACCACACAAAGACAGGAGTACCAACCCACTAGAAGCAAGGCCGGATGGGTCCACTGACGGCTTAAACCGCGCCTCGGGTGCCTGTTGGCACTCAAAATATGATCCTTCGGCGACCAAGCCGCAAAGATGAATGATACGGCCCACTGAAGCACAGAAGCCGATGAAGATCAACTTACTGGAGGCTCCTCAAGCTGCCAGAGCCCCGAGTCACCTGGAAGTGAACACCGGGGGCTTCACCTCAGGAGAGTCGAGATGAATCCACAACCAACCAGCAGTGCGACCAAGCCTGCCTAATGATCCGGCATCGACTCTGTCGTGCCGCTACCCTACATCCATCGCCCGACCAAGGACAACGGTCTACCCGGTGACTCTCCTGAGGAGGAAGAACATCCTCGGCCGTCCACAACAAGGGGCCGAAGGTTCTGTCAGTAGAAGGCCCCGATCACCCGACACGGATTCGACTTCTCGCCATAATGGGCCCATTAGTGGCCGATTGGTCGCCATTCAAGGTGGAATTATCCCGGATGCAATAACGTCCCGTAAGGAAGCTTCCAGCACGAGTCCGTCTGAACCAGAAGCACAGATCATAGTGTCGAAGGCCGTACCGACAGGAGACCCGTATGCTCGGGCCAAACACACACAAAGTTCCGAGCAAGGTCTTTCACCGCGCAGAGAGCTTTGTCAACACCCGCGAGGGTTTTTCAAGAACCAGGGCGAGAGGAACAGTCAACGGGAGCCTCCGGAACCATCCCCGGGCCCATCGGCTAACCCGCGTCGAGCGAACAAGCTAAAACGGCGCACAAAGGGACGTCGACGCCCCTTAATATGGCGCCGCCAAATCCGGCGCGCCAATTCCAATTGGGGACATGTTCCCCGGTGCCATTGAATCTGGCGCGCCTCTTGCCATGGTGCCGGATTAATGAAGGCTACATATACACCGTGGCTTCGAAACAAAAAGGAAGAGGAGAACGAACGAAGAGAAAGAAAAAAAAGAGAAGAGAATAGAAGAGAGCCAATACGAAGGGAGAGAGACCGCTCGTTCGAGAGAGAAAAGCCTTGGGGGAGAAGTAGGGTTTCCACTGAGGGTTCTCGCCGCCGTCTTCCTCGTCTACTCGTCTGGGTATCTCCAGAGCCGGAGAAGAGAAGCCTGTGGTCCGATACTCTGTTCTGGAGAAAGGGTTTAGGTGGGTTTCCGTGTTTTTTTCTCCGGTCGATTCCCCCTTTCTTCTTTGTTTCCTTCTCCTGATATAATGTAAGTGAGAGGGGGGAGGGGCGATGATATGAGCCTGACCTCCCCCCCTCACCATTATCGCTGCTCCTTCTCTTCACCTGTAACGCTCTTCTCTTGTTAATGTAAACGACGCCCGAGCGACAACGCCGGCACCGGAACGTATGCTGTGTATATCTATCTATCGTTCATTGAATGAATGGAATGCGATTGTGCCTGATGCCGTATCTATCTTCCATGCTCTCTCTAATTTCTTCTCAAATGTCCATTTAATGGTTTCCCGACGTGCATAGTTCCTGGATCCGTTTTCCCGACGCTGGATATGCCCTTGGGCTACATGAACCGTTCTTCCCCCCTCCCCGGGGTTTCTCTCTCTCTATTCCAATGCAATGGTCGAGCTCTGTACAACGAGTGCTACGGGTTTTGTGGTTGGAGACACACTTATGTGCGTATCTCCGCCCACCCCCTGTCTAGGGATCAACCCCTTCCCCTTCCCTGTGCCCTTCCTCATGGGCCAGAGGGGAGGGGAAGATCGCTTCTAACATCCCCGTTCGTCCTGTGCCGAGCCCCTGTTGGTTTTTGCGAACATGATATATATCCCCTCCCCAGATCCGTATGCTAATCATATAACATGTAAGTGTAACTCATTCAGCCCGTGGGCTTCACTGTTCTAATATACGTCTAACAAATCATTTATCCATTTGTCGTCGAACGATGTCATATGCCGCTCTTTCCACTCCGTTCGCATTTCAACATCCGGGAGTCTGCTCTGTAGCATTGCTCCAATACCCGGGGAGGGGAATATTCTGCCAATCTTCCACAACTAGCCACTCGGTCGACAGGGGCTTATCCATTGATGATGAGTATCACTTCAGGCCATTGAGTGCACAGTAATGGGGCTAAGCCCTACAGTTCAAATCCATGGTCCTTAATGGACTTCGTGGTGGCCGTGGGTTGTGTGCCCCTTGTAGGCTTGCCCTCGGGGTTTCCTTCCCTCTATCGGTCGTCCCGATTTGAGCGTTGTGTCGACTCGGGTCGCGTGCCCCTCGCAGGCTAGCCCTCGGGGTTTTCGCTCCCATAATGAGTCACCTCATTCGTTCACTCTCGCCTACGGACTTGGTGCCCCTAGCAGGCTAGGCCTCGGGGTTTTCTTTTCCGTTCGGGTTCGTCGGCCGCCGTTGCGCCACCCGGCTCTTAGGGGTTGCTCCGCCATGTGAGTATTCCCCGCTTCTCCCCGACAATCCTTTGGGATGGGGAGATGCTGCTGAAATTTTGGCTCGAAGGAGTCTGACTCGGAATAATCACCGCGCTCGAATGTGAACCTCGCGCGAGCCTGTGACTCGGCTCCCGGATGCCCCGGGGCCGATCCTTTGAATAAATAACTTAAATAAACTTTCAAAGTTTCCTAAAGTATTTTAATAAACCCAAGAAAAATGAATAAAACCTCGGTTTCCGTGAGATCGGGTTAAACCGGCGCCGTTTGCATACGGCGCGCCTTAAAACGGCGCGCCCTTCCCGGCGCGCCCCAAATGGGTCACGCCGTTTTAACCTCTTCATTCACCTACGGTCCCCACGCCATTCTAAGTCTTGTACCTACGTTTTCTAGCGCCGTTTCTAATCGTTACACTGTCTAATCCCTGGCTCGCCCCCGGGGCAATCCTGATCTCCCATGGTCGAGATTGGCAACCCTAATTAGCAGTAGATTGAATAAGGCAAGGGCTGTTCACACCCCGAATAACCTTTCTATCAGGTTGGCTATCATGTGTATTAGCTCTTTGCTTTCGTTATCACCCTTGTGTTACCTTTTTCCCCTTTGGCGGGGATTAATAAATGTGATTGAGCTCTGTTCGTTTTCATAACTCTATTACCATGCTTAGCACAGTCATGGGCATCATGCATGCATGTTTGCATAGACCCTCGAGTATATCAAATGGCGTTGACAGAAGGCCGGGTTATGCCCGATCGGAAGTCTCCGCTACGCGCAATGGTGGTCTTCGGACCTACGTCCTCCGCCCTGTATCGAGGGTCATTGATTTAATAAACCATGCCTCTCTTGCATGATAGATAGATGCATCTCACGTGATCTTGTCATGTTCATAACATCGCACCTTTTATTCCGGCGTCGACAGCCCGCTATCTCGGCAATTAATCAAAGGTTTTCCCTCCTCGTGGGGGATGTAATTAACGTCATGACCTTTATGGTATGACGGACTGCTGGTCCCGACCGAACCTCACTCTCGCCCGATACGGGACAAGATGAGCGCATAATAAACTTGTCACGTACGTGACTGGCACGCCCGCGCAGTCAATCAATCAATTAATTGCCAATCAGTTAATTGGTTGATCGACACGTGAAATAAACTAACAAACAGAATAGATGTCCCGTCCCATACAGTCAGGGACCTACTTAATAAGATACCCCCGGGTAGATCATCGTCCCGAGCAAAGACGATCGCAAACAGTCTGGCATGCCCGGTGGGACCAGTGTCACCTTTCATCTCTTTGCCGAGATACTTGGGCTTCGAGGCCCTCTCAAAGGCTGCTGATCGTTGGCTTGTTTGTCTTTACAGGCGAACGATGACAACGACTAGATTGACTGGCGTAGGTTTTGGCCCGTCGATCATCGCGGGGCATGCACAAGGGTTCCTGGCGATGCCCATGGAGTTCGGCAGCTTCCCTGCTGCCGTTGGCTTCCCCAACTTCTTGGGGTTGGCCTTCCTGGACATGCTGGAAATCGAAGCCCCGGAACCTGTCGAGGAAGCTGTGGGGAAGGTGGAGCCTCTGAAGGCTCGTTGCTGCAACGACTCATCCAAGAGTCCGGCCCCAGCCGCTAGCTGTCTGGTGCACCACGCCATACGTGGGGCCCGCCCCAATATTGTCAACAAGCACCCTGGAGAACGTCAACGTCGGCAAGTCCAAAGGAGT
Source organism: Amorphophallus konjac (assembly GCA_022559845.1). Classification (NCBI taxonomy): domain Eukaryota; kingdom Viridiplantae; phylum Streptophyta; class Magnoliopsida; order Alismatales; family Araceae; genus Amorphophallus; species Amorphophallus konjac. The sequence continues at coordinate 334,275,678 of CM040126.1, read as the reverse complement.
GCTGGTGTGATTACCGGGACTCTATCTCAGTCTGGCAAGTCCATGATGGTGGGTGGCATGCGCGTCTTCCTCAACGGACGCAACACACGGATGGTTCTGGACCGAGTCATCCCCACCATCCCTGTCCACAACACATACCAGGCCCTCGCTGGAAGGAGGGCAGAAAGAGAAGAAATCGGCCACTATGGCCAAGGAAGGTCGACCCCCAGGCCGAGAAAGTTCAAACAGGTGTGGGTTCCCAAGCGGGCCCAACCTGTCCGTCAGCTGGTACCTATCTGCCGCCGTCCTGTGTACGACGGGGCGGAGGCGAGAAGAGAAAGGGGCCTGGCCCCGAAAGAAGAAGAAGTGGTTGCGGATCCTCCGCGCCGCAGAAGTTTCTGGGCTGCTGCCCGTCAAGCCAACGTCCCAGCTGCGGGACGAAGATTCCAACAACCTGCCGATAGAGCTCGGCTAGCTTATATCCCTCCTGCGGGAGGTCGACAATCATCCCCCGTGTTACATCAAGAGCGGGGTCAAGAAGAGATGACCTGTCTGGTCAGAAACTATTTTCGAGGGTAGGCAACCCCTCGCATGGGCAATAGCGACTGATGCAAGCAGCCGCCGCCAATAAAGACTACTGCCCGTCAATGGCAAATGAAGAAGAGGTAGGAGAAAGAATGATGGTGTCGTCGGTCGACGACAATGGATATGACAACGGCTTCGAGATCGAAGCCGATGAAGCCATCCCCAAGCAGGAAGAAACAAGAAGAACTTCTGTGTTCGAGAGGCTGACCTTCCCGCATCAAGCTAAAAGGAGGGTCCATCGACAAAGGAGAAGGATGCAGGTCTTCACCTGCAACATGGCTGGTATATCCAATCGATATGGGGGGCTCCCCGAAGATCCCTGAGAATTGGCTCAGTTGGCCGCAAGGCCAGGGCTTAGCACTCGGAGGACAGAAGCAGCAAGGGAGCTCCTGATGATGACTAAAGGAAAACAACCCCAGGTCTACCACCAGTGGGATGATAAGGCCCCCGTCCTGACCGCCAATGTGGTGACGGCAGAGGAAGAAGACGACGTCCCCCTCGACATCCTGCCCGAGGGTACGTCCAGGGAGACAGCACAAGTTATCCCCACTACAGCCACTATAGACCCATCAGTCTTGATATTACTTCAGAAATATCAGCAAGAGATAGACTTGCTGAAGAAGCAGCTGATGGAGAAAACTGAACAGCCCTCAGCGTCCAAGCCACCCGAAGTCCAGGGTGAATCATCCCGGGCAGCGGTCCGTCATGACGGCCCTCCACCGCTCTACACACTGCCTCAGTCGTCAGAACCAAGTATGGTGACAATGCAACAGCGGCCACCACAGCTCCAGCCGCTGCTACCACCGGCGCTCCCTCAAGTGCACCAGACACCCCCGCTGCCGCGTCCTCCACAGGCAACCACCCTGGTCACCCCGTACCTGCAGCCGGCACACTTCTACCCAGAGCCAGTTGACCCTGCAGTCATGAATCGGATGATGGTGGAACGAATGATCGAGCTGAAGCTCGCAGAAAGTGGTGAAGGCAACTACGTCGCGTTTGATGCATACCGGGTGCCATACCCGCAACACCATGCTGCTAAGCGGCTTCCCCCGGGAATCAACAAGCCGCCCAAGTTTGACAAATTCAATGGGAAGGGATCCCCGAGAGAACACATTGCCTATTATATGACTGTCATGGGCGACTTGGCCACCGACAAGTCATACTTGCTAAAATTCTTCGGGTCCTCGCTGACGAGGCTCGCATTTGAATGGTATTCTAGCCTCTCGGCCGGGTCGATCAACGACTGGCCGAATATGAAGAAGAAGTTCAGAGAAAGATTCCATGTTACAGAGAGGGAGGTCACAGTGGCCGAACTCTACTCAACAAAGCAGAGGGCCGATGAGATAGCCCTCGATTATATCAAGAGGTGGAGGAACCTTGGCATGAGGTGTAAGCGGCCCTCGCATCAGGAGGACGCTGTGCAAATATGCAAATAGAATCTCAGAAGGGAGGTTCTGGAAAAGATGATCAGAATGGAAATACGATCGTTCGATCGATTGAACAATGTCGTGGCCGAGGTGGAAGCTTTTCTGGCCAGACCTACCCCTACATCTGCTGCCGGCACGACCCAGAAGGGCAAGGCGGTGGAGCAGCGCCCGTCGCCTAAAGAAGCGAACGCTCTTGACATAAAGGCGTTCGAACAATAGACAAGTGAAGGCAAGAAGGGAGTCACCCCACAGCCTGCAGAAGCCCCAGACGGCAAAGAAGGTCCTTCGCTGAGGGACAAGATGAAGAAGGCCTATTCCTTTCCAAAGGACAAGACCCGGGTTCTGTTCGACTGGGTAACGGAATATAGCATGGTCACCCTGCCAGAGCCAAGGAGGCCGGAGGACTTAAAGAGAAAAGACAGTCCAAGATTCTGCCCCTACCACCAGATGTTGGGGCATCCAATCGAAGACTGCTATGTTTTCAAGGACATCATCGAAGGGATGGTGAAGAAGAATGAAATTGAGCTGGGAGAGTACAAAGTGGACCCTCCTCAGCCACATGAAGCCCCTCGGAGGAGGGCAGGAGTCAACATGATCTCCCTATACCAGGCACTGCCCGAGGAGATCTCTGAAACAAGCACGTGGAGCACCTATGAAGCTCATTTCTTGGAGCCCGTGAAAGAACAGCAGGGATGGCAGCATGTCCCTGTGAAGCACAAGAAAAAGAGGGCACCTCGCCCAAAAGAGGGAACACATATCCGTGGTGTCACACCCCGGCCTGCTCCGCCAGTGGTAGCGCCCGTATGGGTCACTCCACCTACAACTGTTAGGATACCTACACATAATCGGAGGAGACAAACTCCGCTGCCAGTGGTTAAAGAGACCAATCCTAGGGTCCTTCGACTGTAAAACCTCATTAAGGGGCTGGACGAATACGTGCAGCCCAAACTGAAGCCCTTGCTGGTGCGGGACCACGTCCCGTGGCAAGAACTAGAGCAGCTCTCACTTGAACAAAAGGAGGAAGCTGAAGAGGCACCCGACAGAAAGGGCAGTCTATTCTGGGGGCACCCGCCCGCAGAAGCAAAAATGAAGAAGAAACAAAAGAAGAAGAAAAGGAAGGCCGCTGAGGCCGATAAAGTGCAGGTTGTTTCCTGTCATACTCTATCAGCACTCTTCAACCTGCCCGAAGAGGAGGAAGAAGAGGAAATTTGTTTCACACCCCATGCTGGGGGAGGCAAGGCGGAGGCTGCAACTGCTGCACATGCCACTCGGTCAAGCCGAAAATGGGGGCGCCAGCCGCCACCCAATCACAACATCGTGTTCAGAGGGGAGCAACCCTACAAGACACCTCCGCCGGAGGTCAAGGGAGTCCAAATCCCTCCTCCGTCAGGCCTATATAACAAGAGTGGGGGCAAGGGGGTCCCTTTATTTCTTGAATTCATGAAGATGTCCAAGGGGAAGCAGCCTTGCCAGGAGGCCAACCCTACACCCAGGGCCGTTCACCCGCAGCTAGCACAATCTGCCGAAGATCCAAACGCAGATGGAGCTTGCCCCGCAGTAGCTGACAAAGAAAACCCAGGAGTCGGTACCAGCCAGAAGGGCGTCGAATCTAAGGAAGATGAAGCAGGTCCCTCAGGTCCTGCAAATCAAAACTCCCCCAAGCCCATATGGGCTGAAGAGATGAAGCTCTCCAATGTCCGAGTTGGGAGCCGAATAATGAAGCTACTCAAGAAGCTCCCTGCTCGATTTACAATCTGGGAGATCCTTTCTTTGAGTGAAGAGACTAGACAGGCGATTGTTACTGCTCTCCAGACGCCTGCTCATTTTGAGACATGTCTGGCTGAAGCAATACCGGAGGCTAGCATGACCTTTACTCCAGACGATATGCTACTGCCCACCATCAGCCACAACAGGCCGCTGTATATGAAGGGGCACCTGAATGGAAGGGAGCTGAACAGGATTCTGGTTGACCCCGGTGCAGCGGTCAACATCCTGCCTTATAGAATATATGAGAGGCACCACTTTAACGTGCATCTCAAGAAAGTCGGAGATATGTGTATCGCCGGCTTCAATCAAAAATGTGAAGTGTCAATGGGAGTGGCAGAGTTCACCCTCACCTTAGCAAATTTCACTACGACGGTGCAGTTTCATGTCATTGACTCCCGCACCTCGTACAAAGCACTGCTCGGCCGCCCATGGCTGCATGAAAATATGGTGGTGCCCTCCACGCTCCACCAATGCATCAAGTACAGTCTCCAAGGGAAAGAGGAGAGGATATTTGTAGACCCCCACCCATTCGAGGTGTTTGAATGTCATTTGGCGGATGCCAACCTATATACAGGGCCTTCCCAGAAGACCTCTGAAGCTAAGACCCCTGCGGGGGCATCAAGAAGCACATCCGGCAGCAGTTGGTATCCACCACCGCCGCGCGGATATGTTAATCCCAAGGTGGTCTTCCATATCACATCATCCGGAGACGTGGGCAGAACAGCACCCCCAATATTATACCCTGAATCTAATGAAGTGCGGGTCGCTCGGCGGTACAATCATATTGAAATCCCGGATGGTCTTACCAAGCCAACTCCCGGCCTTGATAACCCTACTGTCGAGCCTTTCAAAACTTGGGAGGTGACACATGAAGATTGACCTAGCAGCTTGTTCTATACGGCTGAAGAGCACCATACTCGGGAAGACACAGACTGCAGCCTCCCCAAAGATATAAGCAACCCGCCGGTTCCCGTCCAGGGTCTGGCATTTACAACGGATCGGATGGCCAGGATGTTTCAGAAGCAGCACATCCCCCCCCGATCAGTCTCAAAAGCGCAAGGAAGCTTTCCAGAAAATGTGGTATCTCACAAATCTGGATAAGGAAATGAGACGTGTCTCTCAACATCCGGGGTTGGGCTTCACCCTGGAAGAATATTATTACAGTGGGCGATACGAGGTGGGCACCATCTCCGCCTTCTATCCTGCTGAAGATGGCCCGCTGGGGGCAACTTTTGATGAATACCTGGCGGAAGCTGAGCATGTTGAACTGGCTCAACCCGGAAATCAAGAAGCAGAGACCATGACTTCCTGCCGATGCTGGGAACAGGTCTACCCTGAAGAGGCGGCCCTTCAAGCTAAATTTGATACGGCTAGCAGCAGTGAAGCCGAAGATACTGAAGAAGCAGGAATTTCTCCCTCCAGTGGAGTCCCACTGATGGTAACTTCAACACCCCTCCTACCAATCAAGGAAGCCTCGGTCGACTCCGATCAAGGGGAACAAGCCACCAGGAAAGAAAAAGCCACTTCTACGGAAGATACAACTGCCCCAGAAGGTGAGACCTCCTCAACTTCCGCTACAAAATCGGGGTGCTGTCCAAGCCCGGAAATAAACAACTACCAGCCTATCACGGTTGCAACCTCATCTACAAGAACTGAAGCTGCTCTTTCGCCCTTAGGAGCTGCAACGGCAGTGGAGTTGCTAATGGAGCAATCCGCGCAGTCGCTAGCACAAGAAACAGAGAATCCTCAAAAAGCTCTGGTGGTGTCTGACGAGGAAGTCGAAGTACTCGACCCTCAAGATGGTGTTCCAGACTTCGTTGACCTCCAACTGGCACCTCTGGAGATAGAAGACGGAGGCCAAGCCACAGTCGATGAACTGATAGAAGTCAACTTGGGAAATGAGGAGGACCCTAGGCCTACCTTCCTCAGTGCCTAGCTATCCCTAGAAGAACGGGAGTTGTACATCCAGTTGCTGCTAGAGTACCGGGATTTCTTCGCCTGGACTTACAAAGAAATGCCAGGTCTAAATTGTTAGTGTTGGTGTGCTACAGGCCAATTTCGGGTCGGGTAGGCCCAATAGTTGTACGATCTTGTTCATTAATAAAGTGGTGTTTGAGCGTAAATATGCGATTGTGTTACTTTACGTTGTCCCTAGGATATGTGGTTGTAAAGTCAGCTCGAGATGGGATCTCGAACATGAGATTGACTTTACATGTACACATACCTTAAACTGTTCCTGGTTGGAGGGTAATCACTCGGGGACTTTGATTACCTATTAAACCAGTACACATGATGTGTCAGTGACCAGTCTCATGGTCATTGGTGCGGGGCACCAACACATATGTGTAGGTGTATGTCCTTGGAGGATGTGCACTGAACTGATCCGCTATTGGATCTTCAGATGGTTGATTATACCTAATGTCAACTGAAGATCCAACGGTCACAGTAGCATCGTTGGTCCTTTGACCTGAGACATTGATCGGATCTTACACGAGGACTGGAATGGTTTAATTACTTAGCTAAGTGACTTTAACCATAAGTCATGAGTTGCCGAGTCATTAACCACTCCAGGATACGTGTGAAGATCCTCAATGGTCAAGAGGGGATCGCTCACTGTCGGGTATATATCAGACAGTTAATGGGTCATGACATTGACGCTCCGTTAAATCCCTGGCCAGGGTCGTGTGAGTTCGTTTAGAACGGACGTCATACACTTTAAGGAGGTCATAGTCAAATGGCACGATCATGGGGTTTGACAGATACCGTACCCTCGATCGTACCAGACTCATAGAAGGAGCGAGGGATTATATCGATGCGGTAACTGTGGACTTACAGGTACCAGACATGCTGGTTTAAACCCTGCGTCATCTAGGATCACGCGGATTTGCTTGACCCAACGTGATCGAAGGTTCGGAATGAATTAAACTATTATTCGGCTCTTGTAGAAGCGAATAATATGTTTAATTTACTTCTAATTGGGAATTAGAAGTTAATGGGCCTTAAACTAGAGTGACTATGGGCCTAGAGGATCACACACAATGGATTCTTGGGTGACGGATAATTATTATACAAGTGTATGTATTATTTCCATTTAATTCCTTTTGGAAAGGAGTGTAAACGGAGTTTAATACATATGTATAATATGAGAAAGGACATATATACAGTTTTGGTCTTTTAGAACCCTTTTCTAATAAACCTAAACTCTATATATAGCCATCTACGTGAGTTCATTCGAACTCTTGGCTTCTCCCTTCCAACCCCCCTTAATGCTAATCAAGCATTAAGCATTAAGGAGAGGATTAGCCTCCCCCTTTCTCCCCCTTGCTCTCTCTCTCTCCAGAAGGTGTTAGAGCCGGGGAAAGTTGTGCCGGGGAGGTACCGTCGCTGCGCAAGGGTCCGTGTGGATCTGCTCTAGAGGCCGTACAGCTGTGCGGTTCGGTTTCTCTGCATCGGGCTTAGCGGACAGCGTCGTTCCGCGCAAGGTGAAACACGCAACCCGTAATTAGGGTATTAGAAACACCGATTAGAGCATAGATTAAGCTTTCCACAATACCGGGATCGGGCAAATTAAATTTTTGTTATCCGCTGCGTCGTCCGTAGGTGCTGTGCGAAACCTTACAGTGGTATCAGAGCCAGGTTCGCGCTCTGGTCGGTGTTTTTATCGCCGTTTAGAACCATGTTTTAGGGGCATTGAAAATCTTCAATTATAATTTGTAGAAAGAGATTTAAAGATCTCTGTTCTTCCTGGACGATGAACATCTAAACAGCAATTTTTTTTAAAAAAAATAAAAAATAAAAAAAAAGATTTTTTTGGGCTTCCCGCCGGGCGCACTGCGCCTCTGGGCGCAGTGCGCCGGCGGGCGCACCCCCGTGGGCGGGCGCCGCCCACGCGGGGCGTCCGCTTGGCGGGCGCCCGCCCGCGGGCGCCGCCCACGCGGGGCGTCCGCGTGGCGGGCGCCCGCCCGCGGGCGCCTGCAACGCGGATCGCCCGCGTTGCGGGCGCCCGCAGCGCGGGTCAACGCCCGCGCGCGCGGGGTTGACCCGGCGGTATTAAAAAAAAAGTGTTTTTTTTAAATTTTTTTTTTAAAAAAAAATTGATGTTAACCTGTTTAATTTACTGTGCTCCAGTAAAATTATATATATATTAGATATATATATTAAAATGCTCAGTAAATTAAATAAAATTTTATCTAGTAGGTTAATTGTGTTATCTCGATGGTAAATGTCAAAAGTTAATTTTTATTTAACCGTGTTGAATTTACCGAGGTGAGATAATTACTATTTACCATGAGATAAAATGGTAATAATTGAAGTTACTTCAGTAAAATTTAAGTTTTTGAATTTTTAATTATTAGATAATTAAAAAATTCAAATTTTAAATTTTATTGAAGTTAAATGTGAAAAATTCAATTATTTGAATTTTTAATTATTAGATAATTGTTAAATTCGAATTTTGAATTTTAGAAAATTACTAATTGAGGATAATTGCATTATTTTAAATTTATTTTCAAACAAAAATTATTGGATAATTAGTTTGAATTTAAATTTAAATTATTGGCATGTTTAAATTTTGAATTTAAATTTGATTATTGGATAATTAAATTTAAATTTAATTAATTATCTCAATTAGATGCCCCTGTAGAAAATGATGGTTCTTTACGTGCGTTACTTTATTTACCTTGTATTGGCCTACTTGTATGTTTAATTTTAGTTAATCATGCTTTGATTTTTAAAATTAAACAAAGCTAGCCTGTTTTTGTTTGCACATCCCATTATTAAATTCAAAAGTAAGGATTATTTTCAGAAAATAACCCTTGATTGATTTTATTTGAATGGGTTGGCAAGTGATCATGGACTTGGATTAATATAATTAATTGGGGTCTGCGAACCTCCTTTCTCTCTCTGTTAAAATTCCAATGTACTTCTATCTTCCTCCATTGTTGTACTCGCCCTAAGGGCTGCTGGAATTTGAGTCACATGTAATTTAATTTTTCCGGCTTGCGTGCCGTGTAAAAGTTGTAATTAATGCGGCGTCGGCGATTGAAAGCGTGGAGCACACCCGACGAGGACGATCCAGCTGCTTCGGAAGCGGGCCGGATGTCTTAGTTACATTAGGGTTAAAGTCCATGATCACTTGCGTTCATTTTTGCATTGGATGCATTTATTTTGTGCAAACTACTAGGTACGGTAAATATATTGGATATATTTATATTACCACCTAGGGTGAGATCAAGATAAAATTAAATTCCCTCGCGTTTAAATTTTAGATCTGGTAAGCGTGGCTCTAGGAGTCGTCGTGGCCCTCCATCATTGTGGAGTGAATGAACGTCTTCATTTCATGGATTTGTTGTGCTTTCCACAAGGTCCATGAGTTTGGGGGCGGGATTAAACTCCAAGGCTCAGCCTCAATGGAGTGAGGAATTGAACTCGGCCTTGTTGTGCTTTCCACAAGGGTCGGGTCATGAACTATTGCTATGTAGTAATGATGGTTAGATCTAACCGAGAATATCCTTTGTTGTGCTTTCCACAAGGGGATGATTTCTCGGGGGCCGAATATCGGATATTGCATTAGATGCAAGTGCTTGTTGACTGCCCTTGAGATGGTGTATGGCTTGTTGTGCTTTCCACAAGGTCGTACATTAGTCTCGTTGGGATTCCGACCCACTAGGTTGATCTCGTTGATCTCCCGTTCTATATACTGAGGGTTATATAGTCCGATCGAAAAATAGTGGGACTAACTAAGATAGAAAATCACATCTAAGTTAGAATTTGAACACATGCTAAGTTGTCTTTTATTTCTTATCCAGATTACAATGTCGTCGTCCAACCCCCTCCGCGGCATCTTGGATGCAAATAGATTAATTGGACCGAACTACTCGGATTGGCTACGTAATCTACGCATAGTCCTTACCGCCGAAAAGATAGCGTACGTGTTGGACACGGTTCATTCTGAGCCAGCTCCTGATGCCGACGAGGGCGAGTTACTGGCTTATGCCAAGTGGTCTGAGGACTCCTCCCTAGCCCAATGTTACATGTTGGCCTCTATGGCTCCCGAGCTACAGAGGCAATTTGAAAAGACTGATTGTAGAAGTATACTTCTCAATCTACGCCAGCTCTTCGGGGAGCAGGGTAGGATTGAGAGGTATGACATCTCCAAAAGGCTTTTCAGGACACGGATGTCTGAGGGTTCTTCAGTACAGGCTCATGTACTGAAAATGATGGAGTGGATTGAAAGACTCAATGCATTGGGGTTCAAGTTGGATCTTGAACTATGCATTGATCTTATACTCCAGTCATTGCCCGATTCCTTTTCTTCCTTCATCATGAACTTTAACATGAACAGGATTGAAGCAACTCTCCCGGAGCTGCTCAATATGTTAAAGAGTGCTGAAGGAACCATGCAGAAAGATAAACCATCTTCGTCTGTAATGATTGTTGGCCGGGCCAACAAGAAAAGGAAGGCAACCCAAATATCCACCACAAGTAACAAAGGGAAGGGAAAGAAAAAGGCCACGGGTAAGCAGCACGTCAAGGTTGACAAAGGGAAGGGCAAGAAGAATGAAAAGGAAGACAAATGTTTTCGATGCGGGGAAACTGGGCATTGGAAAAGGAATTGCAAGGCAATTCTAAATGAAGGTATTTTTGTCATAGACCTTAATTTGTCATATATGGAATCCACATCATGGGTATTGGATACTGGATGTGCATCTCATATCTGCAATTCTATGCAGGTGCTGGCAAATAGAAGGCGATTGGGCAAAAAGGAGATTGAACTGAGGATGGGCAATGGAGCTTTAGTTGCTGCCAAAGCTGTCGGGACTGCACGCCTCAGTTTACCTTCAGGAGTCATTCTGGAGCTGAATGACTGTTATTATGTTCCTAATATTATTAAGAATATTATTTCAATCTCTGGCTTGTATAACATTGGATATACATTGGCTTTTAATAGCACTGGGTGCTCTATAATGAATAATGGTTTGGTTATAGCCAATGGTTCATTGGTCAATGGTCTATATGTATTAGATACACGTTCTAATGTTATGCAAATTTCTAATGCTGATGAAGTGAATTCTGCATATCTATGGCATTGCAGACTCGGTCATGTAGGTGAGAAAAGAGTCTCTCACTTACACTCAAATGGGTATTTGAATTCATTCGAATACAAGCCATTTGATACCTGTGAGTCGTGTCTCATGGGGAAAATGACTAAGGCTCCCTTTGGTGGACATGGAGAGAGGGCTGTTGACCTTCTCGAGCTCATACACTCGGATGTGTGTGGACCCATGTCCATAGAAGCAAAAGGAGGTTATCTCTATTTCATTTCTTTTATTGATGACTTCTCTAGATATGGCTATGTGTATTTAATGAGACATAAGTCACAAGCCTTTGAGAAGTTTAAGGAATACAAGAATGAAGTAGAGAAACAGACTGGCAAAAGTATTAAGGCTCTTCGATCGGATCGAGGAGGTGAATATTTAAGCCATGAATTCACTTCTTATCTTAAAGACCATGGAATAGTTTCTCAGTGGACACCACCGTATACACCACAGCACAATGGTGTATCCGAGAGGAGAAACAGGACCTTGTTAGACATGGTCCGATCCATGATGTCTATGTCAGGACTACCCTTGTCTCTCTGGGGCTATGCATTAGAGACTGCGGCTTATTTATTGAATAGGATATCAAGTAAATCAGTTCCTTCTATTCCATATGAGATATGGAAGGGCAGGAAACCAAATTTTAATCACATTAAAATTTGGGGGTGTCCTGCTCATGTAAAGAAGAACGAGAGTGATAAGCTTGAGTCAAGAACCGATAAGTGTAGGTTTGTGGGATATCCAAAGGAGACGTTTGGATATTATTTCTATCACCCTTCTGAGCAAAGGGTCTTAGTGGCCAAGAGAGCTGTATTTCTGGAAAGAGAATATCTACTCCAGAAAAACAGTGGGAGCCAGATAGAATTGGACGAGGTCCAAGAACCACAACCCATAGACACACACTCATTAGATGAGACTGTATCGGTTGATCCTATTCAAGGTGAAACACTGACACTACGGAGATCTGGTAGACTACCGAGAGAACCTGAGAGATATGTTGGACATGTCTCAGATGGGTCCTCTAAGGTATGCATCGATGAGGATGATGATCCTCAGTCGTACCAGGAGGCGATCCGTAGTGTAGACTCCGAGAAATGGCAAGAGGCAATGGATTCAGAGATCCAGTCCATGTACACCAACAAAGTTTGGAACTTAGTTGATGTACCCGAAGGGAAGGTCCCTATCGGCTGCAAATGGATTTTCAAAAGGAAAATCGGTGCACATGGACAGGTTGACACATACAAGGCTAGACTAGTGGCGAAAGGATATCGTCAAAGGCAAGGCATTGACTATGACGAGACGTTTTCGCCGGTAGCCATGGTTAAGTCAATCAGAATCCTCCTTGCCATTGCTGCATACCTGGATTATGAGATTTGGCAAATGGATGTGAAGACAGCTTTTCTTAATGGAAACCTGTCAGAAGAGGTGTACATGGTACAGCCTGAGGGATTCACCTCCAAGCCACATCCTAATAAGGTATGCAAACTTCAAAGGTCCATTTATGGATTAAAGCAGGCATCTAGAAGCTGGAACTTAAGATTTGACGAGGCTGTCAAATCTTTCAACTTCATTCGGAATGAAGATGAACCCTGTGTTTACAAGAAGGTCAGTGGGAGCTCAGTGACCTTCTTGGTCCTTTATGTTGATGACATCTTACTCATTGGGAATGATGTAGCGATGTTGACATCAACTAAGTCTTGGTTGTCCAAGACCTTCTCCATGAAGGATTTGGGAGAAGCATCCTATGTGCTGGGCATAAGGATCTATCGAGATAGATCTAAAAGGATGCTAGGATTATCCCAATCCATGTACATAGACACTATCCTCAAAAGGTTTAGGATGGAAAATTCCAAGAGAGGTCTCATTCCCATGAGACATGGAATTTGCCTATCCAAGGGGATGAGTCCTAAAACTTCTGAGGAGGTGGCACACATGAATAAGGTACCCTATGCTTCGGCGATAGGGTCAATCATGTATGCAATGCTATGTACACGACCTGATGTTGCCAATGCTTTAAGCATTGTCAGTAGATATCAGGCAAATCCAGGCGAAGAGCACTGGAAGGCAGTAAAGGGTATCCTGAAGTACCTGCGAAGGGCCAAGGATCTTTTTCTGCTTTATGGAGGAGAGGACCTACAGCTTAGAGCTTACACAGATTCTAGTTTCCAGTCAGATCCAGATGACTGCAAATCTATGTCTGGATTTGTATTCATGTTGAATGGAGGGGCAGTCAGTTGGAGAAGCTCCAAGCAAGACACGACTGCAGACTCGACGACGGAGGCGGAATATATTCCTGCAGCTGAAGCTGCTAAGGAAGCCGTCTGGATGAAGAAATTCATCTTGGAACTTGGCGTAGTTCCCGAGATATCAGCTCCCATCCCATTATTTTGTGATAATAATGGGGCCATCGCCCAGGCGAAGGAACCGAGATCTCACCAAAGGTCAAAGCATATTCTTAGGCGCTTTCACCTTATTCGGGAGATTATTGATCGTGGAGATGTGATGGTAGAGCGTGTACCGTCAGAAGACAACATAGCAGATCCACTGACTAAGCCTTTGACACAGACTGTATTTGAGCGTCATCGGGATAAGATGGGCCTCAAAGTTGTGGGCAATTGGCTGTAGTTCAAGTGGGAGATTGTTAGTGTTGGTGTGCTACAGGCCAATTTCGGGTCGGGTAGGCCCAATAGTTGTACGATCTTGTTCATTAATAAAGTGGTGTTTGAGCGTAAATATGCGATTGTGTTACTTTACGTTGTCCCTAGGATATGTGGTTGTAAAGTCAGCTCGAGATGGGATCTCGAACATGAGATTGACTTTACATGTACACATACCTTAAACTGTTCCTGGTTGGAGGGTAATCACTCGGGGACTTTGATTACCTATTAAACCAGTACACATGATATGTCAGTGACCAGTCTCATGGTCATTGGTGCGGGGCACCAACACATATGTGTAGGTGTATGTCCTTGGAGGATGTGCACTGAACTGATCCGCTATTGGATCTTCAGATGGTTGATTATACCTAATGTCAACTGAAGATCCAACGGTCACAGTAGCATCGTTGGTCCTTTGACCTGAGACATTGATCGGATCTTACACGAGGACTGGAATGGTTTAATTACTTAGCTAAGTGACTTTAACCATAAGTCATGAGTTGCCGAGTCATTAACCACTCCAGGATACGTGTGAAGATCCTCAATGGTCAAGAGGGGATCGCTCACTGTCGGGTATATATCAGACAGTTAATGGGTCATGACATTGACGCTCCGTTAAATCCCTGGCCAGGGTCGTGTGAGTTCATTTAGAACGGACGTCATACACTTTAAGGAGGTCATAGTCAAATGGCACGATCATGGGGTTTGACAGATACCGTACCCTCGATCGTACCAGACTCATAGAAGGAGCGAGAGATTATATCGATGCGGTAACTGTGGACTTACAGGTACCAGACATGCTGGTTTAAACCCTGCGTCATCTAGGATCACGCGGATTTGCTTGACCCAACGTGATCGAAGGTTCGGAATGAATTAAACTATTATTCGGCTCTTGTAGAAGCGAATAATATGTTTAATTTACTTCTAATTGGGAATTAGAAGTTAATGGGCCTTAAACTAGAGTGACTATGGGCCTAGAGGATCACACACAATGGATTCTTGGGTGACGGATAATTATTATACAAGTGTATGTATTATTTCCATTTAATTCCTTTTGGAAAGGAGTGTAAACGGAGTTTAATACATATGTATAATATGAGAAAGGACATATATACAGTTTTGGTCTTTTAGAACCCTTTTCTAATAAACCTAAACTCTATATATAGCCATCTACGTGAGTTCATTCGAACTCTTGGCTTCTCCCTTCCAACCCCCCTTAATGCTAATCAAGCATTAAGCATTAAGGAGAGGATTAGCCTCCCCCTTTCTCCCCCTTGCTCTCTCTCTCTCCAGAAGGTGTTAGAGCCGGGGAAAGTTGTGCCGGGGAGGTACCGTCGCTGCGCAAGGGTCCGTGTGGATCTGCTCTAGAGGCCGTACAGCTGTGCGGTTCGGTTTCTCTGCATCGGGCTTAGCGGACAGCGTCGTTCCGCGCAAGGTGAAACACGCAACCCGTAATTAGGGTATTAGAAACACCGATTAGAGCATAGATTAAGCTTTCCACAATACCGGGATCGGGCAAATTAAATTTTTGTTATCCGCTGCGTCGTCCGTAGGTGCTGTGCGAAACCTTACATAAATCCTGTTGTCTCACAACATGAGCTGGCAATCAGCCCTGAGGCCGAGCCGGTGAAGCAACCACCGCGGCGCATGAGGCCAGAACTCATTACTCAAATTTGTGCTGAAGTCGACAAGCTCATTGACGTGGGATTTGTTGAAGAAAACCAGTACACCACATGGTTGGTGAACATCGTCCCTGTGAAGAAGAAGAATGGACAGATCCGGATATGCGTCGACTTCCGAGATCTAAATGGAGCCTGCCCCAAAGATGACTTTCCGGTGCCAATAACGAAAGTCATGATCGATGCCACAACCGGTCACGAGGCCATGTCGTTCATGGACGGGTCATCCGGTTACAACCAGATCTGGATCACAGAGCATGACCGGGTCCATACTGCTTTCCGAACCCCTAAAGGCATTTATCATTATAAGAGGATGCCGTTCGGACTAAAGAATACTGGCGCAACTTATCAGCGTGCAATGACCAAAATCTTTGACGAGTTGCTCTACCACAAGGTCGAGTGCTACATAGATGATCTGGTGGTCAAAACCAGAAGAAAAGAAGACCATCTGCAAGACCTTCGGATTGTTTTTCAGAGGCTGAGGCAGCATGAGCTGAAGATGAACCCCATGAAATGTGCGTTCGGAGTATCGAGCGGAAAATTCTTGGGCTTCATTGTCCGATATCGGGGGATTGTGGGGATGGGTCTATCTGATTTATTTTAATTGATTTTTATTTATTTTTATTTGTTTTGTTTATTAGGCGTGCCAGTCACGTGTGTGACAATTTCATTGTGCGCTCGATCTGACTTGGTCAGTCGGTTGTGAGGTCCGAGTCGGGACCAGAAGTCCGTCATACCATAAGGATATGACGTTAATTACGCCCTTCCAAGGAAGGACAACCCTTGATTAAACGCCAAAATAGGAGGCCTCATAAGGCAAACAGATATTCATATACATAACTTTGAACTTCGTACCAGGCCCGGAAGGCGAGTAAGAGAATAACATTAACCACAGAAACAAACTATCTCGCTGAATCGGCGGTTCAAAAACAATCAGACTCAGGGGAAAGGTGAAACAGAGGATATCAATCGCGGACAGGATGAGTCGCGATCATGACGGAGGTTTAAAACATCGGTTAATATTTCGGCGGCACTTCCCCATAGTCTGGATCATACCCAGAGGGAAATAGGCTATCACCCACGGAATGCCGGGGTGAAAGCCGAAAGGAAGAGAGAGGTCGGGCCTCTCCACGTTACACATGTATGCCCTAGGGCAATGTTTGATTCTTCCCTCACAGGAGCTGGTGGCACTCATGCATTGGCATGGCTCACCGGAGCTAAGAGGGAGGCGCGTCGTTGTGACTTCGACACGAATCGATGGAACATAAGGGAGTCTACCTCCCTTTAACTTTATCCTCGGGACACATCTGGTGATCCACGAATATCTCTGTGTGGCTTAGCTCTGGGCATTTGGGCTCACAGAGTGGCAACTTAGGCTCTCGGCATGACCACAGAGAGGAGGCTAAGGCTCCCGGCGTGAGTGGCAAGAAGGTGGAGGTTCCCGGTGTAGCCGAAGGGAAGAATCAAGGAAGCTCCCGGCGCCGACTTCCCGGCGCGACGGAGACTCTCCAAGGGGGGTTCTCGGCGTAGGCTAAAGGGGGAAGAGGAGCTCTCGGCCTGGGGGTTCCCAGTGCGCTGAAGGCCGTGCCGGGAGCTGGTGGCGCCGAGAGGTAGGTGCCGAGAAGGCGGGTGTTTGGGCGTCGTGAGGAGTTTAGGATTTTACGGTACCCTATTTTTAGGATTTTGAGAGTTTTCTGAAAATTATATCAAAGTAGATTGGCTCTGGGGACTAGAGATGGGGTTCAACTGGTTTTAGTTGTATATGCTTCAAAGGAGGCCGAGAGCTGAGAGGGATTGGAGGGGAAGAGCCCCACACAGAGGTCCTTTTCACCATTACCATGCGGAGTCCAGAGGACAGCTTCAGTATTATCTTTCATCGGCCTGGGAGGATTTCAGCAGCACCTCCCCCGTACCTAGCGTATGCCAGGGAGTGATAGACGATCACCCACGGAGTGCCGGGATGAAAGCCAGAATAAGGGGGGTATGGGACCCCTAGCCCGTGTATGTGATCACAGCACCAACTTAATATCCCTTTGAGGCCATTGAAACTTATGCAGTGGCAGAGTTTCTCTGGCTCGTAAGGTTATGTAGGGGAGTTATCCCCAATGATGTTTATCCCTTAGGTACATATGATGATCTGGGGTATCCTTCGACAGGATGCAAAGCTTGGTTGATCGGACTTCAAAGGGCATCTGTGTGGTTCCTTGGCCTATAGCAGGAAGGCTTTCATCCGGGGTTCAAGGAATGGAGGATTCACAGCGTAAAGAAAGGATGGCAGGAAGCGTAGTTCCCGGCGTAGGTTTCATTGGCCAAAAGGGGGGAGCTCTCGGCGCAGGGGTTCTCGGCGCGGTAATGACCGCGCCGGGAACCCGGCGCCGGGAGGCCCCTGGGCCGGGAAGGCTGTATCGCAAGAGGCTTTGTCTGGCTTGCTGAAGGGGCTAAAGCAAGGGGGATCTCTCGGCGGAGAAGTTCTCGGCGGGGAAATGACCACGCCGGGAAGGGGCTAAAGGGTTTATAGCTTAGTTGCGATACTCTGCTCAGGAGATTTCTGGGATTTCTTGCTCGGATTGAGGCAAGATCTGGGCTGCAGGAGGGGATTACATGGGGGTTAGCATCAGTCGAAGGGCAGATCATCCATTATTGAATCCTCGTGGGACGTATGGCATTTCCTCTACTCACCTGCTGCTCAGACGGTCAAGAGATTGATGTCTCTGACCCTGAACGAGATGGGAGCTTGACAGACATCTATAATATCCGGGAAAATCATGATCTGAGGGGAAGGAAGAGGGGGGACAGAGCCCAATAACCCATTGAACGAGGGTTGAGGTTCCGTCTTCATCCTTCACCAGAGAACAGGCTAGGGAGGGGGCGGTCGAAACATGAATCAGAAAGCTGTAGCATCTGGGCAAACCGATATTCAGAAGAACAACCGATGCAAGAAGGGGAGAAAGACAGCAAACATTCTAATCAATCGAATGCTCAAACGAGCCATGTTGATCCTTCATTTCATTGCATCATCCCAAACCTATACAGATCGTAGAAGGTAAATGAAAGACAGAGATATGGAAATTGAGACCGGAATCCTCCGGCTACATTGATACATCGAGAAAGCCTCGCCAGATTACATCAGAAGAAAAGAAAAAAAAGGAAAGCATGGGGAGGGCGGAGCATTGACTCCTCTCCCTCCCCGGCTACCCACCTGAATCTCCCTTTCTTCTTCTTCTCTCAGCTTCTTCTTTTTTTCCCTCTCGGTCTCTCTTCTGGCTTTTTTCTATCTGGTTTTCGTTTCTACTATCCCTCCTCCTTCTCCCACCCTTTTTTGAGTTCTTCGAAGGGAAGGGGCTTTATAGCCGTCCCTTTTTTTTTGCCTTCTCGCCAGGCACCTCACGGCGCGTAGGCTCCAGCCTCTTGGTGCAGCCATTGGGCTTTGACAAGGTGGCTCCCGGCGCCACTATTACAGGCCCATTTAGGTCTCTTTGACCAAGCCTTTCATAGGCCCCTCACGTACACCAGTACCCAAGAGGGTCCCCCATTGGTAATATATTTTGTATTGAGATCATTAGTAGGGTTTTCATCAGTCCGCAGACAGGGGTTTCATCAGTATTGTCATCTGAATGATGACAAAATCGGGCATCATTTTATCGATATCAGCACCTGAATGGTGACGAGATCGGACATCAGCTTTAGTCTGGGAAGACTTCAGCCGGGTGTATAATCTGTGGAGACGATTCTTCTTGTGTTCTGACTTTACAAAAGCCTTTACAATCTTCATCTGCCGGTACCGGCTTCATCTTTATCTTACATCACATCTGTCAATAAGCCGACATCTAACTTACCATGACATGTCATCTGTGGATTCTTGGATGAGGCAGTAACACAGTTCCTATTAAAGTGTGCTAGGAAGTCTCATTAGTCAAGCGACTACTGCTTTGTTAGTGCTGCCATCTGAGTGACATCGGCACCGTACATCAGCTCGGCCGACAAAGGCTTCAGCCGGGTAAATGGTTGACGAGCTTCATCATTGGTCTTTCACTGTGGGTATGATCTGCTTCCACCCTTGTTCATTTTCAAGGTGTCAACAGGGATAGAGATAGACCCCGCAAAAATCAGAGCAATTCAGGAGCTACCTCCGCCAAGGAACCTCTCCGAGTTGAGATCACTACAGGGCCGCTTGGCTTATATCCGGTGGTTCATTTCCAACTTGTCAGGGCGATGTCAGCCTTTCCATAAGCTGATGATAAAAGATGTCCCCTTTTATTGGGATGAAGACTGCCAGACAGCCTTCGATAAGCTGAAAGACTATCTAAAGACTCCTCCATTGCTGGGCGTACCGGTGAAAGGACGGCCATTGATACTATATATAGCAGCTACACATAACTCCCTGGGGGCAATGCTGGCCCAGAATAATGAAGAAGGGAAAGAGCAAGCCCTCTATTACCTCAGTCGGAGGCTGGTCAGAACTGAGGAGAAATATACTTATATTGAGAAGGTATGTCTGGCACTGGTCTTCGCAGTTAAGAAGCTCCGACACTACATGTTGTCGCATGAAATCAGCTTGGTATCCAAAGAGGATCCCCTGAAATATATTATGTCCCAGCCGGCACTCAAAGGTCGCCTGGGCAAATGGGCGGTAATCCTTATGGAGTTTGACATCTCCTATGTACCGCGCAAGGCCGTCAAGGGCCAAGCTATTGTAGACTTCTTTTCCGAGCACCCAGTACCCGGGGACTGCCCTCTGGAACCGGAGCTTCTTGAAGATGAAACCCTGAAAGCCGTTCAGGTGTAGCCCTCCTTATGGCAGCTATATTTCGATGGTGCTTCCAGAATTGACACCTCTGCCACTGGATCGGCCAGGGTCAGGGTAGGGGCAGGCATAGTCCTGAAATCCCCAGAAGGAGAAGTGGTGCACACATCCTGCTCCATAAACAAACATTGCACAAACAACGAAGTAGAATATGAAGCCCTGATAATCGGGTTACAAATTGCTCTATCCATGGGAATTCAGATGCTGTAAGCATTCGGAGACTCCATGCTAGTTATAAAACAACTGGAAGGAGAGTTCGATGTGCGAAAGCAAGAGCTTCTCCCCTATCACCAGCTGGCAACCCGCCTGATTTCAAGATTCTACTTCCTCAGCATCAAGCACATCAACCGAGGTCGGAATGCTCAGGCAGACGCCCTCGCTAAGCTGGCCAGTTCATTGGCGGTCCCGCCAGACGCAAGCCTAAATATAACAGTGATCAACCGCCGGCAGGTCCCCAGTGTAACAGAGGTCTTAGTCGACGAACAAGAGGTCGAGGTGGCAGTCGTCGAAGAGGTTCAGCAGCCCGATTGGCGAGAACATCTCCTGCGGTGGTTCCAACATCAGCAGCTCCCGAAAGAAAAAGAACAGAGAATGAAGCTTCTGAGGGTCAAGGACTCTTACGAGATGAGAAGCGGAACCCTGTTCCGAATAATGGCAGATGCCCGAAGGAAAGCCCTACTTCGTTGCTTGTCTTCAACAGAGGCGGGACAGGTGATGCAAGAAGTCCATGCGGGATCAGCTGGAGCACACCAGGCTGGCCCAAAGATGAAAATTGAGGTAAAGAAATTAGGTTATTATTGGCCCACTATATTTGATGATTGCTGCAAGTTCGCCAAAGCTTGTCAGAAGTGTCAAGAACACGCTAACGTGGCAAGGAGACCTCTAGTGCCACTGCATCCCACCTTGCCAAGCTGGCCGTTCGCCCAGTGGGGCACGGACGTGGTAGGGCCGCTACCAGCATCTTCATCAGGGTGCAAATATATCTTAACAGCTACAGACTACTTCTCCAGGTGGGCGGAGGCGGTAGCACTAAGAGATGTAACAGGGGAACTAGTTGCAAGATTCTTCCGACAGAATATAATATTCCGGTTCGGGATCCCCAGCCGAATCATCTCTGATAATGGCAGCCATTTTAGGAACCAGAAGGTTTATCAGCTAGCCGATAAATACAAGATTGACTGGAGGACATCGTCCCCCTACAACCCTCAAGCCAATGGACTTGCAGAAGCCTTCAACAAGACACTATGTACGTTGCTGGCAAAGACTGTCAAGTCTAATAAAAAAGATTGGGAAGAAAGGATGTACGAAGCGCTCTGGGCCTATCGTACTATCTACAAAACCCCAACCGGCTGTTCGCCTTTCTCCCTCGTCTATGGGTCAGAGGCTGTGGTGCCGATTGAACTGGAAGTTCCTTCGCTACGAGTCGCCATCCAGCATGGACTAGCCAACGGTGAACAAACCAATGCTGAAAGAAGATTGGAAGAGCTCACTGAGCTCAAAGGAAAATGCCTCTGGGCACAACAAAACATCCAACTCTACCAAGCTCGCATGGCCCGTGCCTTTGACAAGCTGGTCAAAGGTCGAGAATTCAAGAAAGGAGACCTGGTGATGGTCAAAAGATGAGAAGTGATGGCCTCCAACCCCAAAGGGAAGTTGGTCGAAAATTGGATCGGACCATATATCATCCGCCGAGTATATGAAGGGGGTGCCTACGTCCTGGTAGACCACAAAGGAGTCATCCAGTTCTCTCCCCTCAATGGAAAGCATATAAAGCTGTATCATGCAGCGCAACCAACATTCCCTGAGTGATCGGTCAGAATATCTTATCTTGGTCTAGTGGCATCCCGCCCTAGCCAAGCTACCCTGATCTTGGTTTAGTGGCATTCCGCCCGAGCTACCCTTATCTTGGTCTAGTGGCATTCCGCCCAGATCGAGCTACCTTTCCTTGGTCTAGTGGCATCCCGCCCTAGCCAAGCTACCCTGATCTTGGTTTAGTGGCATTTCGCCCTAGCCGAGCTACCCATATCTTGGTCTAGTGGCACTCCACCCTGATCGAGTTACCCTTATCTTGGTCTAGTAGCACTCCGCCCTGATCGAGCTACCCTTATCTTGGTCTAGTGGCATTCCGCCCTGATCGAGCTACCTTTCTTTGGTCTAGTGGCACTCCGCCCTGATCGAGATACCCTTATCTTGGTCTAGTGGCATCCCACCCTAGCCAAGCTACCCTGATCTTGGTTTAGTGGCATTCCACCCTAGCCGAGCTACCTATATCTTGGTCTAGTGACATTCCGCCCTAATCGAGCTACCTTTCCTTGGTCTAGTGGCATTCCACCCTGATCGAGCTACCTTTCCTTGGTCTAGTGGCATTCCGTCCTGATCGAGCTACCTTTCCTTGGTCTAGTGGCACTCCGCCCTGATCGAGCTACCATTATCTTGGTCTAGTGGCACTCCGCCCTGATCGAGCTACCCTTATCTTGGTCTAGTGGCATTCCGCCCTGATCGAGCTACCTTTCCTTGGTCTAGTGGCACTCCGCCCTGATCGAGCTACCCTTATCTTGGTCTAGTGGCATCCCGCCCTAGCCAAGCTACCCTGATCTTGGTTTAGTGGCATTCCGCCCTAGCCGAGCTACCCATATCTTGGTCTAGTGGCATTCCGCCCCGATCGAGCTACCCTTATCTCGGTCTAGTGGCATCCCGCCCTAGCCAAGCTACCCTGATCTTGGTTTAGTGGCATTCCGCCCTAGCCGAGCTACCCATATCTTGGGCTAGTGTCACTCCGCCCTAGCCGAGCTACCCTTATCTTGGTCTAGTGGCATTCCACCCTAGTCGAGCTACCCATATCTTGGTCTAGTGGCACTCCGCCCCAGCCGAGCTACCCTCATCTTAGTCTAGTGGCACTCTGCCCAGATCGAGCTACCCTTATCTTGGTCTAGTGGCATTCCGCCCTGATCGAGCTACCTTTCCTTGGTCTAGTGGCACTCCACCTTGGCCGAGCTCTCAAAAGAATACACCATATTTTCGTTACGGGCCTTACGTCCGAATCAGCGAAAGATCATTCCTTTGCGTTAGCATTCAGCCCCCGCTAACGAATAAACCACTCTGCTCGGCACAAGGCCCGGTGATCCGGCCAACAGCCGTCTACTACCAACCAAGGGTCGGACATCACACTTTGACCTACCACCCTTTATATCAAAAAAAAAGAGAAAATAAAAGAAAGATGGGGTTAAAAATAGAGATACCTCGCCAGACTTGCTCCTATATTAGGACAAGTGCAAAAATGGTTATAACCCAGCTGTGGCGAAAACCCAAAAGGGTGCTACAGGCAAAATCGGGTACCCCGCCACGCGAAAACCCGAAAGGGCGCGTGGGCAAAAGCAAGAGGGGGCTGGCTTCGGCGAAAACCCGAAAGGGCGCTTAAGTCAATAAAGTGGTAATTTAAAAATTCCTCTTTTATTCTCCACCCGATGAAACTCCAAAAGGGACAATCATCAGACAACCCACCAGAGATCCTTTAAACGAACCCATGTTCGACCCTCCTCATCATCGGCGAGATCGGTCGATCTCTACCCCTAACTTGGACCCTCCGTCCCTGTTAATAATCCTACCCTTGCTTTGGCATGTGATCCATGCTGATGAATAATCCCATGTTCGACCCTCGTCATCATCGGCGAGATCGGTCGATCTCTACCCCTAACTTGGATCATCCGTCCCTGTTAATAATCTTACCCTTACTTCGGCATGTGATCCATGCTGATGAATAAACCCATGTTCGACCCTCGTCACCATCGGCGAGATCGGTCGATCTCTACCTCTAACTTGGACCTTCCGTCCCTGTTAATAATCCTACCTTTGCTTCGGCATGTGACCCATGCTGATGAATAAACCCATGTTCGACCCTTGTCATCATCGGCGAGATCGGTCGATCTCCACCCCTAACTTGGACCCTCCGTCCCTGTTAATAATCCTACCCTTGCTTCGGCATGTGATCCATGCTGATAAATAAACCCATGTTCGACCCTCGTCATCATCGACGAGATCGGTCGATCTCTACCTCTAACTTGGACCTTCCGTCCCTGTTAATAATCCTACCTTTGCTTCGGCATGTGACCCATGCTGATGAATAAACCCATGTTCGACCCTCGTCATCATCGGCGAGATCGGTCGATCTCTACCCCTAACTCGGATCTTACGTCCTTG
The DNA here is from genome assembly GCA_022559845.1 of Amorphophallus konjac. Classification (NCBI taxonomy): domain Eukaryota; kingdom Viridiplantae; phylum Streptophyta; class Magnoliopsida; order Alismatales; family Araceae; genus Amorphophallus; species Amorphophallus konjac. The sequence continues at coordinate 334,251,486 of CM040126.1, read as the reverse complement.
TTAACAAACCATGACCTTTGCTTTGGCATTTAACCAGTGTCGACGAACTAAACCCGGGACCAATCCTTGTCATCATCAGCAAGGCCAGTCGGCATTCTAGCAGTCCAGTTCTTCTGTACTCTGAATTCAAAGAAGAAAAGAAAAGAAAAATGGGGTTAAAAATAGAGATACCCCGCCAGACTTGCTCCTATATCGGGACAAGTGCAAAAATGGCTATAACCCGGCTGTGGCGAAAACCCGAAAGGGTGTTGCAGGCAAAATTGGGTACCCCGCCACGTGAAAATCCGAGAGGGCGCGTGGGCAAAAGCAAGAGGGGGCTGGCTTTGGTGAAAACCCGAAAGGGTGCTTAGGTCAGTAATGTGAATAAAAAATTATATAATATACGAATGAATGATGAATAGTGATGATCCGTCCTCCGTCTTGAGAACCCTTTACAGGGTCGAGGCGGAGTCATCATAAGATGTCCCCCTTATATATCTACGTATATATATATTCTCTACCCTTTCGGCCCTTGTCATCATCGGCAAGATCGGTCGCTACCTTTTCGACCCTTGTCACCATCGGCAAGATCGGTCACTACCCTTTTCGGTTCTTGTCATCATCGGCAAGATCGTCTACCTTTTCGACCCTTGTCATCATCTGCAAGATCGGTCGCTACCCTTTCGACCCTTGTCATCATCGGTAAGATCGGTCGCTACCTTTTCGACCCTCGTCATCATCGGCAAGATCGGTCGCTACCCTTTCCGATTCTTGTCATCATCGGCAAGACCATCTACCCTTTTCGACCCTTGTCACCATCGACAAGATCGGTCGCTACCTTTTCGACCCTTGTCATCATCGGCAAGATCGGTCGCTACCCTTTCCGGTTCTTGTCATCATCGGCAAGACCGTCTACCTTTTCGAGCCTTGTCATCATCGGCAAGATCGGTCGCTACCCTTTCGACCCTTGTCCTCATCGGGAAGATCGGTCGCTACCTTTTCGACCCTTGTCACCATCGGCAAGATCGATCGCTACCCTTTCCGGTTCTTGTCATCATCGGCAAGACCGTCTACCCTTTTCGACCCTTGTCACCATCGGTAAGATCGGTCGCTACCCTTTCCGGTTCTTGTCATCATCGATAAGACCGTCTACCCTTTTCGACCCTTGTCACCATCGGCAAGATAGGTCGCTACCCTCTCGACCCTTGTCATCATCGGCAAGATCGGTTGCTACCCTTTCGACCCTTGTCATCATCGACAAGATCGGTCGCCACCCCTTTCGATCCTCGCCACCATCGACGAGCCCGGTCAACTACCCTCTAACCTGGGCCTTCCGCCCTCGTTGATAAACAAAACATCATTGCGTCAACATTTAACCCATGTCGATGGTTATAACACACTTTCCATCATCATTGACGAAGTTCATGAGGCACATCCGCCTATGCTACCCGTGTCCTGCCCTGGCCAAAAAATCATGCTCTGGGAACGGCTGTACCGCGGTGGAGCGAACACCTCACCCCTTCGCTGAAGGCGTGAGCACTCTCCTGCGCTGTCGGCGCGTATCCCTAGACTTGGATGATCGGCCAGAAGAAGAAACAGAAGAAAAGAGGGAAAGAAGTCACGGTTGGGGCGACAAACAGAGATATTTCATTAATGAGGGTTGTCAGAATACATTTGTGCCCGGGGCATCCCCCAGGGGTACATAAGCTCTGAAGACAAAAGAAGAGCAGAACCCGATGCAAGAAGAAAAGCAAAGCAAAGCTACGGCAAAGGAGGCCGGAAAATATCTGCCAACTCCAAGAGGCCTAGTGAGGGGTATTGGGTCAATTCCTGCAAACGGGCCTCGGTGGCTGTCAGCTGCGATAACCTCTCATCTAGTGAGGCAAGTCGTCCTTCGGCCAGATCAGCTTCTTCCGTTGTCTGGACCTCTAGGCGCTCGCCTTCCTGCAGCTCGGCTTCGACCTTAGCAAGTTCCGCACGCAACTCTTCCATCCGCGCCGTGAGGAGCAGCCGACGTTCTGAGATATTGCCAGCAACATTTCTCAATTGTTCCACGGTCACCCTCAATGAAGTAGTAGCGGCGCGGCAATCTGCCCTCTCCAGCTTCACAGCCGTTAGCTGATCAGATACCTCTCGGCTGAGGAAATCCCGCCTGTTAGCATGCTTTAACAGCATTATAACCCGCGGAGTCCAATCATCCATTGGGCAGCCAAATGCTAACAGTGACCGGGAGAGGTGGTCTATCAGGCCTCTCAGCTGCACATAAGTTAGACCCGGGGAAGCTGACATGGCTTGCTGGAGATTGTCCAGAGATTGCCACACCATGTCACTGGAGAATTGTAAGCCTAGTGGTGAAGTCTCAGGGAGCTGAAAGTCCACCTTGCTATCTATCTCGGCCCAGATGTCATCGGCCACCCTGAGGGATGTCGTCGGCATGGTCTGCACAGCGCCGACGCCTGGCCCGACAATTGCAGTTGCAACAGCTGAAGGGCTCTCCACGATGGCGACTTCCTTGCCCGTCCTTTGAGAAGAGGTTATGACAGCCGTCTCAGCAGCTGAGGGCGATCGCTCCTCCTGAACAGTCTCACCGGCCGCTAAAGGAGGGGAGCTTTCTATGACAGACAAGGCTTTAGTGGCAACGGCCTCTTCTGCAATGATTTCTCCCGCTTATGTTTCCATGGGACCACTTGGCTTTAGTAATAATTCTTCGCCGGCAACCAAGGCTTGAGTCCCTGCAACCTCGGTCAGGTCGCCGACTCCAACAGTTGCGTCAGGCTCCTCTGAGGCCGCTGCAGCAGCAAAGGTCCGTGGAAGCCGTAGGGCGATGGGCCGCACAACAGGTGGGAAAGCTGATTGGCTCATGCCCAAGTCAGGAAGGGGTATGCGAACCATCACAGCTGGCGGTACCGCCTCAGCCTGCATCACATATATGTATGTCAGCCAGCTGGCTTGGAAATCAAAAGAAGTGCTGCAGGCGGGAATCGGAACATTTCCTACCTCGACTGGTACTATATTTAGGCCTCCTAAAGTGGCCTCTGAAGGTTCTGGTCCTCCTCTTACGGTCGGGTATGATGCCCCGTGCTCAACTCCCAGTAGTCTCGGAGGGCTAAAGGTTAAAAGGTTACTCTCATAAGTTGAAGAGGCCCCAGCATCCTCAGCCTCGGTGTCAACCGGTGGGAACCCCTCGTCGTCGCCGGAGCCGCCACCATAATCAACTCGCTAAGAGGAGGAGGACTCTTACGCCTGTTCTTGAATCTTCAGTATCTAAGCGGGAACCATGCTACTAGGAGAAGACCCCTTAGCCGGAACCTCCTCGGTGGTCTCTGCCTCGGAGGCACCCGTTGGCTGGACACCTTGGGATTCTTCCCTTGAAGGCACCTGCTCTCCAGTAGCAGCTCCTGCCATGGCACTGACCTCGGGGAGCATCGTTGGTCGAACATCGACTGGAGATAGAAGATAATAAACAGTCAAGGCCCGACTGAGAGCACAATAGACCGTTGAGCTCTACAGGCAAGCTGCAAGTTACCTTCTATTTCCTGATGGGGTGTCGGTGAAGGCAAATCACCCTCAACAGGGGCTGCATCAAACATGCAGGGTAAATGGCCTCCGGCCTGATTAACGTCTCGTCCCCCTGAGGGAGGGCGAACGAACAAAGCCAATATGTCAGATACGCAGCACAATGTGTGACTGCTTCAACTCCTGTGGGATTCGGGCCCCCTTGTCGCCCTCTCCTTGAAGCAGCAGGGTATATCGTCTGGTGTTGAGCCCTCTTCTTCAGCTTCACTGCTGTCGGAACCACCGTGGGGAAGTCCTCATATTGCTGCTCCCCACCGAAGAAGTATTGAAGCCACGTGCCCATCCGCACGCGTCTCTTCTCGCCAGGCTTCCGCGGTTCCTGTGAGTCAAGCGTCAGGCGCAGCAGGGTGCAGTATGCCTTCATCAAATAGCGGTAGGCGAAGCCCATGAAATATTTGCCTTCGCCATATGTCTGGTCTTTCAGCCAGTCCGGGAAACAAACTTCTTCGTACGGCTCCCCGTCTATCGGCAAGCCACTCAGCTGAGAAAGACTCCAGAGGTCTAGTGAAGTCTCACCTTCTGCAGTATAGAAAGTGTTGTATTCCGGGCAAAAGACTTCAATCATCCCGCAGCACAGACCTCGGGAGATCGGATACATGTACCGGGAAGCAAATACACTATGATAGACACCGGCATGTACCAGGATGGGAGCATACTGCCGCAATACAAAATCTATAAATTCGACGGCTCCCGGTCTGAAGGCGTGAGCATCGGTGGCTTTGAGTTCTCCGAACAATCCCGCTGAGATCTGATGCTTGAACCAGACCGCCAAGCAGTCCAAAAGGAAAGGCTCATTGGTGCGGACACCCGAGCAGTTACGCCGAGCCACCGGTACCGCACGCGGAGCACGACTCGAGCCACTTCAGCGTCCATCTGGCTCGGAGACAGCCTGGAGACTCCCCCTTGAGTCTCAACATTTATCATATTTGTTTAGACTTTATTTGTGTGTAATGTGTGTTTGTTTCATTTTATTCGGTTTGTAATTTTGATTGTAAGAGGGGTTTATTTACAAAATGGGACCCCCAGGTCCCACGCGCCCCCCAGACCCCCTCCCATTGATCCACCTCAGCCTAGGGCCCCATGTGGGGTCAGTCAACATTTCAAATGGAGGCATCTAGAAGGTTGAATGGTAAATGACACATGGGTAGACAACTGGACTTCAAAGTCCAAGGTAGGCTACCTACCATTCTACCATGTCCCCCCCATGGTCAATATGCCGCCCCCTTGTATATTTTATTTATTTTTTGTGTGTTGGTCACATCTAATCCAAGCCATCCATTCCCCATCCCGAGATCCAACGGTGGATAATGGATTAGATATGTGACCTATAAAACCTTGTATTTTCCCATTTTGGAGATTTAATGCCATTTGAAATTAGAAATTTTCTTGGAGCAAGCCCTTGGGCGCACCCCTCCTCTCTCCTCCCTCTCCCCCTTGCAGCTGTGACGGTTGCTATTCTGAGGTGTGACGCCTCCCCTATCAGTTCCGGTCGCCGCCGCCGCCGCCACGAGCCGCCATCGCACCGCCATCGAGTTCGTCGGAGTTCTATCTTCAGCCGACCACTGCCACTTCCACGAATTTCTGCAGTCAGCCATGAAATCCTTTCGAGTTGAAACTTTCAGGAGGTGTTCCATAGGTGTCCACCACGTCCCACAAAATTTGGTTTGGCCTTTGGACTCCGATTCATAATTTTCAATTTTCGTTCTACTTCCCACTTCAGATCTGCCTGTTTTCAGACCAGATCTCCACCTACCCTGAGTTTCCAGTGTTCGACCCATATTTTGATTTTTGCAAGACCTCCCAATTTTATTGGGAGTTCTATCCACCAACCCTATCGTCCTTAAGTTTTCTTGAAATTTCGTGAGGCCATCTCATATTTTTCAAAATTCATTTTCTGATCCATCTACAGTACTCTCTGCCAGTTTCCAGATCTGACCACCCTCTAGTGTTAAAATCATAACAAATCATAGCCTCCACCAATCCTTCCACAAAACTTATTTCCGTTTTCCTTGTTCGAATCCCTACAACTTTGGTGAAGAGCTCAGGAGCTGAATTGGACGTCTACCTCGCGGTCAATGGCAGTTCTCAGACAACTCACCTGCAGATCTAAGAGTTCGGGTACTGTACAACAGAAGCTTCAAAATTCAACAACATCAAGATCCGCGTAGATCCAGGTCCTCTTTTTGGGCCTATATTGAAGGATTTCAAGAGAGCTTTCCAACGATATCTCCTGTGCCCCGATCCGACATCGGGATTGGTCGCAGCGGTCGATCTCGCCGGAGTGCACGCCAGAAAATAGAACCGGAAATCCGTGGACAGCAACTTCAAGAATTGGAGATCGGAGCCGATCGGCCACCGATCGGTGTTTCCGACGGACTGCCGTCCAAGGAGGTGCGCCACCAGGGGTCCCCATCACAGCGGGCCCCACCCCAGCAGACCCGGGGGACAGAGCGGTCCGTGGGCCCCACGGAGCCGTAGATTACGCCGTCCGGACAGCACTATAGACGCGTGTTCGGCACCGCCGGGTGACATCAAGATGCTGCTCGTCAACCCGATTCGCGTGATTTCCGGGTCCCGCATGTGACCTTTTACCTCCCTGCGTGGAGTGGGTCAAATATTTGTACCGCTGTAACATTGTTTAACCGGGAGTCCGTAAATCGGCCGGGGTTGTCTTCGCCATGCCGGGAGCGTGGAGGTAACAGTCTTAACTCCTTGGCATTTCATTTGCTTAGCTAGTATATGGTCATAAGCCGCTGTGAGAGCGTAGGATACTAGCCCGTGAGTCCATGTCACCGCTGTGAGCGTGAGAGTGACCCGTCCCGTGACTCGATCCGAGTCCGAAAGTGAGTCAGACTACCCTTGAACTCTGCCGGTTCTTCAACCGCGCACTATCCGCGTTTCCCTCGCGTGGGACGACGAGTGAGCTTGCGTTTCTGTTAGCGACGTATAGCCCATAGAAACTCCTTGTGTCGGGCCGAAGTCTCTTAAACTTGCATGTTGCTTGTCGCGTCCTCATTTAGAGTCCGAGGTCCATATCACGTAGAGTCGGTCCCCGTGTCCGTCCCGCATCAGTTTGGTATCAGAAGTCTTGCATGCATCATGGTCTAAGTCGAGTCTAGGATCATCATTATTTTTAAAATAAAAAAAAGGTGTTTTAAAATTGCATTTCATCCCGATAATTCGGTATCTTAAAAGGTGTTGTTCGAACGTTAGGCTACGCCTATCGGGAGGTCGCACACTTGCGGGAGTGATCTTCTGATCGATTAACTCCGCCACGTACCGGATATTGGTTAGGTCTAAGTGCATCTTTTTGCATTAGTTGGTGTCTTCTAGGTCGTGTGTCTGTTGCATGCCCACTCGTCGAGGTACCCAATACTCGCCACCACCACCTATGGCGGATTCCCGAGCCCATAGCTCCGATGAGTCCTCGACGGCCGAGATGTTCCGAGCAATTATGGAACGTCTTGACACGCGTATGGATGGTCTTAGTACGCGTATGGATGGCATAGGAACGCGTTGTGGACACCAAAAAATGGCGATGATGATCATGGCGACATTTGCGCCTACACATTCAAGCGCGAGTCGAAGACGAAAATGCCGAATAAACCTCATGCCTCGCCCGATCAAGACGAGGACTCGCTTGGTGGTCCGCTACCCGCTAAGGAAGCCCCTAAGCAGAAGATACAGCTACAACGCTCCTACCGGACATGCCGAGAGCTGAATCAGAGAAAAGTCAGGAACTCCGGCACAGTCTCGACATGCACCGAAAGTCACGCAGAATCTGGGACCGAGTCCCAGAGACTACAAACGGAATATTACGGAGGCCATACATTGCAACCGGAACGTTCTGGGAATGCCGACATTCATATAAGCGACCGTGACTTCGAAAAGAATCCGTTTGGTGCTTAAAACGACACGAAGGGGCCTTAAAACGGCGCGCCTTAAAACGGCGCCCCCCCCCCCCCTTTTTTTTGCTCAAAACGGCGCGCCCCCCTTTCTCTTTGGCTATCCGGCGCGCTCCTGTCGAAGGGGCCTTCCCCCTTTTGATGCTTAAAATGGCGCCACTTGTGTTGCATTAAAACGGCGCCACCTTATGCACAAGTTACCCGGCGCGCTCATTTGAAGGAAATGCCACCCCCTTTGCAATGCTTACACGGTGTGGCCCCCTCGAATAGCTTTAATCCGGCGCGGTCACTATTCCCCCGCGCCGGTTTAACCCCATTCCATCCCATCTCTGGCACGATGCTCTGTTTTGTTTAAATGCGGTGCGCAGGGAGCATTCAATGTTCTGAAGCCGTGCCTCCGTCTCCACTCAACAGCGCATTAACATCGTCGGAGAAGGCATGTCTTCGGATGAAGATCTCCCGGTAAACCCGCAACTGTGCCATCCTCGGACGAACGACAAGGTACGGCGCCAATCACCGGATGCCAGCATAGAAGCCAACCCTGTTCGTCTGGCAGACGAACGCAGTGGTGGGAGTTCTCTTCCGTTCGAGCAAAGAAAAGGCAACCCACTATATATATACTCTGTAGAAGAGAAGAAGAAAGGGAGGAGGAAGATCTTGGCTTTCCCCCCGGCTGGCCATTTTTGGAGGAAGAGGAGCTCGGCTGTGTGCAGTGAAGGGAAGAAGAAAAAGAAAGAGAGAGTGTGTGAGAGAGGGAAGGTGAGTCTAAGGGGGGGAGGAGCTTGTGCTCCATCCCCTCTCCCCCACCGGTGCATCTCTTTCATCCCCCCTTCGATGTATTTCCCCTTTCCTTCGGGATGGGCCTCCCTGTGTCTAAACTTTCCCCGTTTGTGTGGATGAATAAAAAGAGAAGAGTTTTCTTTTTTGCAAGCTTGGTGTTCCCCGTGTAACCTCCACCTCCCTTCTTCCCTCTCCAAACATCCAGGGTCCTTGAGGCTTGTCTCTTCATGGCATGGCCCTCAAAGTGACCCATCGACGGATGAATACTCATGCCCCTCCGGTGGCAAACACTTGTCCCATTTCGAAGACTCATCACCCGTGAGTCGTGGTCGCTCTCGTAGGCTGGCCCTCGAGCGTTCCACACTCACACTTGGGCTAACGGACCGCCGTGAGGCCGTTCCGCATTTTGAGAGTTTACCCGGGAGTAATCCGTGTGGTGGCTTTCGCTTCTCTCCGGCAAGTCCCGATCCGGGAGAGATGCTGCCCAATTTTTGCCAGGGGATTAAGAACACTCAAGAACGAATGAACAAGATGCCCTTTGAAAACACACAGTGAACCCTCTGTGAATTAACCCCTAAAATCTTACATAATAAACTCCTATGAACAAATCACTTAAACCCCACCTCATTACCTATCTAATCACCAAATAGATGAACAAACGTATCATAAAATCCACCTACGGGTGAAAGAAAAGAAACACACAGTCAATCGCTTTGAAACAACCCTCGGAAGAGTTTATCCCGGCGTGGTTACTGTGCCGCCGCGCCGTTTTAAATCCACACTCAAAAGTTCCATTTTCCTCCTATCCCGACGTGGTTACTATTCCCCCGCGCCGTTTTAACCCACACTCGAAACCCCTTTCGATTCTAATCCGGCGCCCTTAAAACCGGCGCGCCCCTCTTCCATTGCAAGGCTATTCCGGTGCGCCTCTCCTTTGCCACCCTTAAAACGGCATGGCCCAATTCCGGCGCGCCACCCTTTGTTTGACCCTTAAAACGGCATGGCCCAATTCCGGTGCCCCCCCTTGTTTAACCATTAAAACGGCGCGCCCCTCGCCCACTCTTAATACGGCACCCTCCTTGAGGTTCCATACCTGGCGCGCCCCCTTGCCATCCTAATCCGGCGTGCCTCCTATAAAAAAAACACAATTAACTAAGTGGAAGAAAAGCTTAAAACTCATAAATAAATTAGAAGAAAGGACCCAAACAGATGAATGAAATAAAAGACTATGAACCACTCTCATGAGACCCAAAGAAAAGCTTAACCTTTCGATCCGCGTGCGAGGGCGCACGTTGGGGAGTTCGGGCTCCACACTTAACAACCCGCTTCCCCGGACTGTGTTTGGAGAGAAAAGAAATGATGCCCCACTAGATCGAACTTGGATCTCGGGAGCCCTCACCCGAACGTGGCCATGATCCGATCTTATCCCGGGCCGATAGTTCGTTAGCTCGACCCGTCTTTATCGGGATCCGATCCCGCACCTACATTGAACTTGCCGTACCTACGGCAGACATCTGTGTGATTTTATCGTTGTCTTCGATGCTTCAAATGCGGACTCTCGTCCGAACGATGAATGGTCCATTAGTGGCTGACATATGTATATACCGGGATCTAATCCCGCGTTTGCATTAAACTTGCCGTACTCACGGCAGACATTTGCACGGATTCGCTCCCGTCACCGTCTTCAATACGGATCTTTGTCCGAACATAAAATGGTCCATGAATGACCAAAAAAATCTGAATGGAACGAGACGGCTCTCGTCTTCCCTGAACCCTACGCGTGGGAATATCAATAAGACCTTCGTGAGTCACGTTTGGACCTCGGGTTAGCCCCAACCATGGTCAACGCCTGACCCACATCCGAGGCCTATAGCCGGCTATCTCTGTACACATCCTTGTTTTGGAATATAGTCCCGGGACACTTTCCCGCTGCCCTTCGGCACCGGAAATATTAATGATGCCCACGCAAGCCTCGTTTGGACCGCGGGAGGCACCCCCGAAATGGTCCTGACTCGATCTCGCACTGGGCCAATAAACTCACTGATTTCCAATCACTCTAACTGGGATTCAAACGAACGTCTCCTGTCCCTTCGAACAATAAACTTGCCGTACCCCCGGCATACATATGCTCCGGTTTTCTCGTGACGATTACGTGATTCACAAGCCGGACACTCGTCCGAACATCAAATGGTCAACACACGACCGACACGATCTCGAATGCTTTCTTCTCACCCTCGTACAGGGATTTCAATACTTCCTAATAGACTTTCCATGTAACTAATTTTCTGGCCACGAGGCCCCTTTTCCCGGCGATTAATCAAGGGTGTTACCCTCTCCGAGGGGATGTAAATGACGTCGTGACCTTTATGGCGCGGCGCGTTCCAGTCCCGACACGAACCACACAATCGTCTGATTAGTCAGATCGAGCGCACAATAAATCGTCACTATGTGACTGGCACGCCCACGCACTTAATAAACGCTAATAAACAAATAAACAACGATTTTATTAAATAAAAAGTGCGTCCACACGCGTCTAGAAGGGCGGATGAAAGTCCTCAAGGATCGGGTCGAGAATTCGGATCAGTCCATCCAGGGCCTAGTTGGGAGAATTGCCGTCCTCGAGAGGGGCCCAGTAGCGGCGCAACCCGCGCCGACGAACGGCCAACAAGAGCCGGTTCAGCAACCTGCTGCACCAAGGGCTCAGGCGGAGAATGTTGGGGTACAACAGGTGCATGTGGTGGATGATTATGCATCTGATAATGATCAAGGGGGTAACGGTCGTCATAATCAACGACGGAATCGTGATGACGAGGATGACGACCGCATTCTTAGGGGCGTGCGTGCGGACCCTCCCACTTTTAGCGGGTCCTTGGACCCTAGGGTGTATTTAGATTGGGAGGCCAGCATGGACCGGTACTTCGAGTGGTTTGAGATGATGGACCACCGAAGAGTCCGACACGTAAAGATGAAGCTGCAAGGACAGGCCCAAACTTATTGGACCAATGTGGAGAGCCTTCTCAACCAGCGATGTCAACCCCAAATCAGTACTTGGGATGATATGAAAACCAAGTTGAGGGAGAAATACCTTCCTGCCTCATATCGCCAACGTCTCATAGACAAATGGCAAAGCATCTCCCAAGGGAACCGATCCGTGACTGAGTACACCGCTGAGTTCGATGAGTATTACCTACGGTGTGGAGTCACGGAGGAGAGCACCATGACTATATCCCGCTTTTGAATAGGTTTGCGGCCCAATTATCAATATGAACTCTTTCGCCGCAATGCAACCACTTTGGAGCAGGCATATCAGATAGCTCTCGAATTGGAGCAATACGAGGCCGAGTTCGAGTCACCCCATTGGTTGGGCTCCTTTCCCTTCGTAGTGTCGAGCCACGTGGCTCATCTGGCACGTATCCGAGGGCCCCCATGGCTCGACCTCAGGAGCCTGCTCGTCTCGAGCCCTTTGCTCCTAGGCCTCGCCCTCCACCCTCGAGGGACCTTCCTCGTCCCCAGCATCTTACGACTCCACCCTTAGCCCGTCCACCGGCCCCCGCACCTCCTGCACGCCCTTTGTTGCCTACACCTCCTATTCGTCGGGAGGATAAGGTAAAGGATCTATGATTGGGGAGCCTAGTGGATCACGCAGCAGTGTTTTCGCTGCAATGGGTTTGGCCATTTCGCCAACCAGTGTCCCACCCGCCCATCTCTTATCATTGGGGACACACAGGCCGAGGATACCACCCCTGCGGGTCTCGAGTTAGTCACTTATGTGGCCGATCAGGAGCTAGCTGATGAATACTATGAGATCGAAGGTGACGACCAAGAGGCCCCGCATCCCAATGATACCCACGTGGGGGTCGTCAGGTGTATTCTCACCCAGCCACAGGCCAGTGATGACTGGCGTCGGACCACTATTTTTCATACCTTCTGTAGGCTGGGCAAGCATGCATGTAAAGTGATCATCGATAGCGGGAGTTGCATCAATGCAATCTCCACGGGTGCTATCTCTCGTCTTGGTCTTACACCCGTGGATCACCCTAGCCCCTATCGTGTATCATGGGTGGATTCCACTTCCATTCCGATCAGGCTGCGGTGCTTGGTCCCACTACAGTTCTATGCCTACCGTGACGAGGTTTGGTGTGATGTCCTACCCATGGAGGTGGGCAACATTATTTGATCGGGATGCTACACTCCATGGCCGGTCGAACACCTGTACCTTCGACCATGAGGGCCAACGGATTACTCTCGAACCCCATCGGCCCAAGAGCCCATCAGTCAGGGGTCGTACTGGCCCTAGTGCTCTGGAGCCTTCCCTCCCCGGGCCCAGTACCCCGCCCCTAGCTCGGGCTATGACCGTTACATCCGGCCCAGGCGAGCCCTCGACGAGGAGATTGATGTTGATTAGCTCCCAGGAGATGGAGCGGGAGGCTAGTCAGGGCTGCCCTGTGTTTGCCATTGCGGTCTGAGAGGTAGAGAGAGACTCCAAGGGTGAGCTCCCACCCGAGGTTGTCCCCATTCTGCAGGAGTTTGCTGATATCTTTCCCGATGAGCTTCCCGAGGGACTCCCACCTATGCGGGATATTCAGCATGCCATCGACCTTATTCCGAGCTCTTCATTGGCCAACCTTCCACATTATCGCATGAGCCCCACGGAACATGCCGAGCTAAAACGGCAGGTCGATGAGTTGATGGAGAGAGGATCTGTTCGGGACAGCATGAGTCCATGTGCTGTACCCGCTTTACTCGCCCCGAAGAAGGATGGCACGTGGAGAATGTGCATTGATAGCCGTGTCATCAACAAAATCACCGTGAAGTACAGGTTTCCTATTCCCCGCCTGGATGACATGCTAGACTTGATGGCTGGTGCCACTATCTTTTCAAAGATTGATCTTAAGAGTGGCTACCATCAGGTGCGGATTAGGCCAGGTGATGAGTGGAAGACTGCTTTTAAGACCAAGGACGGTCTATATGAGTGGTTGGTCATGCCTTTTGGGTTGACCAATGCCCCCAACACATTCATGCGACTCATGACTCAGGTCCTTCGACCATTTATTGGAGTCTTTGTGGTTGTGTATTTTGATGATATCCTTATCTATAGTCGCACCATGGGGGACCACTTAGACCACCTTCGGCAGGTCTGTCTTCTTCTTTGGCGAGAGCAGTTGTTTGCAAACCCACAGAAGTGCGCCTTCATGACATCTCAGCTTACCTTCTTGGGTTTCATTGTGTCTAGTACTGGGGTCTCCGCCGATCCGGAGAAGGTCCGGGCCATTGTTGAGTGGCCGAAACCCCGTACGATTCATGATGTCCGCAGCTTTCATGGCCTTGCGACATTCTATCGTCGCTTTATCCGCGGATTTAGCTCCGTCACCGCCCCGATCACGGATTGTATCCGGAATGGCACCTTTGTATGGACGAAGGCCGCCACTGCCACCTTCAAGGACATCAAGGAGCGCATGACCCAGACACCTATCCTTCGATTGCCTGATTTCTCGAAGGTGTTTGAGGTCTCTTGTGATGCGTCGGGTGTTGGGATAGGAGGTGTGTTGAGTCAGAAGGCCCACCCGGTCACATATTTCAGCGAAAAGTTGAATGATGCGAAACTGCGATACTCCACATATGATAAGGAATTTTACGCAGTTGTTCAGGCTCTTAGGCATTGGAGGCACTATCTTTTACATCAGGAGTTTGTCCTATACTCCGATCATGAGGCATTGAGGTACCTCCATTCCCAAAAGAAGATTAACTCGCGTCACAGTCGTTGGGTAGAGTATCTCCAGCAGTTCACCTTTGTGCTTAAACATAAGGCTGGAGTGGAGAACAAGGTGGCCGATGCCTTGAGTCGGCGAGCATGTCTACTTACCACCATGAGTGCCGAGGTCATAGGGCTAGAGAAGATGAGAGAGGCCTATGTTGACTGTCCTGACTTCGGTCAGACTTATACCACTCTCCAGGCCGGACCATCGAGAGACCTTAATGACTATGTGCTCCAGGATGGTTACCTCTTTCGTGGAGGTAGGCTTTGTGTTCCCCGAACTTCTGTTCGAGACTTTTTAGTCTGGAACTACATGCGGGAGGTCTAGCCGGCCACTTTGGTCGGAACAAGACTATCGAGGCAGTTGAGCATAGATTTTACTGGCCGAGCTTGAAGCGCGATGTGGCTCACATCGTGGCTCAGTGTCATACATGTGCTACGGCCAAGATGAAGAAGCAAAGCTCGGGCCTTTATACGCCTCTTCCCGTGCCTGATGTCCCGTGGCAGGATGTTAGCATGGACTTTGTTTTGGGATTGCCACGTACCTCCAGGAAGCATGATTCAGTCTATGTGGTGGTTGACCGTTTCTCAAAAATGGCCCTTTTCATTCCTTGCTCGAAGACTTCGGATGCTTCGAGGGTAGCCCGCCTTTTCCTTACGCATGTGGTGTGCAAGTTCGGGTTGCCTCGCACTATAGTGTCTAACCGTGATGTGAGATTCACCTCCTATTTTTGGAAGACACTATGGCATATGATGGGTACTCACCTCAACTTTTCCACTGCATATCATCCCCAGACAGATGGTCAGACCGAGGTGGTCAATAGGAGTCTGGGAGACCTTTTGAGGTGTCTTGTTAGGGACCGCATAGGGGATTGGGATCTCATTCTACCCATGGCTGAGTTTGCATACAATGATTCGGTGAATAGGTCTACCGGCATGAGTCCATTCGAGATTGTCACAAGTCGTAGGCCTAGGAAGCCAGTGGATCTTGTCCCCATGCCTATCCATGCACGTGTGTCGGAGTCGGCTGAGTCGTTTGCTAGGCATGTTAGGAGTCTGCATCACGACATCCGTCGTCACATTGAGTCCAGCAATGCACGTTACAAAGAGCTAGCCGATGCTCACCGACACCACCGAGAGTTCCAAGAGGGCGAATATGTCATGATCAGAGTAAGACCTGAACGGTTTCCCTCTGGAACCGTTAAGAAGTTGCAAGCTCGCGGAGCCGGTCCATTTAGAGTGTTGAAACGCGTTGGATCCAATGCGTATGTTGTGGACCTACCCGAGGAATACGGTATAAGCTCTACTTTTAATATTTCGGATCTAGTTGCATATAGGGACCCAGCGATGATCCCTAGTGAGCCTTTCGAGCTATCTCCTCCCCTTGAGAGTGATCCCACACCTGAGTGTCCACCTCCAGCCCCTTTGTCACGGCAGCGTGAGCATATAGATCATATACTGGATGAGCAGGTGATAGTTACCAGGAGTGGATCCTACTCGCGCTACCTAGTGCGATGGAGAGGACGGCCCGCTACCGAGGACACATGGATCACGCATGGAGAGTTGCAGCGATTGATCTAGATCTTCTGGAGCGATACCGGAGCGATGCAGACCCTTACTCGACAGGGTCGAGTTTCTCCCACCCGGGGAGAATTGGTGCGGACACCCGAGCAGTTACGCCGAGCCACCGGTACCGCACGCGGAGCACGACTCGAGCCACTTCAGCGTCCATATGGCTCAGAGACAGCCTGGAGACTCCCCCTTGAGTCTCGACATTTATCATATTTGTTTAGACTTTATTTGTGTTTAATGTGTGTTTGTTTCATTTTATTCAGTTTGTAATTTTGATTGTAAGAGGGGTTTATTTACAAAATGGGACCCACAGGTCCCACGGCCCCCCCAGACCCCCTCCCATTGATCCACCTCAGCCTAGGGCCCCATGTGGGGTCAGTCAACATTTCAAATGGAGGCATCTAGAAGGTTGAATGGTAAATGACACATGGGTAGACAATTGGACTTCAAAGTCCAAGGTAAGCTACCTACCATTCTACCATGTCCCCCCCATGGTCAATAGGCCGCCCCCCCTTGTATATTTTATTTAATTTTTGTGTGTTGGTCACATCTAATCCAAGCCATCCATTCCCTATCCCTAGATCCAACGGTAGATAATGGATTAGATATGTGACCTATAAAACCTTGTATTTTCCCATTTTGGAGATTTAATGCCATTTGAAATCAGAAATTTTCTTGGAGAAAGCCCTTGGGCGCACCCCTCCTCTCTCCTCCCTCTCCCCCTTGCAGCTGTGACGGTTGCTATTCTGAGGTGTGACGCCTCCCCTATCAGTTCCGGTCGCCGCCGCCGCCGCCACGAGCCGCCATCGCACCGCCATCGAGTTCGTCGGAGTTCTATCTTCAGCCGACCACTGCCACTTCCACGAATTTCTGCAGTCAGCCATGAAATCCTTTCGAGTTGAAACTTTCAGGAGGTGTTCCAGAGGTGTCCACCACGTCCCACAAAATTTGGTTTGGCCTTTGGACTCCGATTCATAATTTTCAATTTTCGTTCTTCTTCCCACTTCAGATCTGCCTGTTTTCAGACCAGATCTCCACCTACCCTGAGTTTCCAGTGTTCGAGCCATATTTTGATTTTTTCAAGACCTCCCAGTTTTATTGGGAGTTCTATCAACCCTATCGTCCTTAATTTTTCTTGAAATTTCGTGAGGCCATCTCATATTTTTCAAAACTCATTTTCTGATCCATCTACAGTACTGTCTGCCAGTTTCTAGATCTGACCACTCGCCAGTGTTAAAATCATAACAAATCATAGCCTCCACCAATCCTTCCACAAAAATTATTTCCGTTTTCCTTGTTTGAATCCCTACAACTTTAGTGAAGAGCTCAGGAGCTGAATCGGACGTCTACCTCGCGGTCAACGGCAGTTCTCAGACAACTCACCTGCAGATCTAAGAGTTTGGGTACTGTACAACAGAAGCTTCAAAATTCAACAACATCCAGATCCGCGCAGATCCAGGTTCTCTTTCTGGGCCTATATTGAAGGATTTCAAGAGAGCTTTCCAACGATAGCTCCTGTGCCCCGATCCGACATCGGAATTGGTCGCAGCGGTCGATCTTGCCGGAGTGCACGCCGAAAAACAGAACCGGAAATCCGTGGACAGCAACTTCAAGAATTGGAGATCGGAGCCGATCGGCCACCGATCGGTGTTTCCGACCGACCGCCGTCCAAGGAGGCGCGCCACCAGGGGTCCCCATCACATCGGGCCCCACCCCAGCAGGCCCGGAGGATAGAGCGGTCCGTGGGCCCCACGGACCTGTAGATTGCACCGTCCGGACGGCACTATAGACGCGTGTTCGGCACCGCCGGGCGACATCAAGATGCTACCCGTCAACCCGATTCGCGTGATTCCCGGCCCCCGCATGTGACCTTTTACCTCCCTGCGTTTAGTGGGTCAAATATTTGTACCGCTGTAACATTGTTTAACCGGGAGTCCGTAAATCGGCCGGGGTTGTCTTCGCCACGCCGGGAGCATGGAGGTAACAGTCTTAACTCCTTGGCATTTCGTTTGCTTAGCTAGTATATGGTCATATGCCACTGCGAGAGCGTAGGATACTAGCCCGTGAGTCCATGTCACCGCTATGAGCGTGAGAGTGACCCGTCCCGTGACTCGATCAGAGTCCGAAAGTGAGTCAGACTACCCTTGAACTCTGCCGGTTCTTCAACCGCGCATGATCCACGTTTCCCTCGCGTGGGACGACGAGTGAGCTTGCGTTTCTGTTAGCGACGTATAGCCCATAGGAACTCCTTATGTCGGGCTGAAGTCTCTCAAACTTGCATGTTGCTGGTCGCGTCCTCATTTAGAGTCCGAGGTCCATATCACGTAGAGTCGGTCCCCGTGTCCATCCCGCATCACTCATCTCGGTACCCCCAATGAAGCGGGGCAAGGAACAAACCATACACGGGCTTCTCCCTATCGACACGCCCGGCAGTCTCATTCCAGCGGGCTGGTGTGTACTGCGGTGCTCTTGTCAGCAGCCCGGCCTCTGGAGATAACTCCTGCACCCCAAGGACTGCCCCCCATTTTCTGAGCTCGCCTTGAATATATATGGGCATGCCATGAGTAACTGACTCGGTCAGACTGTCTCTGTCTGCCAGTAAAGCTCCCTCGGCTCGACGGATGAGAATTATATCGCGCTTCCCGCCAAGGTTGAAGCGCCCAAGGAATGTCATCAAGTGTTTGTCCTTGGGGTGGTCCAGTTTGACGCCATCCCCTCGCTCATACTTGAAATGATTGCCGTCAAGAATCAACAGGCGGCCGGTGTCAACGGTGTCAATCTCCGAGTCCGAAGACTCAGCTACCACGGCTATCCGCCTCGACCCCCGATCAAGGGAGTGGACATTCCCCCATGTCACAGCGACTCGGGAGGCAGAGGAAGAAGGGTCGTATGCCATGTTATCTGCAAGACAACGTCCAGAAAAGAACGAGCAAAGTCAGAAATCAGTTGATCAAGTAAGACTTCTGACAAAATTTTGGCAGAGTCTCCCCAGCTCGAGGATTTGCCAAAGGAAAAATGGAAGCCGTCCACTGAGGGAGTGGCCCCTAAAAGCAGCCATAGGCACTAAGCCAAGACCAAATGGGACACCCGAGGGATCTAGCTCCGAGGACAAGTCCTACGAGGAGCCTCCCGAGGCCCGGAAGACGGGTTTAAAACCCAAATAAAGCAACAGCTCGACTCACCCGCTCGGTCAAAACCCAGAGCCCACTCGGCACCGCGGAAGGAGGAGAAAGGGAGGAGAGAGAAAGGAAAACGTCAAATGAGGGATGAAGAAGAAAAATAAAGGATGAAATCCTTTTTATAAGGGGGGTTCGCATCTGTTAAAATGGCGTGCCCCGGAGCGCGCCGTTTTAACCCGTTTGCGCGCCGGTGAGGCCGCGCCATTTCAACCCTCTGTAGAAACGGCGCGCCGCTTTAAGCGGCGCCGTTTTAACGAATACGGGGCGCCGTTTTAACCCTGAATAAAGGGAACGCCATTTTAAATGGCGCCGTTCAAGCTTCTTACCACGTCGGATTAACGTCCGATGTCAGAATTAAGGGCCACCTCAAGCTTCCGTCAGCTAAGAACATCAACCCGAACGAAGCTCATTCGTCGGCCCTGCCGCACTCCTGCCTCGCTTGCACCACCCACGTCTGGGGGGCATTTATTGACACTCAAAATATGATCCTTCGGCGACCAAGTCGCAAAGACGAATGATACGGCCCACTGAAGCACATAAGCCGATGAAGATCAACTTACTGGAGGCTCCTCAAGCTGCCAGAGCCCCGAGTCACCTGGAAGTGAACACCGGGGGCTTCACCTCAGGAGAGTCGAGATGAATCCACAACCAACCAGCAGTGCGACCAAGCCTGCCTAATGATCCGACATCGACTCCGTCGTGCCGCTACCCTACATCTGTCGCCCGACCAAGGACGACGGTCTACCCGGTGACTCTCCTGAGGAGGAAGAACGTCCTCGGCCGTCCACAACAAGGGGCCGAAGGTTTTGTCAGCAGAAGGCCCCGATCACCCAACACGGATTCGGCTTCTCGCCATAATGGGCCCGTTAGTGGCCGATTGGTCGCCATTCAAGGCGGAATTATCCCGGATGCAATGCCATCCCATAAGGAAGCTTCCAGCACGAGTCTGTTTGAACCAGAAGCACAGATCATAGTGCCGAAGGCCGTACCGGCAGGAGACCCGTATGCTCGGGCCAAACACACACAAAGTTCCGAGCAAGGTCTTTCACCGCGCGGAGAGCTTCGTCAACACTCGCTAGGGTTTTTCAAGAACCAGGGCGAGAGGAACAGTCAACGGGAGCCTCCGGAACCATCCCCGGGCCCATCGGCTAACCCGCGTCGAGCGAACAAGATAAAACGGCGCACAAAGGGACGTCGGCACCCCTTAATCCGGCGCCGCCAAATCCGGCACACCAATTCCAATTGGGGACATGTTCCCCGGCGCCATTGAATCTGGCGCGCCTCTTGCCATGGCGCCGGATTAACGAAGGCTACATATACACCGTGGCTTCGAAACAAAAAGGAAGAGGAGAACGAACGAAGAGAAAGAAAAAAAAGAGAATAGAATAGAAGAGAGCCAATACGAAGGGAGAGAAACTGCTCGTTCGAGAGAGAAAAGCCTTGGGGGAGAAGTAGGGTTTCCACTAAGGGTTCTCGCCGCCATCTTCCTCGTCTGCTCGTCTGGATATCTCCGGAGCCGGAGAAGAGAAGCCTGTGGTCCGATACTCTGTTCTGGAGAAAGGGTTTAGGTGGGTTTCCGTGTTTTTTTCTCCGGTCGATTCCCCGTTTCTTCTTTGTTTCCTTCTCCTGATATAATGTAAGTGAGAGGGGGGAGGGGCGATGATACGAGCCTGACCTCCCCCCCTCACCATTATCGCTGCTCCTTCTCTTCACCTGTAACGCTCTTCTCTTGTTAATGTAAACGACGGCCGAGCGACAATGCCGGCGCCGGAACGTATGCTGTGTATATCTATCTATCATTCATTGAATGAATGGAATGCGATTGTGCCTGATGCCGTATCTATCTTCCATGCTCTCTCTAATTTCTTCTCAAATGTCCATTTAATGGTTTCCCGGCGTGCATAGTTCCCGGATCCATTTTCCCGACGTTGGATATGCCCTTGGGCTACATGAACCGTTCTTCCCCCCTCCCCGGGGTTTCTCTCTCTCTATTCCAATGCAATGGTCGAGCTCTGTACAACGAGTGCTACGGGTTTTGTGGTTGGAGACACACTTGTGTGCTTATCTCCGCCCACCCCCTGTCTAGGGATCAAACCCTGCGCCTTCCCTGTGCCCTTCCTCATGGGCCAGAGGGGAGGGGAAGATCGCTTCTAACATCCCCGTTCGTCCTGTGCCGAGCCCCTGTTGGTTTTTGCGAACATGATATATATCCCCTCCCCAGATCCGTATGCTAATCATATAACATGTAAGTGTAACTCATTCATCCCGCGGGCTTCACTGTTCTAATATACGTCTAACAAATCGTTTGTCCATTTGTCATCGAACGATGTCATATGCCGCTCTTTCCACTCCGTTCGCATTTCAACATCCGGGAGTCTGCTCTGTAGCATTGCTCCAATACCCGGGGAGGGGAATATTCCCCCAATCTTCCACAACTAGCCACTCGGTCGACAGGCGCTTATCCATTGATGATGAGTATCCCTTCAGGCCATTGAGTGCACAGTAACGGGGCTAAGCCCTACAGTTCAAATCCACGGTCCTTAATGGACTTCGTGGTTGCCGTGGGTTGTGTGCCCCTTGTAGGCTAGCCCTCGGGGTTTCCTTCCCTCTATCGGTCATCCGGATTTGAGTGTTGTGTCGACTCGGGTCGCGTGCCCCTCGCAGGCTAGCCCTCGAGGTTTTCGCTCCCATAATGAGTCGCCTCATTCGTTCACTCTCGCCTACGGACTTGGTGCCCCTAGCAGGCTAGGCCTCGGGGTTTTCCGTTCCGTTCGGGTTCACCAACCGCCGTTGCGCCACCCGGCTCTTAGGGGTTGCTCCGCCACGTGAGTATTCCCCGCTTCTCCCCGACAATCCTCCGGGATGGGGAGATGCTGCCGAAATTTTGGCTCGAACGAGTCTGACTCGAAATAATCACCGCGCTCGAATGTGAACCTCGCGCAAGCCTGTGACTCGGCTCCCGGATGCCCCGGGGCCGATCCTTTGAATAAATAACTTAAATAAACTTTCAAAGTTTCCTAAAGTATTTTAATAAACCTAATAAAAATGAATAAAACCTCGGTTTCCGTGAGATCGGGTTAAACCGGCGCCGTTTGCATACGGCGCGCCTTAAAACGGCGCGCATTAAAACGGCGTGCCCTTCCCGGTGCGCCCCAAACGGGTTGCGCCGTTTTAACCTCTTCATTCACCTACGGTCCCCACGCCGTTCTAAGTCCTGTACCTACGTTTTCTGGCGCCGTTTCTAATCATTACGCTATCTAATCCCTGGCTCGCCCCCGAGGCAATCCTGATCTCCCATGGTCGAGATTGGCAACCCTAATTAGCAGTAGATTGAATAAGGCAAGGGCTATTCACTCCCCGAATAACCTTTCTATCAGGATGGCTATCATGTGTATTAGCTCTTTGCTTTCGTTATCACCCTTGTGTTACCTTTTTCCCCTTTGGCGGGGATTAATAAATGTGATTGAGCTCTGTTCGTTTTCATAACTCTATTACCATGCTTAGCACAGTCATGGGCATCATGCATGCATGTTTGCATAGACCCTCGGGTATATCAAATGGCGTTGACAGAAGGCCGGGTTATGCCCGATCGGAAGTCTCCGCTACCCGCGATGGTGGTCTTCGGACCTACGTCCTCCGCCCTGTATCGAGGGTCATTGATTTAATAAACCCAGCCTCTCTTTCATGATAGATAGATGCATCTCACGTGATCTTGTCATATTCATAACATCGCACCTTTTATTCCGGCCTCGACAGCCCGCTATCTCGGTAATTAATCAAAGGTTTTCCCTCCTCGTGGGAGATGTAATTAACGTCATGACCTTTATGGTATGACAGACTGCTGGTCCCGACCGAACCTCACTCTCGCCCGATACGGGTCAAGATGAGCGCATAATAAACTTGTCACGTACGTGACTGGCACGCCCGCGCAGTCAATTAGTCAGTTAATTGCCAGTCAGTTAATTGGTTGATCGACACGTGTAATAAACTAACAAACAGAATAGAAGTCCCGTTCCATACAGTCAGGGACCTACTTAATAAGATACCCCTGGGTAGATCATCGTCCCGAGCAAAGACGATCGCAAATAGTGCCCCACTTGACCCCTGGTGGAACGGGGACACCGTACAAGTAACCACAGAACAAGTGACTAGCTGGGGTCACGCTCGTCAGCACGGGTCCAACCGCCCTCAACCACGTGTGCACACACAGACCGTGTGTCCCTGGTCTGGCCCTCTGATTGGTTTTCCCTCAGCCGGACTCTGGTTGATAGACGTGGGGCCCGACAGAAACCAGTCCAAAA
Organism: Amorphophallus konjac; assembly: GCA_022559845.1. Lineage (NCBI taxonomy): Eukaryota > Viridiplantae > Streptophyta > Magnoliopsida > Alismatales > Araceae > Amorphophallus > Amorphophallus konjac. The sequence continues at coordinate 334,228,439 of CM040126.1, read as the reverse complement.
CCGTCTCTCAGGGTAGCCTCGCCACCACTCCCTGGTGGGACCACTCTCGTGTCGGAACGCTACGACTAGTGGAGGGTCACTGAAGAAGTAGACTCTCTAGTCAATGGAAAATAACGTCTAAACCGGACAAACTACAAGGGCCACTTCTCGTACCGACACCGACTCACGGTGACACAAGCCGAGAACACCAACTCCCAGGATCCCACGGCACCCTCACGTGTGGTCCCCACATGATGCCCAGCATCAGTCATACCACAGGTTAGCACGCAGATCGAGATCCACTCACCCAGGACTCGAATCGGTAAAGCATAACTCCGGTCGGACATAAACCTCTGGCGGTCCATCTTTGGGCCGCCACAAAGGCTAGTTGTCCAGAATTGGGCCGCCACAGGGACTGTAGCGGTCCAACAATGGGCCGCCACCCCCTGGGTTGTGAAGGAAATGGCGGTCCTATATAGGGCTGTCACATGGAGGTGGCAGGCGTACCTTAGGCCGCCACACCCCAAAAACTCCCAATAGTCGAAAACCAACGGTCGAATTCAACGGTCAACCCGCGCTCTGGCGATCTGACCCTCGGCCGCCACATCTTCTAGCGGTCTATAGTGCAGCCGCCAAAAGACCTGGGGACCTACCGACAAAATAGTGCCCTGTGGCGCAACCACCTTGGGCCGCCACAGGCTCTAGCGCACCTACCTTGGGCCGCCAAAGGCTCTGGCGGTCTCTGGAAGGACCGCCAAATTGTCCCTAGAACGAGCCGGCGGGAACAAACCCAAAAACCCGTTCCACTCCCCGATCATCCACGGATGAGGGGGAAAACAAGGGGGAAGCTCCCCTATAGCCCCTAGCATGCATCTACGCCCTCGAATCGGTCCGAAACGCGACAAAACAGTAGATCGGCACACAACCCCCAAAACATGGATTTTGCCCTACCCGACTCAAAAATGCCCCTCTCGACCTCTCCTCGGCCTACAAATCATGGGGGACGTTGGGATGAGCATGGGGATTCATCTCCCTACCTCAATGGAGCAAGAGCTCCGCCGAAACGTTGTCAAACGCGAAGAAGAAGCTTTTAGAACCCTCGTTCCTTCACGAAATCCCACGAGCCACACGTCGCCACGATCGCCTCGCCGCCACGCCGTCACCTCACTGCCGTCTACAGCCAGGGAGGGGCGCTGCCTCGGTCACATCGGATGAAGAGAGAGAGGAAGGGGGTGGTCGCTCACGGGAGGAAGAAGGAAGAGGAAGAAAGAAGAAGAAAGGGAAAAAGAAAAAGAAAATAGGGGTTTATATAGAAAATCAAGAAATTCTGGAAAATACGAAAAAATAGGAAAATATACTGTCACGATCGTTGGAACGCGCTGATCGCCGTGGTACTATCCCTGAGCAGGTGAACGACTCGGTTCACCTGCTACGGAGTTCCGCGGGTTCTACCGAAACACACACGCGGAAATTGGAAAACATGCGGAAAAAGCTGCGAACACGCTCCGGGCCTCCGAAACTGATCCGAATCGCACGGATCCGAACACGAAAGATGTCCGAAACACAATTTCAAAGACAACGGAGTCAGACTCTCCGAGAAAATAGATCGAGACCTGAAAAGAAGGATCCGAAGGGTCGGGGATATTACAGCCCTCCCCCCTTAAACAAATTTCATCCTCGAAATTTAAAACAAGCACAGGGGAAAGAAAAAGATGCTCACTCGAACAGGTAAGGGAACTTCTGACGCATCTCGTCCTCACGCTTCCAAGAAACCTCACCGCCAGAGTGCCGCTGCCACACCACCTTAACCATAGGGATAACCTTGTTCCGCAGGTGCTGCTCTCGCCGATCTTCAATACGGATAGGGAACTCCGGTAGAGACAGATCGGGAGTCACCTCGGGCCAAACCGAGTCCTCCAACACATGAGAAACATCGGGCATATACTTCCTCAACATCGAGACATGAAACACATCATGCACCGCTGCAAACTCAGGAGGTAGCTGCAACCGATAAGCAACCTCGCCAATGCGTTCCACGATGAGGAAAGGACCAACATAGCGGGGACTCAGCTTCCCACACTGTCCATACCGCATCACTCCCTTCATGGGAGAAACCCTCAAAAATACACGGTCACCGATCGTAAAACAGAGTGGCTGCCTTCTCCGATCAGCATAACTCTTCTGCCGACTCTACACCGCCAACATGTTCTGACGGACCATATGTACCACATCAATACACTGCTGCACCAACTCCGGTCACGTCACAACATGCTCACCAACCTCTGACCAATCGAGTGGAGTCCGACACGGACGCCCGTACAACGCCTCATAAGGAGCCATCCCAATGCTCGAATGATAGCCGTTGTTGTAGGCAAACTCCACCAATGGTAGATGGTGAATCCAACTCCCTTGCCATTCCAGGCAACAGGATCTTAACATATCCTCTAACGTCTGAATGGTCCTATCCGACTGACCATCGGACTGAGGATGATACGCTGAGCTAAACGCTAACTCTATGCCAAGAGCTCGCTAGAAACTCCTCCAGAATCCAGAAGTGAAACACGGATCTTGATCTGACACAATAGAAATTTGAATTTCATGCAAAGGCACGATCCGCTCCACATAAAGATGAGCCAACTTGGGCACACTCCAGTGGACTTTGATCGGTAGCAACCGAGCCACTTTCGTTAGCCTATCCACCAGCAACCAAATATTATCTTTCCCACTCGGAGTCCTCGGTAATCCCACCATAAAATCCATGGTCACGTGGTCCCATTTCCACGTGGGAACATCCTAAGGCTGGAGAGTATCTCCTGGTCGCTGATGCTTCGCCTTCACCTGTTGACAGGTCAGGCATCGGGCCACATACTCGGCAATATCTCTCTTCATGCCTGGCCACCAGAACTGCCTCTTCAAGTTTTGATACATCTTCGTCGCACCCGGGTGCACAGTGTACCGGCTCCCATGAGCCTCAAGTAACACCGCACGCCTCACCTGCTCCTCGGCTAGGACGTACAGCCTGCCACGAAATCTCACAGCTCCGTCCTTGCCGAAGTCCACATCAGCCAAAGCTAAAATTCGGGGCAACTCAGGGTCTACAGGCTGAGCATCTGTCACCTGACGACGAATCGCTGGCGTGACAGTCAAGCTCGCAAGAACAGCTGACCCCGACTCTTGGGGAACCTTGAGCCTAAATGTCACGGATGGCACCTGTTCCCAGAGCCTCCACTTCCTCATCATCATGGCGCTGATCACAACCTTCCTACTCAAGGCATCGGCAACGACATTCATCCTGCCCGGCTGATAAGACAGGGTGAAGTCATAATTCTTCATATACTCCATCCACCGCCTCTGCCTGAGGTTGAGGTCCTTCTGAGTGAACACATACCTCAAACTCTGATGTCTGTGAACACCTCGAACTTCTCACCATACAGATAATGTCTCCAAATCTTCAATGCAAAGATCACAGCCGACAACTCAAGGTCATGGGTAGGGTAGTTCTCCTCATGGGGCTTCAGCTGCCGAGATGCATAAGCCACCACTCTACCGTGCTGCATCAGCACAGCACCCAACCCAACCCCGGAAGCAACTATACACAACACAAAACCCCCCGGTCCAGAAGGTAACACCAACACTGGTGCCGAGGTGAGCAACCTTCGAAGCTCCATAAAGCTCTGCTCACACTCACCAGTCCAGACAAATGGCACATCCTTCCGCGTAAGCCTGATCATCGGGGCTGCAACACGAGCAAAATCCTGAATGAATCTCCTATAATAACCTGCAAGTCCCAAGAAACTCTGAATCTCCGTCACGGACCATGGCCTCAGCCACTGTATCACTGCCTCAACCTTGGCTGGATCCACAGAAATACCATCATCAGAGATCACGTGCCCCAAAAAGTGCACCTCGTGAAGGCAAAACTCTCACTTGCTGAGCTTAGCATACAACTGGTGATCTCGCAAGGTCTACAACACAACCCTCAAATGATACACATGCTCATCTGCAGACTACGAATAAACAAGGATGTCGTCCACAAACATGACCACAAACTGGTCCAAGTAGGGACGGAACACCCTCTACATCAAATCCATAAACACTGCGGGGGCATTGGTGAGCCCAAACGGCATCACCAGAAACTCATAATGCCTATATCTCGAGCTGAACGCAGTCTTCTCCACGTCAGACTCTCGAATCCGCAACTGATGATAACCAGACCACAAATCAATCCGCGAGAACACTCGAGCAGACTGAAGCTGGTCAAACAAGTCATCAATCCGCGATAACGAATACTTGTTCTTAACAGTCACCTCGTTCAACTGCCGGTAGTCAATGCACAGCCTCAGACTACCATCCTCCTTCTTCACGAACAACACTGGTGCACCCTAAGGAGAAAAACTAGGACGAATATACCCCTTGGCGAGCAACTCCTGCAACTGCGCCCTCAACTCCCTCAACTCAGCGGGAGCCATACGGTAAGGAGCCTTCGACAAAGGTCCCGTACCAGGCACGATCTCGATCACAAAATCAATCTCCCGCTAGGGAGGCAATCTAGGTAGGTCCTCGGAAAAAATATCGGGAAACTCGCACACCACCGGAATGTCCTTGACATCCGGCTCCATCCGGTCTACCGCGACCATAGAAGCGAGAAAACCCTGACAACCCGCATCAAGCAAACGACGAGCCCTAATAGCCGAAATAAGAAAGCTGGAAGAGGAAGACCTAATACCTTGGAAATAGAAGGTGGGTCCATGAAGTCGCCGAAAATAAACCCTCTTCGAGCCACTATCCACCAAAGCATGATGTGCCTCGAGCCAATCCATGCCCAAAATCACATCAAAGTCCTGAAGTGGCAACGCATAAAGCCTGGCCGGCAAACTCTGCCCTTCAACCCACAAAGGAACCTCCTCAAAACAATACGGAGTGATCATAAAATAACCCGAAGGCAACTCCACTGTCAAATCACAGGACAACTGGGTCACCGGCTCCTCGATACTCAGCGCGAAATCCTCCGAAATAAACGAATGAGACGCGCCAGAATCAAACAAAACTTGAGCCGCACAACCCAAAATCTGAACTGTACCTTCCACGAGCTGTGACGCCACTGCCTCTGCCCTGGTCATGTGGGTAATCTGGCCTCGGGACCTCTACTTGCCTCCCACACTCGCTGACCTGGGTAGCGGCAGATACTGCCCCTGTTGCTGCTACTGCTGCTGTGGCCTCTGCTGCTGAGGGTACTGCTACTGTGGAGGAAACTGCTGCTGATGCGGCCTCTGAGGATAATCACCCGCCATGTGCCCGGGCTGGTCACACCTGAAACAAATCACCGGCGCCGTGCACTGCCTGCCTGGATGCGACTGGCCACACCGGGGACACCCTCCCCACGATCCACCCACTGATCCCTGACGTTGAAAAGGAATCAGCTACTGTACACTGCCCGATGACGCTTGCCTCTGGTCCTTGTGCTTCTTACGAAAACTCTTCTTGAGAAACTTCTTGACCTTGGAGCCAAAAGACGTAGATCCTGCCGTGGACATCGCTGGAGCCGACGCTCCCGAACTACCCATAGTGTGCTGCAAAGTACTCTGTTGCTGGGTAGCCGTGTGCTGACTACGGCCTGACTGGGACTGCCCCTGGCCTCCCGGTCCTCGGACCTTCTGCATATCCAACTCCAAAGATTCCGCCACACGAGATGCTGTCTCCAAACCAGTAGCCGCATTTGCCATCAGAAGGTGTCTCAACTCCAGCCTCAAACCCTGGATGAACTGCTCCGTCTTCACTCCCTCATGCTCCATGATATGGGGAGCATAACGGCCTAACTCCATGAACTGAGCCCTGTAGTGCAACACATATATGTCGCCCTGAACCAGCTCCAAGAACTGACGCATCTTCTGCGTACCAACATAGGATGGGTAGAAAGTACGCTCGAAGACTGTAATAAAGTCCTTCCACACGATCTCCTGGAGCAGACGAGACTGAAAGGACGTATTCCACTCTCAAGACCACCAATCTCTAGCCGTACCCTGCAACTGGTTACAGGCCAACATCACCCTGTCCTCCTCAGCACAACGCATGGAACTGAACACTCTCTCCATCTCATCAAGTCATCGCCTGGCCACATCGGGATCTGACTGGCCCTCATAATAGGGTGGGCTAAACTGTAAGAAGTCCCTCACAGCATGACTAGGTCCACCCCTAGCCGACGAGCCCTCACCAGCATCACCGCCAAACTGCTGAGCCATGGCCTGAAACATGCTCCGAAAGAAATCCTCGGCCCCCGGAACTCTTGCTGCATCCCCTGCCTCATTGGCAGGTGGTGGCACTCTGCTCTGCTCCTCCTGCTCCTCTGTCGACTATCCCTGTTGAGAGCGATTCCTCTGCCTCGGCGCCATACTCCCCTACTGCAAACAGACAGAAGACACGGAAAACAACGAAATCAATAAAACACACGATGCCCTAAGCCAGTGTCGTCTGTACATCATCATTATGGACTAGTGGACCACTGCAACTATTTACGATTCTCATATATATCCACAACCGCGCTTTGATACCAGCTGTAACGACCGGAGATCCGAACACCGGGAAAGCCCGATGACCCGAATCTCGAACCGCCACCCACGAGCCTGAAGACTCGGAAGGGTTGAAAGGATGGTGTGGAGATACACAAGAATCTAAAATAATTGCAGAGCTACGTAGATTAAATGAATTAAGAAGGAAGCAATTAATGACATTAATTAAATTACATGGTCCACAATAATAACAGCAGTTAAAATATAACAGTAGTCCACAACTAGTATAGTCCAAAGAGAAAAGTACAACTACGCGGGACATACCCCAGAACTGGCAACTGGCAACTAACCCTTGGCACCTGAACCACTTGGAACCTCAGAAGCGCTCCCCTGAAGTCGCGTCTCACCTGAAACACGAAAAACACGCAGGGGATGAGCCTTAAAACACAAGGCTCAGTAGGGATCATCCGGTCCCCACCTCGCAAACTGAGAAACCGCGCGGAAAGTAACAACAAGCTACTACGACGGCTAGTACCGACCACCCTTCATAAAAATCGAGACAACTCGTCAAAAGCCGAAGAGCCGCTACCATACAAAGACAGGAGTACCAACCCACTAGAAGCAAGGCCGGATGGGTCCACTGACGGCTTAAACCGCGCCTCGGGTGCCCCCCTCGACCCCCGCTGGAACGGGAACATCGTACAAGTAACCACAGAACAAGTGACTAGTTGGGGTCGCGCTCGTCAACGCGGGTCCAACTGCCCCCAACCACGTGTGCACACACAGACCGTGCGTCCCTGGTCTGGCCCTCTGACTAGTTTTCCCCTCAGTCGGACTCTAGCTGATAGATGCGGGGCCCGACAGAAAATAGTCCAAAACAGTCTCTCAAGGTAGCCTCGCCACCACTCCCTGGTGGGACCACTCTCGTGTCGGAAGGCTACGACTAATGGAGGGTCACTGAAGGAGTAGACTCTCTAGTCAACGAAAAACAACGTCTAAACCGGACAAAGTACAAGGGCCGCTCCTCGTACCGACACCGACTCACGGTGACACAAGCCGAGAACACCAACTCCCAGGATCCCACGGCACCATCACGTGTGGTCCCCACATGATGCCCAGCATCAGTCAGCCCATGGGTTAGCACGCGGATCGAGATCCACTCACCCGGGACTCGAATCGGCTAAGCATAACTCTGGTCGGACATAAACCTCTGGCGGTCCATCTTTGGGCCGCCACAAAGGCTGGCTGTCCAGAATTGGGCCGCCACAGGGACTGTAGCGGTCCAACAATGGGCCGCCACACCCTGGGTTGTGAAGGAAATGGCGGTCCTATATAGGGCAGTCACATGGAGGTAGCGGGCGTACCTTAGGCCGCCACACCCCAAAAACTCCCAACGGTGGAAATTCAATGGTCAACCCGCCCTCTGGCGGTTTGACCCTCGGTCGCCACATCTTCTAGCGGTCTATCGTTGTAGCACCCCTAAAAATTAAGGAATAAAATTTCCTAAATAAATCAAAACTTTCTTAGAGATAATCGATTATACTCTTAATGGGAATTAATGCTCAAATTATATTTAATTTTCAACAATAATTGAGCCGTGATAAAAACCTTGGCCATTAGTTAAGTATATACAAACAAAGGTATCCACCATGGACCCTTTTTCTAAATAAACCCCATATAAATAGTCAAAGCCCAAAACCAATCTAACCCAACAACCACTTACGAGAACCCATCATTTTTTTACCCAACGAGCAAACCCTCTTATCACCCAAATAACCACCAATATATGTACGAAGCTCTTCTAAAGACCCAAACCCATGAGCCCTTGTATACAAACCCACATGCATGGCCTTAAGCCCAACTAGACTCCCAGCTTATATATGCGAAGACTAGAGCCCATTTACCTGCTCTACTAAATCCACCACGGTAGCCGTCCTACGTGAACCCACCAACAAGTTACATCTCCTTTTAACCCAAAAACAACCCTTTACAAAAACTCACCGACCATGTTTCATTTTAACACATGATTTAAATAATCATGAATCCATATATCTAAAATTCTTGATAAATAAATTTTGAGATCCACACATTTTTCTATTATTTTTCATATATTTAGTTGTGTAAAAAGATTTAAAATTAGAAAGCAACCATGTTCGTACGGTTAAAACCCGCATGACTTAAAAGATTTTTATCTTTTAAACTATATAGAATTAAATTATGATATTTCATGGTTAAATATCTTAGATTTTTCTCTTAATTATAATATAATCATTTATATTGAATTCTGTTAAATAAAGAAACAACAATGTTCATACTTGAATGAACAGTGACGTTACACAAACCTAAACCCACGTAAAGCCATCAAAACCCAAAGCCACATACGAGCAATACACGTAAACCCCCTTCATGTTCGGTTATGCCAAGTAAAGAGATCCTTAAATCCTTTTAAATATATAAGTGTAGTTTTAATGCCCAGACCATGTTATCTTTCCAACCAATGCATAAGACCATCCACTAAACCCCGCGAAACCACCCATGCACACGTCCGATCGCGCATGGAGTTCAGTTGTTAGGGTACCTTTTGCCAAATCATGGCAGGCGGCTAGAAACTGGGTAGGAGCGAGCGATCCATGGAGAACCCGGCGACTGTTATATAGTAAGAGAATCAACGAAAGGGGGGTAACACACTGTAGGATTTTGAAATATTTCTTTCATTAGTTTCCACCCCCGTATTGGTATCTACCCCCTATAAAAATCATACAAACCCCCGTAGCATCCTTTTCACGTTGTCCTTCGGCTTCACCTACGTACGTGACTGGCTTCTGCCTCCTGCGGCCGTCCAAGCCACGAAGGGTTCCTCTGCTACCTCTTCTTCCTACTGCATCCTGCAACGTAAAGATGTTAGGACCGGTGCGATGGATTCAGAGGGGGGTGAATGAATCTCCCCTTTAAAAATTTCGCTCACTTCATAAAACTAGACAATCTGAAAAGTTAATCAAATCTTCTGTTCAACCAGTAATCAAATATGTGGAGTGCGCCTATGCATTCATCTAATGAAGACAAAGATAACACACAAACCACTGCAAAGGGTTTTTAGGTGGTTCGGTCCTCCAGACCTACGTCCACCCCACACTCAAACCAGAGTGTGGATTCCGCTGACTCACAGCTTGAACGACTGGGCATCACAGCTTGCCATACATCAGCTGGGCTTTACAGGTTGCCATCCGCTGAGCATCACAGCTTGCTACCGCTGGGCAATACAGCTTAGCCATCCGCTGGGGACTACAGCTTAACCCGTCCGAGATATCCACCTCGCCCGCTGAGCAACACAGCTTGCTGTCCAGAGGAATCCTCCTCTGCAAAACCGCTGACTAACAGCTTGATGAAAGGTTCAAAAGAAAAATAAAAAATAAGAGACAATAGCAACGGAAAGCTGGAAATGAAGCTCGAAACTGTAGCTCTCTCTTGGAGCAATGTAGCTTGGATTTGATCCAGAGGCTACTGATCTTCTTCTTCTTCTGCTGATCTATACCTCTCTGCCCCTCTTTTCTTTTCCTCTCACTGTCTGCTCTTCTCTCTTAATTTTCTCTCTTTCTTCTTCTTTTTCTGCTAATCTCCACTCTCTTTTTCTTTCTCTTCTTCTTCTTCTGGATCGTGCAGGCACTCTCTCTGCTTCTGCTCCTTCTGCTTCGATCACGATCAGTCTTCTTCTGAGGAAGAAGCTTAGTATATATAGCAGCAGCAGGTAGGGCGTGTGCTCTCCACAGTTCCCGCCCAATCGCCTTGACCACGTGGCAGCATCTCAGCCTGCTGGATTACACGTGTCACGATCCTGAGCCATCTCCATCTTGGATCTCGTGCCCTCCTTAAGTTCCTCGACCAACAGTCCTGTTAGAATAGACGAGTATGTACTGAGTTAATTCAGAAAGTAATGTACATACTTTGTTTTGAACGATACACAATGCATAGTGTATGGACTTAGCGTGAATGCGAGAAGACGATGTATAGGAAAGTCTACACATTGAATCATGGACTATGCCCTTGAAGAATGTACAGACATGAAATGAATGAAGAACACGGGCTGTACAGACTTTAGACATGATGCAATGTATAGACTTGACTGCACAGAGACGCTAAGTGAGACGCAGCTTAAAAAGCACTGACTTGATGCTCACACGGCTGTACATACTTGCATGAGACGCAGGGTGAGACGCTAAGTGTGACGGAGCAATGTATAGACTTAGCCTATGCAATGTTCACACGACCTTAGACGCTAAGTGAGACGGATCTTAACATGAGACGCTAAGTGAGACGGACATTTATAATCCTTAGCAAAGACGTCGTGTGCAACTGGACGATGTACAGACTTGAGTTTGTGCATGTTACAGGGCAATGTATGGACTTTGTGTGTGCAGGTATGCATTGTATAGACTTTGAGTGATGCACAAACATATGCAATGTATAGACTTGGTGGTCATCAAGGCAACCGAGTTCAGACTTTAAGTGAAGAATGTACAGACTTCGTGGAAGTGCTAGAACAGTGAACGTAGGTAAAGATGGGAATGTATAGACTTTGCGTGCATATGACCAGACAGTGTGTTGCACGGAGTATGCGTGGCTAACTGAGAAATAATGCACAGACTTTATACAAAAACTTATGCACTTAGTATGGAACACTGCATGACCTAACACACTCATGCATTCTCCACAGAACAGCTCAGACATATGCATTCATGTGATGACTCAATGTGTTGTTCTTAACAAAATAATATGGTGACTCATTCATGTTGCTATCATTAAAACACCACATTATCATCAAAGCACAAGGGGCACAACAATCTCCCCCTTTTTGATGATGGCAACATAATGAGTCACATTGACTCGTCAAACTATTCTCCCCCTTTGACATAATCAAAAAGGAGATGGTTTAAGAGACAAAATTCAGCACACAAGTATAGAGAATGAAACATAGTTCACTGAAATAGAGTTCCCCCTTATGACAAGAAAACAGCTCTCCCCCTATCAACTTGCATGCAGAACTACTCTCCTCTTAAAGCAAATAATAGCCAAAGATTTCAACAGTGTGGAGAGTAAAGTGATTGATGATAGGAAGGTAAAAGTAGACAACAATAATCACAAGACATCTCAATGAATAATCAATAGTTAAGAGAGATTTGGCACCAAGATTTATGTTGATCAGGCTGTCAGGAATGAATCTGATCATGAGGGATTTTAATGCTTGCACCACTACAATAAGTCTTAAGAAGATTAGACTCTTCTATCATAAAGGGTTATGAATTGGCAACACAACCAATCTGATTTAATTTTGATGTATACTAAATTTGTCAAATTAAACTCAATACTCATATCTGAATCCAAGTTTTAATAAAGGTGAACCAAATAGTCAGATAACACTCAAAACCAATCATCTTTATCTTACACACATGATCTCAATAGCTCCTTTGAAAGTTACACGATTAGTACTGAGGTTAAACACTTTTACAAGAATATGAGTTGACAGAATTTTAATATATTTTCATTTGAAGCACATTATATTTTTTCTTGAGCAATTTAAGTTGATCAACATCTTTTTATATGAGGCACAACACGTCTCAGGTGAAGTGACCCAGTTACTCAGTGTGATAACTGTCATTGCCTCTCAACTTCGAGAACAGAGTTAGCAATATAAGTATCTTTTTACATGAGGAGACATCTTGATCAGAGGCCAGACTCCCCAGTTACTCAACACAGACATGCCATTGCTCTGTCAGGTTTTCAATGAATTTTCATTTTAAGTGACTATGACACTTCATGACTTGGGTTCACTCCATTTCTTTGATGGAAAATCCAGTTTCTCAGTGAACAAAGTCATTTCATTACTCACTGATTTTATTTCTTGTCAATTTTTTAAAGTTAATGTTTAACAACAATACTCACTCTATGTATCTTGACCAAAGTAGCCCTGATTTTAAATTTTCAGATATCTGATGAGTGAGTCTAAGGTTCTTATGACACATATGGTTAAGATTGATTAAAGCTTATCATTCAGATATTTTCAATTCATTTAATTACAAATCTGAGAATACATTAATCTTATATCAGTCTGATTCAGTGGTAATTCTTAAACCTATATGATAGGAATTTCTACAAAGTTCTCAGACTGAATTGCATGACATGCAGCTTAAGTTCCTCAGACCGAATACAGACACAGTTGATCAACAATCAACACTATACACAATCATTCAAACCAGCTAAGAAGAATGTGAAGGATGAGAGTAAGCTGGTGTAAGAGTCAACACATGAAAGAATATATCAGAAGAGTGTATATCAACAAACAGTAGCTGAGTCTGGAATTCAGACTGATCAGCTGTTTTAGTGAAGACAGCAGAGAATTCAATTGAACAGCACATAGGCAAGAGAATGGATCAGATTACTAGACAAAAGGAGTTCATGAGGTGAAGAAGAGATGAAATAGGAATGCTCCCCCTGTCTAAATGCAATGGAATATCTTTTTAGATTATTTTTTTCAAAATTTTATGACATGCACTACTCTTCATATGTGCAGTATGCAACAAATCTGATAAGGAGAGCATGATGACCAAGTGACAGCAGACAAGCTCCCCCTGACAAAATGCATGATATGCAATGAAGGCACAGCAATATGCATTGTGAACATGAGATGCACCAACTATATGCAAGACATGCAGCTACCTATACTCGGTGCAATATATGCATCGACTTGAAATGTCAACTATGCAAAGCATGCGTATGACATTCAGCTATGCAGAATGATTATTCAAACATCAGAGCATTCTTTATTCAGAGAGCATCATGCGAGAGCAATCAACTTTTCAAGATAAATCAATTTAGCACAGACAGATTATTATGATATGCGATCATCTAAAGGGCAGAGAATGTCAGAGAACAGAATTTAACACAGGTTTTCAGAACTTACCTGAGTGGTGCACTCCTGGGGGTTTTATTTTTGAGTGCCTTGGTTTATTGACCCCCTTTATTCATACCAAGGCACACCTGCAGCAAAGTAATCAGTTTGATACAGTAGGAACCCAAGCCACCTTGGGTCCTCTATTAAAAGTGACACCTCTAAATCGTGCTTTCCACATTTTCTTAGACTTCAGATCATCACTCATCATCAAGGAGCAATTATCCATATAATGACCTATCTAACCACAGTAATGGCATGATGCAGCATATTTTAAATTCTTTTTATGCAAATTACTGTTGTCATTAATTCTATGTATCTTTGCATGAAAAATTCTGTTAACAGAATTAAGATTCTGTTGATTGAAGCCAGCATGTTTATTATAACTTGCCAGCCGACAGGTTGCAGCCCTGTGGCCTGGCTTTCCACATTCAAAACATACAATGTGCTTGCTTCTAGAACCAAACTTCTTTCTATCGAAAATATTTTTATTAACAGGGAAATTAACAAATCCAGAATTAGTTTTCTTTCCCTGAGCATGCCAGTAGAAGGCAGCAATGTGACCAAAATTCTCACAGCAATAACATTGAATTTTCTTTTTCTGATCAGTAGAAGGTTTCCTAGAAAGATGATTTCTAGGATACATTCTAACAGCATTTTTTTCATCATTTATCAATGTTACACAGTTATGCATTGTAGCAACCCTAATAAATGAATAATTGAAATGAATTAAAACATATATCTTACAGAAGTAATATATATATAAAAGGAATAGGGTTAATTGGACGAAATAAAACAAATTAAAAATAACGCCTCTTATTAAGGCGTTAATTTATATAGAAACGCCTCTACCCATGGCGTGAATAAAGAAAGGACGCCCACACCTACGGTCGTCAGTTCTCACGCGACCAAATGAGTAAGTAAAAGAAACGCCTCTACCTTGGGCGTGTTTTAAAACAAGAAACGCCCTTTTTCAAGGCGCTTTTTAAGAAACGCCCTTATGCAAGGCGTTAATTCAAGAATACACGCCCTGACCAAAGGCGTTAATTCAGTTCGTGACTCGTTCGAACCCAGAGCTTATCCAGGGAAAGATTAACCTAATCTAGTAAGTGTCTATTAGAGTAAGGACTCTATTGGGGATATGTTACCCTCAATCAAACACTACTTTTAATAGGACTTCCATAACCCTATAAATAATCTACTGCTCGAACCCGTGAACGCTATTTGGCGTTCGAGTTCCCTGAAGGTAATTACAGAGCAATAGCTCTTCCTTCCCTCTGTCCCTTTTTGATTTGGTGGACGGTCATTAATTCGACTTCTTCCTTCTTCCAGGTTGAAGAAACATTGGGGTTGTAAGGTAATAATCTTTCTTTTACCTTCGGTCAGGAAGTATGAAGAAATACTAATATTTCTTCTTCTGTTCTCGTAGGAATTACAGGACCGAAGAACTAGAGCTCCTCTTCTCACAGTTCAAATCATCAAATTATCATAAGGTAGGATTTTCTCAAGATACTGTAGCCCAAATAAAATTAGTGAAAGATATTATATAAGCATGGCATGCATACGGTCTATATATATATGGTTTCGGTGTGTTTTCTGAATTGTTTGAAAGAAACGCCCTGGAATAGGGCGCTATTTTAAAATAAACGACCATAACAGCGGTCGTCAATTTATTAAGAAACGTCCTGTACACAGGCGTTAATTTTACGAGATCATGACTTAAGCATGTTAAGAACGGATTATATATGAAACCTTGATTATTAATGCATGATCCTGTCTCCAAATCTAATGTCCTGCAATTTCTTGAATTCACGGCCTGTACAAGGTCGTTTTCCACGTATTAACGCCTCATCATAGGGCGTGACTTTAAAAGTAACGCCCCTTGCTTAGGCGCGTATTATCCAGAGTCCTGGTATGTTCTGAAACATAGAGTTAAGCCAGTAACGCCCCTTCCCAGGGCGTGTCTTATATAAGTCCTGCAACTTATTTATATTCTGTCAAATCCGTAATTCATGAGACGCCTGCAGCAGCAGTCGTCAAATATGAAGAAACGACCCTGTCCAGGGCGCTTTTTAGATAGAGTATTGAAATAATGAAATTCTGCGAAACGGAACATATATAAACGCCCTGATACTAGGCGTTAGTTACTTGAAAAACGCCCCGGACAAGGGCGTGTTTTTCATAAATTAATGAGATTATTGAAAATTCTGTAAAATAGAAATATGTAAACGCCCCTATGTTAGGCGTTAATTACTTGAGAAACGACTTGACCTAAGTCGTTATTTTACTATAAACTGATTTTCATCTGATTTGCTAACCGATGGTTTTATATATATCATAATATATATAAATAGGCACTATTCTCCACTCCGTGAGTATAGTCCCATGTTTTCATGTTGATTTACCGATCACACTCAACTCTCATTGACATACAAGCTCTCCATTGGACATTCCGTTCCTTTGGACTAGCGAGTTAGTCATAGAGACCTCCGTAAGACTCCTCGTAGCCTTGGATTCCCTCAAGGCCGACTGAGCTGGTTGTACCCTAAAAACCCATTACACGATCCTTGCCATGTCAATCTAAAGAAACATGGTATACCGGCCCTTATGATTATACAAAGAGTATATCATAAGAAATTCTTGATGGGATGATGATATCATGCCATATCGTGTCATTCTTGTAAACCCCAATTCTATGATAAGAATGAGGGTATCTTGCTTGATCTAATGTTCATGTGGACCTCAATTCTATATAAAGAATGTCCATATTGATTTGTCATGGTACCTAAGTTAAGGGAACCATATTCTACCTAGTTTTATCGAACTCGTGATTATACCGTTATTATCGCCATTCTATGTCCTTTGTCATATTTTGGACTCTATTCTATCAAAGTTGTCATACGTATCTACAAGCTTGATTATTGAAATTCTATATTGGCTATATAAACAAGAGTGGATGTCAAAACACATGATAAATGCCTGCGCATATAGGGCCCGATCTGGTCCTGGGAGGAGCACCCGAAAGTACTTGTGCCCATGGGAGTTAAAATGATAAGGTATCTGGCATTATACCGAGTACTTGACTTGCTTGATTGGACATTCCACACACATCTTGTACTTGACTCGTACTTGACATGAAATGAAATGCGTGGCCCGAAAAAGGGTAATTTACTTGCTTGATACATGATAGCCAAAGTTCTTGACATGACTTGTTAAATGTACTTGCTTGAATATCTCGAATAAACTTGTTATCTTGTTGGAAGTTCATGACTAAGTTCATCTTATTTTCTTGATATTACATTCTCTCTATCTTGTCGTTTCATGCGAGCATGCATAGCTTTATTGCATCCATGAAAATGTAATTACTTAAACCACTTGCTAGTACTTGAGATATAATTTCCTACTGAGCGTTCGCTCATTCCGTTTGTCCCTTTCTACTTTTCAGGTAAGTCCGACGACGATGGAAGTCAATCGGATGGGAATGGTCAAGAGTGAAAGTGATAGAGCTTCTACAAGTGTCGTCTAGTCTTTTCCATAGTTTCTTGAGTCAACTATGTATTCTTTTCCTTTTTATTTAACAGAGTATTGGATTTGTAATAGTCTATCCATTATGAAATAAAGGATTGGGTTATCTTGCTATTTTGCGCATCTCTGTCTTTGTGTCGAATACACGACCACTCTGATTGACATGATTGATATAGACACGTCGCGCATCTCCGGGTATCTTCCGCGCTCGGGGCGTGACAGTCTTTGTGGTATCAGAGCCTAAGGTATTCAATTCCTAGGAAACCCAAGTCCAAGGATAGGTTTCAAAACCTTTAACCAAGTGAGAGTGGGTAGAACCAAGGGTTAAATGATCAATGAGTCCTTTATAAGATCATAGTGATATAATACTAACATAGCTATTGTAATTGTAGGATAATGGCTGCCGAACGTGCTCAATGGCGCAACATGCAGCGTACCCTTCAAGGGATGACCCAAGTGCTACAACAGGTAGCACAAGGTGGTGCTCCACGAGCTGGAAGCTTACACCAAGCATTCAAGAATATGAATCCCCCGAAGTTCATGGGATCGACCGATCCAGACGATGCCGAGCATTGGGTTCGGGAGATTGAACGTATATTCCGTGTCATGCAATGCACGGATCAGGACAAAGTCTTATTAGCTACTTTCCAGTTAGAAAAGGATGCTAGATGCTGGTGGGAGTCGATTGAAGCTACTATTGACCCAACTCAAGTTACATGGGGTGAATTCGTTGAATATTTCAACGCCAAATATTTCTCTGATAGGGTCCAGGAAAGGAAGGCCGCCGAATTTGCCTCATTAAAGCAAAGATCTTTATCGGTGGCTGATTATGAAGCACAGTTCTCTAGACTGTCTAGATATGCTAAGCATTTAATTGGCACGGAAAAGATGAAAGCCCGTAGATTTCTTAATGGGCTTAGGCCCCACTACATTACTCAACTGGCGCCTATGGATATTCAAGTTTATACTGAAATAGTGCGCCGAGCTCAGTTGCTTGAAGATGCCACGGAACTATCTGATAGGATCCGTGGGAAAGACAAAAAGGAGCAAGTCACAAGTTCGGGTTCTTTTAAACCCAACTTTAAGAAGAGGCCCAATAATGGAGGTTCTTCCTCTCAAGATCAGAAGTTCAAGAAATCCAAGCCTTTCTCTATCACCACTACACCTTCAAACGTAGTATGCAAGCATTGTGACAAGGCTGGTCACAAAACAGAAGAATGCTGGAGGAAATTAGGAGCATGTCTCCGTTGTGGGAGTCGTGAACATCGGATTCCCGATTGTCCATTAATGAATGACCAAGACGGTGAGGGTAAACGCCCAGTGACAAGGAACGCGCGTCTTCATGCAATCCAAGAGACCGAACCAGAAGAAGAAGGCGGATTGGTGGAAGGTACATTAAAAATTTGTTCCAAATATGCACATGTCTTATTTGATACGGGTGCATCGCATTCCATTATTTCCAAGAAGTTTGCTGACCCATTACCTCTAGAACCAGAATGGATGAAAATAGTGTTGTCTACTCCTCTCGGAAACGAGACGGATATCACGCATCATTACCAAAACTGTGAGGTGTTGGTTCGAGGAAAGAATTTTCCTATTGATCTTATCTGCTTAGATCTAAAAGAGTATGATGTTATACTAGGAGCAGATTGGTTATCCAAATACCAGGCAACGGTTGATTGCCGTGATAGCAAGATTGTTTTCAAGGAATTTCCGGAACTGACTTATACTAGTCCTAAGAGTCGAAGCAAATCCCCTCTTATTTCGGCTCTTCGAGCAAGCAAGCTCGTCAAGAAAGGATGTGTATCCTTCCTTGCTTTTGTCACTATTAAAGAAGCTAAGGAAACCAAGATAGAAGACGTTCAAGTAGTACGAGAATTCCCAGACGTATTTCCGGAAGAATTGCCGGGATTACCCCCGCAAAGAGATGTGGCCTTCACCATTGACTTAGTCCCTGGTGCTGGTCCTGTTTCAAAGGCACCATATAGAATGTCCCCTGCTGAACTCAAGGAGTTGAAGGAGCAGTTGATGGAACTAATCCGAAAAGGGTTTATTAGACCAAGTACTTCCCCGTGGGGAGCACCAGTCTTATTTGTAAAGAAGAAGGATGGATCCATGAGATTGTGTATTGACTATCGACAGTTGAATCATCTTACTATCAAGAACAAGTATCCACTGCCGAGAATCGATGAATTGTTTGATCAGATTTCAGGATCCAAATATTTCTCCAAGATTGATCTCAGGTCGGGATATCATCAATTAAGGATCAAGGATGATGACATTCACAAGACCGCATTCAGAAGCAGGTATGGCCATTACGAATTTGTTGTTATGCCTTTTGGACTAACAAATGCCCCTGCTGCCTTTATGCAGTTAATGAATAGCATATTCAGGCCTTACTTGGATCAATTCATAGTAGTCTTCATCGATGATATATTGATATATTCTAAGACTAAGGAAGAACATGAAGAGCATTTGAGGATTGCATTGCAAGTCTTGAGGACAAATCAATTATATGCTAAACTCAGCAAATGCGAGTTCTGGCTTGAAGAAGTGGCTTTTCTCGGACATGTCATATCCAAGGACGGTTTATCTGTGGATCCGTCAAAAGTTGAAGCTGTGAGAAACTGGGAAAGACCCACTAATGCAAGCGAGATCAGAAGTTTCTTAGGTCTTGCAGGCTATTATCGGCGATTCATCAAAGATTTCTCTAAGATCGCCGTACCACTTACAAGATTAACTCGTAAGGAGATCCGATATGAATGGAGTGAGGAATGTGAAAGAAGTTTCAAACTCTCAAGGATCATCTCACCACAGCTCCGGTCTTAGCCCTACCAATTGAAGGAGAGAAATTCGAGGTCTACACTGATGCTTCTGGCATTGGCCTCGGATGTGTTCTAATGCAACATGGGAAGGTCATAGCATACTCTTCTCGTCAACTGAAGAAGCATGAGGAGAATTACCCCGTCCATGACTTGGAATTGGCCGCGGTAGTATTTGCCCTAAAGATATGGAGACACTATCTCTATGGGGTACAGTTTACTGTATACTCCGATCACAAAAGTCTCAAATATCTATTTTCACAAAAGGAGCTGAACATGAGACAAAGACGTTGGCTAGAATATCTCAAGGACTTCGACTTCAGTATACAATACCATCCCGGAAAGGGTAATTATGTGGCTGATGCCCTTAGTCGAAAGCCGAGAGCAAAGATAGCAAATTGTATGATACAAGAATGGAGGTTACTTGAACAATTCTCCGAGCTCAATATAAGCTTGGACACGGAATCCAAATTTGTCACACTATCTCATGTAAGCATACAGTCAGATTTGTTATCTGAGATACAAACACTTCAGGATGATGATCCTATGTTAGTAGAAATCAAAGGCAGATTAGAAGGACAATCTGATTTTCAACTAACTTCTGATGGAAGATTATCGTTCAAAGATAGAACTTGTATACCCGATTGTCCGGAATTAAAGAAGAAGATCTTAGATGAAGCTCACCGATCAAGATACACTATTCATCCTGGATCAACTAAAATGTACCAAGATGTAAAGAGGAACTTTTGGTGGCCCAATATGAAAAGAGAAATAGCGGACTATGTATCACGCTGTCTCACATGCCAACAGGTCAAGGCGGAACACCAAAAGCCTGCGGGAAAACTACATCCTCTAGATATTCCTAAGTGGAAATGGGAGGATATTGGTATGGACTTCATCATGGGTTTGTCTAAATCTAAAGGAGGACATGATGGAATCTGGGTTATCATTGACCGATTGACTAAATCGGCACATTTCTTGCCAATCAAAAGCCGATGGTCGATTGATGTGCTAGCTGCACTATACATTAAAGAAATAGTCAGGATACATGGAATTCCTGTCTCAATCGTGTCTGATAGGGATCCCCGTTTTACTTCTCATTTTTGGAAGGGATTACAACATTCGTTGGGGACAAGGCTCAACTTTAGTACTGCTTTTCACCCACAAACGGATGGTCAGACCGAGCGAACTAATCAAGTTGTTGAAGATATGCTGAGAGCATGCATTATTGACTTTGGAGGAAGCTGGCATGACCACTTACCTTTAGTTGAATTTGCATATAATAATAGCTACCAAGCTAGTATCCAAATGGCACCTTTCGAAGCCTTATACGGAAGGAGTTGCCGATCTCCCATATGTTGGAACGAAGTTGGAGAGAAACAACTATTAGGTCCAGACATGGTAAGGGATACAACTGAGAAGATACAGGTAATCAGAGAAAGATTACAAGTTGCTCAGACCAGACAAAAGACTTATGCAGATACAAGAAGAAGAGATCTTGAATTCCAAATCGGAGATCATGTATTTCTTAAAATATCCCCTGGACGTGGCATACGAAGATTTGGTGTTAAGGGCAAGCTTACGCCAAGATTCATCGGACCATTTGAGGTACTCGAAAGAGTTGGCGAGGTTGCTTATCGCATCGCGTTGCCTCCTCAGTTGTCCGAGGTACACAATGTATTTCACATATCTATGTTGAAGAAGTATGTGCACGATCCGTCACATATTATTGAGCATGGAGATCTGGTGATCCAGAAAGATCTCACATATGAACAGAGGCCCTTGAAGATATTAGATCGAGAAATACGAGCTCTAAGGAATAAGGTTATTCCCATGATCAAGGTGCAATGGAATAAGAATCCTGAACGCGAAGCGACATGGGAGACCGAGGAATCTATGAAGAAACGATTTCCCGAGTTATTCTAAGAGGTATATGTCCTACACTCTCCGCGTGTATAATTATATATATATTGAATTTGGGGACCAAATTCTTTTTAAGTGGGGGAGGGTGTAGCAACCCTAATAAATGAATAATTGAAATGAATTAAAACATATATATTACAGAAGTAATATATATATAAAAGGAATAGGGTTAATTGGACGAAATAAAACAAATTAAAAATAACGCCTCTTATTAAGGCGTTAATTTATAAAGAAACGCCTCTACCCATGGCGTGAATAAAGAAAGGACGCCCACACCTACGGTCGTCAGTTCTCACGCGACCAAATGAGTAAGTAAAAGAAACGCCTCTACCTTGGGCGTGTTTTAAAACAAGAAACGCCCTTTTTCAAGGCGCTTTTTAAGAAACGCCCTTATGCAAGGCGTTAATTCAAGAATACACGCCCTGACCAAAGGCGTTAATTCAGTTCGTGACTCGTTCGAACCCAGAGCTTATCCAGGGAAAGATTAACCTAATCTAGTAAGTGTCTATTAGAGTAAGGACTCTATTGGGGATATGTTACCCTCAATCAAACACTACTTTTAATAGGACTTCCATAACCCTATAAATAATCTACTGCTCGAACCCGTGAACGCTATTTGGCGTTCGAGTTCCCTGAAGGTAATTACAGAGCAATAGCTCTTCCTTCCCTCTGTCCCTTTTTGATTTGGTGGACGGTCATTAATTCGACTTCTTCCTTCTTCCAGGTTGAAGAAACATTGGGGTTGTAAGGTAATAATCTTTCTTTTACCTTCGGTCAGGAAGTATGAAGAAATACTAATATTTCTTCTTCTGTTCTCGTAGGAATTACAGGACCGAAGAACTAGAGCTCCTCTTCTCACAGTTCAAATCATCAAATTATCATAAGGTAGGATTTTCTCAAGATACTGTAGCCCAAATAAAATTAGTGAAAGATATTATATAAGCATGGCATGCATACGGTCTATATATATATGGTTTCGGTGTGTTTTCTGAATTGTTTGAAAGAAACGCCCTGGAATAGGGCGCTATTTTAAAATAAACGACCATAACAGCGGTCGTCAATTTATTAAGAAACGTCCTGCACACAGGCGTTAATTTTACGAGATCATGACTTAAGCATGTTAAGAACGGATTATATATGAAACCTTGATTATTAATGCATGATCCTGTCTCCAAATCTAATGTCCTGCAATTTCTTGAATTCACGGCCTGTACAAGGTCGTTTTCCACGTATTAACGCCTCATCATAGGGCGTGACTTTAAAAGTAACGCCCCTTGCTTAGGCGCGTATTATCCAGAGTCCTGGTATGTTCTGAAACATAGAGTTAAGCCAGTAACGCCCCTTCCCAGGGCGTGTCTTATATAAGTCCTGCAACTTATTTATATTCTGTCAAATCCGTAATTCATGAGACGCCTGCAGCAGCAGTCGTCAAATATGAAGAAACGACCCTGTCCAGGGCGCTTTTTAGATAGAGTATTGAAATAATGAAATTCTGCGAAACGGAACATATATAAACGCCCTGATACTAGGCGTTAGTTACTTGAAAAACGCCCCGGACAAGGGCGTGTTTTTCATAAATTAATGAGATTATTGAAAATTCTGTAAAATAGAAATATGTAAACGCCCCTATGTTAGGCGTTAATTACTTGAGAAACGACTTGACCTAAGTCGTTATTTTACTATAAACTGATTTTCATCTGATTTGCTAACCGATGGTTTTATATATATCATAATATATATAAATAGGCACTATTCTCCACTCCGTGAGTATAGTCCCATGTTTTCATGTTGATTTACCGATCACACTCAACTCTCATTGACATACAAGCTCTCCATTGGACATTCCGTTCCTTTGGACTAGCGAGTTAGTCATAGAGACCTCCGTAAGACTCCTCGTAGCCTTGGATTCCCTCAAGGCCGACTGAGCTGGTTGTACCCTAAAAACCCATTACACGATCCTTGCCATGTCAATCTAAAGAAACATGGTATACCGGCCCTTATGATTATACAAAGAGTATATCATAAGAAATTCTTGATGGGATGATGATATCATGCCATATCGTGTCATTCTTGTAAACCCCAATTCTATGATAAGAATGAGGGTATCTTGCTTGATCTAATGTTCATGTGGACCTCAATTCTATATAAAGAATGTCCATATTGATTTGTCATGGTACCTAAGTTAAGGGAACCATATTCTACCTAGTTTTATCGAACTCGTGATTATACCGTTATTATCGCCATTCTATGTCCTTTGTCATATTTTGGACTCTATTCTATCAAAGTTGTCATACGTATCTACAAGCTTGATTATTGAAATTCTATATTGGCTATATAAACAAGAGTGGATGTCAAAACACATGATAAATGCCTGCGCATATAGGGCCCGATCTGGTCCTGGGAGGAGCACCCGAAAGTACTTGTGCCCATGGGAGTTAAAATGATAAGGTATCTGGCATTATACCGAGTACTTGACTTGCTTGATTGGACATTCCACACACATCTTGTACTTGACTCGTACTTGACATGAAATGAAATGCGTGGCCCGAAAAAGGGTAATTTACTTGCTTGATACATGATAGCCAAAGTTCTTGACATGACTTGTTAAATGTACTTGCTTGAATATCTCGAATAAACTTGTTATCTTGTTGGAAGTTCATGACTAAGTTCATCTTATTTCTTGATATTACATTCTCTCTATCTTGTCGTTTCATGCGAGCATGCATAGCTTTATTGCATCCATGAAAATGTAATTACTTAAACCACTTGCTAGTACTTGAGATATAATTTCCTACTGAGCGTTCGCTCATTCCGTTTGTCCCTTTCTACTTTTCAGGTAAGTCCGACGACGATGGAAGTCAATCGGATGGGAATGGTCAAGAGTGAAAGTGATAGAGCTTCTACAAGTGTCGTCTAGTCTTTTCCATAGTTTCTTGAGTCAACTATGTATTCTTTTCCTTTTTATTTAACAGAGTATTGGATTTGTAATAGTCTGTCCATTATGAAATAAAGGATTGGGTTATCTTGCTATTTTGCGCATCTCTGTCTTTGTGTCGGATACACGACCACTCTGATTGACATGATTGATATAGACACGTCGCGCATCTCCGGGTATCTTCCACGCTCGGGGCGTGACATGCATAATATGTCCAACCTTCCCACAATAGTGACATGTTACTACCTTTTTATTCACATTCCCTTGATTGACAGAATTAACATTCGCATGAGAGTGTGAATGTGTGTGTGAACAGTGAGTAGCATGCACATGTAAATCAGGGACATGTTTGGACTTATTCATATTAACAATTTTCTTTGATTTTTGAAACTTTTTCTGATTTTTATCTGAATTTTCGACTTTCTTTGCAGTGAATTGAAAGATAGAAGAACTAGATTGATTAGCATGTTCAGAACTTTTCACGAATACAGTTGACTTCTTCTTTTCATTAGTTCGTTTATTAACAGGCGCATAGCTGAGTCCTTCCTTCTGAAAATTCACCTTAGAGCCAAGCAGATTATTCAAATTATCCTTTTCTTTCACAAATTTAGACATAGAAGCTTTTAGATCATCAATTTCAGTTTGCAATAACACAATGTCATCTTCACATGAGATTATTTGATTATGCAAACCATCATTGAGTCTTTTCAAATTTTCATTTTCTTGCAGTATCTTCAAATTCTCATTAGCTTCTTTGTCAATCAAAATTGCCTTACCTTTTTCAATATCCATCAGTTTTTCAGAAAGCACAATGTTCAAAACCATCAGCTTCTTATTTTGATCTTTCAACATTTTATTTTCATCAATCAAATTATTTTGATCCACAGTTTTCAAATCCTCATTCAATTTCTGTTTAGACATTTCTAGTTCAGAATTTCTATTCTTCAATTCTTCTAATTTTTCTTTCAGAGAGTCAATTTGTTGTTCCTGCATTTTCAGTTCGGATTGAAGACTATAATTCAAATTTTTCGCAGAAACATACTCATTGCATGAATTTTCATTTCTTTTCAGACTATCTTTCAGATTTACATTTTCACATTTCAGTTCTCTTATTTCATACAACATCTCCTTTTTCATTTTTCTCTTTTCAGTCTTAAGAGATTTGTATTTTTCTAACATGTTTTCATACATTTCAATCAATTCATCAAGAGCTGATTGTTCTGAGTTAGAAGTTACCTGAGATGGAGACTCATCTGATTGATCACTGATGTGATCTCTTGCCATAAAGCACTGAGTTCCTTCTCCACCATAGTCGTCAATCAGTTTGTCTATCACTTCCTTTGCGCTTCTGCACTCAGAGATACATGTAAGCACATTAGATCTTATCGCCCCTTTCACAAGGTCTAGAGCCTTTTTATTTTTAGAGAATTTCAGCTGATCTGAAGTTTTCCATAAGGATTTATCCTTTGGAACTTCATAAGGGCTGTGTGCAATGATTATCCATAGATCTGGATTAACCTGCATCACGTACTCTCTAAATTGATTAAACCACTTATAAAAGCCTAGACCCTCAAACCTCGGGAGATCAATCATGAATTCCATGCTTTAGACAAGATCAGAATTCTAAATAAAGAAGAGATTAAAACAATGCAAGCGAACGGATCAACTCAGATCGCACCGGAGCCAATTACGGATCGGATCTGCAGGTCATTGGACCCTCTGTGCAGACACCCGCTCTGATACCAACTGTTAGGACCGGTGCGATGGATTCAGAGGGGGGTGAATGAATCTCCCCTTTAAAAATTTCGCTCACTTCACAAAACTAGACAATCTGAAAAGCTAATCAAATCTTCTGTTCAACCAGTAATCAAATATGTGGAGAGCGCCTATGCATTCATCTAATGAAGACAAAGATACCACACAAACCACTGTAAAGGGTTTTTAGGTGGTTCGGTCCTCCAGACCTACGTCTGTTAGGGTGCTTGGCCCGGATACAGAGGGGGGTGAATGAATCCTTCTACGAATAATGGCCAAATTTAAAAACCGGATGCTAGATAAAGAAACAGAATAGAACCAATTCTATTCAACTCAAATACCATCACATTGAGCGCACCTATTCAAGCATCTAGCGGAAGCAAACCAGACAATCAAGCCACTGCTCAATAGATTTTTAGGTGGTTCGGTCTTTCAGACCTACATCCACCCCTCACTCCCAACCGGAGTGAGGCTTCACTAGCACACGCTAGAACCAAGCAGACTCAGTCTGCAAACAATTGCTGCCACACAGCTTGACCAGGGGAACAACCTCCCCTCTTCCTCCAAACTGGAGGGAACCTCTGGACTTGAATCCACAAGTCCAGAACTGGAGACAAGTCTCCCTTCCTCCAAACCGGAGGGAACCCACAAGTAGCTCCCAGCTACTTGCAACTGGAGATCAGATCTCCCTTCCTCCTAACCGGAGGGAACCCGACCTCAGACCAGAGGATCGAAAAGCACAGCAAACCAGAAAACAAAGAAAAGATAATAAACGAAAAAATAGCTTCAGCAAACAGAAGCTGAAACACGAGATGCACAATTTGGCTCCCACTGGAGCTGACTGGCCTGGATCTGATCCATGGTCCAGTGAAGACAGATCTTCAGGTAAGCTTCTTTCTTCTTCTCCACGAACTCTCTCATTCACTCTCTCTCTCTCTTTCTTTCTCTTAAACTCTCTTCCTCTTTCACACGATCACTATCTCTCTCTCTTTTCCTTTTTCTTCTTCTGCTGGATCGAGCTCTCTGTAACACTGCCTTTTCTTTCTTAGCTCTGATCACCCTTCATCGGTGGGCGAAGGTTTCTATTTATAGCGGCAGCAGATGGATAGGGCACTAAACGCGTGTGCCTCCCACGCTCGATCCAGAACCTTCCTGCCACGTGCCCTTGGTGTATTTGTTCCTTCAGTATCGGATCATGTGCACCCAGACACTGATGAATGTTCTTCCTCGGACCTGCAACGAGATAAGAGCCATTAATATTGAGTGCCATAAGAACTAGAACTGCATGAGGTTAGTGGACACGACAAGAGGTACTAAACAGAGAACGACACGAGATACAGTGGTGACACAATGAACATTACTAAGAGACCTTTACGAGGTAGACAGAAAAACAACGCGAAGACACGAAGACAAGAACAGAAACCAACACTGAGTATGGTTTCAATACAAGAAAGACACGAGGACAGGGAAGAATAAAAAACGACACGAAGAAGCAACAAGATAAATGACACGAGGTGAAGATAGCACGAAGGTGAGACAGTAATCGACACGGGTTGAAAACAACACGAAGTCAAAACGGTAATCGACACGGGTTGAAAACAACACGAAGTCGAAACAGTAACCGACACGAGTTGAAAACAACATGAAGTCAAAACGGTAATCGACACGGGTTGAAAACAACACGAAGTCGAAACAGTAATCGACACGGGTTGAAAAACAACACCAAGATAAAGTACAAGAGTTGACACGGAGTTGTAAACAACACGAAGACAGAACAGTGATTTGACACGAAGTGAAAAAGACAAGAAGTAAAACGACACGAAGTGAAAACAAAGAAAATGACACGAAGTCAGAGAGACCAGAGTGAGGAAAAACGACACGAGGTGAGACGACACGAAGTGAAGTTGACATGAAATGAAAAACAACACTAAGTATGATGAGAACAGAAAATAGACACGGAGTGAAGACAAGGATGACGCAGGAGTTAAAAACAACACGGGGTTCACTGGGAAACGACTCGAAGTTCATCAAAACAGAAACCAACCCGAAGTGTGGTTTCAACATAAGACAGACACGAACTGACAACGACACGAAGTCGAAACAGTGAGACCACGATAAAGACGACTCGAAGAACAACAGTAAGTGTCACGAAGTGAACTTTGACAGAACCACACACTACACGGAGAATGATACGAAGACGATGAAAACAACACGAAGTAAAGATCAAATGACACAAAATGTAGTGGAAACAACACGGACGCACGACTTGAAGGATAGTAAACATGAACAACACGTGGTAAGAGAAGACGACACGGCGTGTCGGAAATACAAACAGTACTAGAACTAAAACGACACTAAGACAAGCAGAGCAACACGAGGTGTTATATACAAAACAAGACGAGGTGCCAACCAACACGAATACAGTCCCTGAAAAATGCCTGAAGTGAAATGAAGGTTCATTCTTCAACAAACATGTTCTTTGTTCATTTTCACAGAGAAATATTTTTGTTAAATTTTCACATAGACATAATTTTGGAAGACCACTAAGACTTATAGTGTTGTCATCATCAAAACATGTAAAGATTCAACAAGACTCAACAATCTCCCCCTTTTTGATGGATGGCAACACTATGAGTCTTGAGTCTTTGCAGAGAAGGAAAAACACTAAATAGCCATTCGCAAATGAATATAACAAACATTTTTAACAAACATTTTTCCTGATTTCTCCCCCTTTGACATCATCAAAAAAAAATGAAAACAAGAAGAATGCAACAATGCAAATGATATGAGTTAAGTTAATTTGTCCAAGAGTCTGAGAGAGAAGGCCTCAAAAGGGCAACAAAATACAGAGCATAGTCTTTTCAGGAAAAGTATCTGGCTTGTCTGCTAGAGGGGCCACGCGTCCTGCCTTGAGGTGGTCTCCCCCTTGGAGAAGCAGAAGAATGTTCTTGAGGTGGAGTTCTGCTGGAAGAGGCGTGACCAGGTGTTGAACCCAAGATAGACTGAAATTCCTTTAAATCATTTGATAGCTCAGCAAGCCAATACGCCACAGTGCTTCTGACATTTGTCACTTCAGAAATAATGTCGTCTTGGCGAACACTGACAGTTTCATATCTGTCAGTCAGAGTTGTCATTTCTGTTATGAAGGCGACCAACTTATCATAGATGTGCTGAATGCCTGGACCTAGGGCACTTGAAGACTTCTTTAACAATTCTAAAGCTGTTCTGATCTCATAGCAATGATCTATTATGGTAGAAGACATCTTGAAGGAGGAAATATTAACATCATGTGACTCTCTCAGAGCTTTTGTAATTTTTGAACAAATCTCCTGTAATCCTTCCATCAAGGATTTGATTGCATCATCTGAAGCCCTTTTGTTTAGAAGGAATTGTCTCCATTCAGTGAGGAGAGATATCTCAAGCTTCAGTAATCTGGTATGTACCTGATTAATGTTGAGAGTGACAAATGTAAGCAGATCATCTAATTTCTTGTCTTGTTTTTGCATCTGCTGAGTCAGGTTTATGAGAAGCTCTTCAATGTTGGGCGCCCGAGTAGATTCAATGTTGGGTGCCTCTGTAGATAAGAGTCTAGGTGGACCTAGAGGTGTACCAAAAAATTCACTGCCAGGTGCAGTTCTCTCAGCTGCTTCCTCTTGTACTGGCATTTGACTGCTCTCAGCTGGGACCTGAACTTCATCTTCAGCTTGAGTTTCTTTCTGAGGGAATACATCTTCAGGTTCCTCTTCTTCACTTGAAGATTCTGTATCTAGTTCTATGACAGGAACCTTTTCTCTATCTTCCATGAGTTCCTGATCTGCAGGGCTGCCAACAAAGGCCTGCTCAAGACTTTCAGATACGACCAAGTTGGTAGCCTCTTCCAAGCTTCGCTCAACAGTTGCTCTTAAAATTTCATTAACAAAAACAGCAAGATCTTGATCAGTACTGTCTTGCTCTTTAGCTGGCTGTTCTTCAGGCACTATTGCCTCTTCAGATGTCTTCCCAAACGAATCAAATAGCCCAGCAATGGTTGCATCTAGATCTGTTTGAATGCTTTCGTCAGACAATCTGATGTCCTCAGATGCAGCCTCAACTAGCCTCTGAAATGAGAAGGGTACTTCGATGGGTGCAGCTGGCAAGGTAGACACTGGTGGTTCAGCTGGTGTTTCCTGTTGAGCAATCTCAGAAACCAATTGCTCACCAGCTTGGGCTAAGACTTGAAATTCTTCTAAATGCTCCCCCTGAGATTGTGATTCCCTGGCCTTTTGGACCTTAGCTTGTCCCACCATAGAGGAGTCCTCTAACCCCAAAAATACTGAAACAAAGTTCATATTAAAAATGTTTCTGGCCTTCACTTCTGATGCGGCCTCTCCATCCAAGCAAATATCAGAGTGCTTGAATATCTCAGTCAGATGGGCGGCATAGGGAAGATGTCTCTTGGATCCAATGCATCCCTTCATGACCGAAAAAATAATCTCTGGCAGACAAATCTTTACATTTTGAATCAGACAAAACAGTAGAAATCTCTGTGTGTCTGTTATCCTTCCTCTAGCCCCAGTCTGTGGGGTGATAATGGACGCGATGACATTCTGAAGGAGCTTGTGAAGAGGAGGAAATGACGATGTCTGATAAGCTTTTAGCTTCAACTGCCCCTTATCATGAATGTTACTGGGTTTACCAGTAATGACAGAGAAGGCTTCATGGAGACTGTATCGAAAGCTTCCCTCTACCTCCCCTTTATCTGGAATACCGAGAGCTTTGTGAAGGGAGTCACATGTAACAGTTATCTCGACCCCTTTAACAGATGATAACAAGGTAGACTTGTCTCGGCTCAAGGACAAGTTATTGTAAAATTCCATTACCGGCCTAGGGTAATAGACACGGTGATTTTCTAAGAAATTTCTCCACTCCTGAAATTCAAAGATTTTCAACAATTCTGGAAACTTCGAGACCAAGGTTTCATCTCCGAAATCTATTATTCTAGGAGGAATGATTTTCCCACTTTCTAAGAACACGGTAGACTGAGAAATCCTGGTACCTTGTTCTGAAGAGACTTCCGCAGCAGGTTCTGGCTCAAGACATCTCTGTTGCTTAGATGAGGGCTCTTCAACAATTTCTTTTCCCTTCCTCTTCCTGTCACCTGGAGCTGCTGACCTTTGCTGATCCATCTGCTGGAACTTTCAGAGTATCAACTCTCTCTTGCAGGCTGCTATAGGACGCGATGCTAGACAGAAGAGAGGAATGGACCTCTGTGGGGGGAAGAAGGTGAGCGGGAAGAGATGGAGATAGGTTTGAAGAAGACGCTCAAGGTGGAGCGGCACAAGGATGAATAGGAAGCGGCAAGGGGAAATAAAGGGTTTGAGGTTGAAGGCGTGAGAAACAAAAAAAGGTGTTGTCGAGTAGCTTTTTACTCTTATCACACTTTTTCTGTAAATACCCAAAATACCCTTAGTTCTGATGTAACGCAGCTACACCATATTAAAGTTAGCCCTTCAATATGTGGACGGGTTATATTCTTCCAAAAACCAATGTCAGTTAACTCAAGATATTAAATCAGCATAATTACAAAATTTAGCTGTTAAAGTTGCTTAACCTAGAGAGAGACACGATTAAATTGCACCTTATGTTTGTCAAGCAACGAAATAACACATCAATGTCAAGCAGAAATCATTTCTTCATTAAATGGACGAGAAGGCATACAGGGTCAACCAATTTGTTGAACACAAGGTAGTATAGTCCCTTTTTACACAAGGCGACATGTTTATCAGACACCAGAAACCCTGGTTACTCAGGACGAACTACCTTTATGCCAATGATTTTTTTTTCTTTTGAGGATTTTTTCCCTTTTTTTTTATTTTAACATTTCTACACAGAGATAGCTAATTGTATCATGACAGAGACTCTGGACTTCATTGATCTAGAGTGTCTATTTCTCCACAAAAGCCATTGCTCTGCCACAAATAATGGCGTATTCCCTGGTAGCACTTCTCATGATTTTAGTAAAAAAAATATCTTACTTAACACAATTTTTTATCTCAGAGCCCTCTTCACATAAGTTTCAGTTAAGTCGAGATCCTCAATAAGTTTTTCTCATTTAACAGGAAGTTTTATAATATGTTGATCAACACTTGAGAAGATAACTTAGAAGGATCAAGGACCAAATATAACCCCCAAACATTGAAGTTCTTTATTAACGGGTGTAGATTGTTACACTTGATATAGGGTGGTTTAAGGTATACAGATCTTATCTGATAAGAGCAAGAAGACAGAAACCACAATTTCTTCGAGAGAGAATCTGAACCAATAGTGAGAGGTGAGAGATACTGAGGTGGCTGATTGAATAGAGAGAGATGAAAGACAGATGAGCAGCACTCCTATCAGCAAGCCAACAAGTGAGAGATCACTCAAGACATTAGGCACTAAGGACATATCCAAATGTAGAATTTTTGAAGTAGTTCTGTCTCACATCCAGAGAAACTCTTGGGCAACAGACTGCAACCTCTTGAGATGACTGATCTTAAAACCACATTAACTGCATCGGCTGACAAAAAATCTTCAGAAACCAAATAGCCTGACAAGCTCCTCTTCAGCCCACTCAAGGACAACTCACACACGACTCTTGGAAGTGTTAATTATTTAATGAATGCAGTGTTTGCCACGAAAATTGAACAAGTGTGTTTATGAGTTATGCATAAACAGACTCCCCTGATCAGCAGAATGACTTATGGTACTAGGCGGAGCATTTGGTCTAAAAGACCACCTCTCACATAGTAAGAACCTCCTGACAGATTTCCCTGTCTTTTGGTAGCTTACCATTTGATATACCAAAGAGGTCATGGATAACAGGGTAAACTCAACAGTCCTATAAGCAATTCAGATTTCCAAAGAATTATGCAACATACAGTTTTCAACCAGCATTCGCTTTCAGTTAAAGATTTCAGAAATTTCAGAGTGCATGTTTTAGAAAATAATGCAACTTGCAGATGATGAATGAATATGCAAGACCAGATTCAATATGCATGCACTAGATGAAACTAATAGC
Organism: Amorphophallus konjac; assembly: GCA_022559845.1. Classification (NCBI taxonomy): domain Eukaryota; kingdom Viridiplantae; phylum Streptophyta; class Magnoliopsida; order Alismatales; family Araceae; genus Amorphophallus; species Amorphophallus konjac. The sequence goes on along the minus strand of CM040126.1, from coordinate 334,195,012 downwards.
AAGATATGCAAGAATGCATCAAACCAGATATGCAGTAAGTTTCAAAATGGGACATGTAGAGAGATTACCTGAAAATTGTGAGAATGGGGTTTTCATTCTTGAGTGCCTTGGATCATTTCCCCTTTTATTCCAGTCCCAAGGCACATCTGCAAAACAAAGTTTATTTTGCACGAACAGGTACCCAGGAAGTCTTGGGTCCTGTCATGACATTATCACTCCTAGCAGGTTTTCTTAGCACATTTTTAACTTGATAGCAAGGAGCAGTAGTTTTCAGATCTGGGTTATGCACATTATTATGAGCATGAATTGTATGTGCATTAGCATGGAAATTTCTGTTATTTGCATTACCAAACCGTTTTCCATAATCAGCACATTCAAAGTTTTTCCTTTTGAAAATTACTTTGTTCTTTCTAAGAGCATTTGTACTAGCAGGGAATCTATACTTTCCAGAACTGAAATTTTTCCTTTGAGCATGCCAACAATCAATGGCCCTGTGGCCATACTTTCCACATTCAAGGCATGAGATAGAATTTCTTTTAAAAGAACCTGACCAGCATTCAGAGACCTTGTGACCAATTTTGTTGCAATTAAAACATATAATGTGCTGGTTCTTGTTAAAGACATGCTGATTTGCAAAGTGTTTTGTATGATATGAGCATGATTTTTCCTTACTACTTCCAAACCAACAATGAGCAGTAGTGTGTCCTACTTTATCACAATTAGAACATGTGACATTTCTTTTCTGACCAGACACAGATTTTCTAGCATCCTTGTTGTCATCTTTTTCCATCACAAAACAGTTACTCATTAGATGTCCATACTTACCACAATAATGACATGAGCCACTTGATTTCTTTAAAACATGGCATTTATCTGATGAGTTCTCAGCATGCAGATTGTTCCTTTGAATTTTTGATGTTTTATGATTTTTATTTTGTTTTTCTGTTTTCTTAGCCTTGTACTGAGGTGGAGATGAGATAGAAGGCTTTTCCTGTTCAGAGAATTTGACAAAGACAGTTTTCAGGTTGGCTCCATCAACCTTCCTCATGACTGGACTGTAACCCAGTCCTTCCTTGTTGACATTGACTTTTACACCTAACAGCTTGTCTAGGTTTTTCTGCCCATCAACAAATTTAGACAAGGAGGCTTTCAAATCCTGAATTTCATTTTCAAGAGATGCAATGTGTATTTCATGACTAGTGATCTCTTGTTCACTACAATTGACAGCTTCATTCAAAACCTTGTTAGCTGTTTTGTATTCTTCAATTTCCTTTCTTAGCTCATCTACCTCTTCAGTCTCGTTTGTACAGATAGCTTTTCCTTTTTCTAATGTGAGAAGTCTTTCAGACATGGCACTGTTTAACAGTTTTAATTTTTCAACTTCTTCTTTAAGCTTATCATTTTGAACTAGCTCATTTATTAGAAGCTGATCTTCTGAGTTAACCATGCTTTCTCTCCTAGCTTCAAACTCCCTCAATTCCTTTTGTTGTTTTTCAAAATCTTTCTGTAATTCTATGTTTACAGATTTTATGGCGTTAAATTTTTCAATCAGCAACTCATTCTCTCGTTTAAGTTTCTTTAGTTGTTCATCATTTTCTTTAGAGAGCTTTCTGAGGAAGTCATCTTCAGATTTTAAATTGTTCAGATCAGAGTGAACACATTCAAGTTCCTTCTTCAGTTCTGCATTCTGGTTTTTATACATATGATTATCAGACAGACATGCATCATGAGATTTCTTCGTACTTGAATAGTTTTTACATGGAGAGCTAGAACTATCTACCCGAATACTCTTTTTCAACTTTTTATACTGTTTTCTTAACAGTTCATGAGATTCAAATAGTTCAGCATATGCATTCTCCCAATCTTCTAGAGAGAAATTCTCGAAGATATTTACCTCATCATCATCATCTTCTTTAGTTTGATTGCTGCCTTGATCGCTGGCACTTTGATTTCTTCTGTTGGCCATCATGCATCTGTCCACATCTATCTCCTGAGTTCGCTTCAGTGCATCCAAAATATCTTTAGCAGAACTGGATTCAAAGAAACATGAATGAAAAGCTCTATCAGTAGCTGCCTTCATTAAATTTATTGCTATCTGATTTTCTTCATGCATGGATTTGTGACTGTCAGTCCATTTGGACTTTTTCCTAGGTAGTTCATGAGGACCATGTGAAATTACTTTCCACAGGTCTGGATTCACAGATTTAACATAATTCTTCAAAACAGCGAACCATGCATCAAAATGCGTACCACTGAAGATCGGTGGATGAGCCATGAGAACACACAGATTAACGCACAAGAATATTGATGCACTAAAAGGAAATAAGCACCTAAGATTGCAAGATCGATCTGCAGGTCGCTGGACCTTGTAAGCAGACACCCGCTCTGATACCAACTGTTAGGGTGCTTGGCTCGGATACAGAGGGGGGTGAATGAATCCTTCTACGAATAATGGCCAAATTTAAAAACCGGATGCTAGATAAAGAAACAGAATAGAACCAATTCTATTCAACTCAAATACCATCACATTGAGCGCACCTATTCAAGCATCTAGCGGAAGCAAACCAGACAATCAAGCCACTGCTCAATAGATTTTTAGGTGGTTCGGTCTTTCAGACCTACATCCACCCCTCACTCCCAACCGGAGTGAGGCTTCACTAGCACACGCTAGAACCAAGCAGACTCAGTCTGCAAACAATTGCTGCCACACAGCTTGACCAGGGGAACAACCTCCCCTCTTCCTCCAAACTGGAGGGAACCTCTGGACTTGAATCCACAAGTCCAGAACTGGAGACAAGTCTCCCTTCCTCCAAACCGGAGGGAACCCACAAGTAGCTCCCAGCTACTTGCAACTGGAGATCAGATCTCCCTTCCTCCTAACCGGAGGGAACCCGACCTCAGACCAGAGGATCGAAAAGCACAGCAAACCAGAAAACAAAGAAAAGATAATAAACAAAAAAATAGCTTCAGCAAACAGAAGCTGAAACACGAGATGCACAATTTGGCTCCCACTGGAGCTGACTGGCCTGGATCTGATCCATGGTCCAGTGAAGATAAATCTTCAGGTAAGCTTCTTTCTTCTTCTCCACGAACTCTCTCATTCACTCTCTCTCTCTCTTTCTTTCTCTTAAACTCTCTTCCTCTTTCACACGATCACTATCTCTCTCTCTTTTCCTTTTTCTTCTTCTGCTGGATCGAGCTCTCTGTAACACTGCCTTTTCTTTCTTAGCTCTGATCACCCTTCATCGGTGGGCGAAGGTTTCTATTTATAGCGGCAGCAGATGGATAGGGCACTAAACGCGTGTGCCTCCCACGCTCGATCCAGAACCTTCCTGCCACGTGCCCTTGGTGTATTTGTTCCTTCAGTATCGGATCATGTGCACCCAGACACTGATGAATGTTCTTCCTCGGACCTGCAACGAGATAAGAGCCATTAATATTGAGTGCCATAAGAACTAGAACTGCATGAGGTTAGTGGACACGACAAGAGGTACTAAACAGAGAACGACACGAGATACAGTGGTGACACAATGAACATTACTAAGAGACCTTTACGAGGTAGACAGAAAAATAACGCGAAGACACGAAGACAAGAACAGAAACCAACACTGAGTATGGTTTCAATACAAGAAAGACACGAGGACAGGGAAGAATAAAAAACGACACGAAGAAGCAACAAGATAAATGACACGAGGTGAAGATAGCACGAAGGCGAGACAGTAATCGACACGGGTTGAAAACAACACGAAGTCAAAATGGTAATCGACACGGGTTGAAAACAACACGAAGTCGAAACAGTAACCGACACGAGTTGAAAACAACACGAAGTCAAAACGGTAATCGACACGGGTTGAAAACAACACGAAGTCGAAACAGTAATCGACACGGGTTGAAAAACAACACCAAGATGAAGTACAAGAGTTGACACGGAGTTGTAAACAACACGAAGACAGAACAGTGATTTGACACGAAGTGAAAAAGACAAGAAGTAAAACGACACGAAGTGAAAACAAAGAAAATGACACGAAGTCAGAGAGACCAGAGTGAGGAAAAACGACACGAGGTGAGACGACACGAAGTGAAGTTGACATGAAATGAAAAACAACACTAAGTATGATGAGAACAGAAAATAGACACGGAGTGAAGACAAGGATGACGCAGGAGTTAAAAACAACACGGGGTTCACTGGGAAACGACTCGAAGTTCATCAAAACAGAAACCAACCCGAAGTGTGGTTTCAACATAAGACAGACACGAACTGACAACGACACGAAGTCGAAACAGTGAGACCACGATAAAGACGACTCGAAGAACAACAGTAAGTGTCACGAAGTGAACTTTGACAGAACCACACACTACACGGAGAATGATATGAAGACGATGAAAACAACACGAAGTAAAGATCAAATGACACAAAATGTAGTGGAAACAACACGGACGCACGACTTGAAGGATAGTAAACATGAACAACACGTGGTAAGAGAAGACGACACGGCGTGTCGGAAATACAAACAGTACTAGAACTAAAACGACACTAAGACAAGCAGAGCAACACGAGGTGTTATATACAAAACAAGACGAGGTGCCAACCAACATGAATACAGTCCCTGAAAAATGCCTGAAGTGAAATGAAGGTTCATTCTTCAACAAACATGTTCTTTGTTCATTTTCACAGAGAAATATTTTTGTTAAATTTTCACATAGACATAATTTTGGAAGACCACTAAGACTTATAGTGTTATCATCATCAAAACATGTAAAGATTCAACAAGACTCAACAACGTCCACCCCACACTCAAACCAGAGTGTGGATTCCACTGACTCACAGCTTTAACGGCTGGGCATCACAGCTTGCCATACATCAGCTGGGCTTCACAGCTTGCCATCCGCTGAGCATCACAGCTTGATACCGCTGGGCAATACAGCTTAGCCATCCGCTGGGGACTACAACTTAACCCGTCCGAGGTATCCACCTCGCCCGCTGAACAACACAGCTTGCTGTCCAGAGGAATCGTCCTCTGCAAAATCGCTGACTAACAGCATGATGAAAGGTTCAAAAGAAAAACAAAAAACAAGAGACAATAGCAACGGAAAGCTGGAAATGAAGCTCGAAAATGTAGCTCTCTCTTGGAGCAATGTAGCTTGGATTTGATCTAGAGGCTACTGATCTTCTTCTTCTTCTGCTGATCTATACCTCTCTGCCCCTCTTTTCTTTTCCTCTCACTGTCTGCTCTTCTCTCTTAATTTTCTCTCTTTCTTCTTCTTTTTCTGCTAATCTCTCACTCTCTTTTTCTTTCTCTTCTTCTTCTTCTGATCGTGCAGGCACTCTCTCTGCTTCTGCTCCTTCTGCTTCGATCACGATCAGTCTTCTTCTGAGGAAGAAGCTTAGTATATATAGCAGCAGCAGGTAGGGCGTGTGCTCTCCACAGTTTCCGCCCAATCGCCTTGACCACGTGGCAGCATCTCAGCCTGCTGGATTACACGTGTCATGATCCTGAGCCATCTCCATCTTGGATCTCGTGCCCTCCTTAAGTTCCTCGACCAACAGCCCTGTTAGAACAGACGAGGATGTACTGAGTTAATTCAGAAAGTAATGTACAGACTTTGTTTTGAACGATACACAATGCATAGTGTATGGACTTAGCGTGAATGCGAGAAGACGATGTATAGGGAAGTCTACACATTGAATCATGGACTATGCCCTTGAAGAATGTACAGACATGAAATGAATGAAGAACACGGGTTGTACATACTTGATAGCATGCATCCATGTACAGACTTTAGACATGATGCAATGTATAGACTTGACTGCACAGAGACGCTAAGTGAGACGCAGCTTAACAAGCACTGACTTGATGCTCACACGGCTGTACATACTTGCATGAGACACTGGGTGAGACGCTAAGTGAGACGGAGCAATGTATAGACTTAGCCGATGCAATGTTCAAACGACCTTAGATGCTAAGTGAGATGGATCTTAACATGAGACGCTAAGTGAGACGGACATTTATAATCCTTAGCAAAGACGTCGTGTGCAACTGGATGATGTACAGACTTGAGTTCGTGCATGCTACAGGGCAATGTATGGACTTTGTGTGTGCGGGCATACAATGTATAGACTTTGAGTGATGCACAAACATATGCAATGTATAGACTTGGTGGTCATCAAGGCAACCGAGTTCAGACTTTAAATGAAGAATGTACAGACTTCGTGGAAGTGCTAGAACAGTGAACGTAGGTAAAGATGGGAATGTATAGACTTTGCGTGCATACGACCAGATAGTGTGTTGCACGGAGTATGCGTGGCTAACTGAGAAACAATGCACATACTTTATACAAAAACTTATGCACTTAGTATGGAACACTGCATGACCTAGCACACTCATGCATTCTCCACAGAACAGATCAGACATATGCATTCATGTGATGACTCAATGTGTTGTTCTTAACAAAATAATATGGTGACTCATTTATGTTGCTATCATTAAAACACCACATTATCATCAAAGCAGAAGGGGCACAACAAAAGACCGACAAAGCTGCTACCGTCCCAGCCGTTCTCCTCCCTGTTACTGTGGGCGTGAGGAAACGGTAGAGGCTCTTCTTCCCTTGCTTCTTCCACTGCTTGCGCGTCTTCATCCTGCTGCTGATCAAGCAAGCGAGGAAATCCTGCAATACGTGAAGGAGTCTTCCCCTTCTTCTTCTTCTTCCTCCTGCTACGTCCAACTGACAAGGAACAAGACCACCTCCTTCTTTCTTCTCCATTCCTTGTTCCTGCACAAGAGAAATAGAGCATCGTATTTCAACTGGCCATTCACTGTTCATCTACCCAAACCTTCATAAAAGGTAGATTTTCTCAAGAATTGAAGCCTAATATAATAGAAATTAAGTTGCATTACATGTTTGCATTTTATAGCTTACGGTTGCATGTTAATTTCAATTAACTAAATAATCATAACATGTTTAAACATTTTATATCCATGTAATCGCTTATCTAAAAATCATCAAAAATACGTGACTAGAATCCCTGTATTTTTCTTGAAATTTTCATGCCTTATATGATAATATTCGCTAGTTAATAAACTTATTAACTAAATATTATGAACCAATTGTTTACACGGCGAATAAGGTTGGTTACTGTACACCGTAGTTATAAGTTTTTGCTTCCATAATCTTTTTCATGGGCACCGGAGTATCCTTTAGTTATGAAATTTAATGGGAGTGTTATTGGGGTAGAGACCGAGGTAGTGAGAGTGGTTGCACCATTTTTCGTACCTCCTATCTCAAGATCTCCCATCTCTCAACGAAAAATTATTTTGAACATCAGTTAGGTAGAGTTTTTCGAGCCCATCATTTCGAAATATAGAACGCGTGATTCCGACGTGTGTACGTCGAGAACCGGAGCTTTGAAGATTGACACTTTATTGAAATGATGACAAGTTAAATGTCGTCAAATTCTTTTGACGCCATCGTGCAAAGGCGTCAAATTATTTATTTTATACATATATATATAACTTGTAATTATATCTTAGAAAATCCATATCTGCTAAACTATGCAACATAAAATTATAAAAAAATATATTTTTGAAATCCTTGAATTTTCTCCTAATTATCATATATTCTAATTTTTAAAATTATTTTATATAAATTAATGTCTCTTTGAATGTATATTTTTGAAATTATTCAATTAAATAGATATTGACGTGAATTCTTGTTAAATAAATTAAGTTAAAAATTATTAAATTAACGTCTCTCTATGTGGACGCTAATTAATAAATGACGCCACCCACGGGCGTCAAATAACATAAGTTTATTTAATTATAGTTAATTATAGAATTGTATGGACATGAATTCTATAATTAACGCATTCATATTCTCACCGTTTTCTCCCGATTTTGAACCATACCGCGGGTCTTCTGGCACTCTCATCTCACGTCCGTAGATGGAGTCCATGTTTCATGATTGGTTCACGTTATACATTTCAACTCTCGGTGACATACGAGCTCTCCGTTGGACATTCCGTTCCTTTGGACTAGCAAGTTACTCAACGGGACCTCCGTAAGTCTCCTCGTAGCCTTGGATTCCCTCAAGGCCGACTGAGCTGGTTGTACCTTAAACACCTTGTACCCATTTTAATGCCACGTCACTCTAGAGAAACGTGGTAACCCGGCCATTTCATGATGCTATTCTTGGCCCATGAGAGAATTCTCTTAGCTAGTGGAATGGGTGATCATTCCACTATGTGATATATTGAATTGGGTATCCTATGGTTAGGTGCCAATTCTTCAGCTTGCTTTCGTGTCCATTGAATTGGTGACTATCTTGTGAGTCATCTATTCAAGTTATTCATGGCAAGCTATCTAGGTGCCAATTCCACCCAGTTTTTTGACATGTCATGGTTTCTATGTTTTCACGTGGATTTTATTGCAAGTCTGTCCTTACTCAAGGGCCTTGTCCTTGAATTCCATAAAATATTATCTTATCATCCTATTAAAGCTTGTTCTTGAAACTTCTTATTGGCTATGAACTATCGTGGATGTCTAGATCTATCTTTAATGCTGTGCATTTAGGGCCCGATCTGGTCCTGGGAGGAGCACCCGAAAGTACTTGTGCCCATGGGAGTTATATTGATCACGGTGTCTGGCATTGCACCGAAGTGCATGACTAGTTTGATCTTTGGCATTCCACACACACACACTCTCTCTCTCTCTTTTGTGATATTACTTGCGTGCGTAACTTGACTTGCGTGACACGACTAGCGTGGCCCAGAATGGGCAAGTATCTGCGTGAAATAGCCAATATTCTATAAATCTCTCTTGGATATCTCTTGCTTGAAAGTTTTTACATGAAATTGTCAAATTCTTACTAGCTTTGTTTCACTTGCTCAGTTATTTCTACAAGCATAGACTTACTTGCATTTGCATGCAAAAATGTAATTACTTAAACCAATTGCTTGTTCGTGAGATATAATTCCTACTGAGCGTTCGCTCACCCAATTTTATTCCAACATTTTTCAGGTAATCAGGTGGCTAGCGAGACCGAGACTCACATGGGAGGGACAAGTGTGCAAGCGAGCTTCGAAAACTAGTGAACCTGTGTCTTTTATCTTTCTTGAGTCTAGCATGGTGTCTCTTATTTAGTTATCTTGTCTAAGTCTGTTAGAGCGTCATTTTCTTTTCTTTCTTTGTGATGTAGTCTTCTTCAAGTTTTTAAATTGAGATTGTAAGAGACTCATATTAGAAATAAAAATTTTATTGTTGTTCCAAATTATTTGGACTTATGCGATTGCTCTTGATTATTCACGACTGTTTAACTGCCACGTTCCAAGCAAACGACACGTTCCACTGCTATCGGTTCGGGGCATGACAGAGGTGGTATCAGAGCTTCGGCTTTCACATCCTCAAATTGTTAGGTTCCAGTGATAGGTCAAGTATCTTTGTCAGTCATATCAGAGATTCGGCTTTCAAATCCTTAGGTCATTAAGTCCAAGAGATAGGTTGAGCCATCTTTGCTGGTCATCCTATAGGAATTCTGTGAGAATGGGTAGAGCTTGGGGATATATTATAAAGAATGGATAAAATATTCAAGTCCAATTCCTACTAATTATAGAAATTTCTAAGTCCAAAATTAATCTCTCCATTAATCTTGCAGGAACATAAATAGAATGGAGGCATCCAAACTATACTTTATCCCCGAGATGGTCTTGTGTAGTATCATGAATAAAATTATAACTAGTTGAATGGAAGATGGTGTGATTTTTGGGGACCAAATTCTTTTTAAGTGGGGAAGGGTGTAGCACCCCTGAAAATTAAGGAATAAAATTTTCTAAATAAACTAAAACTTTCTTAGAGATAATCGATTATACTCTTAATGGGAATTAATGCTCAAATTATATTTGATTTTCAACAATAATTGAGCCGCGATAAAAACCTTGGCCATTAGTTAAGTATATACAAACAAAGGTATCCACCATGGACCCTTTTTCTAAATAAACCCCATATAAATAGTCAAAGCCCAAAACCAATCTAACCCAACAACCAATTACGAGAACCCATCATTTTTTTACCCAACGAGCAAACCCTCTTATCACCCAAATAACCACCAATATATGTACGAAGCTCTTCTAAAGACCCAAACCCATGAGCCCTTGTATACAAACCCACATGCATGGCCTTAAGCCCAACTAGACTCCCAGCTTATATATGCGAAGACTAGAGCCCATTTACCTGCTCTACTAAATCCACCACGGTAGCCGTCCTACGTGAACCCACCAACAAGTTACGTACATCTCCTTTTAACCCAAAAACAACCCTTTACAAAAACCCACCGACCATGTTTCATTTTAACACATGATTTAAATAATTATGAATCCATATATCTAAAATTCTTGATAAATAAATTTTGAGATCCACACATTTTTCTATTATTTTTCATATATTTAGTTGTGTAAAAAGATTTAAAATTAGAAAGCAACCATGTTCGTACGGTTAAAACCCGCATGACTTAAAAGATTTTTATCTTTTAAACTATATAGAATTAAATTATGATATTTCATGGTTAAATATCTTAGATTTTTCTCTTAATTATAATATAATCATTTATATTGAATTCTGTTAAATAAAGAAACAACAATGTTCATACTTGAATGAACAGTGACGTTACACAAACCTAAACCCACGTAAAGCCATCAAAACCCAAAGCCACATACGAGCAATACACGTAAACCCCCTTCATGTTCGGTTATGCCAAGTAAAGAGATCCTTAAATCCTTTTAAATATATAAGTGTAGTTTTAATGCCCAGACCATGTTATCTTTCCAACCAATGCATAAGACCATCCACTAAACCCCGCGAAACCACCCATGCACACGTCCGATCGCGCATGGAGTTCAGTTGTTAGGGTACCTTTTGCCAAATCATGGCAGGCGGCTAGAAACTGGGTAGGAGCGAGCGATCCATGGAGAACTCGGCGACTGTTATATAGTAAGAGAATCAACGAAAGGGGGGTAACACACTGTAGGATTTTGAAATATTTCCTTCATTAGTTTCCACCCCCGTATTGGTATCTACCCCCTATAAAAATCATACAAACCCCCGTAGCATCCTTTTCACATTGTCCTTCGGCTTCACCTGCGTACGTGACTGGCTTCTGCCTCCTGCGGCCGTCCAAGCCACGAAGGGTTCCTCTGCTACCTCTTCTTCCTACTGCATCCTGCAACGTAAAAGATCGACAAAGCAGCTACCGTCCCAGGCGTTCTCCTCCCTGTTACTGTGGGCGTGAGGAAACGACAGAGGCTATTCTTCCCTTGCTTCTTCCACTGCTTGCACGTCTTCATCCTGCTGCTGATCAAGCAAGCGAGGAAATCCTGCAATACGTGAAGGAGTCTTCTCCTTCTTCTTCTTCTTCTTCCTCCTGCTACGTCCAACTGACAAGGAACAAGACCACCTCCTTCTTTCTTCTCCATTCCCTGTTCCTGCGCAAGAGAAATAGAGCATCGTATTTCAACCGGCCATTCACTGTTCATCTACCCAAACTTTCATAAAAGGTAGGTTTTCTCAAGAATTGAAGCCCAATATAATAGAAATTAAGTTGCATTACATGTTTGCGTTTTTTAACTTACGGTTGCATGTTTATTTCAATTAACTAAATAATCACAACATGTTTAAACATTTTATATCCATGTAATCGCTTATCTAAAAATCATCAAAAATACGTGACTAGAATCCCTATATTTTTCTTGAAATTTTCATGCCTTATATGATAATATTCGCTAGTTAATAAATTTATTAACTAAGTATTATGAATCAACTGTTTACACGGTGAATAAGGTTGGTTATTGTACACCGTAGTTATAAGTTTTTACTTCCATAATCTTTTTCATGGGCACCGGAGTATCCTTTGGTTATGAAATTTTATGGGAGTATTATTGGGGTAGAGACCGAGGTAGTGAGAGTGGTTGCACCATTTTTCGTGCCCCCTATCTCAAGATCCCCCATCTCTCAACGAAAAATTATTTTGAACATCCAGTTAGGTAGAGTTTTTTGAGTCCGTCATTTCGATATATAGAACGCGTGATTCCGACGTGTGTACGTCGAGAACCGGAACTTTGAAGATTGACACTTTATTGAAATGACGACAAGTTAAATGTCGTCAAATTCTTTTGATGCCATCGTGCAAAGGCGTCAAATTATTTATTATATATATAAATAATATATATATATAACTTGTAATTATATCTTGGAAAATCCATATCTACTAAACTATGCAACATAAAATTATAAAAAAATATATTTTTGGAATCCTTGAATTTTTCTCCTAATTATCATATATTCTAATTTTTTAAATTATTTTATATAAATTAATGTCTCTTTGAATGTATATTTTTGAAATTATTCAATTAAATAGATATTGACGTGAATTCTTGTTAAATAAATTAAGTTAAAAATCATAAAATTAACGTATCTCTATGTGGACGCTAATTAATAAATGACGTCACCCACGGGCATCAAATAATATAAGTTTATTTAATTATATTTAATTATAGAATTGGATGGACATGAATTCTATAATTAACGCGTTCATGTTCTCACCGTTTTCTCCCGATTTTGACCCATACCGCGGGTCTTCTGGCACTCTCATCTCACGTCCGTAGATGGAGTCCTTGTTTCATGATTGGTTCACGTTATACACTTCAACTCTCGATGACATACGAGCTCTCCGTTGGACATTCTGTTCCTTCGGACTAGCAAGTTAGTCATCGGGACCTCCGTAAGTCTCCTCGTAGCCTTGGATTCCCTCAAGGCCGACTGAGCTGGTTGTACCTTAAACACCTTGTACCCATTTTAATGCCACGTCACTCTAGAGAAACGTGATAACCCGGCCCTTTCATGGTGCTATTCTTGGCCCATGAGAGAATTCTCTTAGCTAGTGGAATGAGTGATCATTCCACTAGGCGATATATTGAATTGGGTATCCTATAGTTAGGTGCCAATTCTTCAGCTTGCTTTCGTGTCCATTGAATTGGTGACTATCTTGTGAGTCATCTATTCAAGTTATTCATGGCAAGCTATCTAGGTGCCAATTCCACCCAGTTTTTCGACATGTCATGGTTTCTATGTTTTCACGTGGATTTTATTGCAAGTCTGTCCTTACTCAAGGGCCTTGTCCTTGAATTCCATAAAATCTTATCTTATCATCCTATTAAAGCTTGTTCTTGAAACTCCTTATTGGCTATGAACTATCGTGGATGTCTAGATCAATCTTTAATGCTGTGCATTTAGGGCCCGATCTGGTCCTGGGAGGAGCACCCGAAAGTACTTGTGCCCATGGGAGTTATATTGATCACGGTGTCTGGCATTGCACCGAAGTGCATGACTAGTTTGATCTTTGGCATTCCACACACACACACTCTCTCTCTTTCTCTTTTGTGATATTACTTGCGTGTGTAACTTGACTTGCGTGACACGACTAGCGTGGCCCAGAATGGGCAAGTATCTACGTGAAATAGCCAATATTCTATAAATCTCTCTTGGATATCTCTTGCTTGAAAGTTTTTACATGAAATTGTCAAATTCTTACTAGCTTTGTTTCACTTGCTTGGTTATTTCTACAAGCATAGCCTTACTTGCATTTGCATGCAAAAATGTAATTACTTAAACCAATTGCTTGTTCTTGAGATATAATTCCTACTGAGCGTTCGCTCACCCAATTTTATTCCAACATTTTTCAGGTAATCAGGTGGCTAGCGAGACCGAGACTCACATGGGAGGGACAAGTGTACAAGCGAGCTTTGAAAACTAGTGAACCTGTGTCTTTTATCTTTCTTGAGTCTAGCATGGTGTCTCTTATTTAGTTATCTTGTCTAAGTCTGTTAGAGCGTCATTTTCTTTTCTTTCATTGTGATGTAGTCTTCTTCAAGTTTTTAAATTGAGATTGTAAGAGACTCATATTAGAAATAAAAATTTTATTGTTGTTCCAAATTATTTGGACTTATGCTATTGCTCTTGATTATTCACGACTGTTTAACTGCCACGTTCCAAGCAAACGACACGTTCCGCTGCTATCGGTTCAGGGCGTGACAATCGTGCAGCCGCCAAAAGACCTGGGGACCTGCCGACAAACAGTGCCCTGTGGAGCACCCACCTTGGGCCGCCACAGGCTCTGGCGCACCTACCCTGGGCCACCAATGGCTCTGGCGGTCTCTGGAAGGACCGCCAAATCGTCCCGAGAACAGGCCAGCGGGAAATAACCCAAAAACTCATTCCACGCCCCGATCATCCACGGGTGAGGGGGAAAACAAGGGGGAAGCTCCCCTATAGCCCCTAGCGAGCATCTACGCCCTCAAATCGATCTGAAATGCGACGAAACGGTAGATCGGCACACAACCCCCAAAACATGGATTTTGCCCGACCCGGCTCAAAAATGCCCCTCTCGACCTCTCCTCGGCCTACAAATCGCGGGGGACGACGGGATGAGCATGGGGATTCATCTCCCTACCTCAATGGAGCAAGAGCTCCGCCGAAACGCCGCCGAACGCGAAGAAGAAGTTTTTAGAACCCTCGTTCCTTCACGAAATCCCACGAGCCACACGCAGCCACCATCGCCTCGCCGCCGCCGTCACTGCCACGCCGTCACCTCACTGCCGTCTGCAGCCGGAGAGGGGCGCCGCCGCGGTCACGCCGGACGAAGAGAGAGAGGAAGGGGGTGGTCGCTCACGGGAGGAAGAAGGAAGAGGAAGAAAGAAGAAGAAAGGGAAAAAGAAAAAGAAAATAGGGGTTTATATAGAAAATCAAAAAATTCTGGAAAATACGGAAAAATAGGAAAATATACTGCCACGATCGTTGGAACGCGTTGATCGTCGTGGTACTATCCTTGAGTAGGTGAACGACTCGGTTCACCCGCTACGGAGTTCCACGGGTTCTACCGAAACACACACGCGAAAATCGGAAAACTCGGGGAAAAAGTTGCGGAACACGCTCCGGGCCTCCGAAACTGATCCGAATCGCACGGATCCGAACACGAAAGATGTCCGAAACATAATTTCGGACACAACGGAGTTGGACTCACCGAGAAAATAGATATGGTATTCAAAAAGAAGGATCCGAAGGGTCCGAGATATAACAGCCCTCCCCCCTTAAACAAATTTCGCCCTCGAAATTTAAAACAAGCACAGGGAAAGAAAAAGATACTCACTCGAACAGGTAAGGGAACTACTGACGCATCTCATCCTCATGCTGCCAAGAAGCTTGACCGCCAGAGTGCCGCTGCCACACCACCTTAACTAGAGGGATAACCTTGTTCCGCAGGTGCTGCTCTCGCCGATCTTCAATACGGATAGGGAACTCCGGTGGAGACAGATTAGGAGTCACCTCGGGCCAAACTAAGTCCTCCAACACATGAGAAATATCAAACATATACTTCCTCAACATCGAGACATGAAACACATCATGCACCACTACAAACTCAAGAGGTAGCTGCAATCGATAAGCAACCTCGCCAATGCGTTCCACGATGAGGAAAGGACCAACATAGTGGGGACTCAGCTTCCCACGCTGTCCAAACCGCATCACTCCCTTCATGGAAGAAACCCTCAAAAATACACGGTCACCGACCGTAAAACAGAGTGGCTGCCTTCTCCGATCAACATAACTCTTCTACCGACTCTGCGCCACCAACATATTCTGATGGACCAGATGTACCACATCAATACACTGCTGCACCAACTCCGGTCCCGTCACAACACGCTCACCAACCTCCAACCAATCGAGTGGAGTCCGACACGGACGCCCGTACAACACCTCATAAGGAGCCATCCAATGCTCGAATGATAGCCGTTGTAGTAGGTAAACTCACCAATGGTAGATGGTGAATCCAACTCCCTTGCCATTCCAGGCAACAGGATCTCAACATATCCTCTAACGTCCGAATGGTCCTATCCGACTGACCATCGGACTGAGGATGATACGCTGAGCTAAACGCTAACTCTGTGCCAAGATCTCGCTGGAAACTCCTCCAGAATCTAGAAGTGAAACACGGATCTCGATCTGACACAATAGAAATAGGAATTCCATGCAAAGGCATGATCCGCTCCACATAAAGATGAGCCAACTTGGGCACACTCCATCTGACTTTGATCGATAGCAACCGAGTCACTTTCGTCAGCCTATCCACCAGCAACCAAATATTATCTTGCCCACTCGGAGTCCTCGGTAATCCCACCACAAAATCCATGGTCACATGGTCTCATTTCCACGCGGGAACATCCAAAGGCTGGAGAGTACCTCCTGGTCGCTGATGCTTCGCCTTCACCTGCTGACAGGTCAGGCATCGGGCCACATACTCGGTAATATATCTCTTCATGCCTGGCCACCAGAACTGCCTCTTCAAGTTCCGATACATCTTCGTCGCACCCGGGTGCACAGTGTACCGGCTCCCATGAGCCTCAAGTAACAGCGCACGCCTCACCTGCTCCTCGGCTGGGACGTACAGCCTGCCACATAATCTCACAGCTCCGTCCTCACCGAAGTCCACATCAGCCAAAGCTAAAATCCGTGGCAAATCAGGGTCTACACGTTGAGCATCTGTCACCTAACGACGAAGCACTGGCGTGACAGTCAAGCTCGCAAGAACAGCTGACCCCGGCTCTTGGGGAACCTTGAGCCTAAATGTCACAGCTGGCACCTGTTCCCAGGGCCTCCACTTCCTCATCATCATGGCGCTGACCACAACCTTCCTACTCAAGGCATCGGCAACGACATTCATCCTGCCCGGCTGATAAGACAGGGTGAAGTCATAATCCTTCCTATACTTCATCCACCACCTCTGCCTAAGGTTGAGGTCATCCTGAGTGAACACATACCTCAAACTCTGATGGTCTGTGAACACCTCGAACATCTCACCATACAGATAATGCCTCTAAATCTTCAATGCAAAGATCGCAGCCGCCAACTCAAGGTCATGGGTAGGGTAGTTCTCCTCATGGGGCTTTAGCTATCGAGATGCATAAGCCACCACTCTACCGTTCTGCATCAGCACAGCACCCAACCCAACCCCGGAAGCATCTGTATACACCACAAAACCCCCCGGTCCAGAAGGCAACACCAACACTGGTGCCGAGGTGAGCAACCTCCGAAGCTCCATAAAGCTCTACTCACACTCACCAGTCCAGATAAACAACACATCCTTCCGCGTAAGCCTGGTCATCGGGGCTGCAGCACGAGCAAAATCCTGAATGAATATCCTATAATAGCTTGCAAGCCCCAAGAAACTCCGAATCTCCGTCACGGACCATGGCCTCGGCCACTGCATCACTGCCTCGACCTTGGCTGGATCCACGGAAATACCATCACCAGAGATCACATGCCCCAAAAAGTGCACCTCGTGAAGCCAAAACTCTCACTTGCTGAGCTTAGCATACAACCGGTGATCTCGCAAGGTCTACAACACAACCCTCAAACGATACGCATGCTCAACTGTAGACTGCGAATAAACAAGGATGTCGTCCACAAACACGACCACGAACTGGTCCAAGTAGGGACAGAACACCCTCTGCATCAAATCCATAAACGCTGCGGGGGCATTGGTGAGCCCAAACAGCATCACCAGAAACTCATAATGCCCATATCTCGAGCTGAACGCAGTCTTCTCCACGTCAGACTCTCGAATCCGCAATTGATAATAACCGAACCACAAATCAATTCACGAGAACACTCAAGCAGACTAAAGCTGGTCGAACAAGTCATCAATCTGCGGCAACGGATACTTATTCTTAACGGTCACCTCATTCAACTGCCGGTAGTCAATGCACAGCCTCTGACTACCATCCTTCTTCTTTACGAACAACACTGGCGCACCCAAGGGGAAACACTAGGATGAATATACCCCTTGGCGAGCAACTCCTGCAACTACGCCCTCAACTCCCTCAACTCAGCGGGAGCCATACGGTAAGGAGCCTTCGACAAAGGTCCTGTACCCGGCACGATCTTGATCACAAAATCAATCTCCCGCTGGGGAGACAATCCAGGTAGGTCCTCGGGAAAAACATTGGGAAACTCGCACACCACCGGAATGTCCTCGACATCCGGCTCCATCCGGTCTACCGCGACCACAGAAGCAAGAAAACCCTGACAACCCACATCAAGCAAATGACGAGCCCTAATAGCTGAAATAAGAAAGCGGGAAGAGGAAGACCTAATACCTTGGAAATAGAAGGTGGGTCCACGAAGTCGCCAGAAATAAATCCTCTTCGAACCACAATCCACCAAAGCATGATGTACCTCGAGCCAATCCATGCCCAAAATCACATCAAAGTCCTGAAGTGGCAACGCATAAAGCCTGGCCGGTAAACTCCGCCCTTCAACCCACACAGGAACCTCCTCGAAACAATACGGAGTGATCATAAAATCACCCGAAGGTAACTCAACTGCCAAATCACAGGACAACTGGGTCACCGGCTCCTCGATACTCAGCGTGAAATCCTCTGAAATAAACTAATGAGAGGCGCCAGAATCAAACAAAACTCGAGCCGCATAACCCAAAATCTGAACGGCACCTTCCACGAGCTGTGACGCCAATGCCTCTGCCCTGGACATGTGGGTAATCTGGCCTCGGGACCTCTGCTTGCCTCCCAGACTCGCTAACCTTGGTAGCTGCGGATACTACCCCAGCTGCTGCTGCTGCTGTTGTGGCCTCTGCTGCTGAGGGTACTGCTGCTACGTAGGAAACTGCTTCTACTGCGGCCTCTGAGGATAATCACATGCCATGTGCCCGGGCTGGTCACACCTGAAGCAAATCACCGGCGCCGTGCACTACCTGCTTGGATGCGACTCGCCACACCGGGGACACCCTCCCCACGATCCACCCACTGATCCCTGACGCTGAAAAGGAATCAGCTACTGTACACTGCCTGATGACGCCTGCCTCTGGTCCTTGTGCTTCTTACGAAAACTCTTCTTGAGAAACTTCTTGACCTTGGAGCCAAAAGACGTATATCCTGCCGTGGACGTCGCTGGAGCCGACGCTCCCAAACTACCCATAGTGTGCTGGAAAGTACTCTGTTGCTGGGTAGTCGTGTGCTGACTACGGCCTGACTGGGACTGCCCCTGGCCTCCCGGTCCTCGGACCTTCTGCATATCCAGCTCCAAAGATGCCGCCACACGAGATGCTGTCTCCAAATCGGTAGCCGCGTTCGCCATCAGAAGGTGCCTCAGCTCCAGCCTCAAACCCTGGATGAACTGCTCCGTCTTCACTCCCTAACGCTCCATGATATGGGGAGCATAACGGCCTAACTCCATAAACCGAGCCCTGTACTGCAACACAGACATGTCACCCTGAACTAGCTCCAAGAACTGACGCATCTTCTGCGTACCAACATAGGATGGGCAGAAAGTACGCTCGAAGACCGTAACAAAGTCATTCCACACGATCTCCGGGAGCAGACGAGATTGAAAGGACATCTTCCACTCTGAAGACCACCAATCTCGAGCCGTACCCTACAACTGGTTACAAGCCAACATCACCTTGTCCTCCTCAGCACAACGCATGGAACTGAACACTCTCTCCATCTCATCAAGCCATCGCCTGGCCACATCGGGATCTGGCTGGCCCTCATAATAGGGTGGGTGAAACTGCAAGAAGTCCCTCACAGCACGACTAGGTCCACCCCTAGCCGACGAGCCCTCACCAGCATCACCGCCAAACTGCTGAGCCATGGCCTGAAACATGCTCCGAAAGAAATCCTCGGCCCCCAGAACTCTCGCTGCATCCCCTGCCTCATTGACAGGTGGTGGCACTCTGCTCTGCTCCTCCTGCCTCGGCGCCATACTCGCCTACTGCAAACAGACAGAAGACACGGAAAACAACGGAATCAATAAAACACACGATGCCCTAAGCCAGTGCCGTCTGTACATCATCATTGTGGACTAGTGGATCACTACAACTATTTACGATTCTCATATATATCCACAACCGCGCTTTGATACCAGCTGTAACGACCCGAGATCCGAACACTGGGAAAGCCCGATAACCCGAATCTCGAACCGCCACCCATGAGCCCGAAGACTCGGAAGGGTTGAAAGGATGGTGTGGAGATACACAAGAATCTAAAATAATTACAGAGCTACGTAGATTAAATGAATTAAGCAGGAAGTAATTAATGACATTAATTAAATTACATGGTCCACAATAATAACATCAGTTAAAATATAACAGTAGTCCACAACTAGTACAGTTCAAAGAGAAAAGTACAACTACGCGGGACATATCCCGGAACTGGCAACTAACCCTAGGCACCTGAACCACTTGGAGCCTCAGAAGCGCTCCCCAGAAGTCGTGTCTCACCTGAAACACGGAAAACACGCAGGGGATGAGCCTCAAAACATAAGGCTCAGTAGGGATCATCCGGTCCCCACCTCACAAATAGAGAAATCACGCGAAAAGTAACTACAAGCTACTACGACGGCTAGTATCGAACACCCGACATAAAAACTAAGACAACTCGTCAAAAGCCAAAGAGCCGCTACCACACAAAGACAGGAGTACCAACCCACTAGAAGCAAGGCCGGATGGGTCCACTGACGGCTTAAATCGCGCCTCGGGTGCCCCCCTCGACCCCTGCTAGAACGGGGACACCGTACAAGTAACCACAGAACAAGTGACTAGCTGGGGTCGCGCTCGTCAGCGCGGGTCCAACCGCCTCCAACCACGTGTGCACACACAGACCGTGCGTCCCTGGTCTGGCCCTCTGACTGGTTTTCCCCTCAGTCAGACTCTGGCTGATAGACGCGGTGCCCGATGAAAACCAGTCCATAACCATCTCTCAAGGTAGCCTCGCCACAACTCCCTGGTGGGACCACTCTCGTGTCGGAAGACTACGACTAGTGGAGGGTCACTGAAGGAGTAGACTCTCTAGTCAACGGAAAACAATGTCTAAACCGGACAAAGTACAAGGGCCGCTCCTCGTACCGACACCGACTCACGGTGACACAAGCCGAGAACACCAACTCCCAGGATCCCACGGCACCCTCACGTGTGGTCCCCACATGCTGCCCAGCATCAGTCAGACCACAGGTTAGCACGTGAATCGAGATCCACTCACCCGGGACTCGAATTGGTAAAGCATAACTCTGGTCAGACATAAACCTCTGGCGGTCCATCTTTGGGCCGCCACAAAGGTTGGCGGTCCAAAATTGGGCCGCCACAGGGACTGTAGCGGTCCAACAATGGGCCGCCACACCCTGGGTTGCGAAGGAAATGGCGGTCTATATAGGGCTGTCACATGGAGGTGGCAGGCGTACCTTAGGCCGCCACACCCCAAAAACTCGCTACGGTCGAAAACTAACGGTCGGAATTCAACGGTCAACCCACCCTCTGGCGGTCTGACCCTCGGCCGCCACATCTTCTGGCGGTCTATCATGCTGCCGCAAAAAGACCTGGGGACCTGCCGACAAAACAGTGCCATGTGGCGCACCCACCTTGGGCCGCCACGGGCTCTGGCGGTCTCTGGAAGGACCGCCAAATCGTCCCGAGAACGGGCCGGCGGGAACAAACCCAAAAACCCGTTCCATGCCCCGATCATCCACGGATGAGGGGGAAAACAAGGGGTAAGCTCCCCTAGAGCCCCTAGCATGCATATACGCCCTCGAATAGGTCCGAAACGCGACGAAATGGTAGATCGGCACACAACCCCCAAAATATGGATTTTGCCCTACTCGGCTCAAAAACGCCCCTCTCGACCTCTCCTCGGCCTACAAATCGCGGGGGACGACGAGATGAGCATGGGGATTCATCTCCCTACCTCAATGGAGCAAGAGCTCCGTCGAAACGCCGCCAAACGCGAAGAAGAAGCTTTTAGAACCCTCGTTCCTTCATGAAATCCCACGAGCCACACGCCGCCACCATCGCCTCACCGCCGCCACGCCGTCACCTCACTGCCGTCTGCAGCCGGGGCGGGGCGCCGCTGCGATCACGCCGGACGAAGAGAGAGAGGAAGGGGGTGGTCGCTCACGGGAGGAAGAAGGAAGAGGAAGAAAGAAGAAGAAAGGGAAAAAGAAAAAGAAAATAGGGGTTTATATAGAAAATCTGGAAATTCTAAAAAAATACGGAAAAATAGGAAAATATACCGCCGCGATCGTTGGAACGCGCTGATCACCGTGGTACTATCCCTGAGTAGGTGAACGACTCGGTTCACCCGCTACGGAGTTCCGCGGGTTCTACCGAAACACACACGTGGAAATCGGAAAACACGCGGAAAAAGTTGCGGAACACTCTCCGGGCCTCCGAAACTGATCCGAATCGCACGGATCCAAACACGAAAGATATCTGAAACATAATTTCGGACACAACGGAGTCAGACTCTCCGAGAAAATAGATCTGGGACCCGAAAAGATGGATCTGAAGGGTCCGGGATATTACAACGAGAGCCAGATACAGCAGGCTATAGGAGCCAGGGCAGCAGGCTGTAGAAGCCAGGAATAGAAAGCTACGAGAGCCTGAGACAGTAGGCTATAAGAGCTAGAACAGCATGCTATAGAAGCCAGGAATAGTAGGCTACGAGAGCCAAAGACAGCAGGCTACAAGAGCCAGGACAGTAGGCTACAGAAGCCAAGAATAGTAGTCTACGAGAGCCAGAGACAGCATGCTATAGAAGCCAGGACAGTAGGCTATAGAAGCCAGGACAGCAGGCTTTAAGAGCCAGAGATAGCAAGCTATAGAAGCCAGGAATAGCAGGCTATGGGAGCCAGGATAGCAAGCTGGAAGAGCCAGGTTAGCGAGATAGCAAGCTGTGAAAGCTAGAAAATAGCAAGGATAGCATGCTGTAAAAGCTAGAGTAGCGGGATAATAAGCCGCAAGTGCCGAGAAGTAAGAGAGTAGCAGACTTATAGAAGTCAGAGATAGCGGGCCAGCAGGCTACGAGGGTCAGAGATAGCAGGCTAGGCTAGGCCAGGGATGGCAGGCTATAAGAGCCAGAAATAGCAGGATAACAAGCTATAAAAGCCAGAAAGTAGTGAGATAGCAGGCTGTGGGGGCCAGAGATGATGAGATAGCATGCTATAAATGCCAGGATAGCAGGCTGTAAAAGTCAAGAGAGCGGGATACCAAGCCGTAAAGGCTAGGATAGCAGGCTATAAGAGCCAGAGATAGCAGACTATAGGAGCCAGAAGGTAGTAGGCCGCGAAGGCTAGGGTAGCAGGCTGCAAGAGCCAGGATAGCGGGATAGCAAGCCGTGAAGGCCAGGGCAGCAGGCTATAAAAGTCGAGGATAGCAGGCTACGAGAGCCAGGATAGTGGAACAACATGCTATAAAAGCCAGAAAGTGATAAGATAGTAGTCTATACAAGTCGGAATGGCATAATAGCAGGCTTTAGAAACCAGGGGGTAACGGGATAGCAGACTGTAAAAGCCAAAAGGTAGCGGGATAGTAGGCTACAATAGCCAGAACGGCAATATAGCAGGCTACGAGAGTCTGGATGGCAGGCTATGAGAGCCAGAAATAGCAGGCTATAAGAGCCAGGATAGCAGGCTATGAGAGCCAGAGATAGCAAGCTGCAAGAGCCAGATATAGCAGGCTATGAGAGCTAGAGATAGTAGGATGCGAGAGCCAGGATGGCAGGCTACGAGAGCCAAAAAGTAGCAAAGATAGCAGGCTGTGAAAGCCAGAGAGCAGTGAGGAACTGGGCTTGTGAAAGCCGAAATGTAGTTTAGCCGAATTATATGATAGTGGGCCTTAGCCAAAGAGGCTATGCCAGAATGTAAGATAACTGAAATGTGGGATAGCGAGCTTCAGTCGAAATGACTAAGCTAAAGGATGAGATAGCTGAAAGTCATGATAGCTAGCTTTGGCTAAGTCGAGAGATAAGATAGCTGAGGTGTAAGGTAGCAGGTTTTGGCCGTCATGGCCAAACGGAAAGGTGAGATGCTGGAGTTTATTGTAGCGGGCTTTAGCCGGAATGGCCAATCGAGAAGATAAGATAGCTAAAAACTATGGTAACAGCTTCGGCCGGAATGGCTAAGCCGAAAGATAGGATAGTGGTCACATGCTGTAGGGAAGCAGGCTTCCAAGCCGACATCATGGAGGGTGGAATGTGAGTTGAAATTGAGGAGAGAGGGACTGAATAGTCATAATCAAGGGAAGCAGGCTTCGACGACATGTCTAGGCCGTTGCATTGCATTGATTATTACAATGGGACGGGTAGATGAGCCCTGATAGAAAGCTTTGGCCTAAAATGGTTAAGTCGAGGGATGAAGTAGTTGGAAATTGTAATAGCAGCTTTGGCCGGAATGGCTAAGCCGATAGATAGAATAGGCAAAAATTATGATAGCAGCTTTGGCCGGAATGGCTAAGTCGACAGATAGAGTAGTTGAAAATTATGATAATGGCTTTGGTCGGAATGGCTAGGCCAAAAGATAGAATAGTTGAAAATCATGATAGCAGCTTTGGCTAGAATGGCTAAGCCGAAAGCTGGAATAGCTGAAAATTATGATAGCAGCTTTGGCCGGAATGGCTAAGCCAGGAGGTAGGATAATTGACAAATTGTGATAGCGGCTTTGGCCAGAATGGCTAAACCGAAAGAGGAGATAGCTGGAGAATTATAATAGCGACTTTGGCCGGGATGGCTGAGCCGGAGGATGAGATAACTGACAAATTGTGATAGCGGCTTTAGCCGGATAATGGAATGGCTGAAAATGTATAATAGCGACTCTGGCTGTCATGGCTAAGTCGGGGAATAAAATAGCTGGAAGTTGTGAGATATATGGTAGTGGGCTTCAGTCGAGGTGGATGAGCTGAAAAATGAGATACTTGAAATACATGATAGGGTGTTGAGTTTGAAAACAAAGATAGCTGACTTTGACCGGACGTCAAAGGCCAGAAGATAGGATAGCGGATCTTGGTAGGATGTCAGACTCGGAAGTAATTTGAAATTGATGTTACCTTGACGGACTGTTGAAGGCAACCCATGCATCTGACCCAGACGGGAGGTCTGCGTCAAAGGTAGAATCTAGATGCCAACCTGACAATATGTCGGAGCTGACAAACCTTGCTCAGACGGTAGGTCCGGGACAAGGGTATAATATAGACATCGACCTGACGAGATATCGAGACCGATAAACCTTGCTCGAACGGCGTGTCTGGGGCAAGGGCAGAATATAGACGTCGACCCGATGGGATGTCAGAATCAACGAACCTTGCTCGGACAGCGTGTCTGGGACAAGGGCAGAATACAGATGTTGACCTGACAAGATGTCAGAATCAACAAACGTTGCTCAAACGGGAGGTCTGAAACAAGGGCAGGATATATAAATGGACATTGACTCGATAGAGCCGAAATCAAGCAACTCAGCGAAGACGTGGGGTCTAGGCCAAGGGTAAAACCTAGCCGGCTGACGAGGGCTAAGAATGGTACCCTCCAAAAGTACTCCCAGTACAGACCAGTCCATAGTGCGGGCTGTGTTGTTCGGCGGGACTATTGATGGATTTGACTATTTTGTTATAGCGCCGGTAGGGCTAGGGATTAACATCTGAGAGCTTGGCCAAGGCGGGGTGCCTTGGGCCAGAGGGAAAAGGTTTATGGGCCTAGCTTGGTGGCAATACTTAAGAGCTCGACGTAGACGGAGTGCCTTGTGCCGAGGAAAAAGCTTATGGACTCAGCTCGGCAAGACTTGATGGGCAAAGTCTAAGAGCTCGGCGAGGGCGGAGTGCCTCAGGCCAAGGGGAAGAGTTTTATGGGCCCAGTCGGTGGGACTAAGGTGATGTTTGAGAGCTCGGCGAGGGCGGAGTGCCATGGGCCAAGGGAAAGGTTTTATGGGCCCGGTCCAATGGAACTGATGGGCAATGTCTAGAGCTTGGTGAATAAGGAGTGCCACAGGCCAAGGGACAAGTTTTATGAGCCCAGTGGGGCAAGTTTGGTATCTCTTAGCGTGTTTGTGTAGCTGTTGTGGTGGAATGCCGAAGGATGGCGAGGATGTATTGGTTATGAATGTGGGTTCCACACCGGGGGTAGAGGGTCAACCCCAGTGGGACTAATGTGAAGCATTTCGCAGGATAAAGAGCTGGCAAAGTCGATGAATGTTTATTGGGTGGCCTAGCTGGCGGATCCAGTCTAAGGACGGGAGTGGGCTGTTGATACAAGCCTTGCAGCCCAGGACTTGCGTCAGCTCAAGTGTTTAGACCGGATCAACAGTGATCCTTTGATAGCGGGGAAGTTGATGCATGGCTGCTCTGAGTCGGCATCACCCCAGGGGACAGATGGCAGGTGGCAGTAGCCGTGTGTCGAGTCATCTTGTTGCTTCTTGTATTGTTGTCTTCAGCGGGGGTGCCCGGAATGTTGTAGCTCTTGCAAAGATAGGCTTCTAGGGCTTGCGCTGTATACTGGTCTCTTGACATGCCTACCTCAATAGTTGTGGTTGCGGGGTCTTTTCAACTCCACAAATGGCATCGATGGCTTTAAGCTCCTATAGTTGTGCGCCTTGCACTGCCTATAGTGATTTCAATTGAAGAAGTGACTGCAGGGCTTACCCCGATTCCATAGTGCTAAATTGTATGGAGTAGCTCCCCAGAGAAAGAGAAATCTCATTCTAACATTGAATGAAATGCAGCAAATGGGTCCTCTAAGCTAGAAGCTCAAAATCTTTAGCAGTCAAGCTTTGTCGAACAGTTAGCATCTGCAGCGGGTTGTCTAGTTCACGGTGGGACGTTGGTGTGCCCTGGATAATTCCGTTCTCTCTTCTTTTAGCTTTGGATGCCCTCAAACTGGGGTGGGTAGTCGGAGAGTTCATTCTCCCTTTTAATGCCCCCAAGCCGAGGTGGATAGCTGAAGACGAGTTGTTCAAAGCATGTCTTTTTCATTAGGTAGCTTGTTCGCTTTACGAGCAGTTGTGTAGGCAGATAGTAGCAGGGAAATCCGGTCGTTGGACTCCACCCTCTTCTCTTTTGTTGGCAGCCCCCAAGCGGAATAGAGTCTTGCTGTGCCCAGCGGCACCTCAGAGCTTGATTGTAGCTGAGCATCTTTCCATTCTTGCCCCCATGTCAAGTGTGTGTTGAAATAGAATTTCTATTGGCTCCAAGAAGGAGTATGCTGTCGGGTGTCTCCCGGGTGAACTAGCCCCATTTGACAGTTGTTTATTCAGCTGCCCCTTCTTATGCAGAGTGAGGTGCTGGTGGAGGGCAGGAGTACATCTCCCTCAAAGGGTTGAGCATGCTTCCATGTGTGCTGGAGCATATAGAGCAGCGGCTGCGTCGTGCCGGGTCGTTTCATTTGGAAGGAGATTCTTCCCTACATCTTTATCATTTTCCAGTTGACCCCGACATGGGTTGGCTCCATTCTTGAGCTGATGGCTTGAATAAAGAGGGCAGCACATCGAGCGGTAAAGTAGCATCTTTTCTTTTATTCTTGGGTTTATTTCTGTTTTGGTCTTCAGCAGTTGCCCCGAAGACGGTGCAACAATTGCATTTGTTCGGCCTCTTGCCACAACGGAGGGACCTCGGGATGCATCTTAGAAGGTGTACCGTCCCGATTGATGTACGGAAACTGTGTTAGCCGTCATCTTGAAAATGGGCATCGGGTGAGGGATAGGTGGGTCCACCCTATATTCTCCAAGTTGTAATTCACCACTTTGGACTAAGTCTTCCATGATGTCTTTGAATATATAGCAGTCCTCGATGAAGTGTCTTCTCTTCCGATGGCAGGGGCAAAACCGAGGGTCATATTTTCTTTCGATGTCATTTGGTCTCTTGAGCTCTGGGAGGATGACCTTGTTGTACTCAAGGGCCCACTCGAACAACCGCTGGGTCTTGTCTTGCAGGAATGAGTATGGTCTTTTCATTCTTGCCCTTAGTGAAGGGGGTTTTTGTTCAGCAACCCTGGTAGAGGAGGAGCCAGTTACCTCCTGTGCTTTCCTCCACTGACGCTCAAAGGTTGCAAAGTCAACTGCTTCTATTTCTTCTGGTGTCGGCTGTTCTTTAATTAGCTTGTGCTCTTGAATTGGAGGAGTAAAAGTCGGGCAGTATTTGGCCAGAAAGGATTCAATTTCAATTACCACATCTTCTAATTGGTCGAAGGATTTGACTTCGAGGCCAATTACCCTTTGCAGGATCTCTTTCCTCAGATTGCGCTTGCACAGCTGAACGGCTTCTTTATAGCTTGGCGGATGTTTGCATCTGGAGTGGAGGTTCTTCCAGCGTTGAATGTAGTTTGAAGCAGACTCATCATCTCTTTGTTTGATCATATATAATTCCATCTCAGTGACTTCCTCCTCAACAGTCTTGTTAGTTATAGCTGGGACTGCCAGATCCCGATGTAAACCGACTAGTTGTAAGGATGGGTTTATTATTGGCAATGCTGGAGATGCAGAAGTTGCCCCTTGACGTGGCTGACGAGCTGAGGGGTATGCGAAAGTCTCATGATGTGGCTGCTGAGGGAGAGAGCTCCCTTTGTGGGCATGTGTCAGCTGGAGCATAGCCGACTGTGATAAGGCTCCTAGTGGTGTAGTACCTCCTTGTAGGATCCCGGATGGAGATGCATCCAACCCGGATGTAGCTGGGAGTAACCCTATCTCACTTACTCATCTTAGGAGCACCTCTACTTCTTGTATCTTCTGATACACTTCTGCCATCAAGGTAGGGCAAGCTTGATAGTAGCTAGGAGTATTGCCCCCTATGCTGGCTCCATAAGGGACTAGCGACGTCTTATCATCAGCACCAGGTGCACTCAGCTTTGCATATGTTGGAGTTCCTGCCCCCATTTCTTCTTGTAAAGGGAGGGTATGACAAGATGCTGCTTCAATAGATAGTGGAGGATGCCCCCACTCTCCTCGGGATTGACGGTGAGAGATAGGTGTTGTAGCTCAACCTCCCCTCAGTGGCGTGTAGTATATCTCTTCGTCGTTTTCTTCAGCAGCTCGGCTCGCACTGGGCAAGGCTGACAGTGTGTTGCAGGAGAGTACAATGCCGCTCCCTCTATCTCTTGGCCTATTCTTCTCTTGCCTTTTTGTAGTTGACACCTGGTGTGCGATGCGAACTCTGGTTGTCTCTTGAGACGATAGCTGGCATAGAGACACTGTACTGATTACTCTTTCCATAGCGGGTAGCTCATGCGGGCAAGGAGGGTCCACCTTATAGTCACCCAGTTGTAGCTCCCCTCTCCTGACTAGCTTTTCAATAGCATCTTTAAAGACATAACAATCTTCAATAGGGTGCCCAACCATCTGGTGATATGGGCAGAAGCGAGGATGATCCTTCTTTCTAGCATCTTCTGGTCTCTTCGGCTCTGGTAAGGTGACCTTGTTATGTGTGACAGCCCATTCAAAGAGGACTCAAGTCCTCTCCTTGGGGAAAGAGTAGAACTTTTTCATCTTGGCCCGCAAGGATGGGACTTCTTGCTGCTTAGCTAGCTTAGCGGGAGGAGGGTTAGTCACTCCTTTTTCCTTTTCTTCTTATTGGTTAAATGCTTTGAAATAAATTGTGTGAACTCCTTCCTCGGGTGCTGACTGTTTGTCAGTGGACTTTCCCTTTTTGTTTGTAGCGATTGGAGTAGAGGCAGAGCTGGAGATGAAGGCTTCAATCTCCACGACCACATTATTTAGCCGTTCGAAAGGCCGTCTTTCAATTCCGATCAGCTTCCCGAGGATCTCTCGTCTCAAGCTCTGCTTGCATATTTGCACCGCATCTTCTGGATGTGGCGGCCGCTTACATCTCATACAGAGATTCCACCATCTTTTGATGTACTCCAGGGCTGACTCGTCATGTCTTTGCTTGGAGGCGTATAGCTCGGCTACTGTGACCTCGATCTGTTAGGATTTATTAGGCGTGCCAGTCACGTGTGTGACGATTTTATTGTGCGCTCGATCTGACTTGGTCAGTCAATTGTGAAGTCCGAGTCGGGACCAGAAGTCCGTCATACCATAAAGGCTATGACGTTAATTACGCCCTTCCAAGGAAGGACAACCCTTGATTAAACGCCAAAATAGGAGGCCTCGAGAGGCAATAATAAAAATGATATTCTTTTTATGTGCGCAGTTTGAATTTCATACCAGAGCTAGGAAGGCGGGCAAGATAATAATATCGATTGTAGAAACAGACGATATCGCTGAATCGACGGCTCGAAAAATAATCAGACTCAGGGGAAAGGTAAAACAGAGGATATCAATAGCGGACAGGATGAGCCGTGATCATGACGGAGGTTTAAAGCATCGGTTAACATTTCGGCGGCACTTCCCCATGGTCTGGATCATGCCCAGAGGGAAATAGGCTATCACCCACGGAGTGCCGGGGTGAAAGCCGAAAGAAAGAGAGAGGTCGGGCCTCTCCACATTACACACGTATGCCCTAAGGCAATGTTTGATTCTTCCCTCACAGGAGCTGGTGGCACTCATGCATTGGCATGGCTCACCGGAGCTAAGAGGGAGGCGCGTTGTTGTGACTTCGACACGAATCGATGGAACATAAGGGAGTCTACCTCCCTTTTACTTTATCCTCGGGACACATCTGGTGATCCACGAATATCTCTGTGTAGGTTAGCTCTGGGCATTTGGGCTCACAGGGTGGCAACTCAGGCTCTCGGCATGACCACAGATGGAAGGCTAAGGCTCCCGGTGTGAGTATCAAGGAGATGGAGGTTCTCGGCGTAGCCAAAGGGAAGAATCCAGAAAGCTCCCGGTGCCGACTTCCCGGCGCGCTGAAGATTCTCCAAGGGGGTTATCGGCGTAGGCTAAAGGGGGAAGAGGAGCTCTCGGCCTGGGGGTTCCCGGCGCGCTGAAGGCCGCGCCGGGAGCTGGTGGCCCAGAGAGGTAGTTGGCCGAGAAGGGGTGTTTGGGCGCCGTGAGGGGTTTAGGACTTTACGGTACCCTATTTTTTTAGGATTTTGAGAGTTTTCTGGGAATTATATCAGAGTAGGTTGGCTCTGGAGACTAGAGATGGGGTTCAACTGGTTTCAGTTGTATATGCTTCAAAGGAGGCCGAGAACTGAGAGAGATTGGAGGGGAAGAGCCCCACACAGAGGTCCTTTTCACCATCACCATACGGAGCCCAGAGGACAGCTTCAGTATTATTTTTCATCGGCTGGGAGGATTTCAACAGCACCTCCCCCGTACCTAGCGTATGCCAGGGAGTAATAGACGATCACCCACAGAGTGCCGGGATGAAAGCCAGAATAAGGGGTGGTATGGGACCCCTAGCCCGTGTATGTGATCACAGCACCAACTTAATATCTCTTTGAGGCCATTGAAACTTATGCAGTGGCAGAGTTTCTCTGGCTCGTAAGGTTATGTAGGGGAGTTATCCCCAATGATGTTTATCCCTTAGGCACATATGATGATCTAGAGTATCCTTCGACAAGATGCAAGGCTTGGTGGATCGGACTTCAGAGGGCATCTGTGTGGTTCCTTGGCCTGTAGCATGAAGGCTTTCCTCCGGGGTTCAAGGAATGGAGGATTCACAACGTAAAGCAGGGGTGGCAGGAAGCATGATTCCCGGTGTGGGTTTTATTGGCCAAGGGGGAATGCTCTCGGCGCAAGGGTTCTCGGCGTGGGTTTTATTGGCAAAGGGGGAATGCTCTCGGCGCAAGGGTTCTCGGCGCGGTAATGACCGCGCCGGGAACCCGGCGCCGAGAGGCCCCCGGGCCGGGAAGGCTGTATTGGGATAGGCTTTATTTGCCTTGCCGAAGGGGCTAAAGCAAGGGGGATCTCTCGACAGAGTAGTTCTCGGCGGGGAAATGGCCACGCCGGGAAGGGGCTAAAAAGGGTTTATGGCTGAACTGCGGTACTCTGCTCAGGCGATTTCTGGGATTTCTGGCTCAGATTGAGTCAAGATCTGGACTGCATAAGGGGTTTACGCGGGGGTTAGCATCAGTCGAAGGGCAGATCATCCATTATCGAATCCTCATAGGACGTATGGCGTTTTCTATACTCACCTACTGCTCAGACGGTCTAGAGATTAATGTCTCTGACCCTGAACGAGATGGGAGCTCGACAGACATCTGTGATATCCGGGGAAACCGTGATCGAGGGGGAGGAAGAGGAGGGACAGAGCCTAATAACCCACTGGATGAGGGTTGAGACTCCGTCTTCGTCTTCCACCAGAGGACAGGCTAGGGAGGGGAGGTCGAAACATGAATCGAAAAGCTATAACATCTAGACCAAACGACATTCAGAAGAACAGCCGATGCAAGAAGGGGAGAAATACAGGAGATATTTCAATCGATCGAATGCCCAAACGAGCCATGTTCATCTTTCATATTATTGCATCATCCCAAACCTGTACAGATCGTAGAAGGTAAACGAAAGACAGAGAGATGGAAATCGAGACCGGAATCCTCCGGCTACATTGATACATCGAGAAAGCCTCGCCAGATTACATCAGAAAAGAAAATAAAAAGAGGAAAGCATGGGGGGAGGGCGGAGCATTGACTCCTCTCCCTCCCCGGGCTACCCACCTGAGTCTCCCTTTCTTCTTCTTCTCTCCGCTTCTTCTTTTTTTTTCTTTCGGTCTCTCTTCTGGCTCTTTATCTGGTTTTCGCTTCTATTCTTCCTTTCTTTTTTTCTATCTCTGATTTTTGACCCCCTCCCCTCATCAGCCTTTCGAAGGGAAGGGGCTTTATAGCCGTCCCTCCTTGCCTTCTCGGCAGACACCTCACGGCGCGCCTCAGCTGAAGACTTCCCGACGCGCAGGACTCCAACCTTGTGCAGCATTTGGGCTTTGACAAAGTGGCTCCTGGCGCCACCATTAAAGGCCCATTTAGGTCTCTTTGACCAGGCCTTTGATAGGCCCTTCAAGTACATCAGTACCCAAGAGGGTCCTCCGTTGGTGATATAGTTTGTATTGAGATCATTAGCAGGGTTTTCATCAGTCCGCGGACAGTGGTTTCATCAGTATTGCCATCTGAATGATGACAAAATCGGGCATCATTTTATCGATATCGTCACCTAAATGGTGACGAGATCGGACATCAGCTTTAGTCTGGGAAGACTTCAGCTAGGTGTATAATCTGTGGAGACGATTCTTCTTGTGTTTTGACTTTGCAAAAGCCTTTGCAATCTTCATCTGCCGGTACCGGCTTCATCTTTATCTTACATCACATCTGTTAATAAGCCGACATCTGATTTACCATGACATGTCATCTGTGGATTCTTGGATGAGGCAGCAACACAGTTCCTATTAAAGTGTGCTAAGAAGTCTCATTAGTCAAGCGACTACTGCTTCGTTAGTGCTGCCATCTGAGTGACATCGGCACCAGACATCAGCTCGGCCAACAAAGGCTTCAGCCGGGTAAATGGTTGCCAAGCTTCATCATTGGTCTTTCACTGTGGGTATGATCTGCTTCCACCCTTGTTCATTTTCAAGGTGTCAACAAATGCCCCCCACCTGCGGGCGGCGTAAGAGCAGAATAAGTGGCACGGGGCCTGCAGGTGACTTTCATTATTCGAGGGTATCTTCCTCAATTTGCTTTTCAATCCGGTCCTTAGACCTGATCATCTCGTTGCAACAATACTATGCACATGTATCTTTCTTTTCTATCTTCATATTGTTTGACTTTATTTTCAGCTTTTTGGAGCTTCTCGGCACGAGGCCATAGGCTTCTCAGCGCATGAAGACCTCTCGGCGTGGAGAGGGGGTCTCAGGAGAGAGTTGCATTCCTATCAGGGCTTCGGATTTCAGAGCTGAAGCCGATCCATCTAGAAGCTCTGCTTTTATACCGGCTGTAGTAATGTCAATTGCGCCCGAGTCAGCAGTCCCTGCCATAGTGGCTATAGAGACTGGACTTCTGCCTTCTCCGACTATAGCAGCTCCTTCCCTGTCACCGGAAAGAGCAGCTGAAGATGAAGCCCCTATTCAAGAGACTCATGAAGAGGCAGCTCCATCCTTCATCGATTCTCCCCCTGCGGATGTTCAAGCTATAGCTTCCGATACAGCGATAGGGGAGGAATCTTCAGCTCAGCAGGAGAGCACAGAAAAGGACTGGCCAGCCCTTACAGTAGATCTGCCGTCTTCGTCCTCTCAGCCAGACGTTGCATTGTGGGAAGATATCGATGGCGAGGTGACCTTTGAAGTCGTCCCCTCTGCCTCCTTCGGCTTCGCTTCCTCTGACAACTTTGTCTGGCAGCATCTGGACTTGCTACGTCAGCTGGTAGAATCCCAGGCTGGCTTGACGTATCTGCAACTGAAGGAAATCGCCAATCGCTTCACCGCTGGCTTGCAGGCCATGGGCTGCCCTTTGGACATATGGGTTCAGCGGGTGCTGCTTCTACTGAAATTCGTGCATCGGAGAGACTTCCTAGCACGGACCATGGTTGATAAGCTAACGGCGTTGAAGCTGCAGAGGTCAGAGTATAAATCTGAGCTGGGGAAGCTGACGCTTATGCTTGATGAACGCTGAATCGAGCTACAAGGTGATATTCAGCGGGAAGAAGCTGTGCGGGACCGGATGGCCATCTTGGAGACGGAGCTCTCTGGACTTCGAGCCGAACTGCAGCAATTATCCTTTATCCGACCGCGGTCTGAAGAGGAGGTAGCCTCGCTGGAGGGACGAGTGATGTCTCTCCAAGACATGTCCATTGGACTTCAGGAGGAGGAGGCGCGCCTTCATGAGCTGGGGGCCGCTCCTTATGTGGGTCTTCTGGCCTTCGAGGATATATTCCGGCGGCCATAAATTGTCTATCCCTTCTTTTTCTTTTTGTTCTCTTTTGTGATATGGTGTCCCCTCGGGGCCCTTTATGTACTCCCTTTTTAATGGAAAGGAATCTCTTGGCTTCATGCGTCTCCATCTTATTCTGCATGTGGTTTTATCACTTTGGAAGGTGGGGTAGCGGTTTTGACAATCCCTCATGCGAATGGCTCATACCTTGGCAGGAGAGCGTCCACCCCTTCAGAGAAAGGATGGGGAACTCGCTCCACCGCGTGACGGCATCCGAGGAGGTGCTTGAACCGAATTTTGTTGGTGGCAGCAAACGTCCTATTGGCCATGTGTGCCGTAAGGGAGACGATTTGCCGGAATGCAAATGAAGAGGTCTCATCAGAGTAGACGTATGGTCTAGGCTGGGTAGAGACTATTGCAGGTGGGACATTGAAAAGGATATGTGGTTCTCATCAGAACGGACATAAAGTACGAACTGGACAGATTGTATCATTGGCCGGGCGATGTACCGATCAGCCAACGGTTGACTTCATCATCGATATTGAGCTTATATCGATGCAAGGGACATTTTAGAATAGACGTAAGGTCTAAACTGGGTAGGGTTTCATCATTGATCGGGGAAGGTGCCGGTCGATCAATAGTGGGTTTCATCATCGATATTGGGTTTATATCGACGCAAAGGGATTTCATGAGATTCATCAGAATAGACGTAAGGTCTAAACTGGATAGGGTATTATCATTGATCGGGCAAGGTGCCAATCGATCAACAGTTGGTTTCATCATCGATATTGGGTTTATATCGATGCAAAGGGATTTCATGAGTTTCATCAGAATAGACGTAAGGTCTAAACTGGATAGGGTATTATCATTGATCGGGCAAGGTGCCAATCGATCAACAGTTGGTTTCATCATCGATATTGGGTTTATATCGATGCAAAGGGATTTCATGAGTTTCATCAGAATAGACGTAAGGTCTAAACCGGACAGAGGATTTCATCATTGATTGGGCGAGGTGCCGGTCGATCAACGGTGGGACGTACGTGACGGTGTAGGTCTCGTCAGGACAGACGTAAGGTCTATTCCAACAGGTTTTATCGCAGGTGGGGCTTGCCAAGAAATGCGTAGGCTTCATCAGGACAGACGTGAGGTCTGAGCTGGACAGGCTTCATCAGAATGGTGATGGGTTTCATTGTCGGTGGGACGTTTGAAAGAGGGTATGTAGATTTCATCAGGGTAAACGTAAGGTCTACCCCGGAAGGGTTTTATCATCGGTGGGGAATGGAGCCAACTGACCGACGGAAGGTTTCATCAGTGAAGGGGAGGTAAAGGTAGCGTGCCGGTCGGCATGGAACTTCGAATTACCACATTACTGACCCAAGCGCCCTTTCGGGTTTTCACCGGAGCCAGCCCCCTCTTGCTTTTGCCCACGCGCCCTTTCGGGTTTTCACGTGGCGGGGTACCCGATTTTGCCTGCAGTGCCCTTTCGGGTTTTCACCACAGCTGGGTTTTGGCCATTTTTGCCCTTGTTCAGAATGTCCGAACAAGTCTGGCGGGGTATCTCTATTTTTAACCCCATCCTTTTTTATTTATTTATTTATATATATATATATATTGAATTGGGATTTTTAGCACGGATCAGGCGATGTGCTGCTTCATCAGTGGCTGCTCTTATCATCGGTATTGGGTATATACCGATGCAAGGATTTCATAGGCCTCATCAGGATAGACGTAAGGTCTAAACTGGATAGGTTTCATCATTGATCGGGCAGGATGCCGACCGATCAACAGCAGGTTTCATCATCGGTATTGGGTTTATACCAATGCAAAGATTTCATATGTTTCATCAGGATAGACGTAGGGTCTAGCCCGGACAGGTTTCATCGCTGATCGGGCGGGATGCCGACCGATCAACAGTAGGTTTCATCATCGGTATTGGGTTTATACCAATGCAAAGATTTCATATGTTTCATCGGGGTAGACGTAAGGTCTAAACCGGACAGGTTTTATCATTGATCGGGCAAGGTGCCGATCGACCAATGATAGGTTTCATCACGGCGGGACGTAAAGAGACATGCAAATTTAATAGGACGGGTTTCTTTGTCGATCGGGCAGGGTGCCCATCGACCAAAGGTGGGTTTCATCATCGGTATTGGGTTTATACCAATGCAAGGATTTCATGAATTTCATCAGAATAGACGTAAGGTCTACACTGGGCTGGTTTTATCGTTGATCGGGCAGGGTGCCAATCGACCAACAGTAGGTTTCATCATCGGTATTGGGTTTATACCAATGCAAGGATTTCATATATTTCATCAGAATAGACGTAAGGTCTACACTGGGCTGGCTTTATCGTTGATCGGGCAGGGTGCCAATCGACCAACAGCAGGTTTCATCATCGGTATTGGGTTTATACCAATGCAAGGATTTCATATGTTTCATCAGGATAGACGTAGGGTCTAAACTGGATAGGTTTCATCATTGATCGACCAGGATGCCGATCGATCAACGGTGAACTTCGCCATGGCGGGACTTTGGACAAGGTATGGGGGTTTTATCAGGACAGACGTAGGGTCTATACTGGGTGGGTTTGATCGTTGATCGGGCAAGGTGCCGGTCGATTGACGAGAGGTTTATGGCGGGAGGTGAGGCTTCTTTAGGATCACCACGTTACTGACTCAAGCGCCCTTTCGGGTTTTCACCGGGGCCAGCCCCCTCTTACTTTTGCCCACACGCCCTTTCGGGTTTTCACGTGGCGGGGTACCCGATTTTGCCAGAAGTGCCCTTTCGGGTTTTCACCACAGCTGGGTTTTAGCCATTTTTACCCTTGCTCAGAAAACCTGAACAAGACCGGCGGGGTATCTCTATTTTTAACCCCATCTTTTTTATTTATTTATTTATTTTCATTCTTTTATTCTCTCTTCCCCTCTTTTTTGGGAGGGTGACAAGTCGGAATGCCATTAGATCATGATGAGGGATGGCTTGGTTAGGGCGGAGTGCCGCTATACCAAGAAAGGGTGTAGCTCGGCTAGGGCGGGAGGCCGCTAGACCAAGGAAAGGGTATATCTCGGCTAGGGCTGGATGCCACTAAGCCAAGGAAAGGTAGCTTGGTTAGGGCGGAGTGCTACTAATCCAAGGAAAGGGTGTATCTCGGCTAGGGCGGGATGCCGCTAAGCCAAGGAAAGGGCGTATCTCGGCTAGGGCTGGATGCCGCTAAGCCAAGGACAGGGTGTATCTCGGCTAGGGCTGGATGCCGCTAGACCAAGGAAAAGGTGGCTTGGCTAGGGCGGAGTGCCACTAGACCAAGGAAGGGTAGCTCGATCAGGGCGGAGTGCCATTAGACCAAGAAAAGGTAGCTTGGTTAGGGCGGAGTGCCACTAGACCAAGGAAAGGTAGCTTGGTTAGGGCGGAGTGCCACTAATCCAAGGAAAGGGTGTATCTCGCCTAGGGCAGGATGCCACTAAGCCAAGGAAAGGGTGTATCTCGGCTAGGGCTGGATGCCGCTAGACCAAGGAAAAGGTATATCTCGGCTAGGGTTGGATGCCACTAAGCCGAAGAAAGGTAGTATCTCGGCTAGGGCGGGATGCCACTAAGCCAAGGAAAGGGTGTTTTGGCCCGATTACTCGGGGAATATTGGTTGTGCAGCATGATACAGCTTGAGGTGTTTACCGTTGAGTGGCGAGACCTGAATTTCCCCTCGATGGTTAACAACTACGTAGGCCCCCCCTTCGTAGACCCTTTGTATCACATAAGGACCTTACCAATTAGCATTCAGCTTTCCTTTTGGGTTGGACGCCATGACTTCTTTTTTCTTGACCATGACGAGGTCACCTTGCTTGAATTCTCGTCCTCTTACGAGTTTATTGAATGCAGTGGCCATACGGGCCTGATACATTTGGATATTCTTCTAAGCTTGGAGGCGCTTCCCTTCCAATTCAGTCAGTTCTTCTAACCTTCTTTCAGCATTTGTTTGTTCGCCATGGGCCAGGCCATATTGGATTGACACTCTGAGTGACGGGACTTCCAGCTCTAGTGGAACCACTGCCTCCGAGCCGTATACCAATGAGTATGGTGAGCACCCTGTAGGTGTCTTAAGGACGGTGCGGTATGCCCACAGAGCTTCATACATCTTTTCTTCCCAGTCCTTTTTATTAGAACTGACAACCTTGGCTAGCAAGGTGCACAAAGTCTTGTTGAAAGCTTCTGCCAATCCGTTTGCCTGGGGATTGTAGGGAGTGGAGGTTCTCCATTCAATCTTATACTTCTCGGCAAGTCGATAGATTTTCTGATTTCTGAAATGACTTCCATTATCAGATATTATTCGGTTTGGGATCCCAAACCGGAAGATAATATTCTGCTTGATAAATCTGGCGACCAGTTCACCAGTCACTTGTCTTAATGCTACAGCTTCCACCCATCGGGAGAAGTAATCTGTCATGGCCAATATGTACTTATGACCGGCCGAGGAAGTCGGTAGTGGCCCGACTACATCAGTTCCCCATTGTGCAAATGGCCAGCTAGGAACTGTAGGGTGCAGAGTTGTAGGTTGCCTTCTAGGCACGGTAGCATGTTCCTGACACTTCTGGCATGACTTTGCAAATTTACAGCAGTCTTCAAACATGGTAGGCCAATAGTAGCCCAGCTTTTTGATTTCTATCTTCATTTTGAGGCCAGCCTGGTGGGCGCCTGCTGTCCCAGCGTGTATTTCTTTCATCACTTGCCAAGCTTCCTCAGTGGACAGGCAGCGGAGTAGAATCTTTTTACGTGCATCCGCCATTATTCGGAATAAAGTTGCATTTCGGAATTCATAGGAATCTTTGATTCTCAGGAGTTTCATCTTTTCCTCCCTTTTCTGTGGCAGCTGTTGGTGCAGAAACCACTGTAGCAAATGCTGTCTCCAATCAGACGCCTGTACTGCGCTGATAGTGGCAACTTCTTCCTCTTCGGGGCACCCTTCTAGCATACTGGGGACTTGCCGCCGGTTCATAACAACAATGTTCAGTGTTTCATCTGGCGGGACTGCTAGCGAGCTGGCCAGCTTTGCCAGTGCATCAGCCTGGGCATTATGTCCACGGCCCACATGCTTGAGTTCAATATGATAGAACTTTGCCATGAGGCGTACAGCTTTCTGGTGATAGGGATTTAGTTCTGGCTTCCGCACTTCGAACTCCCCTTGGACTTGTTTTATTATCAACATCGAATCCCAGAATACCTGAAGCATTTGGATACCCATGTTGAGGCTGATATTGAGTCCGATTATCAGAGCTTCATATTCGGCTTCATTATTGGTGCGTTGCTTGTTTACAGAACAGGAAGTATGCACAACCTCCCCCTCTGGTGATTTCAGCACAATACCGGCTCCAGCCCGTATTCTGGTCTTTCCATCGGAATCTGTCTCCGTTCTGGATGCTCCATCAAAGAACAGTTGCCACATAACTGGCTGAGCTTGACAGGCCTCGAGTGTCTCATCATCGGGTAATTCAGTCTCCAACATATCATTCTCCGGCACAGGATGCTCCCCGAAGAAGTCAGCCACGGCCTGTCCTTTTATTGCCCTCTGGGGTATATATGTGATATCGAATTCCATCAGAATTACTGCCCATTTGCCCAATCGGCCTTTCAGTACTGGCTGAGTCAATATGTAATTGAGTGGATCTGCTGCAGATATCAATCTGATTTCATGTGACAACATGTAGTGTCGGAGCTTTTTGACAGTAAAGACTAGTGCCAAGCAGGTCTTCTCTATGTAGCTGTAGCTTTCTTCAGTTCTCATCAGCCTCCTACTTAGGTAGTACAGGGCTTGTTCTTTGCCTTCCTCATTTATCTGTGCCAGCATTGCCCCCAGGGAACAGTATGTGGCTGCGATATACAGTATCAAGGGCTTGCCCTTAATGGGTGCCCCCAGCACCGGAGGGGTCTTGAGGTATTCTTTCAGCTTCTCAAAGGCTTCCTGACAGCCATCGTCCCAGAGGAACGGCACATCTTTCATCATGAGTTTGTGAAAGGGGTGGCATCTTCCCGATAGATTTGATATAAATCGTCGGATGTAGGCCAGACGCCCTTGCAGGGATCTCAACTCGTGCAGATTCCTTGGTGGAGGGAGCTCCTGGATAGCTTTAATCTTGGATGGATCAATTTCAATACCCCTATGTCGGACAATAAATCCGAGGAATTTTCCACTGGACACGCCAAAGGCGCATTTCATAGGATTCATCTTGAGTTCATATCTACGCAACCTCTGGAATACTATCCTTAGGTCTTGCAAATGATCTTCTCTTTTGCTGGTTTTTACCACCAGATCATCGATGTAGCATTCTACCTTTTTGAAGAGCAGGTCATCAAAGATCTTTGTCATAGCTCTTTGATAAGTAGCGCCGGCGTTCTTAAGGGCAAACGGCATTCTTTTGTAGTGGAATATTCCCTTCGGAGTGCGGAATGCAGTGTGCACTCTGTCTTCTTCAGCAATCCAAATCTGGTTGTACCCGGATGATCCATCCATGAATGACAGGGCTTCATGACCAGTAGTCGCATCGATCATCACCTCAGTGATGGGCACTGGGAAATCATCTTTCGGGCAAGCCTTATTAAGGTCCCGAAAATCAACACATATTCTAATCTGCCCATTCTTCTTCTTTACGGGCACTATATTGGCCAGCCATGTAGTATACTGGTTTTCTTCGACAAAGCCTACCTCAATCAGCTTGTCAACTTCTTTGTTAATCTGATTTATCAATTCAGGACGTATTCTCTTGGAAGGCTACTTTACAGGGTTAGCCTCTGGGTTTATTGCCAATCGGTGCTGTGCCACATCAGAGCTCAGTCCTGGCATTTCATCATATGTCCATGCAAAATAGTCTCGGAATTCTTTCAAGAACTGTATATATTGTTCCCTGACATCTGGCTCCAGCAGTGCGCTGAGGAATGTTGGCCTTGGCTCATCTGCGGACCCTAAATTTATTTCTATCAGCTCATCGACGGTGGCTTGGCCTCTGTCTTCGACTTCGGGCGGGGCTCCTTGCAAATCAATAAAGCCTCCCGGGATATAATCTTCTTCAGTTTCATGCTCCTCTGCTCCATCATACTGGTCATCAGCGGATGCTGGCGCATCATATAGGGCCAATACTACCGGATCCTGTTCAGTCTGCTCCGAGGGCGAGACTGGTTCAGCAGGAAATTCAGAAGTGGACCCCTCCGTCCTTAGAGGCTCTTCTAATGTGGGCTCCCAAGAAAGGTCATCATTCTGTAGAGCCTGAAATTCCTCTAGGATGCGCCCGAACTCCAGACACTCCTCCAGCTCTCTGGCTATTTGATCTTCATCCGGGGTTCCCGTATCAAATTTTGCTTCAGCCTGGAACAGATCCTCTTTGGAAGATAGGTCCTCCCAGTACCAAGCTTTCTTTGTCTCATCATATGTCTCTGTTTCTGGCAGGTTGTCTGAGGCTTCATTGCTTATTATGGATTGATAAATGATTTCTTCATCTTCTGAGGGGTATTTGTCATATCCTACCTCGGGAGGATCGTCATGCTGGTAGGAGACAGATATGACGTCTACCTCAGCCTCATAGTATTCTTGGAGGGTATAACCCAATCCTGGGTGTTGAGTGATCTTCCTCATTTCTTTACTATCTCGAGGCGGATCCCACAGTTCCTTGAATGCCTTCTTCTGAGCAGCAGGATGCATTGATGGCATTTGCATCTTGGAGAACATTTGTGAAACCCGTTGGGTAGTATAATCCAAGCATGTAATCGGTACCATCTGGTTTGCGGCTTCTTCAGGGGCCATACAGTCTTGATCATCTTCTTCGACTGGCTCCCCGGTGTAGAATATAATAGGAGGCTCGCAGAAGCGAGGGATTTCCATAGTCTTCAGTGGTAGCACCGTTTGGTATTCAAGGCTGACGATGGGTTTAAATAAACCCTGCGGCACCTCCACCTGAGTGTACTTTTGCTTCATTTCTTCATCGGCATTATCCGGGTGGACGCTAGGAGGGGTAACCCGAGCAAAGTCACCGGCATAAGAGATGTGAGATACATTATGCTTTTTAACATAGCCCTTTGGTGGCGGTGGCGACCAGTTCCTTATCTCTGTCTCAGGCTTTTTCTGGCTGACCACAGCTTCTTTCCTTTCGCAATTTTGCGACACCTCGGTGTAGTAGGATGCATCGAGCATATGGCACTCGAACACTTCGAAAGGATGCAGATCCGTAAACACCCTCTCTTCTTTTCCTTCATGGCAGTATTTGATGCACTGATGTAGCGTGGATGGCACTATTTGATATTCATGCAGCCACGGTCTCCCCAGTAGGGCTTTATACGTGGTGTTGGAGTCGATCACATAGAATCGTACCACTATAATGAGGTCTCCCAACGTGAGGTTGAAATCAGCTACCCCAAGAGGTGTCTCACACTTTTGGTTAAATCCTGCAATCTTCATGTCTCTGACCTTGGTGAGCTGCAGATCAAAGTAATATTTCTGATAGATGCGGTATGGGAGAATGTTCACAGCAGCCCCGGGATCTATCAGTATTCTGCTTATCGGTTGATAGTTCAGGGAACCCCTCATATACAGCGGTCTGTTACGGCCAAAATTTGGGATTAGCATATCATCCTCTGTGAATGTGACTGATGGACCAGAATTCACTTCTGTCAAGAGTGCTTCATACTGTGCCGGCGACTGCAAGGCATCAATAATGGCTTGGCGAGCCTCTTCACTCAGAGAGAGGATTTACCAGATGGAGAACCTGGTAGGGAGCTTCTTTAGCATTTTCTTGATCCGGCTGCCCACTCGGACGTTAGACAGTCTCATCTCCTCCACCCAACGGGGTCTTGGAGGTTCATGTGGTGCCTGTGGCCTTTGCTGCCCAGTGCCGGTTTTACCCTCTTGATCGGTTTCCCGGGAGGCTTCTTCTGTAGTAACGACCCATGTTTCTGCTAGAGGGTTACTTTCTTTATTTTCTTCATGCCGCTTCTGCTTTCTAACTGCAGTCTGCTGGCATTTATTGTTTTCAGCTGAAGCAGTGTGAGCCAGCTGCTCATTTTCCAAACTGGACAAGAATTCCAGGAATGAAGGAGCCTCTTCTTTTTCTTGGTACAAGCTGGCAGGGGGAGGAACCTGGACACCTCGTACCTCTGGCTCGGGGATCTGATAGGGTTGCTCCCCTTTGAATATAATATTATGATTGGCTGGTGGCGGGTGCCCCCATCTTTTCCCAGAACGTGTTGCATGGGCTGAGGTAGAGGCCTCAGCATGGTTGGCTTCTAGCGGGGCATTTGATGCTTCATCCTCATCATTCTCCCCGGACAAGGAAAAGAGTACCGACAGGGTGTTGCATTGTACTGTCGTGACTTTCTTTCCCCTTTTGGACTTGGGCCGTCTCTTCTTCTTCTGGGAGGCTTTGTCGGCTCCTGCCCCCAGAAGGGCTCAGTCTCATCTTTTCTTCGCTCTGCCTCTGGCTGCTCTTCAATTTTCAATTCTTCGAGCTGCTCCCAGAGTATACAATCTTTTACCAGCAGGTTTTTGGGCTTTTTCTGCTCATATTCATCGAGCTCATTGATATACTACTGTAGACGCCTGGCTGCAGGACTTACTTCTTTATGTGTAGGTAGGAGAGTTTGTCTCCTCCGGTTGTGAGTAGGGATCCAGATGACTGGCCCGGTCTCAGCTGTATGCCATACTGGCTTTACTGGAGGCGGCTCAGGCCTTGGGGTGACAC
The DNA here is from genome assembly GCA_022559845.1 of Amorphophallus konjac. NCBI lineage: Eukaryota > Viridiplantae > Streptophyta > Magnoliopsida > Alismatales > Araceae > Amorphophallus > Amorphophallus konjac. Next base: position 334,150,681 of record CM040126.1, on the reverse strand, counting down.
CCCGAATAGTTGCCCCACTGGTGCTGGCTGCAAGAGTGTTTTTCCTGTTCTGTATGGGCTTCGTCTGCCATCCTCCCTGATCTTTCAGTGGGGTGAGGAGGCAAGCTTCATAAGTATGTCTGGTACATTCTTCAACGGCTTCCTCAGGCAACTGCTGATAGACTGAAATCATATTGGCGGCCATCCTCCAGGGCGGAGGCTCATGCGGATGAGGTGGCTTCACCTGGTAATCACCCAACTGTAGCTCACCCTTTTTGACCATTCCTTCCATAATATCCTTGAAGACATAACAATCTTCAATTGCGTGCCCCAGCGCACGGTGAAATGGACAGAATAGCGGATCATCTTTCTTTGTCGCATCCGCAGGTCTCTTCGGTTCGGGCAATGTTACCTTGTTGAACTTATATGCCCAGTTAAATAGTGCTGATGTCTTATCTTTGGGAAAAGAGTAAGCCCTTCTCATTCTATCTCTCAGAGAGACCTTATCTTTTCTTTCTGTTGCACCCTCAGGCGGGGGAGCTTCGTCGGCCTCCTTTTTCCCTTTCTGTTGCTCAAAGGTTCTAAAATCGACGGCGTTAGCCTCAGTATGTGATGGCCGTCGGTCATTGGTTTTACCCTTCGAAATAGTGGGAACATTGGCGGTCGGACGCTTGGACAAGAACGTCTCGACTTCCGCCACTATGTTGTTCAGCCAGTCAAATGTCCTGACATCTGCACCGATCATCTTTTCTAGCACCTCTCTCTTGAGGCTCTGTTTACATATCTGCACTGCATCTTCCTGATGAGGAGGTCTTCGGCATCTCATGGCTAAGTTTCTCCACCTTTTGATGTAATCCAGTGCTGTTTCATCCTGCCTTTGCTTGGTTGCATATAGCTCCGCTATTGTAATTTCTCTTTCAGTGACATGAAATCTATCGCGGAATTTTCTTTGCATATCAGGCCAATCAACCACTGACCCAGCGGGCAGGCTTGAATACCATTCAAAGGCTATCCCAGTGAGGGACGAGCCAAATAACTTAAGCAGATAGGCTTCATCAGCTGCCAGGTCGCCCATAATTGTGGTATAGTAAGCAATGTGCTCCCTGGGAGAGCCCTGGCCGTTGAATTTCTCAAATTTCGGCGGCTTACTGACGCCTGGGGGTAGTCTTTTAGCAGCATACTGGGGAGGATACGGTACTTTGTACACGTCATAGGTACTTACACCATCGCCGGTCTTTTCAGACAGCTTCATCTCCACAATTCTTTCAATCATCAACTTGTGAGCCAGGGCTAGATCTATCTCTTCTGGGAAGAAGTGAGCTTGCTGCTGGCTGTAGGGAGTCGTCATCACAGTTGCGCGCAAGGTGGGCGCGGCGGGCTGCGTCTGAGATGTAGAGGGCTGAGCTGCTGCTTGCTGCAGAACAGGCTGGCTCGGAGCTTTGCCCTTATCAGCTGGAAGGGGATTAGTTGGGACAGCCATTTGTGCTGAGCTAGAAGTCTGCCCCACAGGTTCGGCTTGCTTGGAGATCGGTGTGGCTTCATGCCTCTCATTTAGCTATCTGAGAGCACTGATCTCCTGTTGATATCTTCTAAACATCATCTGGATCATGGGATCCAAGGTCGATGGGATCTGTATATCTTCTGAAGTCCCTTCAGCATCATCAACGAAGGGATTGTCTTCTTCTTCTGTTGTCACCACATTGACTGTCATGGTGGTGATCTTGCGGGTTTCCTCATCATTCTTCATCTTATCTTTTGCAGCCTGACCTCTTCTTGTGACGGGGCCTGGTCTGGTAGCCAGCCTGAGCAGTTCATCTGGCTGAGTTGGTAGCATATTCTGCCCCCTGGCGATTCCAGCCACGTTACAGGCGAAGATTTGCATCCTTCCCTCTGCCTGCAAACTTTTCTTTTTGCCAGGTTAGGGTATTTGAGTCGGTCGAAGACCGATACTCTTTCTTCAGCCTCTTCCCTATATAGGTCTTCTTTATCATATCCGGCCTTGCGGCCTTCTTCATAACCATTTGAATCGGACGAGGAGACTCCGGGCATAACTTCTTGAAGGGCTTCTCCTTCTTCTTCATCCACGGTGCCCAGAGCACGGGATAATCTTTGCTGACCGAGGGCAAAGTTCCCCAGGTAGTGGAAGTAGTCTTGGACCACTCGTTTCATCTCCTCAGGATCGTGCCTTCGCGGCTCTGGTCGGAGTATCAATCTTTCCTGACTTTTCTGCTGATGAGCTAGTCTTGTCATCTGAGCATTCAAATGCTCGGCTTTAGAATATCTGAATATGTCAGCCTGTCTGGCACATGCTCTTGGTCTTCTTGGAATGGCCACCGTGACTAGTTCGCTCATTCCCATGTCGCCATCTTGGCAGCAGTTGGCAGTGTCATCATAGTTCTTCCTTTGCCATCTTTTGCCTTTGGCCCTGGGATGGGTGATAGTAAGGTCTTCATTCTTTTGATATCTTTTGCCCTTCATCACGGGGCGAGTAGTAGTCAGATTCCTTCCTTCATCATTTTTTTCATCTCTCCTCCCCCGAGCCTTGGGGTAAGCAGCAACATCATCTCTTCTGTAGTTTCTTTCTTCTCTTCTGCTTCCTGCCCTGAAGCGGGCAACAGCATCCTCAGTAGCCTTCTTCTCATATCGAGCTGGGGCCCAGCTCTGAATCTTCTTTGGTCGCCAGACCTGTTTATATTTTGCTGGCTTGGGCGCCAGCGGCTTCCTTTCATCAGCTTCCCAGTTGGCCCTCCTAGCGGCCAGAATGCGGAACCTGTTGTCGGTCTGGACAGTCGGGACAATCCTGTCCGGTCGGACTTCTCTGGGGCGACCGTTGAGGTTCACCCTAACATCTCCCATCATCATTGTCTTCCCAGAATTGGAAAGACGACGCTCAGCAGCAGCATACCGGCTTCTCCGGTTATTTCTCTTTCCCCTCTGGGCAGTAGCGGGAACCGTATCCCTCCTTTGAACTTGGTGTACATAGCAGGCGACGGCCGTCGAGGTCGTCTTCTCCGGTAAGCCAGCCTTCTTACCAGTAGTCTTCATAGGGGCACCTGCAGCGGTGCCTTGCTCGTCGTTGTTGACCTGCAGAAGGTCGGTGAAGACGAGGCCCAGACAGTTGGGCAGCCCGACAGCAGGGGGCATTGCTCCGAATGACAGGGGTACCGCCAGGTAACCCTCTCGCACATGCATATCGATCGGTTGTTCGCCGAAGCGTACAGACATAAGTCCAGTAGTCATCTTCCTGAAAATAAGGAAAGCGCACAGGATCAGAAATTTGAGGGGGGCCCGCTGGGCCTCCTATTTTGGCGTAGAGATGAAGGGAGACTAGGTCCCACCGGGCTTGCCAGCTTGTGGATCGTGGATCTTATCTTATTTCAATGTATTATTTATTTATATTTTTTTATTATTTGGATTTTTGATTTATTGATTTATTAGGCGTGCCAGTCACGTGTGTGATGATTTTATTGTGCGCTCGATCTGACTTGGTCAGTCGATTGTGAAGTCTGAGTCGAGACCAGAAGTCCGTCATACCATAAAGGCTATGACGTTAATTACGCCCTTCCAAGGAAGGACAACCCTTGATTAAAAGCCAAAATAGGAGGCCTCGAGAGGCAATAATAAAAAGGATATTCTTTTTATGTGCGCAGTTTGAATTTCATACCAGAGCCAGGAAGGCGGGCAAGATAATAATATCGATTGAAGAAACAGACGATATCGCTGAATCGACGGCTCGAAAAATAATCAGACTCAGGGGAAAGGTAAAACAGAGGATATCAATCGCGGACAGGATGAGCCGCGATCATGACGGAGGTTTAAAGCATCGGTTAACATTTCGGCGGCACTTCCCCATGGTCTGGATCATGCCCAGAGGGAAATAGGCTATCACCCATGGAGTGCCGGGGTGAAAGCCGAAAGAAAGAGAGAGGTCGGGCCTCTCCACGTTACACACGTATGCCCTAAGGCAATGTTTGATTCTTCCCTCACAGGAGCTGGTGGCACTCATGCATTGGCATGGCTCACCGGAGCTAAGAGGGAGGCGCGTCGTTGTGACTTCGACACGAATCGATGGAACATAAGGGAGTCTACCTCCCTTTTACTTTATCCTCGGGACACATCTGGTGATCCATGAATATCTCTGTGTAGGTTAGCTCTGGGCATTTGGGCTCACAGGGTGGCAACTCAGGCTCTCGGCATGACCACGGATGGAAGGCTAAGGCTCCCGGCGTGAGTAGCAAGGAGATGGAGGTTCTCGGCGTAGCCAAAGGGAAGAATCCAGGAAGCTCCTGGCGCCGACTTCCCGGCGCGCTGAAGATTCTCCAAGGGGGTTATCGGCGTAGGCTAAAGGGGGAAGAGGAGCTCTCGGCCTGGGGGTTCCCGGTGCGCTGAAGGCCACGCCGGGAGCTGGTGGCGCCGAGAGGTAGCTGGCCGAGAAGGGGTGTTTGGGCGCCGTGAGGGGTTTAGGACTTTACAGTACCCTAGTTTTTTAGGATTTTGAGAGTTTTCTGGGAATTATATCAGAGTAGGTTGGCTCTGGAGACTAGAGATGGGGTTCAACTGGTTTCAGTTGTATATGCTTCAAAGGAGGCCGAGAACTGAGAGAGATTGGAGGGGAAGAGCCCCACACAGAGGTCCTTTTCACCATCACCATACGGAGCCCAGAGGACAGCTTCAGTATTATTTTTCATCGGCTGGGAGGATTTCAGCAGCACCTCCCCCGTACCTAGCGTATGCCAGGGAGTAATAGACGATCACCCACAGAGTGCCGGGATGAAAGCCAGAATAAGGGGGGTATGGGACCCCTAGCCCGTGTATGTGATCACAGCACCAACTTAATATCCCTTTGAGGCCATTGAAACTTATGCAGTGGCAGAGTTTCTCTGGCTCGTAAGGTTATGTAGGGGAGTTATCCCCAATGATGTTTATCCCTTAGGCACATATGATGATCTAGAGTATCATTCGACAAGATGCAAGGCTTGGTGGATCGGACTTCAGAGGGCATCTGTGTGGTTCCTTGGCCTGTAGCAGGAAGGCTTTCCTCCGGGGTTCAAGGAATGGAGGATTCACAACGTAAAGCAGGGGTGGCAGGAAGCATGGTTCCCGACGTGGGTTTTATTGGCCAAGGGGGAATGCTCTCGGCGCAAGGGTTCTCGGCGTGGGTTTTATTGGCAAAGGGGGAATGCTCACGGCGCAAGGGTTCTCGGCGCGGTAATGACCGCGCCGGGAACCTGGCGCCGGGAGGCCCCCGGGCCGGGAAGGCTGTATTGGGATAGGCTTTATTTGCCTTGCCGAAGGGGCTAAAGCAAGGGGGATCTCTCGGCAGAGTAGTTCTCGGCGGGGAAATGGCCACGCCGGGAAGGGGCTAAAAAGGGTTTATGGCTGAACTGCGGTACTCTGCTCAGGTGATTTCTGGGATTTCTGGCTCGGATTGAGTCAAGATCTGGACTGCAGAAGGGGTTTACGCAGGGGTTAGCATCAGTCGAAGGGCAGATCATCCATTATCGAATCCTCATGGGACGTATGGCGTTTTCTATACTCACCTGCTGCTCAGACGATCAAGAGATTAATGTCTCTGATCCTGAACGAGATGGGAGCTCGACAGACATCTGTGATATCCGGGGAAACCATGATCCGAGGGGGAGGAAGAGGAGGGACAGAGCCTAATAACCCACTGGATGAGGGTTGAGACTCCGTCTTCGTCTTCCACCAGAGGACAGGCTAGGAGGGGAGGTCGAAACATGAATCGGAAAGCTATAACATCTAGGCAAAACGACATTCAGAAGAACAGCCGATGCAAGAAGGGGAGAAATACAGCAGATATTTCAATCGATCGAATGCCCAAACGAGCCATGTTCATCTTTCATATTATTGCATCATCCCAAACCTGTACAGATCGTAGAAGGTAAACGAAAGACAGAGAGATGGAAATCGAGACCGGAATCCTCCGCTACATTGATACATCGAGAAAGCCTCGCCAGATTACATCAGAAAAGAAAATAAAAAGAGGAAAGCATGGGGGGAGGGCGGAGCATTGACTCCTCTCCCTCCCCGGGCTACCCACCTGAGTCTCCCTTTCTTCTTCTTCTCTAAGCTTCTTCTTTCTTTCCTCTCGGTCTCTCTTCTGGCTCTTTATCTGGTTTTCGCTTCTATTCTTCCTTTCTTTTTTTCTATCTCTGATTTTTGACCCCCGACCATCAGCCTTTCGAAGGGAAGGGGCTTTATAGCCGTCCCTCCTTGCCTTCTCGGCAGACACCTCACGGCGCGCCTCAGCTGAAGACTTCCCGGCGCGCAGGACTCCAACCTTGTGCAACATTTGGGCTTTGACAAAGTGGCTCCCGGCGCCACCATTAAAGGCCCATTTAGGTCTCTTTGACCAGGCCTTTGATAGGCCCTTCAAGTACATCAGTACCCAAGAGGGTCCTCCGTTGGTGATATAGTTTGTATTGAGATCATTAGCAGGGTTTTCATCAGTCCGCGGACAGTGGTTTCATCAGTATTGCCATCTGAATGATGACAAAACCGGGCATCATTTTATCGATATCGTCACCTGAATGGTGACAAGATCGGACATCAGCTTTAGTCTGGGAAGACTTCAGCCGGGTGTATAATCTGTGGAGACGATTCTTCTTGTGTTCTGACTTTGCAAAAGCCTTTGCAATCTTCATCTGCCGGTACCGGCTTCATCTTTATCTTACATCACATCTGTTAATAAGCCGACATCTGACTTACCATGACATGTCATCTGTGGATTCTTGGATGAGGCAGGAACACAGTTCCTATTAAAGTGTGCTAAGAAGTCTAATTAGTCAAGCGACTACTGCTTCGTTAGTGCTGCCATCTGAGTGACATCGGCACCAGACATCAGCTCGGCCGACAAAGGCTTCAGCCGGGTAAATGGTTGACGAGCTTCATCATTGGTCTTTCACTGTGGGTATGATCTGCTTCCACCCTTGTTCATTTTCAAGGTGTCAACACTCGTCATGTCTTTGCTTGGAGGCATATAGCTCGGCTACTGTGACCTCTCTTTCAGTAACATGGAACCGCTCTCGGAACTTCTGTTGCATAGCTACAGTGTCACTTATAGAGCCAGCCGTCAGATTGGAATACCATTCAAAAGCCAGGCCTATCAGTGAGGACCCGAAGAATTTTAGCATGTAGGCTTCATCTGTTGCCAGATCGCCCATTACTGTCATATATATAGTAAGCAATATGTTCTTTAGGAGAGCCCTACCCGACAAACTTCTCAAATTTGGGCGATTTGTTGATGCCGGGCAGGAGCCTCTTAGCAACATATTGCGGTGGGTATGGCACCTTGTATACATCAAAGGTGCTGAAATCACCATTTGACCTCTCGGCCAGCTTCACTTCAATTAGCTGTTCTATTATTAATTTATTCAACATGGCTGGGTCCACCGGCACCGGGTGGCAATGTGCAGGATGCTTTATAGAGGGAGTGAGTAGAGCTGCGACATGAGGTGATGACGGCTCCGTTGGTGGCAACTACTGCACTGGTGGAAGAGCTGGTTGCACCAAGGGTTGCTGCAGGCGGTGTGGCTGAAGAGCGGCCTTGCCATAGCCTGTTGCTTGAGAAGTAGTCTAGGGTGTAGCATTGACCGGGTTAGGAACTTCCCTGGATGATTCAGCATGCACGTCCTGTTGCCAGGGAAAAGGGGCTTGTTCATTTCTTTCATTCAGTTGTCTTTTCAAGGCTTCGATCTCTTGCTGGTAAATTTTCAGCATCATTAAGATAGTTGGGTCTTGCGCTGCCATAGCGGAAGTACTCTCAACCTCCTTATCTGGAGAACCCTGGGACGAGGCCGGGAAAAGAATGTGGCCTTCTTCATGAATCATCATGTTGGCAATTGAAGTGGTGATAGTTTGCTTCTCTTTGGCTACTTCGAGCATTTCTCTTGAAGCTTTGCCTCTTCTTGTCATTTGCCCGGGCCTTTCAGCTAACTTGGCCAACTCTTCTGGTTCTTCGGGTAGGGCCCTATATCTACTGGATACCCCCGCCATGTTGCAAGTGAATATTTGTATCCTTCTTCCTTGCCCCCAGACTGTCTTCTTGACTTGACTGGAGAATGTTGATCTTCTAATCATTAACATCATTTTGTTCTTTTCATATTATGGAAGAGCTCGGGAGTACTCGACTTGCGAGCCATCTCTATGTTTGTATATTAGTGACGCCACCCTTCCTCTTTCTTCTCCTTCCCCTTTGGTGCCGGTGACACAGGCCCCCTGGGTAGATGGAGAGGCCACTGGTACGACCTTTTCTTTCTCATATGCAACTTTATTGCCCCCACTCCTGGGGTTTTTTTAGTTGAGGTCGGATCTTGCGGGATTGAAGTAGAATCCCGGGCCATCTTTGGAACCCAAACTTGCCTGAATTTTGATAGCTTGGGAGCTAGCTTCCCCCATACATCCATGTCTAGATTGGCCTTCTGGCTTGCTAATGCCTGGAAGGTGTTGTGTGTAAATATTGCCGAGACAATGCGGTCCGGCAAACCTTTAGCACTACGGCTGTTCAGATATACTCGAACGTTGCCAACCATAACAGACTTTCCAGAAGCCGAGAGTCAGCCTCGGGGAACCGCAACAACTCCTCTTCTTCTTTGGTTCTTCTTCTTCTTCCCCCCGGACGCCTTGTCACTGGCGGGAACAGCACCGTAGTCCACGTGGTGGACACAGCGTGAGGTGATGTGATGAGGCGGAATGGCCCTCTGCGGATAGCTGGCCTTTGCAAGGGTTACGGCCTCGGCCTCGGCTGTAACAGTCTTGTCAGCTTCCTCATCTTCGACCCTCAGCAGGCCGACGAAAGCAACTCCGAGAAAATTGGGGAACCCCACTACTGGTGGCAGGGTTCCAAAAGCAGTTGGCACCGCCAGGTACCCGTGTTCCGCGTGGGTCGCGACCACTTGTGGGCCGAAGGCAAGTGCTGCAAGTCCACAAGCCATTGAGATCTCTACAAATCAGAATGAGCAAACGATCAGTATTTTGGGGAAGGCCTCCAGGCCTTCTACTTTGGCGAAGAGATGAAGGGAGACTTGGTCCCACCGGGCGTGCCAGCTTTGTGGAACGATTATTTTATTTATTTTATTTATTTATTTTAGTTATTTATTTATTTATTAGTTAATTTATTAGGCGTGCCAGTCACCGGGGTGATAATTTCATTGTGCGCTCGATCTGACTTGGTCAGTCGATTGTGAGACTCAGGTCGGGACTGGAAGTCCGTCATACCATAAAGGCTATGACGTTAATTATGCCCTTCCAAAGAAAGACAACCCTTGATTAATCGCCAAAGTAGAAGAATCCTAGGGGCATAACCAATGTGATAGGTCTGCTCATTCATTTACAGAATAAAATATATACATATGATTACGCAAAATGAGATATGATATTAATATACGGAATAAATCTGACAGCATATCCCCTTATCTTGGATCATGCCAAGTAGGAATAGGAAACTGTCCACGCAGAGCCGGGACGGAATCCATAAAAGATCGAAGCATATCAATGTCCGAATACCACGAGGTGGAACTAAACTAAGACCAAATTCATCCGCCGAGGTATTTGATATTATTATTCCCAAGAGGGAGTCAATAGAGACCATGTAGAGGCAAGACTCTTTAGATCCCGAGGGGTTTAAAGATGATCCAACATAGCGAAGATTGGAATTCATTCGGACAGCATCTCCCCTGTTATCGGATCATGCCCGGAAGAGTATAGGACATCCATCCATGGAGTGCCGAGATGGAAGCCAAAGAGAGATATGGGCATAGCCCGAGATCCGAAAGGATCGGAATACGGCGGGACCGTGTCCACTTATCATGGCATTTATTGATATTCCCTTGAAGGGACCATAGGAGAACATTCAGTGGCAGAACTCCAAGGGTCAGCAAGGTTAGAAGAAAACATCGCAGTCAAACGGTATAATGTGGGGTAAAATCCCATTAATTTAGCTCCCTTAGACTTGGATGAAGAACAATGATTCCCCATGATATGATGAAGGTCGACATGAAGCTAATGAGGTTGGGACATTGGGTTTAGACTGGGTTTAGGGCTCATTAAGGTTTCTGGGAAGTTGAGTGTTTGAGTAGTAGTCGGCGCTGAGATGAACCGGCACGGATGGGAACCGACACGAAGGCAAACCGGCGCGGCACGGGAGAATGAGGTGGTCGGCGCGCTTGGGTCTCAGTGGAGATTTTGGCGTCGAGAAGCATCTCGCGCTGGGGCTTTAAAGGGGGCGAATTGAAGGTTTAGGCGCCGAGGGTGCTCAGGGTTTTATGAGGGGATCTCTAGTGTTTAATCAGGGCTTCATGGGCTCTGGCGATGATGCTTAGGTAAGCTGAAAGGGGAGAGGAAATTCATCCATAGAAGGTCTAGGGAGAGCGTGTGACCATATCAACAGGAAATCTCATAATGATTATATTCCCCTTTGTACAGTGGACAAAGGGCCATGAGATAGTCTGTCTCAGGTCTCTGCCACACAGTAGGGGGTTAATTCATCAGTTTAACGAAAACATCACACGATATGACAAAGCAAGGATCGTGAATGAATTTCGACAGCATCTCCCCTTATTTTGGACTGTGCCAAAGGGGGAGTATAGGACATCCATCTACGGAGTTTCGAGACAGAATCCGTAATGCGGGCATATGGCAACCCGAGAGCCAATCGAAGGGGCCGAGGAACGGGACACTGTTCGCCATCAGGCGGTTTGTTCTTTATTCCCCTAATGAGGCCATCGGAGAACATGCAGTGGCAGAACTCCATGGCTCGGTGGGGTATTCGAAAAATCCAGAAGAATAAGATAAATGTAGGGGTAAAACCCCATTAATGTAGCTCCTCTGATTCTCACGGAATTGAGTATGAATGGCCCAATAGAGTTAATTCATAACTATAAAATGCCTGCATATTTATTCTCACACTGATATGTACACACACATACATATTGTGCATAGCCAAATAAAGAATGGTGCTTAGTGGGCCATTTGGAGATTTATTAGTGCACACACTCACGTAATAGCTCTTGTATATATGAATATGTGGCAGTGGGGTTGATTTTAGAATAGTGTGAGCAAAAGGTGAATACATAGGATTAATAAGTGGGTCAATACCTATGAACACGTATGGGATGGGTATTAACAAAATAATGTGAACGGAAATATGCATGGGATCAATGACGGGGCTAGTTGCTAATAAAGTGGGCAAATGTGAGTAGCAGGAGCCATGCACAGATGGAGTTCCATTTATTCAAACGGGTTTTCATGAAATCACTAAACCACGTGGGCCATTGCTGCCGGCTACTCATCATCTGCATGCATATGACATGGCGGAAAAATAAGGAATAGACACTGCGGGATTCATGCATTCGGCATCCAAGTAAAGAAAGGTTTACTCGGCGCCCAAAAGGAGCAAATGGCACTCGGCACGGAAATGAGAGAAATGGGGCCTCGGCGCGGGAGGTAATCGGCGCGGGATCTGCGCCGAGAGTTGTCGGCGCCGAGGCTAGCTGAGAAGGGGTTTTTTTGGGGGGGGGGGGGTTAGGATTTCATGGAAGCTGCCGGGCTTGAGCTCTTTTGAGTGAACATGAAACTATCCGGAGAACACAAACACCAGATCAGGGCCAGGCAAAATTGCTTTTCCTCATGATTTGGGGGACGGGAAAGCCACGAGATGGGCTGTCTCGGGCTCCCGTCTTATATCAGAGGTAAATAACTTCAACTACTAACAGTAGAACTCGGGAAGTAAGCACCAGGACTCATTATCCCCGAAGCGTAGAATGCCTTCGCGAATGTCATTGACAGATGGGATAATACTCCCACTGTCTCTGCGAAGTCGTAGTAGCCATAAGGCCATCGCCCTGAGTTGAACGAAAGAAACGTAAACCAGGCCTACAGAAATTCTAGATAGAATGATGGGAGCACACGGGCGAACATCAAGGGGATTTGGTTACAGCAATACATATATATATATATAAGGAATTCTCATCATTAATAGATGCATCGATATATCTTTCATTCATATAAAATCAGGCATCGCCAGGGTACAGACAGAAGCCTTAAGAGGCCGTAATATTACAGGACTCGCAAGCCAAAACGAACATATAAGATAGAGAAGAGAGGGAGCAAGGGGAGGGGACTGTAGCCCCGAATGGGGCGTCGGACGACGACGATAGCACTCCTACCTTTTCTCTTCCTTCTCTTCATGGGCTCTCTTCTCTTTTCAAGCTCTCGCTCTACTTCTTTTCTATTCTTCTCCTGCCAGCCCCCTCTATGTTGCTCGCCGACCCTTTTCTTCTTCGTCGAATGTCATTGACAGATGGGATAATACTTCCACTGTCTCTGCGAAGTCATAGTAGCCATAAGGCCATCGCCCCGGGTTGAACGAAAGAAACGTAAACCGGACCTACAAAAATTCTAGATAGAATGATGGGAGCACACGGGAGAACATCAAGGGGATTTGGTTACAACAATATATATATATATATATATATATATATATATAAAAGGAATTCTCATCATGAACAGATGCATCGATATATCTGTCATTCATATAAAATCAGGCATCGCTAGGGTACAGACAGAAGCCTTAAGAGGCCGTAATATTACAGGACTCGCAAGCCAAAACGAACATATAAGACAGAGAAGAGAGGGAGCAAGGGGAGAGGACTGTAGCCCCGAATGGGGCGTCGGACGACGGTGATAGCACTCCTACCTTTTCTCTTCCTTCTCTTCATGGGCTCTCTTCTCTTTTCAAGCTCTCGCTCCACTTCTTTTCTATTCTTCTCCTGCCAGCCCCCTCTATGTTACTCGCCGACCGTTTTCTTCTTCGTCGAACCTCAGCTTTTATAATGAGTTACAGAACTCTTGAAGCATCGTCGTGGTTTCATCTTGGATCTCGACCTTAGCACAATCGGCACGCCTCCTTCTATTTTGGACTTCGGGTTCGGATGGGCTTTGAACATGGCCTCGGCGACACTTTCACTTTGGTGGTCGATGGGCCCTAGGCGGCCCACTCCCAGTGTCTTCGTCTTTTCTTTCATCCCTGAAAAATAAGAAATATAAGATGAAATATATTAGTATTATTATTTGAATTGTTATTATCTTATCATTTTTATTATTATTTTATTATTATTGTTATATATATATATTTTATCTTTTTGTTATTATTGTTATTATTATATTTTTTTTATTTTCCCCTTTTCTCTCATTTTTATTATTATTATTATTTATATATTTTTTATGTGTCAACAAGTAGTAAGGCAATCGACCTAGTCTGCTCGGGTAGTCAGGAAGAGATGGTATCAGTAAAGAAAAATAAGAGAAGGCCCCCTCAAGAGGAGGTGGCACGGACAAGAAAAGGCTCCATCAAGAATTGATGGCGCGGGAAAGAAGAAGTAAGAAAAAGAAGAGAGAAAAAGAAAATGAACACTCCCTTAGGGTATAGGGAGTGGGAGGGGAGGAGGGGAAAAGAACGGAGGGAGAGAGATAAGTGAATGGTGTTGAATGCCTTCCTCTCTCAAACCATCCTCCGAGCCGTCCTCTCTTCAGGTGTGGGCGGCAGCCTGAAAGTCGTAGAAGAACACCCCATCATGCATCTTCTATTCTTCTACGCTGCCCACCCGGTCGTCTTCCATTCTTCTACTCTGAAGTAACCCGAACACTCCAGCAACCGTAAAAGCCTTCGTCTTCATCATCGATCTCCATGCTTCAATAGAGGACGGCGACAAGGAAGGAGACGACGGCTTCACCAGAGAAGGAAGAAAAAGTGGGGAATACAGCGAAGGCCCTTTATGCAGCATGAAGAAGAGGAGGCACCCTTCGAAACCTTTTATCGGCCGAAGGGGGAGATCTTTGCCTTAATTGACCCTCCTCTCGAAAAGATGGGAAGGAACTTCAAATAAAGGTGGACGACCTCCTCGAGGAGCAGTTACGCCTCCCTGACCTCGAAGTCCTTCTACGGGAATATGCAAAAATGTAGGTTATTATAGGTTTGAGAAGAATGGAAAAGCACCAGATCAGCACCTACAAATCGACGGATCAGCACGTGACCTGATTTTTCGGTAGGAAAATCGTACAAGTATCCGATCTACTGACAACCGCGGATCCGATAAATCATACTCGGTCAAAGACGATAAGGAGCATTTAAGTGTGCTCTGAGCACCATTGCCTTCGTGTATAGAAAGAAAAGAAGTACACGGAAAGTTTCTAGGTGCCCCCCTCCCTAAAAAACAAAAAGGGGAAAAGGCCAGCAGAGCAAGTACAAGCAAGACCTAATCTATGGAAATAGGAGAAGGGTGGGAGGTCGGTGATCCTCCTTGAAGCTCGGTGGTTCGGAGGCCCTCGGCGCTCGGCGCTGTCTCGATAGTAGGGGGCAACGCGCCCCTGGTTCTCTCGGTGATGGTCAGCTCAGGCACTGACCCCACCTATGTGGGAATTGCCTCGATCGTGTGCTCTCTCGAAGCAGCCGGAGTTGGCGATCCTCTCTCCACAGGAGTAGAAGTGCCCTCGCTTTCCCATTTGCCGTTGGACGATGAGGAAGAAGGAGAAGTTAAGCCTTCTTCGCCTGAGTCATAGCGTTGCCCGGGATTGAAAGCGAGCACGTTAAGGACCTGCGCCTGCACTATGTCTGCTGCCCGCCTGAAGCCCTATGCTATGCGAAGCCCTTCCGCAGCCCACGTCGGTAGACTGGTTCGTAGTAGGCAAAGGCAGTCTTCTTTAAGGCTTTGAGATATTCTTCCGAGCCTCGATATTGCTCGATCGCCCTCTCCCCGGTCGTCGCTACCCTCGCCTTAAGATCGGCCACCGCTGCTTCGATCTCGGCCAATTTCGTTTCAGCGTCTCTCCTCGCTGGCTCTGCCTCCAAAAGTCGGCCCCCGAGCTCTTCCCACTTGGCACCCCATTGCCTCGAGCTCGCAGCGTGGGCTTGACGTTCCTCCTACAGGAGTTTGCTCTTCAACTCGGCCCTATATTGAGCCTGGGATAGCTGCTCGGACAGCGACCGTATCTTCTCCTGGCTCGCCTGGTCCTACGATCGAAATGGGGCCAAGTCCCGCTGGAGGGCCTCAAGCTTATAAGACAACTGTCTGAGCTTTCGATCAGACTCAGCGCGAGCGCGGGCCTGGGCCGCCTCGCCACTTTCCACCAGTGCCAAATAACCCGCCAGCTCCACCCCAAGTTGGGCCATGAACAATCCCCCTTCCATAACTCTTTCGAGGAGCATTGGAGGGGAGAACCGATCGAATTCATCTCGAACAGACAGAGTCACTATCATAAGGCAACGGTCGTAGAGGGAGGTCGGGAGAGTAAACCATCCTCATTAAGGAATGGGACTTCTTCTAAGTCGACCGGCGTTGGAACGTCTCCCAAGGAAGTCCCCAGGCTCAGAGCCGCAGTACCTAGCTCAGACGAGATCCCTGGGACTGTACAACTTCCTCCTCTCCACACCCTATAGCAGGATCAGCTGGGGTCCCCTCGATTGAAATCGGCACCTCCAGTGGAAGGAGTGGAGACTTCGAGAGACGAGCGCCCTCGATCGGAGGTTCCTCGATCGGGCGCTTATCCTTCGTCTTCTTCCTATGGCTCTGGTCGGCAGTCAGGGCCTTCATTGAAGCAAGCAGTAACCGTTGCTTGGGAGCTTTACATTTGGACCCCCGACACTCCGGTTCCCCCTCGAGGTTAAGGACCTTCTTGCCCTTATCTCGGGCGGAGGAGGGGCCCTCGGGAACCGAAGGGGCGTCTTGGGTGACCACCTCCGCCTGATCATCAACCTCCGTGGGTGTTTGGAGATCCTCGCCAGAACCCCAGACCGGCTCTATCGGCCAAGGATAAACTATTAACAAAAGGCCAACAGGATGATATATAAGGGTGATCGTCTAGAACCCTTACCCCCAAGAAGTAGCTCGGACCGGCCGTAACGTTGGAAATTGGCTGGGGACATGAGCTCCGCGGTCGACCGGTGTTGACTCTAAAGAATTTTAATCTCCTCCTCAATCTCTGCAGAAATCACCGGATGCTTCGTAGGGAATACAGGGTGGTAATTCGGCAGCTCGGGAAAATTCCAACATACTCCCTTGTTAGAGCCCACCCAGAAATATTGAGTTTTCCACCCTTTGTGTGAAGAGTCCTAAGGGGAGAGGGTAACACAGTTCCTCCCCCTCCTGGCCTGAAGGTAATAGAATCCCCTCCCGGCGTGGGCATGCTCCTTCAGTTCAAAGAAGGCATGGAAGGGGTCGAGGGACATGGGCAAGGCCACACAAGCGGTAGAGAACGATGAAGGAAAAGATGAAAGTATAAGAGTTGGAGACCAGCTGGTAAAATCTCAACAGTTCGGCCACAAAGAGGGGGAGAGGAAGACGAAAGCCACACTTCCAGGCCAAGAGATAAGTACAGAAGAGGCCCGAGCGGGTATCCAGACGAGACTCGTGGGATTTCGTCGGGGAAAAGAAATACCGCCATGGAAGCCGGAAGCGAATCTCAAGCTCCTTCACCTCCAGTTTGGTCAGTTTGCTGCCAAGATGATGGCTTGGCACAGGCTCCGAACCTCCCACTCCTTGCTCGACCTCCTGGACCTCAGATTCCTCATCGAGCTCCGCCATTGCAGAACGGGAAGAAGAAGAAACTGCGCTGGAATCTGACGAACTGGCGGGAGGAGGAAGCCAGCAGATAGCCTCTGCGGTGATCTCCGCTAGCTATGCAAAGGCTTCTGCTATCTCCCGCTTCGCTCGGCGCATAAAGTCCATTGAAAAGCGAAGTAACAAAGAAAAGAAGAACCCTAATACGGAGGAAACGTGGGGCGCAAGGACATAGGCTATTTATAGGCCCTAAGCAGCCCTGAAAGTAGCCGTCGTGACATTTCGAACTCCAAGAAGGGCGCCCCCGAGCTGATACACAACCACACATCATTATGCTCAAGCCTCCATACATCAGGACAGCCGTATTGATGGCCCCTGAACCTCGACACAGAGGCAGCTTGCAACGGCCAATCTCCACCTGAGCCGATGCAGCGTTATTACGCCCGAGCCCCCATGAGCCAGGATAGCCGAATTAATGGCCCCTGACCCTCGATACAGGGACAGCTTACAAGAAGGGCCAATCCCCATCCGTGCCACAACCCCTACATCCCCTACTCTCCGAGCCCATCAAGCTCGGGAGTAGAGGGGCAAGTGGAGAGGGATAAATTCGCGGCCCAAAAGATGTGCGGCCCAATGCGGCCCAACTGGACCCACGGAGTCCAACAAGTGACAGCCCCATTATTGGGCCCACGCTCAAGAGGTAACGCCCCCAGAACACTCCCTCTTCCCCAGACCCGGAAAGACAGTGAACCACTATATAAGCCAAGGGAAGCCCTCCAGAAAGGTAAGCCATATTAAGCAATCTCAACCACCCACACTGGTGGAGAGCGGTCTCGTGTCCACCGCCTGTCTCCTCCTTATTCTCCGCACAAGTGCTCTACTACTTCGCTGACTTGAGCGTCGGAGGGTTTTCCCCAGGGTTGATACCCTGGGCCCCCTAACCCATTTCCCATCTTGCAGAATACAAATCGAGTGTGGCTACACCGAGATCGGACGGCTCAGGCTTCAGCACGAGATCACGCCTCTTCAACCCTAATTAGGAAAAGCATGGTCGACCCAAAGTTGAAGGTGCTATCACTTTCTCATCTAGAAGAAAAAGTCCATCATCTTTGAAGCCTCATCAGAGATCTAAGGCTTGAAGGGATTCCACGCCCTTCCACTTGTGATTTTTAAAGTTTCTTTTGCTTTGTTTTCATGTTTTTCATCTATATATTGTGCGTGTGAGTGTTGCAACTCTTCATTGAGTCATGCTTAGTGTTTGATCTACCAAACATGCATGTCTATCTAGATCCATTTCTAGCATAGTGGAAACCCCAAAACACCATTTGTGGGGAGTGGATGTAGGTCAACTTGTGGCTGTATCAAACTACTACAAAGATATTATGCCTCATTGTGTGATTGTTCATTGTCTTTCATCTCTTTCTTCTATTGTGTCATTATTTCTCGACAGGTATTAAATTTCAAAAACCCAATTCACACCCCCCACCCACCCAAAAAAGAAGCTCGAACCAACAATTTGCTTCTATTCTAGACCGCTGGATAGGTGAGTTAGTACCCAACATCACATCTTCCTACACTGCAGACTCAAGTGATTGAGTTTGCTTAGGCTCACTGGTGAGTAGAGTCATGGAGGAGCCCCAAATGGATATTGGGGTATAGAAGCCTGATTATTGTTGGACTATAGCCTAGGTTTTGTTGGAAATATTGCTGAAAATAACAAAAATCAAACAACAAGTTAATTAGATCTAAAACGTAAATTAAGAGGTTTAAGAAAGCGTAGCCTTTTGGTCGAAGCGCGATATCGCTGAACTAAGAGAACTTATTGCCAGCCGACGTGCGATCCTCGTGGAAATGATCTCCTAGAGATACGACGACCCCGGGTAGGCGATACCCGCTCTCCTTTCAGCACGTCCTCCAGAAGAACTTTACGAACCCGATCTATCTCACAAGTACTCAGCAAAATGAAAATAAGAACAATGAAAAGAGAGCTTTTCGATGAGAACCGTGAGAGAAAGAAAGAATAAAGGACGTGTGTGTGTTGTCTCCGGATGACCACCCTTGGTGGTCTATTTATAGGGTTATAGTAACCCTTCAAAACATAGAAATCGATGATCAACGTCAATTGTCCAAAAAATACATCAACGGATGTATTTTCATGCATTTAATAGTAACGTCCGAAACGGACGTGTAAAGGCTCTAACGGATGAATCCATCCATTTGAGGAGGTTTTAAATCACTATAAACACGGTACATTAACAATCCCCCACATGATTTAAAACCTTCAAATCTTATAAAGTAGGTATATAAAAGAAAATCTTGCTGAGTACCTTCTACTATGTAGTAGGTGAAAATACCTTTCGGTTGGAATTTTCACTTAGTGATATTTGGTGTTGTCTGTGGGAGCACTTGGTAGACTAGGCCTTGAAGCAGGTCCCATTGATCAGACTCCCCCATAGTATAGATAGATCGAGATTCTAAGCGGGTTGCGCTATTAATGGCCTTGCGTAGGTATCTCATGTGTGTTTTAGAAAATAGCCCACATTTTCACAGTCGCGGCCTCACGACTCCACATATGTCGGTGAATCCTACAAAGGGTGGAAGCAAGGTAAGCATCCTGCCACTTGGGTCTCGGATTCATTCAGAGTATAGCACTCACCCTTACCTCTTACTTTTAAATGAGCACTTGCGCCATAGGGATGAGAACATAATCCATTAGTGCTCTCTCAAGTTACCTATCAAGTTTGTTTCTACCCATTGAACCTCCGCGAGGTTGGGTTGCTGCCGTGGTAACTTCTTTCTTTTATAGGCTCAATCCCATCCCCCTCGACGCCTCTAGAATCACGATTCTAGATAAACATTTTGTAAAGGCATCTGCCAAGTTACTTTCTGATTTCACAAAGTTTAAAGCAATTATTTGTTGCTTCATTTTATCTCTTATTGATTTATGTCTCACTTTTAAGTATCTGTTCATCTTTACATCTGCATTAGCTTGCATGCATTTATCAATGGCAGATTTACAATCACATAGTATAGATATGGGAGGTAGCGGATTAGTCATTAAGGGAATATCAGCTAGAAGGTCTCTTAACCATTCTACCACCGCGCAGATGGTGTCTAGTGCAATCATTTCAGATTTCATATTACTCCTCGCTAACATTGTTTGTTTAGTTGATTTCCCATATATTTTTACCTTAGCAAAACACCCCCACACTTTGAGATAATTTAAATTAGCTCTTGTTTTCTTCCAAATTTCACAGGGTGTAGTATCATTTTGTTTGAATGGTATTATATTTAAGACATAGCATGCCGTTAAAATAGTCTCCCCTCACAAGTTTTCAAATTTCAAATAAAATAGTCATTTTATTTTATTAAAAAAAATTCTATTTAGGATATAACAGGGAGTCAAAATAACGCAAAGATAAGGTGGATTCAGAAATAGATCAATAGACATTTCTTAAGACATAGTAGTCTGGTAAGAGGAAAATCTCAAATAAAAAAAAACTCATCGATCAGTCACATGATTGCATCTTCCACCCAAAATAATGGCACAAGTTAAACAAACAGTCACCTGAAGTGTACCTGAAACATGATTTCAGAAAATGAGCAAATCCTCTTTTACATAGAAGAACTCCATGAGATCAAGAGTCTCACGGGCAGTAAACACCCATTTTGCCACATAATTTAGCAATTATGACATGTTATTAGTTTTTAGTGATAGCAATGATTTAGCCAATCTTCTCTTTCAGCAAAAATGTCCTCTAAAATAAGATAACAGAGAAACAATTGAAAACATACTATAATAAAAGAATAATTCTAGCTTCTTTTCTCACTTTTTATATCCTCTTGTTTTAACAAAGATTTTTTTTTAAGAAGCTGGATTCCTCTTTGTTTGGCAAAGATGACTTCTAAAATAACATTCTGATTCACATTTGTTCATATTTTATTTGTGTTTTATAGGAAATAAAATAAGGAAAGATAAACAAATCTGATGTCATCACATACACAATGAACTCAGCATTGGCAATCATCAAAGCAGACCATATGTGTCGATTCGGAATCTCTATAGTAGGGTTCAAGAATTGTTTCTCAATTTTTAAAGGGTAATCTTAAAGTCTGGAATGAATAAGCAAATTGGAAAGAGCAAGAAAAACGTAATTAGCAAAATAGTATATCATCACGTGCACAAAGTCATCCTACATCGAAGAAAATAACATCAGAATATCTATGAAGCATAACACAAAAGAAAAATATCAACAAGACTGAAGCCTTTTCTCCCGGAGTCAAAAGAACAAGAGTAACAAATATGGTATCTTCAGGAAGTGAAACACTTTGCATGCATATTCTAGATTCGACGGGTGTTTTGAGTTTGAGAGGAACCCGAACCCCGATTTTTAGTTGTGCTATCACTAATGGTTGATATCAAGCCTAGTGTGGTCAGTCAAAATCTCATTTGATTTTGCCACCTTTTGAAATTTTTCCCATCAAATTTGTCTGGTTGTAATTAAACTAGCCATTGAGAAAATGTTGAATATCCTTAAAATCTGTTGAAGTGATATGTGAGATTTTGTCAAAACACTTGAATATATAAAGTCAACAAATAATCACTTTAAATTTAAGTTATCACATAGTAACTAACAAAAGCGTAAATTTAATAAATGCAGGAAATAATAAAGATATGTTTTTTTAGCAAATAGAAATTGTTAAATTTTATTTTCATCAATTAGGATTAGTTAATTCATGCAAACTAATCAACAATAATAATTTACAGAATTCTATTTTCTGAAAACATAAATCTTTTTTTTATTTTAAACATAACAGATTTTCAGAAAAAATTTTAAAAATAGAAATTATTTATTTAAGCAGAAATGATTTTAACTATTTTCTGATTTCCTGAAGATAGAAATAACTTATTTAAATAGCAACATGAATTTTTAGAAAAAACCAGAAATGCTTTATTTTTCTGTAAACAGAGATAATTTATTTTTAAAAAAAAATATGTAAACAGAAATTATTTTTCAGAAAAATCAGAAATGATTTTCTGAAAACAGAGATATTTAAAACTTCTGTAAACAGAAATTGTTTTCAGAAAAATCAGAAATGATTTTCTGTAAACAGAAATTATTTAAAGCAGAATTAATGTTTTTAGAATTGCATTTTCTGAAAACAATAATAGCTATTTTCTGTAACAGAAATTATTTTTTATAAAATATAAAGTTTTCAGATAAACGGAAACTTTTTATTATAAACATTTATATTTAAAAATAAGAAATATAATTTCACAAATATAATAATAGGAGTAATTATATTTCAGAAATATAATATCATAATTTCTGATTTCTGAAATTTTAAAAAACTTAATTCTGATTTTAGAAATTTCACAAAATCTTAATTTCAGAAATATATATTTTTCTTACTTTTAATTTCTGAAATCAGAACTAACTTTCAGAAAATAGCTTTCCAAGATTTTATTTTTTGAAAACAAGTTATTTAAAATAGAATTATATTTGGTCCCTTTTTTAAGAACTTTAAATCAGAAATAATATGCCAAATATAAATTTCAGAAGTATAAGTTTACCAAAAAAAATTGAAACAGATTTTCAAAATTTAATTGTAATCGAAATCAATATGACATCAGTGTTAAATACGTTGTTTTGTAAAGTAACGTAATTATATACTAATTAGATGATACAACGTCACTTGCAGTGTAACGTAAGTTGTGTTGGTGTTATACGATTAAATAATAGTATAACGTGTAGTATGTATTTTGATATATATATGCTATAATAAAATAGTTAGTTTTATGAGAATAGATTTTATAATCTTTATCTGCAAACGTTGATATGAACCACAATGTCTTGGATGTTTTTTTTCTCTTTATATTTTTTTCAGTAATATAACGAAATAAGTTCTCTTAGATTGTTAGAAATATTGTTGAAAATAACAAAAATCAAACAACAAGTTAATTAGATCTAAAACGTAAATTAAGAGGTTTAAGAAAGCGTAATCTTTTGGTCGAAGCGCGATATCGCTGAACTAAGAGAATTTATTGTCGGTCGATGTGCGGTCCTCGTGACAATGATCTCCTAGAGATACGACGACCCCAGGTAGGCGATACCCGCTCTCCTTTCGACACATCCTCCAGAAGAACTTTACGAACCCGATCTATCTCACAAGTACTCAGCAAAATGAAAATAAGAACAATGAAAAGAGAGCTTTTCGATGAGAACCGTGAGAGAAAGAAAGAATAAAGGACGTGTGTGTGTTGTCTCCGGACGACCACCCTTGGTGGTCTATTTATAGGGTTATAGTAACCCTTCAAAATATAGAAACCGATGATCAACGTCGATTGTCTAAAAAAAATACATCAACAGATGTATTTTCGTGCATTTAATAGTAACGTCCGAAACGGACGTGTAAAGGCTCTAACGGATGAATCCATCCGTTTGAGGAGGTTTTAAATCACTATAAACACGGTACGTTAACAGGTTTTCTATTGTATCAAACAAATTGAT
The DNA here is from genome assembly GCA_022559845.1 of Amorphophallus konjac. NCBI lineage: Eukaryota > Viridiplantae > Streptophyta > Magnoliopsida > Alismatales > Araceae > Amorphophallus > Amorphophallus konjac. The sequence continues at coordinate 334,127,616 of CM040126.1, read as the reverse complement.
ACCAACCTCTTAAAATGAGGAGACATACTTGTTACATACCATGCATATGTGGTAAATCTGTAACATTTCTGCGCGCTCTATTGGTCCAGTTAACGCCTATGGGACGTAAGCAACAAGACAGAGACATAGACCACACACAGAAGGATCAATATATAACTACCTCATTAATTAGTCTAGGGAGATGGAGACGTTTATAATGCAGCTGCATACCATAGTATTAAATCGGATGTATTATGGATGGTCTAACAAGAAAAGAGTGGAACCGGCAGCCGTTTCAATTTAATTGCCTGCTTATTTGATCCTTTTTCCAAGTGAGAAGAAATTTCAGTAGCTTCTAGCGAATGAAGTTGCATGTACCCAGCTAGAGAGAGAAAGGGAGCTTCCATTTCCGATACACAAAAACCAAAGTCCAACCGATGAGGTTATCAACGACGTGGAAATCCACTCATGGAACTTTCACAAGAACTATGACTACATGAACAAGGAGTCCATATATATACACGACACAAAATTGAGTATAGAATGATCCCTGGATCGAGGAACCTCAAAGAAAGATCGACACACCAGAAATGGGGGAAAGATCACACTACGTTCTGTCATTCTTTGTCTTCTTGCTCTTCTAACTCGTAACCTTGCATGTCTCCATGTCTGATCATCCTAAGAGAAGGCAACAGAGTGATTGCCAGCAGTTCGTCGGTGCTGACGTACATGACCTTGAAGACGTCGTACTGGGCGTCGTGGGAGAGGTTGCTGATGTACGGACGCACGTTCTTCCGATAGTCGGAGTTGATGAACCATGCATAGCATGCGTCGAGGGACTTCCACACCTGCATGCACGCCACCATGGGCTTGTCGAGGCAGCGTGAGCACGCGCCGGCGGCGATGCCGTCGTTCTTCAGATAGTAGGACTTGAGGAGGGCGAGGCAGGCGTAGGAGAGGTCGGTGGTGTCGCCGGAGATGGGCGTCATGGCCGCCATCGAGACGATGTCGCCGGTCACGAACTTGGCGAGGGGGCGGCCGTCCTTGGACTCCCCCGCGTAGGACTCGAAGAACCCGTAGTCTAGCAGGACAGCCAAGTGAGATACGTTTGCCAGTGCTGATATCTGGAAATTGCATGCATACGTAGCATGAGAACATTACATGTATGTCTACAAATTAAGGAATTGATGTTCCATAAGAGCAAACATGCATGCATGAAGGCATTTTGTAGATAAGACATATATCACACCAAAACCATGTGTATTATATATAGACTTGGTAAACCACTTCCTTAATGAGATCAATCTAGCCACTAATATTTAAAGAACGAGCTAATTGATTTGTGGTAGAGCATGAGCTCATTCGCCCATAGCACCAGCTGTGTGGCTTTCATTGTTCGAAGGTAGGTTGACGCTCTAGCTGCGTCTGGGAAAGCCGATCGATTTCAGATATAATCCACTACTTTCTATAATTTCTTCATGACTTTGCATTGGCTTACCGGTGAAGTTATGTCATTTCAGGGCGCCTTCGTCTAAACTTCTGCGCATATGCATGTTTGATCCAGCATCCCATAATGGTACCTTAATTTTAGGCTGCAATTTTTAGTTCATCGGCTGTTGTGAGGGGTGGAGAATTAACCCTTGGAAATCATGTATGCGATATTTCAACGTCCCGGCCAGTTAACAAAAAATTCTGAATTCGAACTACTTAAATTAGAAGAAGAAGAAGAAGAAGAAGAAGAAGAAGAAGAAGAGATTGTTACAGAAGATTTCAGTACTGTAACTGTTCAAAAATCAATCAATCAATCATCTATATCTACTCTGCGCAACACTTTTTAAAACTTAAAACTACAAATATATATATAGCTTCTAACTAATTAAAGTCCTTCGATCAAACAGACAATTAAGAAGCAACAGTTATATATAACCGATTTGGACTGTTACACAAGCAAGCGCCTTCTCCAACCTACCCTTTCATGTAAACCCAGGAAGCTCCAATTTACAGCTAACCAAAAATCCAATGCTTTTGGAAGCCTCCCCTTAACATCATTGTCTTGAAACACACACACACACACACACACACACACACACACACACACACACACACACACACACACACATATATATATATATAAATAAAAGAACTTAATTAAAAGTATTTCTAATTGAAAGCTATGCCAAACGCACCCTTAGCCTTTTAGATAATTAAGTTGCAGCTAGCCAGGAAAGCAGATAGTGATATTCCAATGATCGACGATCTAGGAAATCTCGTTTACCAACTACTCTTTTCTAGCTGGGCGGTTGGGGGGGGGTGGTGGGGAACTACTCAGGTCCGAAGTGTTTTCGATGTCGCCGAACTCGAAACAAGTTGCAGATTGAGCGCTTCCACTTAATCCCATACCCAAAACAATTTCAGCAGCATGGAGAAACCACTTCAGTGTGGCTTCCTGTGGGAGTGCTTTCCCAGGGAATTAAGCTTCTATTGCTGCTGCTGCTGCCGCTTATTTGGAAGCAACACCAAAGAAGGCTAAATCATAAAGCAGCTTATATATGTATGAAGAGCTAGCTAGCTTAATTACCAGGTGATCACAGAGCATCCTCCTCTCCACGTCGGGCCTCTTTATCCATGCGCCATACCAGACGATCTGAATGGAGAAGAGGAAGAACAGTTTAATTAGTGAATCAGTTCATCGTCTACAGACCTTGAGAGTCACTCAGGACTAGAAGAACAGTTTAATTCAGCGGCCACTAGCGGGATATCTCATTTCACGTAAATCATTATTATTTAATTCTTGAGCTGGGAATTAGAACATTATTCATCCTGCCGGCTGTTCAAACTCTTGAGATCAGACCGAATGGATGCATTCATGGTAAGCCACATGGGAGCTAGAGCTAGCTCTGGTACGTACCGTACGTACGTACGTAGCGGGTGGGGGGGGGGGGGGGCTTACCATGTTGCCGTGGATGGTCTTCAAGATGGCGCTGTAGATGCAGCCGAGGTCCTCGGTGAAGAAGGAGAAGAGCTTCAGCGCATCGATCAGCTCGTCGGCGGAGACATCGACGTGCCGGAAGGCGAAGAAGCTGAGTTGCAGATCCTTGCCGCTGAAGGGGACGAAGCAAGGCATGACCCCTCCACGGCAGCAGTACGTATTACTTCTGCAATTCGATCCTGATAGAATCCCCAAAACAAGGAGAGCTGCGATAGAAGACTTCCCGATCAGCAGTACTCCGGCTAAGCTTGCACGAGAGAGAGAGAGAGAGAGAGAGAGAGCTGCCTGCGCACCTGAGGGGATGGAAGTTAAGGTAGTGGTGGCAAATTATGGAGGGGGGCTGCTTCCCGGTCAATATTGGCTACCGGGGGGGGCGGGGGGGGGGGGGGGAATAGTTTCTGGTGGTGAGGGGAGAGGTGTTGAAGACGGTGAGACGAATGGAAGACTTTGGACAGGAAGCCGGCGGAGAGTTCTTCAAAGGTGAACAGGTCTATGACCAGATATCTCGCAGTTTGACCGTACGGCAAGTAATTAATTAATAATCTCGCATGGCCGGTGGGGTTGTAATTTTATGACATCAAAAACTAGCTAGCTGGCACATCTCGCCACCCTTAATTAATAAAGATTCTGATTTCAAATCTCACCTCTTTTGATTATAATTAATATTAGAGGAGAGATTTAATTCATGGATTGGTAAGAGTAATTAAGTAGTACTCTATATATATATTTGAGTACTCATATATATATAATTATATATATAATTTGTATCCCATTAATTCATGTGTAAACCGATTCAAAGGATTCCCTTCCGAACAAGTCGGTCGACACTTGGTGGCTGCTTCCGATCTGCTGCTGGTGTGTACCTACGATTAATTAATAATTTTGTTCCCCGTCGGTAACCACGAGGATCGATGACGATGGTGCTCGATGGTCGTGCGCGTTCAACAGAGCCGCCCCGCTCCATCCCACTGCGTTGACCGCCTGCATCTTCTACGTACTCCCACTTTGACTGAAGAGGTCCATTTGAGGATGCACGTACGTCAGCTTGGAAATTAACACACCTAATAATTAATTCATCCTTTAATTATTATAGGAGGTATATAACTTGTTGATGAAATTTTATGATGTTCTTGATCTGCTTGCTAGTACTACATCTAGGTTAAAGAAATATTATGTTAATTTCTTGCACCACTAGTAGGCATGGATGAATATATGGTCTTAGTAATTAGTTTCCTTACATATGATACCTAATTAATTAACGCTAAAATGGCATGTTTTTGGTTACCATATATATATATACATGTGTGTTAGATGCTTCTGTCATGAATTAATAATGATTGTATTAATGTCACTAATTATATAAGTGTGACTAGAGCTCCATCAGTTCAGATATTCATGTATTATATATAGTAAAATATTAAATCTGTGCTACAAGTGCTATCAGCGTGGATTTCAATTAAGGGTCTCAAAACTTTCCCTCCTCCCTCTTCTCGATTCCTAATTCTATTCTTTTTCCTTCATATTTCTCCAACATCGCGATCACTTGTGATATTAAAATTATACACACACACACACACACACACACACACACACACACACACACACACATATATATATATATATATAATCCATGAGGCATTCACTTTTAATTTTTTACCTCCGAAAACCTCCCCTTCCTAAGATTTTCTAACTTATAATCTTCAAATTGTGTTATCATATATACTTCTATTTGCATTTTTAAAAAAAAAAATATTGTACATATATATGGGTATGGCATGATATTTGGAATTTTGGATACCTTTATCCAACGCTCCACCTTAAGATCTCAAAAGACACTGCAATAGTTCACCAAAGTACTTGTATAAATATATATTATCATTTAATAGCTTAATTAACCCCATTTATAACTTTTATATTTTAAGAAATTTCAATTGACGTACGTACTTTGTTATACATATGTATAAATGAACATGCATATGAGCCTTCGGCTATATAATTCACAGTCCTTATATCTTATTTTTTAAAAAACAATTTTTTTGTACCTAGTATATATACATGACACTTACACCGATGTCCCTGATCTACAAATCATATATAGTCTCCAAACATAGAAGTAAAAATCTGATATTAGATGAAATTTTTTATCGTGCGATTATCTTTCCTTGATACAAGGTGAGATAATCACATTAAGGACATGGAGCCAGACAGATGGATCCATGAAGATGATCATTTAATAAATATATATAAACGACGTGGAGACAGACACTTCCTCCTGCAGAAGGGATATATACAACTGGGCTGTGTCCACTGCAATTATCCAATAAACAAATCATTTATATATATATTTTAATTAACTCAGCGTTGAATGGATTTGACCGAGAGGGGAAGGCGGCCCCGTGTGATAACCGGAAACCTCAGGTCATGTGGCGCGAGTTGGAATGAGCGTGAACACTGCTCTTCTTTAATCTGACACATTATTGCTTGGGTTGTGTTGTGGGTGGCCACTCAGACACAAAAGTTTGGAACAAGGCAGTGTGCGTCCAGATTTCTGGGCACATGACAATGTTTTCTTCTCTCGAGTAATATTTTATGCAATGTCATGCCTGATTACATGCATGGGCATCATAAAAGGTGTAATTTTTTATTTAAAATATTTTTTGAGTGACTCTTACGTCAAATTAATTTAATGTATTACAGATTTTGTCGTCGTCAAATGATTTGATGTGAGAGTTATGTCAAAAAAAATTTATCCCATGTGATTATTTATAGAGTCGAGATTTTATTTTTACGTGACTCTCTCACTACGTCACTTGATCATATGGCCGATCTTCTATGCTAACTTGATAGGATAACTCAAAATATATATATTTTAAAAAAATTAAAATCTTATGCATGCCCCCGCCTATAACGGTATTGCACAAAGCATTACTGTTTCTTCTCTATTCTTCATAAAATTACCTCTTCTTAATTCAGGGAGGACTTTCAGTTGAAAGGAGGAGGAGGAGGAGGAGGAGGAACGGGACAAAGGGGCCCTCCATCGATCTGTTTTATAATAAAAAAAAGGTCGATACGTCACTGTCTGATACTCGGTAATATGATTTTTTTAAATCTTTATTATGATAGATTCATGTCAAGAAAGAAAAGAAAAAGGATGATCGCATATTAATCTTTTTAACATCTGTGACGGATGCAAATATAACTGACCTGACCCCATTTCCTATCAGTCACCTCAAACGGGTTGTGTTAGAATCGCCACCGATTTATTTTTTTTTTTTGGGGGGGGGGGGGGGGGGGTGAGATATCTGTCAAAAATCTTTACCATTAATTCTTTTCTTACTCCCATTTGCCCTCTCTCTCTCTCTCTCTCTCTCTCTCTCTCTCTCAGACACGACAACGACCAAGGATGGGGGTTGCTACTTCTAGGGTGCCTGACAGAGATGCCACGTGATGGCAGTAGTGGCGGCAGCACACCACCATTCCGTCCGCTCTCTCTCCCTCCCTCTTTTTGTGTGTGTGTGTGTGTGTGCAGCACCTCCACTATGTCGTCTCCCGCACCAACACCATGTACCTGGGGGCCTTCGTGGATGAGAGTAAGGGGAGCTTCGAGGGTGAGTAGATGGCCTTCCTTGTTGACAGCGGTGCAACCATTCTGGGTTTGGTGCTGGGGTTGTCGACAATGACCACCTACGTCGAGTTCGCGGTGGGGATCAGGAAGGAGGGCGCATGGGGATCACAGACATCACACTGGAACTCTGTTTCATGATGTCACTCTTCTTCACACTGACAGGCGTGATTCTTGTTAACTATCTACATAGGAAAGATCTGATATATAACTCTGCGATGTGAGAATCGCAATGAAGCGAAATAGTGCCCTTCTTATGGTAGTAATCAACCACGTAAGTGTCTGATCTCTAGCGATATCTACACAGATACGGACGACGAAGTCTTCCCCTCTTCCCCACAGAGTGCTCTTTGAACGATCTCTAAGGCCTCTTTCTAGCAAGATCTCAATACTTAAGAGAGTGGATAGGAGAGGAGAGAGAAAAAAGGAGTATACTTCCCAAGAAGGGAGGGTGCCCTACTCTGAGTGGAGAGAGAGAAGGGACGGCCTAGTCAGGGGCGATATGGATGCTTGACTTAGGGTTCCCCTATCTAACTATTTATAGACTCATTAATTTTCCACAAAAACCCTTACAAGTCTATAATAACTACAACCAAATAGACTTTTACCTACGTTTCTAAAATGTAAGTATAGGTCCAAAAAAACGTAGGCAAAGCTTTTACCTACGTTTTCTTGCCACATTTTCAAAACGTGCGACTTGTCCACGTGACTATAAGTTATACCTACGTTTCAATATAACGTAGGTATAGATTGATCTATACCTATATTTTAGAAGCGTAAGAATAGTCCAATAGAAACGTAAGTAAAAATCATCTATAGACAAGTATATAAAAGGATATGCCTATTTTTATGAAAACGTAGGTATTACTTTTTGGCACATATTAGAAGAAACGTATGAATAAAGATTAACATCACTTTTTAAGAAACGTAGAAAAATGATTTAACGTCGATTAATAAAAAGCGTAAGAATATGTTATCTTTTTTTTAAAAAAATCCCATTAGTATCTACGCTCTCATCATCTATAATAGTGCATCTATTCATATCTTCACATTCCTGGATTATATCACTCACAACCATGTTGATCAGCACAATTCTCATTCACACCTATTTATGGCATTCAGGGAGAAAGCCACAAAACTAGCTTCCGAAGATGCCATTTCCATTGTTTCTAAGTTGCAAGAGAATGTGTCTAGCTTGGAAGAAAAACTTAAAAATGAAAGGTTGCATTCAAGATAAGAATAAAATTATTTTTTCTCTAAACCATTCTGAAAGTCAGATATACTAAAGTGCTTGGTTCATACTTGTAGAGAGAAACTTAGACAAAATTCTACCACATTGAAAGATCTAGAGGCATTACACAAGAAATATTTGGAAAAGCAGGAGGTATGCATTTGGTTCTTGAGCTTTTAAAGTGTCCATATTTCTAAATTAACAACATTCTTAGAGAAAGTAATAGTGACTGAACATAGGATGGATGCTCGTGGTGACATTAAACATGATCCTTGAAAACAAAAACAGTTTGTTTTCTTTCTTCTTTTCAAAGTGGATGGTATCCTAAGTTTAATGATGAAGAAAAGGTGGGTGTACAGATGTACCACGTGAGCCCTAGAAAAAATGCCTTCTATACAAGAGTCACGAGCAGAATCCCCGTTACCAACGTGGGGGACTAGCTATCTGCAAAATGTCGCCATCTAAGGAGTAGTATGGCAACTGTTTTTCAAAAAATTGAGCATCTTTAGTTGTATTTGATGTAAAACAAACAGAGCTTTCCTCAGAACTGCTGGACCATTTGAAAATCATATTTTCGCTTTCCTCCCAAGTGCCAAAGAGTCCACCTATTTTAGTGAATATAATGGCGTCTAAATCTCCTCCAAAACATAATCAATAATGATGACATGAAAAACATAGAATGCTATGTTCCTGTTTTTATTTTCACTTGGATTCTAAACATTTCCCTACGTCAAAATACCACTTGAACTCTCGTTGATGTTTACATCTCTGTGTGTGTGTGGAATCTGGCTTCACTGATAAACTCTGGGCAAGCTCAAATAGAGGAACCCCTGTTGCATTTAATCTAATATGGGCATACATATATATATAATAAATTGTATACTATGCGCTATCATAAAGTTTATCCATATTAATGTGATTAATTAAGGATTTGGGGATATAAGTATTTAAAGAAAAGTATGGGTCATATTTTAATTATGTGTAGAGACCAGGGTGCTATTTCTATTTTTATGATGGGCTAAAATAGAAAAAGGCACCAAAGGGTGCTTTAGCACCCGTACGCACAACAAAGGTCTCTTGGGTTAAGAGGCCGGGTCATGGTCCCCAATCCACACACGAGATTTCTCCTTCTCCTGGATATCCCATCGTCTCGGAGTGACGTTGGAGAACACTGTACTGGATTGGAAGATCGTCTCCCATGGATCCAGGTATACTTCCGCTGAAGTTCTTTCGGTGTTTTGACATGGAGATCATTGGGTAACTCATGTTCTGAATATTGAATCTCCCTCTCAAGAATTTCCTACAATGGTATCAGAGCATGTAATCCATGTTAGAACGGCTAAAATCTAATTTTATGGTGGACGATTGCTTCCTATATTTGGTCGGCCATCGATCCAGGTTGCTTGTTTTTTTTTTTTTTTCACCGCACATGGCATATAAACACTTCCAACTGATGTTCGTGAGGCACACCAGTAGGGATGGAGAATTCATACTCTCACCATCCCTTTGTTCATTGCTTTTCCCTGGTCAATGAATATAATATGCATTTAAGAATGAGCAGCAGCATCGTTGTCATCCCATGACTATGGCTGCGGCGGTGATTTCCAGACAAACAGAGTCTCGGTGATGGTGGCCAGGAGAAGAAGGTAGATGGGAAAGTTCCTTTTTTGTTCCATCGCTACCTACGGACCCATAAGAATCATATAGTTTTCCTTTTGAACCCCCAATTTTTCATATATGCATATTGACGGTTTCTGGCGTATACGTGGGAAAGAACAGATATATATATATATATCCACACCCAAACACGTATACTGTTATCTTTTATGCCATGTATGCTCTTATGTCAACAGAGATTCGGTTTACATTTTTCGAGACTTTTGGGAACGTTATAACATATCTGCATGGAGACCCCATATTTAACTTCTTATATGTATGTTTGCCGATATATATTCCATGACACGGTAACATATAAGCCTTATATTACTCAAGCATATTCCTAGTTGGCACTCTCCTGCTTTCACAGTGTACATGAAGCTTTAAAGGTGGCTTGTAATATTATGGCATGCATACGTTCCTGCTATCACTTTCTTGATTTAAAGTTGCTTTTACATTCTTTCATGTAAATTCTCAATATTTATATGTTAAAATGTATATGGCTTATATCATGATAGATTTGGATACTCTTTGACTTTAAATTTTGGTACATTTATGATGTCTAATATTCTGTAATAAATTAATTGAAACAACGTGCTACCAAAGTAGCCTCTCTTGTGTAGATTAATTTATTTTAGAATATCAAGATGATTGTATTTATGTAATTCATGTAAATATTCACTAGCCCAAAGGATAGTTAATATTTGACCGAATTACATATATGCACATTTGTAATAGTAAATATGTGATAATTATTTGGTATTTCATGTGAATAATAAGTCGGTCCAAAGAAAGGCTTATTGTTTGACAGAATTTATTATCAATATTTGGCTGTTACACCAAGAGTATTATTTGCAAGTTAATATTTTTGTCCAAAGACATAATATTAATGTTGTACTAGATATCTTGTGATGGGCCGTACCATTATTTGATAATTATTTTCAGCATAATTTGAAACTTATGTGAGCTATTGTTTTATTTTGTTATAGTTGCAAGTTCTGCTAATAATATTTCTGCCAACATTAATTCAATTCCTATGCATAATGGTACACTTCTCGCTTTCGTTTGTTCAGAGGTTAATTTAACTTCTGTACCCACACACACTTGGTGGATAGATTCCGGTGCTACTACTCATATAAGTGTGTCTATGCAAGGTTGCCTCCACTGCCGAAAGCCGAATGATGGTGAAAGATACATCTACGTGGGTGATGACAAAACAGTGGAAGTTGAGGCTATAGGGATTTTTAGGTTATTATTAAAGACTGGTCATTATTTAGATTTGAATGAGACTTATGTTGTACCGTCTTTTCGACGGAATTTGATATCTATTTCTATGTTGGACAAATCTGGTTATTCTTGTTCATTTGGAAATAGTAAGTTTAGTCTTTTTCAAAGTTCAAATCTTGTTGGTACCGGTTCCTTGTCATTTAATGATAACCTATATTTACTTCATATTGTAGTCTCATTTAATGAAACCTTGCATATAAGTTCACGCGGTACGAAACGAAAATTAACCAATGAGAATTCCACTTCACTATGGCACAAGCGATTAGGTCATATCTCTAGACAAAGAATTGAGAGACTTGTGTCTGACGGTATTCTTGATTCCCTTGATTTTACGGACTTTGACACATGTGTCAATTGTATAAAGGGAAAACAAACGAACATAAGGAGAACAGGAGCCAATAGAGCTTCAGATGTCTTAGAATTAATACATACGGATATTTGTGGGCCATTTCCTATGCCTTCTTGGAATGGTCAACAATATTTTATTACATTCATAGACGATTATTCTCGATATGGCTACCTGTATCTCATTCATGAGAAGTCTCAGTCACTGGATGTGTTCAAGAAGTATAAGGCTGAAGTTGAGAACCAACTCAACAAAAGGATAAAGGCTGTCAGATCGGACCGTGGTGGAGAATACTATGGTAGATATGATGGATCAGGTGAACAACGTCCAGGACCTTTTGCTAAATTCCTAGAGGAATGCGGTATCGTCCCACAATACACCATGCCGGGATCTCCTAGCATGAATGGTGTTGCTGAGCGACGAAATAGGACACTTAAGGATATGGTAAGAAGTATGATTAGTAAATCTACCTTACCAGAATCTCTCTGGGGAGAAGCATTAAAGACTGTAGCTTATTTGCTAAACAGGGTTCCAACAAAAGCGACTGTGAAAACCCCTTATGAGCTTTGGATAGGCAAGAAGCCTAGTTTGAAGCATTTGCACATTTGGGGTTGTCCAGCTGAGGCAAGGCCTTACAAGCCTAATGAAAGAAAACTGGACTCCAAAATAGTCAGCAGCTATTTTGTTGGATATCCTGAAAGGTCAAGGGGCTACAAGTTTTATGATCCCGCAACTAAGTCCATTTTTGAGACGGGAAATGCCCAATTCTTTGAAGATGTTGAGTTTGCCATGGGGGATAAGATTAGAGATTTTGTCTTTGAGGAGGAGTATGTCACTATTCCTCCAATTGCTATTGATAATGATCAGGATCAGATTTCTTTGCCTGATATTGTTCAAGAAGCAATTCCAGATCAAGACAATGTTCAACCATATCCCATTCAAAATAATGAGATTATTCCAGAAGAACAAACTCAACACTCTCAAGAACCAATGCCATTAAGGAGATCTACTAGAGAAAGGAGAAGTGCAATTCCGGATGACTATATCATATTTCTCCAAGAATATGAGGTTGACATTGGGATGGTGGAAGATGATCCAATCAACTTCCATCAAGCCATACAAAATTCTAATTCTCAAAAGTGGACAGATGCTATGAATAAGGAAATAAAGTCCATGAAAGACAATGATGTTTGGGATCTTGTCCCATTACCTGAAGGTGCGAAGCCCATTGGTTGTAAATAGATATTTAAAACCAAGAGGGATTCAAAAGGTAATGTGGAGAGATATAAGGCTCGTCTTGTCGCTAAGGACTTTACTCAGAAGGAAGGCATCGATTATAAAGAGACTTTCTCTCCGGTTTCATCTAAAGACTCTTTTAGAGTAATAATGGCATTAGTGGCACATTTTGATCTTGAGTTACATCAGATGGATGTAAAAACCGCGTTTCTCAATGGCGACATTGATGAGACGATATATATGGTGCAGCCAGAAAATTTTGTGTCGGGAGACCCAAAGAACATGGTTTGTAAATTAAAGAAATTCATCTATGGACTTAAGCAAGCTTCTCGTCAATGGTATTATAAATTTCATCAAATTATCATCTCATTTGGTTTTGAGATGAATATAGTGGATGATTGTATATACCATAAGTTCAGTGGGAGTAAACATATTTTTCTGGTTTTATATGTCGATGACATACTGCTTGCCAGCAATGATATAAGCTTATTATGTGAAACTAAGAAGTTTCTGTCAAGAAATTTTGAGATGAAAGATCTTGGAGATGCCTCTTTTGTATTAGGCATACAGATATGCCGAGATCGCTCTCGAAATATCCTTGGGTTATCACAAAAGGGCTATATCGAAAAGGTTCTTAAAAGATTTGGCATGCAGAACTGTAAACCAAGTGACACCCCTGTTGCTAAAGGTGACAAGTTTAGCCTTAATCAATGCCCCAAAAATGATTTTGAAGCTAAAGAGATGCAAAAGATCCCTTATGCATCAGCCATAGGAAGTCTTATGTATGCTCAAGTTTGTACGCGTCCGGATATTGCGTACATTGTTGGAATGTTAGGCAGATACTTAAGTAATCCAGGAGTGGATCATTGGAAAGCAACCAAAAGGGTCATGCGGTACTTACAAAGAACAAAGGATTACATGCTCACATATAGAAAATCAGATCAACTAGAGATCATTGGATATTCCGATTCTGACTTTGCTGGATGCCAAGATAGTAGGAGATCCACATCAGGCTATATTTACCTTTTGACTGGAGGAGCTATTTCATGGAAGAGTGTTAAGCAGACACTTGTAGCTTCTTCAACCATGGCTGCAGAGTTTATAGCATGTTATGAGGCATCAAATCATGGAATATGGCTGCGAAATTTTGTCACCGGGTTGCGAATTGTGGATGGAATTGAAAGACCACTTAAGATATTTTGTGACAATAAGTCAGCAGTGTTATATTCCAACAACAACAGGAGTTCTACAAAGTCTAAGCACATAGACATCAAGTTTCTAGTTGTTAAAGAAAGAGTACAGAGTGATCAAATATTTATAGAGCATATTGGTACAAACTCCATGATTGCGGATCCGCTTACTAAGGGACTTCCACCCAAGGTCTTTCATGAGCATATTACTCATATGGGTGTCATGTCATTTGATAATGTGCTAGTTTAGTGGGAGTTTGTGTTTATATTTTTGAAATATTTTGTATTTGTGGATATTTTCTGCAGAAATAAAGAATTCAGTTTGTTCTCACTGTTATTTGTTGATCTCAATAAAAAAATAAAGTTGGACCAGTTGAAAATAGATATGACTGAATCACATTACATGTAATTTCCATGCTACACATCCATACTTGATCCATGTTGTTCGTTATATTAACATATGTGATTATTGATGGGTTCAATTACGTCAAATGTAATGAAAACCCCTTTAGTCCTATGTTGATATGATTGATGGACCGGATTGATTGAAAATGCTTTTGATGATGATAGCAAATCTTCTGAGCTCATAAAGTTTCAGTATACAATCATACAAGTAAATATGTATATGTTGCCCAAGTGGGAGATTGTTGCATTTAATCTAATATGGGCATACATATATATATAATAAATTGTATACTATGTGCTATCATAAAGTTTATCCATATTAATGTGATTAATTAAGGATTTGGGGATATAAGCATTTAAAGAAAAGTATGGGTCATATTTTAATTATGTGTAGAGACCAGGGTGCTATTTCTATTTTTATGATGGGCTAAAATAGAAAAAGGCACCAAAGGGTGCTTTAGCACCCGTACGCACAACAAAGGTCTCTTGGGTTAAGAGGCCGGGTCATGGTCCCCAATCCACACACGAGATTTCTCCTTCTCCTGGATATCCCATCGTCTCGGAGTGACGTTGGAGAACACTGTACTGGATTGGAAGATCGTCTCCCATGGATCCAGGTATGCTTCCGCTGAAGTTCTTTCGGTGTTTTGACATGGAGATCATTGGGCAACTCATGTTCTGAATATTGAATCTCCCTCTCAAGAATTTCCTACAACCCCAACCCCCCAGTTAATTAATTCTTGGAAAAAATCAAGACCACCAGATTATTAGCTGAGATTGCCTCAACTATTCCATCATGGGGCCACCCCTATATTGATAAAATATTTTGGTATAAGGTGCCAGAATCTCTAAATTTATGTCTCCATAGGCTTTTTCTTTTTTTGAAAATTTTATGTGAGGTTGGACGACTTCCCTCACATCTGGTAGGAGACACCTCAGCTACTGTTTTGGGAGGGAGCCATGATCACAGGTTCAGCTATGTGAGGTTGAGATTCTAGACTCCCCTTGATCTCTGCCAGATAAGGGCAGGGGCAATGCTCATGGATATTTGTGTATTGAGCCATATGAGCCTCCTATATGTGCAGCTTAAGTTGTGTAAGGAGACAGGCTTCTACTTGCCAAGGGCCTTGCAGGACATTTTATAAGCCTTCTTCTCTTCAAAGTTATATTGGCTAGATATGTGGTATCGATTTTATATATCACAGTACCTAAGACACTGTTGATGTTATCATTTTCACATATTTCTTTGTATTTCAAACTAGGACATTCTTCCTGCTAATTAGCTATGTTTAGTCCATATTTGGTATTGAACAATTTTATCCTAGCATGAATCATCTCTGTCCAGAAGTTGTAGATTGTTGGGTAAAAGGGAAACTGGGTGGGGATAAGTTGTTCCACCCAATTCCACCTTTTAGAACAACTTATCTCTACCCCGTTTCCTTTTTTTTTCCAAACCCACCATAACAAAGAGGTGGAATAACTTATTAGTTATTCCCACCTTTGTCTCCCAAAAGTGGGGACAAGCCTCCCTCATCTCCAATTTTAGGTGAATATTTATCATTAATACTAAACAGAAGACTAGGATACCTCAGCTTATCTCTATCTTATCCCATGCTAATTTATGCGATTAGGGTGAATCTGTCATCATCTGGAAATGAGGAAATCCTAGGATCTAGGTACACTTGAGGACTTAACCGTTAGCACTTCAACATGTGACCATGTTTGTCATATGCATCATGTCAGTGAACCTGTCTTCCACATACACCAAGGGGGAATTGATTACCCCATCTGTCAACTAGCCTATGTTAGGAGTTGGAATTTTACATCATGTGTATATCATCTTCGCTAGAATAGAGATTTAGTGGGTTTAGTTTCATGTAAATAACATGTTGAAAACATGAACCTTAAACTCTTGGCATTTCACGAATCTCTGAGCAACAGCTTAAGAATAGTTCAAAAGAACATTTCAGACAACTTCTATGGAGATCAACAATTGAAGTTCTACAATTATTACTGCATAAAGGAAAAAACAATTGTGGTTAACAAAAAGCAAGTGACTAAGTGGGGAAAATGCAATACGCCAAATTCATTCGAGAGAAATGAAATAAGTGTACTAGCATACTACGGTATGCAGTCCCCTGGAAAATTATGTGGAACAAAGTAATCATGCTCTATTGGATGTTTTTTCCATGAATAACAGGGTAGAAGTCTTACATGGTGTACGAATGTAGTTTTCAATGGTGGGGGGAGGGGCAGAAGCTAAATCTAAAGATAAGTTGGATACCTCATAATCTTAAGAGATCGATCCTCATCATTTGAAATCTCACTTAAGCGGTGAACAGAATTCTGGGCAGGCATTAGAGACCAGGGATTAGGTGCAGGTAGCTTGTCAGAAAAATATCTTCTTCTAATCAACTGAAAAAAAAGGAAAAAAGCTCAAGATGAAACAGGAATCCAGATTGACTTCTCTCAGAATAAACTAAACAACATTAGCAATCCTAATACATACCATGCGGAAGAACTTTGTTATAGCTTCCTTGTAGACTCTTGCCTCTTTCATAGCCTACATTATCAAAAAGAAATAGATGGACAAAACAAATAGCAATTAACTAAAATAACATGAAATGTAAACATGTGAAAAAAAAACTTGCACCACAAAAGGAAGATAACATGCATTCCTACCCTATATGACTGAACCATTTCAAAAAATAATTATTTGACCAACAAAAATAAAGATAATTTTTTTGATTAACTTGACCATGGAATTCATGCATTTAGCCCTCAAAACCACCCTTTGCCCAGAAAATAAAATAAAATAAAATGTGCTGGAGATAGTATACACTGTTTCTGTTTCTTCCTGGAGGTTGCATATGATTTTTGTGTTTAACCCCTCCATGAAGAGGGGGGGAAATTGATTCAGCCCCCAAAACTTGGCAAAGAGGTTGAGAAGGTTAAACTTCTTTCACACTTCGTTAATGAATTTTAAGGCTAGGTTGGTACATCCACGGGCTCAGTAATGAAGTGGATTCCTTCCCTTTACATAGGCAACCACCGGCTGAGTCTTTTCTCAAGGGATCTAGAATTGATTGCAGCATGGTTATGAAGGTATTGTACATCCAAGCAGAACCATACAAAATAATCACAAACATCCATTAGACAACAATTACTATAGGTTTTATTTTTCATATTTTATAGTGATCATATATGCAGGTGTCATAAAAATATCCATATCATTGGATAATATGGCAATTAGGTTTAAAAACCAAATAAATGCCAGTTCATTGAGATTAAATGAATAATTTGTCTTCAAGATAAAGTTATGGGTGAGACAGACTCTGCTTCTTAGGAGAGGGATAGATGAAGAAAGTTTAAAGAATGTCCAATCTGGCACTCTTGCAGTAATTATGTATTCACAACCTCACATCCAAAAAGTGCAAGCAAACATTTACAGTTAAAGATACAATGACTAAGTTTCACAATCCACAACCCTGCCATCTCTCACAAATAAATGTTTTTTCTTTCATTTTATTTTATGCACACTTTTGCTCACACCTGGAAAGACAAAATTTGAACTTGTTTGAAAGGATAGGTAAAAATGAGGAGCAAATCCCCTAAGGAGAATATCTAGAGTATTTACAAATAAATATGAAATGGTGGTACTTCAAAGATCACAAATTAATTGTCTAGACAGAGCTAAATGAACTTTGGATTGTGCTGCCTCCCTAAGTAGTAAACCCGGGAATCCTAGCACGGTCCCTCTCAAGATCCATTGTTTTTTTTTTTTGAAAGTGCTCTCAAGATCGACTTGTAAGTACCATTTCACATTTCCCATGAGACTATGAGAGAATAACAACAACCATATGGACAGAGGCCAGAATGACATTGGAGAGAGTTAGTTTGACTTAGGTAAAAGAAATGAACACTGGCTATTTCAAATGAATCAATGAAAGAGAAGGATAAGACTTTAAGAAAAATCCAAGGAACAATAATTCCACACATGCACGTCCATTGCACATAAGATTATGATAGAAAAAATGCAAATGTTCTTCAAAGAAATAAAAATGTCAAGAAAATCTCTAATTCAAGTGGAAAATTGAGCAAAACCAATAAAAAAACAAAATTCAACAAAATTTGAAAATTCATAAAAAATGTTAGTGCTTTTGCTAACTTCAATGCAATCTTGAAATGCTAAAAGTCGGCCACCATGACATTTGGAATTTCCAATAGGAATATGCCATGTAGACTACAATAGAAAGGTCAAGATTTATGCTAAATCAGCATTATAAAATTCAAAAGAAACAACAAGACAAACAAATGAGCAGAGTTAAAAGGCAGTGCAAGTAATCCAAGAAAACTACCAACCTAGTAAGGTGAGAATTCTTGGTACAATAATATGATAAATAAACCAGTCCACAATTGAAGAGTTCAAAACAACCTATAAATTTTCAAAGTCAATTTTAATTAGTTAGCAAGCAAGTAGGAAAATGAGAGGAAAGGCACACATCCTATCATCATCATCATCATCATCATCAGAGCCTTATCCCAATTATTTGGGGTCGGCTACATGAATCCTGTTCCGCCAAAGATTTCTATCAAGTGCTATATTCATATTTAAACCCAAGAAGCTAATGTCCTTCCTAATAGCATCGCACCATCTCATTTTAGGCCTTCCTCGAGCTCTTTTACTAGCATCCACTAAGATTCGGTCACATCTTTTAATCGGCGCTGAGTTAGGGTGACGAAACACATGTCCAAACCACCTGGGTCTATTTTCTCTCATTTTACTATCAATTGGGGCCAAAGGCACACATCCTATCTGAAAGATAAACAATAATACTTATCCTTCAGAGAGGCACATGAAAAAGTAAAGAGCAGTACTTGAAATAAGTGTATTGACCTTCCACGTAGATAATATAGTGCCGTCAAAATCATTTGCTACTTAAAAATTACACACAAAGCAGAAACAAACTAGGATTTACCTTATTTGCTTGTTGATGTCACTTTTGTCAAGAAAGATCCAACCGAAGGATACATCAATAAGTTGTCAAACATTGAAGTTAGAATAAGTGAAGAGTACAACACATTTTCCTAAAAAACAAAGACATGGGTACATTTCCTTTCCTTTTTGTGTATCCAAAACATATTTGTATAGATTGAATTGGTTGAAAGTAGAGACCTGTGGTTTCAAAGTAGCTAAGAGGAATGGACTTCTTGTAGAGTCAGCCAGAAAAAGTTAAACGGAATGACTCAGAACTGGAACTGATGCTTCAGTCCGCAGTCAGGCAATGGGAAGGGATCATGGTGCTGGATTGGGTGTTGGGATCGGCCGAAGCAGATCTGATCAAGATTGGGATTGAGATTCATAGAAAACAAAATAACATCCGAAATGGGACTTACGAGCAACTGGGGTAGGCAGAAAAATAAGCAAACAAAGTGGCATCGGTGACTTCAGGGCTAAGGTCACCAACAAATATGTTATAATGTCTTGAAAATGATAACAAGAAAAACATCAATTTGGTGGTAGAGAACTAATTCAAGATCAACATAAAGTAGAGAACTAAGTTATGAATGGAAATTGAAGTTTTACTTATAGCAATTAGTCTCACTTCCATTATACATTTAATACAATTGTGGTATTATCCACTTCCCAAAAAAAACTTATAGCAATTAGCAAACAATAAACAAGAACTGAACCTGATGTGTCCTGTCTTTGAGTGCTTGCAAATGCCCAGTTAACTTTAATACGCTGACCAAACCTACAAATTGAACATTTATAATTTTTAATATTATAATTATTTTTTCTCTTATCTTGCCATATTGATTTTTTATTATCTATTTCTTTTTTATTTATTTTATAATATGAGCAATGCATGGTACCATACAGTTAACTTTATGTATATTTGGCTAAAATAAAGAAAAATACTTCTAGGTGCCTTCCATTAAGGGAAACTATAGCAAGAGCTGTCGATCTGCGATCAAAGTAATCAACAAAACTATAGAATGTTTGCACAAATACAGTTCAAGTTAGACAAGGCAGTGATAAAAAAAACCTATAGAACTGTCTCATATAGCAATTTCTAGGCTTGGAAAGGAAAGCCGAAAGTAGTTTTTTTTTGGTGAAGTCAAAAGTAGTTATTCATGTTAATTATGTAATATATTAAACAACAATCATGACCCAGCCATGGGGACAAATGGAGAAAAAGTGAATAGTGAAAATTATGGTTAACATGAAATCTGGATGATAATTGTATGATACAAATCCATTTTCATGCAACCACTAATTTTCAAAGCCCTGATAGCAACTATCATTCCTTTTCAGATAAGAATCAAGTGATCATTATATTCAGCTCATTTCTGAGTATAAATAGTGAACCCTGCTTTTGGTTATCTGGCCTCAAACATGAAGCAAAATGGCAAGTCTGTGAAAGCTAACCAGAACTAGTTCCCAAGTGAGACCTAGGTCCCACAAATCATATTAGTTACACTGTGCAACATTCCAAAAAAAAATGGCATGCCTAAATATGAAAGGCTCCCCATGGACATGAAAAAGATCACACACATTTGCTTCACATGAATCATCTGTTACTGTTGTGCATAGAAACAAAAAGTTTACTTAACTTTTAGTAGACTTTATTTTGCATGTTTTGAGAATGACTTGCTGATGTGAAAAGAAATGTCAAAAAGAACCACCGGCTATAAAAATCTTAATCATTGAAAGCTGGGGAACCCCTTGGTGGCCTTAAGTCCCCCTCACTTCTGACTACATAGGAGACAATGACATCCTATCTACAGGCAAACCAGGATAGACAAAAAAATGAAACCCATGGAGTAAATGTGGCAACAGTACATTGGATAGACAAAGTGAAAGGAAACTCTTGGGGAGTGGAAAAACAACTAAAGAAGAAAAAAATCCAAATAGATATAAGACCAACCTTCTCCTTCCTTAGGAGTTTACAACCTTCAACTGGACCAGTGCTCTGGAACACCTCCTGAAGAAGGGCTTTAGTAACTTGCAGATGAATGTTACCCACAAACCTACATTATCTCAAGAAGACAGAATAATGATTAGACAACAAGAATCGCCAACAAAACAAATGAGGAAAAAAGAGGTTTTTCCTTTTATGTGGGGAAGGACCACGCAACAAAAATAATGGCATATGTGAGACCCGAATACGGAGCACAAAAGAGAAAGTGGGAATCTAGAATGTGACCTAGTCGCATGCCAGAAAGGAATTCTGGAGATAAACAGAAAATGGTGGAAACAACTTACTAGATAGAAGGTTGAAGAATATGGTAACATGCCGGAAGCATCTCAGGGTCAAAATATAACCAAGAAATAAGAGGGAAAAAACTAAAAAAGTCCTAACACACACACTGCGGCATGTACTTGAATCAAATCCAGGAGGCAGATTTTCGTTTGGAATAGGCTCTATCTGCAAAATAAAAATGTAAAAAAAGGGAATAGAAAAAGAAAAGGTCCCACAAAATAATAAGCTAACCTCAGAAAGCCAATCAAGCATCCTACAAAAAGTAAAAGGGCACCTAAGTTTCTCAAACAAATAGGACACACAAGAACAAGTAGTAACTATTCATTTGCCCAATTTTATATTGAATTTCTCCAGATTGTATATTAGGTATCAAGGGAATTTCAACTAACATCGTGCATAATTTGAAAACAATAGAAGAGAATGGTTGAAACTTGGAATGTCCTGAGAACACCTAGGCAAAATGAATCTATGAAATAAACTGCACCTCTCACAAAAGGGAAATAAACAGGAACATCAGACTAATCAAGTGCTTCCCTCTCTTTAGGAGGCGCAGAACACGACCAGAACTATTTTTGAGCCCGACAGTGGTGGGAAGCCCCCACGGCAGGGGAGCCCAATCTCGTCTGCGATGTCATCCCCAACCACCAGGTTCAAATGGACCAGGGAGATAAGCCGCCGCATGTAGGGTTTGAGGGCTACGAAGGCTTGGGAGGTGTAGAAAAGGGCTGAAGGGTGGGGAAGAGGGGGGATGAATGCCAGGATGAAGGAGAAGACACCGTAGACCTTAACGACCCAGAGCATCTTCCGCCATTGGGCTTCCTCCCATCCTTTCTCCTCTTGATCTCGAGCTCGAAGGGGCTTCCTGTGCCACATCGGCCTCATGTCCCCGGCGAACACCAGTAGGATCGGTGGAGGAAGAGAAGGAGGGGGAGGAAGAATCCAGTAGGAAAAATCCTATTAGTATATGCGCTCTCATCCCCTATAATAGTGCATCCATTCAATTATGTTTCTCTCGTGCTCTCTTTGCAAAATATCACGTCCCCACCTTACCTGGGGAATGCAAAGCATTTACACATAAATAAAATGCACTCATATCATACTTATATTGTATATTTTAGCGATGTATTTGCCAAGGGAACGTAAGTTTTTCAGGGAAATGTTCACAAATATTAAAGCAACCATACACTATATAGTACTATGTATGATCATCAGCAGTCAGTAATGAGCTTGAAGCCATGAACATAAAGTCTAGGATTTAGATATTCGACATGAATAGCTAATAGTGCTCAAAAGAAAAATGCAAATTATTGCTGAGAATTGGTAATAATGATGACAATTAGTTGTTTGATAATCAAAACCTGCCACATAGTTTAAGGGAAATGGACATTCTAATCTCTGATGACAACAAATGGCCTAATTGACATTGTCAACATTCACCTCCATGTAACAGGTAAAAAAAAAGAAACATTTCACCTCTGTTTAACAGGTAAAGGAAAGGAAGTCTATCATAAATGTAAATTCAGAGTATCAATTCATTCAAATGTATCATTTCAAGCCAATGTAGGTCAAAAATCTAAGTAGCATGATGAAGTATATTGCATACCCTCAATTGCTCTAGCACCAAAGGATTATCAGTCAGAAATTTTACAGCCATTATCATCAACACAGGCACCGAATGCTCGCCTGGTATCATCAGCTCTGTAATGCTCTCACAAATTGAATCTATCGATAGTTGTTGTTGTTCACTTGTCTCAGTTTCATAAAGTAGTATATCAAGCAAATCCTTGACTGAGTTCCTTTCACCCTTTTGCATCCTTTCTTCCACAATCTTAGTAGCTTCAAAATTTTCTCCTTCGCCTGCATTGGTTATAAAAAGTTCTTTATTAGTTGCATGATTCATAAGAAGCATTGTTCAAACAGATTGATGTGACATGACCTCGGACCTAATGCAAGCAAGCACAATCGTAATCTAAATGGGCCAATTTGGGCCGCCGCTCTCTCGTCGCTCACCCAAGCCCGGGGTAACTTGGCAATGCCAAGGTGAGGTTGAGGGGTTGGGCCCTTGCTGGTAGAGGGCCAACAAGGCCAAGATTTGATTCCCAATGGATTTGGAAGCCCAATTCAATGGGGCCGACGAAGTGCCGAAGGCACCGGTTGCACTCTTCCCACGGTGATTACTCAAGGCAATGGGGCTTGAGGATCGGGCTCTCACTCGCATAACCAGCGGAATTAGAACTAATATTGAAAGACAAGCACTAAGTGGAGTGAAGGTTTGAGCACTTACTCGACCAGTTTGAAGAAACCAGTCCCGGTCGGAGACGAGGGCGAGCGGGGAGGCGAGTGGATCCCCACACGCCGCGGCGGTGTCGCTTGACCTGCCCAAACAAATTACACCACTACACCTCTCGCAGGAGGGAGAACTTGGGGTGGGGTTAATGATATTACATCAATACTACCTCCACGCAGGGAGGGGCCTTCAGCCGACCAAGCGGGGTGGGGAAACCAAAGCAAAGAACGAGGAACAAGGGTGGACGCCGAATCTACCTGCTGTCTGCGAACCAGGACAGAGGGTCGGTATTGCTATTGTAGATCTTGCTCAGGAATTTCGCTGATGGCGAGACTGGCGGAGAAATCTTCGTGACAGGAAGGGGAATGCCTCAGAATTTTTGTAAATTCTTCTGGAGTCGCTGCAGGTCGGGGCAGGAGCTTGAACAGGGCCTCTGTTTCTCGGACTAGCAGGGGCAGGTCACCAACAGTAGGATGCAGAGGCTGTCCTGGCCGCTCCCGAACTCAAAATTTGATGCCGTTAGCGCCGTTAGAACCGTGGGTGAGTCCTCTTTGCAGCAAAAGAAACGGGGATGCCAGAAGAGAACGGAGACGATCTATGGAGCCAGAAGAGTGACGAGGTGTCGATGCAGACTGGGGAAGGAAGAGTCGCGCGACCGTGGAAGAAAATTGGTAACTTCTGTTCCCGGATGCTGAATGGGCTTCCGCTTCTTGATTCTGAAAGTAGACAGGCCGATGAAGAACTTTGAAGAAGAACTTGAGGACTGATTCCTTCGGGGTTCGTCGTGGCAAAGCTTCTAATCTGGCTCAGGTCCTCAGCCGAGGCAGAACCGTGCAGCTGTGGGAGAATGGACCTCCTAGACGACTCGGAGATCGGAAGAAGACGAAACCACTTCGGTTGCGAAGGCGACTGGCAGACGCTTCCAACGATGGCTCTTGGGTCTTCAAACTCGTCCGGAGGAGGTCGTGGTGGCCGCTGCAAGTTGCTGGTCTGCTGTAGATCTTCAGTTGAGAGCTGTAGGTTGATGATGATGGGGGGGAATGGGGTATATGGGAGGGGAAATGGGGGTGGATGAGTGTGGGGAAAGCCCGGGCTGTAAGGGGGTCTAGGAGGGGGTGTTCTAAGGTGGGGGAAGGGAAGAATGGGGTTTGGAAGGGGGTCTAACA
This sequence comes from Amorphophallus konjac, assembly GCA_022559845.1. Lineage (NCBI taxonomy): Eukaryota > Viridiplantae > Streptophyta > Magnoliopsida > Alismatales > Araceae > Amorphophallus > Amorphophallus konjac. The sequence continues at coordinate 334,102,954 of CM040126.1, read as the reverse complement.
GGTGGTGGGAGGAGGAGCTACGAGTTTGGGAAGGTGGGTGAGAGGAGAAAGTGAGGGGGGGGGGCACAAGTGAGTGGAGGGAAGGGTGGATTTCAAATTTGAAATGGCCTTGGAAGTTGTGGGGTTGTGTGGGGAAGGGGTTGATTGTGTTGGAATGGGGAAAGTGGTGTTGGAATGTGGAAGATGGTGTTGGAATGGTGAGGGATCTTCTTGGGACTAGGGGGTGGAGTAATGGAGGCCATGGGGAAGTGGAGGGCTTTAATGATGGTAGGTGGGGGTTGAGGTGGTTGGGAAGGGAGGAGAGAGAAGAAAATTCGAAATTGGGTGTTGAGGAGAGAGAAAGTGGAGTAAAAAAAGAGGGATTAAGAGAGGGAAGGGTGGGAAATCTCTCCCCTAGGGTTTCTCACCCAAAGAATGTTGGAATCACTCCACTAAACTAAGCTTTGGACTCTCAAATGGCATTTTTTTCATTGATTGATTCATTACCTCCAAATGAAGGAAATGGGGCCCTATATATAGGAAACCCACATTTTACAATAAGTCCCTTACAAAAGACTCAATAACAAATAACCGAAGGGGTAGGGGGGGCTCATGGGCCAAGCCCGAAGAATTGGGCCCAATAGCACATTACACAATCTAATGACACTCAAACTTAGGAAAATAAATGCAAGACCTAGGAACATGACTCAAATAAAAAGGAAAATACATCGAATGACTCAAATAAAATTACATAGGACTCAAAATTAAATGACTAAACCATGCCGGATGCAACCGGGGCGAGGAGACGAGCTGTGAACGTGGGCATGGGAGGTGATGTCCCCATCATACTCCCGGGGTGCAGAGAACTCGACTCCGTCGAGTAAGTGTCCTTCCCTCCTTGGAGGGTGTAGAAGTGGTACAGCCCTCAAGTCTTCCGAACGAGACTGATCCATCCACCTGCCGAGATAGCGCTCGTATACCTTGCTCCGAGTGGTAGTGACTTGTTCATCCAATATTTGTTCAATTTGTTCACGCTGGGCTCTCTTGGCTGGTGGTCTCTCCTCACGGGTGGGTGCTCTCTCAAGGGAAGACGTAGGCTCAATCTCCTCACTAGGTACCACCGTGGGTCCCTTATATGACACTAGGTCGGCAACATTGAATGTGGGACTTATTCCATACTCCTCAGGGAGATCTAACTCGTAGGCATTTGCACCAATGCGCCTCAAGACCTGGAGGGGACCAGCCCCACGTGGCCTCAGTTTAGAGTTGGCTCCCGGGGAGAGCCTCTCCGTCCTTACCATCACAAAGTCACCCTCATGGAATTCTTGGTGACGCCGATGAGAGTCGGCCCGCCTCTTATAAGCCTCATTCTTTTTACTTATGTGATTGCAAAGGCTTTCATGTAATTTTGTGAATGTTATCCTTTTAGTGGTTATGGGTGGACCTGGACAACCATAGATGGACCTATCCTGCCATGATGCCAGATGGACCATGATGAACCTTGGTGGGCCGGTGCAACCATTTGTGGACTTATCATGCAATGTTGTCATGTAGACTTTGGTGGGCCTAGGTGGGCCGAGGCAACCGTAGGTGAACCTATCATGTAAAGTGGTGATGAATGTGGGGGGGCCCGGACATCCGTAGATGCTTTTGACATGCTTAAGATCCATGATGAATGAAGGAGGACCATGACATCCGAAGGTGGCCCACTCATGCTTTCTACTTGACATGTGAGTGATATGAATGAATGGACCCAACATAGTGTTCATGCCAAGGGGTGTGGAAAGCCTAGACACATGCATGCTTTTCCCAAAAGTGACTTCCATGTGTATAGGTGTGGGACAACCTTTGAACTCCCATTGGAAATGATCGAATGGATCTAAGAAGGTGGTCATCATGGGGTGGGGCACCACCTTATTCCCTAGGGATATATGGTCCAAGGTTATGGCTCCCAAGGTGCAGCCCGGGTCATGGATGAGGTGGGTTTGGCCCAATATGGTGAGTGAGGGTAGGACAGGGTGGGTGGTTGGTAAGATGGTTGGGTCATATGAGTCCCTTGACTCCCATTGGAAGGGATCATATGGATCGTAAAATAGGTCACTTAGGGGGAGGAACTCCATGTCCTCAAGATCCTTAAAAGGTGTTAAGTCATCCTTTCCTATGATAGTTGGGCCAATGTTCTTGACAAGTGGGTCGGCCATGAGTGGAGGGCTTGACTTTCTACCCGAGATAAGAAGCTCTAAATCGAGGAGAAGGTTGGGCTCATCCGGTGTAGGGAGGAATAGAAGGAGGTCGCTAGTGTAGCAACCATTGGTGCAAACCGAGGTGATAGACCCAATGCATAGGTGTAGGAGGCTAAGGCTCCTAGGTTGTTCGGCCATAGGAGTCAACATGCTAGTGAACTCAATTTGCCATGCTAAGCCCCTAAGAAAATCCTCTAAGGTCTCCACTTGATAGGATGCTTGGATTGTGGTGTGATAGGAGAAGATGGGCACTAGGGGAAAATTTTGTTCTATGGGAGGGCAAACATGGGTCGAGGTCTCTCTAATTAGGCTCTTCCTTAGCCACCTAACAAGGGACTCTTCTAAGATGAATTCGGCCTTATCTAGAGGGGGTGGTGTAGGGTGAAGATCCTTGTGCAAGGCTTCCTCTTCAATTGGGACATGGGTGCTCTCTATGGAGGGGATAGGTTCCTGAGGGATATTTATCTTCATGTGGCAAAGCGGGTGGACTACTTCTTCCAAAACTAATGGAGTGGGAAGGTTCTTTGATGGTGGGGTGATGATGGCCGGAGTATGGTGCACCCGAGGTGGTGAACGAGGGTGGGATTCCCGCGGGTGGGAGAATAAAAGGTTGTTGAATTTAAAGGTTCCCGAAAGGTGTGACGGACGCACAAGGCAAGTCCGACGTGTTGGGTCGATGTTGACATTCCTTTCATCTAACCATTTCTTACCTAGGATTATACATGGACCTGCCAATGTTCCCTTTTGACACCAAGCCCCATCCAAATACTTAATCATCCCGAACCATTTATGGAATTCAATGAAGACTTGGTCTCCATTGTGCATAATTTGTCCGGTCCTACTAAGAGAGGTAACGATATCGGGGGACACCCAATTTTCAGATTCTAGGTCAATGAAATCAATTTCTACGGGCTTTCCATTAGGTAAGCATGCATGGGATATGATTGGGAGAGGAGCCATGTGACCAAAGACTCAATGTTAACAATGATGGGTTGACAATGCACGGTTCGGACAAGAATGCAAGCATGCCCTAGGACTTGACTTGTAGAGACAAGTCAAAGACTTGCTCTGATACCACTTGATGTGACACGACCTCGGACCTAATGCAAGCAAGCACAATCGCAATCTAAATGGGCCAATTTGGGCCGCCGCTCTCTCGTCGCTCACCCAAGCCCGGGGTAACTTGGCAATGCCAAGGTGAGGTTGAGGGGTTGGGCCCTTGCTGGTAGAGGGCCAACAAGGCCAAGATTTGATTCCCAATGGATTTAGAAGCCCAATTCAATGGGGCCGACGAAGTGCCGAAGGCACCGGTTGCACTCTTCCCACGGTGATTACTCAAGGCAATGGGGCTTGAGGATCGGGCTCTCACTCGCATAACCAGCAGAATTAGAACTAATATTGAAAGACAAGCACTAAGTGGAGTGAAGGTTTGAGCACTTACTCGACCAGTTTGAAGAAACCGGTCCCGGTCGGAGACGAGGGCGAGCGGGGAGGCGAGTGGATCCCCACACGCCGCGGCGGTGTCGCTTGACCTGCCCAAACAAATTACACCACTACACCTCTCGCAGGAGGGGGAACTTGGGGTGGGGTTAATGATATTACATCAATACTACCTCCACGCAGGGAGGGGCCTTCAGCCGACCAAGCGGGGTGGGGAAACCAAAGCAAAGAACGAGGAACAAGGGTGGACGCCGAATCTGCCTGCTATCTGCGAACCAGGATAGAGGGTCGGTGTTGCTATTGTAGATCTTGCTCAGGAATTTCGCTGATGGCGAGACTGGGGGAGAAATCTTCGTGACAGAAAGGGGAATGCCTCAGAATTTTTGTAAATTCTTCTGGAGTCGCTGCAGGTCGGGGCAGGAGCTTGAATAGGGCCTCTGTTTCTCAGACTAGCAGGGGCAGGTCACCAACAGTAGGATGCAGAGGCTGTCCTGGCCGCTCCCGAACTCCAAATTTGATGCCGTTAGCGCCGTTAGAACCGTGGGTGAGTCCTCTTTGCAGCAAAAGAAATGGGGATGCCAGAAGAGAACAGAGACGATCTGTGGAGCCAGAAGAGTGAGGAGGTGTCGATGCAGACTGGGGAAGGCAGAGCCGCGCGACCGTGGAAGAAAATTGGTAACTTCTGTTCCCGAATGCTGAATGGGCTTCCGCTTCTTGATTCTGAAAGTAGACAGGCCGATGAAGAACTTTGAAGAAGAACTTGAGGACTGATTCCTTCGGGGTTCGTCGTGGCAGAGCTTCTAATCTGGCTCAGGTCCTCAGCCGAGGCAGAACCGTGCAGCTGTGGGAGAATGGACCTCCTGGACGACTCAAAGATTGGAAGAAGACGAAACCACTTCGGTTCCGAAGGCGACTGGCAGACGCTTCCGACGATGGCTCTTGGGTCTTCAAACTCGTCCGGAGGAGGTCGTGGTGGCCGCTGCAAGTTGCTGGTCTGCTGTAGATCTTCAGTTGAAAGCTGTAGGTTGATGATGATGGGGGGGAATGGGGTATATGGGAGGGGAAATGGGGGTGGATGAGTGTGGGGAAAGCCCGGGCTGTGAGGGGGTCTAGGAGGGGGTGTTCTAAGGTGGGGGAAGGGAAGAATGGGGTCTGGAAGGGGGTCTAACAGGTGGTGGGAGGAGGAGCTACGAATTTGGGAAGGTGGGTGAGAGGAGAAAGTGAGGGGGGGCACAAGTGAGTGGAGGGAAGGGTGGATTTCAAATTTGAAATGGCCTTGGAAGTTGTGGGGTTGTGTGGGGAAGGGGTTGATTATGTTGGAATGGGGAAAGTGGTGTTGGAATGTGGAAGATGGTGTTGGAATGGTGAGGGATCTTCTTGGGACTAGGGGGGTGGAGTAATGGAGGCCATGGGGAAGTGGAGGGCTTTAATGATGGTAGGTGGGGGTTGAGGTGGTTGGGAAGGGAGGAGAGAGAAGAAAATTTGAAATTGGGTGTTGAGGAGAGAGAAAGTGGAGTAAAAAAAGAGGGATTAAGAGAGGGAAGGGTGGGGAATCTCTCCCCTAGGGTTTCTCACCCAAAGAATGTTGGAATCACTCCACTAAACTAAGCTTTGGACTCTCAAATGGCATTTTTTTCATTGATTGATTCATTACCTCCAAATGAAGGAAATGGGGCCCTATATATAGGAAACCCACATTTTACAATAAGTCCCTTACAAAAGACTCAATAACAAATAACTGAAGGGGTAGGGGGGCTCATGGGCCAAGCCCAAAGAATTGGGCCCAATAGCACATTACACAATCTAATGACACTCAAACTTAGGAAAATAAATGCAAGACCTAGGAACATGACTCAAATAAAAGGGAAAATACATCGAATGACTCAAATAAAATTACATAGGACTCAAAATTAAATGACTAAACCATGCCGGATGCAACCGGGGCGAGGAGACGAGCTGTGAACGTGGGCATGGGAGGTGATGTCCCCATCACAGATTGTCACGTCTCGATGCGGAAAGTCGGTACGCGCCAGTTATAATCATTCATGTCAATCAGAGCATTCATGCCACAAGATAACACAGGCTAAGATTCCAATAATAAATTAAGAAAAACCAACTTTACTTAATAATCAAAGTCACACTTATTACAATGACTCTTGTGGACTTTATTGTCTATTACATCAACTAAAAGAAAGGAAAATTACATCAATCCTGACTCAACATAACTAGGACATTGACTCAAACACACTAAAAGGCTCGCTCCACGGCTACTCGCTCTCGTTCCCATTGGTGTGCACATCCTCATCCGTGCGACCTGAAAAGGATTGGAAACAAAAGGAGGTGAGCGAAAGTTCAGTAGGAATTATACTCTATCATCAGGCAGAGTTTAAGTAATTAACCATTTTACATATTCATTGATATAAGAATTGAACATAACTGAACAAGTAAATGAACAAAATGATTTAGAGAATGAATTGTAGAGATAACATTCAAATGATTGGCCGACAAGCACGCAAGTACAACAAGTTAAGAGTTTTCCAACCAAGAAAGATTTGAATGAATGTCATAGACCACGAGTTTAACAAGCACTCGGAGCAATGTCACACCTAGTCATTACAAACTCCCCTGGGCATAAGTACTTTCGGGCGCTCCTCCCAGGACCAGACTGCCCCCTTTAATAATGCATTGGCATTGCTTAAGTGGATCATCGACCCCAAGTAATTGTCTAGACATTCAAGTAATTCGGCCATGAAGTTCCAAGATTAAGCTCATGAAACCCATCTTCTAAGATCATGAATTTCCCAACTAAATTTGGAAGGAAGAACTAGAACAGGCTCACTAGCCCAATTTAATAGATGATAGGACAGGAAAATAGTCCCGGAGGACTATCGCAATCATTTGCTCATCACAAGAATCATGAAGATAACACTAACTCAGGGACTGCTTACGGCCCAATAGAGAACCGCAAGGGGAAATAAACGGTCTAACACAGGACCGCCTCATTCCCGCCCACGCTTGCCTCAATGGGTCAAGCAAGAATGCACAAACGGTCTATCGTTGGACCGCATGCAGGCTGAAAATGGTCTCTGATGTGACCGCTAAGAAGCCAGACCACCGGAGATCAAAAATTGATTTGAAATAGGTCCCCACTTGACCAGAGGTATGATTGGACCAAGCCAGGGTATGGTCCTTGATCCTAGGGTCAAGTGAGAGGTCTCAATTAGCTAAAAAAATCATGCTTAAAAATGACTTAAAATCGTATCGGGTCGGACCCACTAACCAACCCAAAGACATATCAAACGGTCATAGATATGGCCGCTTGGGTTGGCTTGCGGTCCTAGGCACGACCGCATGCTGTCCCAGACAAGCAGGTCCAGCAACTTGGTCTGCCCATCATGAAATCCTTGGTACATGCTTTAATGGTACAACCTGCCCGACGTCCTAGTGGGAATCTCAGGCTCGCGGGGACTTACGGAGGCCTTGAAACAAGAACACCTAGTCCGGTGGAAGGATTATCCGATGGAGAGGCATTCATTGCTTAAGATTTAGGCTAATAAATCAAGCGGAAAACGAACGTAATCGGTCCAGTCACTTCCACCGGAGTGGTATGACCTTAAAATAATTCTAAATTTATTCATGACATGTATAAGAATTAAACTAAATTATTAACAAGGCATTAATATACTTCCTTCTTAAATATCACAAAAGATATGAAAGATGGACATGAATGGAGCAATTATTAAGGAAAGAGTTTCACTTAGTTCATGTATTCCATAAGCCCTAATTTTAGTGCGTTTAACCCTGACCAACAAGTGTACTACCCAGATATAACATGCCGGTATATTTTAAAACATGCCACTGAAACAGGGTAAAAAATGGTCAAAGAACAGACCGCCAGAGGCCATAAGCGGTCAAGAGAAGGGCCGCTTATGCACTGGAAAACCCCTTTTCATTTTAAAATTCACTGGCCAGAAACGGTCTATCGTTGGGCTGCTAGACCAGGGAAAACGGTCTATTGTACGACCGCTAGCCACCTGGCGGTCCCTGGAAGGACCGTTGCTTCCAACCCGAGCCCAAAAATGTGAAAAATAAGACACTGTTCCAATAAAAGCATGATTAAAACATAGATATAGCAGGAAAATTAGACTATTTACTATCAAAATGTAGGTAACTTAAAAACGTACATCATGGCATGGTCAATTTAAGGATTCCACTACGATTACTTGATGTAAACTAAACAGAAAGAACATGAGTAAAAACCCTAATTGTATGCTCTACATAAAACCAGGAGTACGCCCAAATTAGATAGCCAAAATTAGGCAAATTGGACTCAAAAGAAAGCTAAGGATGAGATCTATATATCCATGTTATTTAATTAGATTGGGCCTGAGAGAAACCTACCTTAATCGAGGAAGAGAAGGGAAGACGTGCTAATCGGAACCCTAAAACGCGCCACCACCAAACACCCAAATTCTCCCTGGTTCGCCCACGATAGCCCGTGCCACCAGTTGGATCGTCAAATAGGGTTTTTAGGACACCAAAGCCCTCTATTTAAAGTGTTCAAGGAGGCTTCTAGAGATCGAATTGGACTCAAGAGTCCAAGGAAACAAAATTGGCGAAAACTTCAGCCCTTGACCGATTCCACGCCGCCGCCACCCCTTAGAAGGGTCTAGAGTCTAGGGTTTCGAAGGCAAAATGGGCTACTAGGGTTTAACCTATCGGTTGGGCCTGGTTTGGGCTCAATCGGTCGAGAATTAGGCACGAATTTGATCAATCTTGATTAACCCAATAAAAGTGAGGAATTTTAGCAAAAAATCCCTTAATTCGGCCTAATACCATTTTTATTAGAGTCTGGCCCAGTTATCATTATTGCTAATCACCTTGTTCTCTTGGTAAAAATAATTTTTCCATATTTTTATAAATTACCTCAAATTCGATCTAATCAGAAAATCAATAAAAATAGCCATTATGCTATTTAATTAGTAAAAAAAATATTTCGAGTGTTACACCCTCCCCCACTTTAAGGAATTTGATCTCCCAAATTCACCGAACCTTTTGTAGGGGTAAAAGAATTATAGATACTGACCTTAGAATAAATCGGGATATTGCCTCCTGATGGCTTCCTCTGATTCCCATGTAGCTTCCTCCATTCCAAGTCGACTCCATTGGACTTTAATCATCGGTATGGATCGATTCCTAAGTTGTTGTTGCTTTCGATCTAAAATTTTGACAGACTTTTCTTCATAAGATAGATCTTCCTTTAGCTCTAAGTCTGCGTGCTGGATAATATGAGATGGGTCGTATACATACTTCCTTAGCATAGATACATGAAAGACATTATGAACACCTGATAATTAAGGTGGTAAGGCCAATCTATAGGCAACCTCACCCACTCTCTCTAGAATCTCAAATGGTCCAACAAATCTTGGGATCAACTTGATCCTTGACATGAATTCCAAACCTTCGAATTCCTCTCATAGGTGAGACTTTCAAGAATACATGTTCACCAATCAAAAACTCCAAATCTCTTCGTCGGACATCTGCATAACTCTTCTATCTGGATTGTGCTACTTGCAACCGGTCTCTAATAATCTGAATGTTCTTAGAAGATTCTAAGACAAGATTTGGTCCCATCCATTGCTTTGTTGCAGGACATTGTTGCATCTCCTAGTGTTTGATTTTAATGATAACAAAATAACTGTGCTTTGTTTGGTGTTTGATTTTAATGATAACAAAACGATTGTGCTTGTGTGTGGTTCATTGAGCAACATATTTATGTCGTTGACTGAGCAATATATTTATGTCGTTGATTGATGAATTGAAAGATAGCTTTTGATGAGATCAAAGAACGACTTCAAGGTTCACTCTTGAAAGTCATATGAATCTTTGGTGTTTAAGGAACTAATGTCATATTTATCTTGGCTTGTAGGAACAAGTCCATGGCTCATGCTGGGAACTCAAAGGAGTGCATCAATGAAGTTCTTCTTCCAAAAAGGGAGTTACCTTTCTCATTGCATTGCATTGACTCTTACTATATTTTATACATTCCACATGCCTCTTGTATACGCTCATATTTGCCTAAAAAGTATGGCTTAAGAAAGTGTTTCTTGTTTGAGAAAGATTGGGCTCCTATGTGCTTAAAGTTGTGATATGGAATAAAGTTTCAATAGCTTTTTATGTATGGTTTTGAATGCACTCCATGCATATTCTTCATAGGGTCTTGAGGCTAGTTTAAATATTTGAGTTCACCATGTAAATCTTAGAAGAAATGAGTTGTTAGTGCTCAAGCTTGAATCTCATGTGAACTTTGGTTAAATTGGGTTGAATGATGCTCATATACATTGCATATACACTTGGCAAATTAGACCCAATCACATTGTTGAATGGCATCCTAATGATATATGAAATTTGGTTCAATGATGCTATCTTATTGCACAAATTGGATAGCCATATGATCTTGATGTTATGTTGTGGTTGATTGAGTTTTCCAAGTGTTTTCATCCTCCTTGTTAATGATTTCATGTATGTACTTCATGCATTCATTACTTGGGATCATTGGGCATATTTTCTTACATGTTTACTAATATTTTTATTTTTTCTATAGTTTTTCTGCAGGTTTAGGTCGACCTAAAGGACAGTTTAGGTCGACCTAAAATTACTGTAGCTAGCGGTCGACCGCCAGAAAGTTTAGGTCGATCGAAATTTCTAGAAATGGAAGTTTTCACCTCTGCAGAATTTAGGTCGACCGCCCACCCCGTGTAAGTCGACCGCCGACGGCGAAAAGTCAAAAACGTGGTTCCGAAATCCATCCAAACCAAGTCAACTTGTGCCTACCTCTTTCTCCTTTGCCCTTGGGTTGATGGGAGACCTATTAGGGGTACTTTTGGAGGTTTCTAGAAGGGCTATACTAGTCTTTTGGTACTTCCTATTAGTATGCATATGAGAGCTACGAATTTCACAAGTCTTAACCCTAATGTGTTCATGTTTTCTTCTTGCAGGTGAAGAAAGAGGAGAAAGGAAGGAAAAGCTCAAGCCATGGTGATTTGATCAACATCAAGGAAGATTTGGAGATCGTGTATGAAGAGAAAGTGAAGCGGATTGAAAAGAGGAACACGTTGATGTTCAAATCGTCGGCATCCGGCATACCTCCGAATTGAGCATCAAGGAACATCATCGTTCGGCCATTGGAGATCGAAGGGGGAACAACATCCACACCATATTCCTATCTATTTGTGATTGTTCTCTTGGTTTTCATTTGTGTCTAAGCTTGTCTTGAGTATGTGTTTTTCATTTCCTCAACTCATAGAGATATTCGTGTGTGTGTGACCGTCTGCATATGGTCGTGTGATCTCGGTGCTGCGGGTGTTGCAGCATGTGTTTGTGTGTGTCTTTTGTTGCATTTGTTGCGGCAAGTCTGTGTGCATCGTGATCCGGTGTCGGATCGTATTGGAGACTCTGTCTCCGTGTTTGTATGTGTGTTGGGGCGCGTCCCCGTGTGTGTGTGCAGGCGTATTCCTGTGTGTGTGTGTGTGTGTGTGTGTGTGTGTGTGTGTGTGTGTGTGTGTGTGTGTGTGTGTGCGTGTGTGTGGGAGCGTTGCTCCGTGTTAGGGATTCATCCCCGTGTGTGTGTTGGAGCCTTGCTCCGTGTTGGGAAGTCTTCCCCGTGCTGGTTTATCCAGCGAGTGGATCCTTACCGTTTTGGTAAGGGGTGGACATAGGGAGCCCGTCGTGGTCCCAAACCACCTTAAAAACCCTTGTGTCTTGTGGTTTGCATTGTGTAATTGTGTGTTCATTGCTTACTCCATTCAGTCAATCGTGTGAGTCGGGAGAGATTGAGTGAACTTAGCATACACTATTTAGGTTAATTCCTTTAATCTTGTCAAAATTATTAATTCCGCTTAGATAGTTTTTAAATTGCCTTTTTTAGTGGGGGACAATTCAACCCCCCCTTCTTGTCCGCTCGCCTACCCGGGACCAACAATTGGTATCAGAGCACGGCTCTAATTTCTTGGGTCTAACGACTTTTAGAGTGATCTCTCGATGAGTTTCATCGAGCATCATGTCTTATGCTTGTATGTCTTCCCTTCCTCCATACTTTGATGGTCACAACTATATTTCTTGGAAAAACAAAATGTCCTTCTATCTTGGTATGAAAGAGTGTGAAATCTGGGAAGTTATATGTAATGGTCTACATAAACTTCCGTCAAATGAAAGAGAATGGAGTGCAAAGCATGAAAAGAAAAATGAAATCAATCTTCGAGCCTTAAATTTTATAAGGAATTGTATAAAGTCTAATGTTCTTTCCCAAATCTCCTCTTGCAGGTCAGCCAGAGATCTATGGGATAAACTGGCTATATTTGAAGGAAACCCAGAAGATTCCCAAGTGGGTACATGCTTGATGGCTAATGGTGAGAAAAGCTCGAGTCAGGTAAATTCTGATTCTGAAGAACCCTGAATTGAAGAATGGCAATTAGCATGTGCCGATTTGCATGACAGATGCAAAAAATATAAATCTAAAATCAAGAGATTGAAAAAGAGAAATGATGAGAATGGGCATGCTAATTCCTCCTGTGAGAATTACAAAACCTTGGAGTCAAAAATTGAACATCTGTAAGAACAAAATAAATCTCTTGAATCAAGAGTTGAAATATTTTCAGAAGAGATTTCATGTTTGAATGAAGATGTTGAAATGGCTAGAAAACATAACACATCTTTTCAAATTGAAAATGAGTGTGATGAGCTGCGTGAGCAAAATAAATTCCTCATGTCTAAAAGCTCCATGCTTGAGAAAAATAAAGAATATCTTAAGAACAAGCTAGCTTCTTTGTCTGATGATGATAAAATGCTTGAAAAGCTACTTGATTCTGAAATTGATAGCAAGAGCATCATAGATAAAAATGAAGATCTTAAAAAGAAAAATTGTGTCATGTTAATTCAGAACTCCTTGCTTGAGGGAAGATTGAGATGCTTTGATAAACTTGAAATAGAAAATTTCTTGTTGAAATCTGAAAATGAACAATTGCTTGTTAAGATTTCAAAGTTTTTTAAAACTGAGAAAGTTCTTGAAAACTTAACAGAAAGACTCAATGCCATGAATGATGAAAACAATGAAATCTTGAAAGAGAATGAAAACTTGGAATCTGTGAATTACTTGCTTAGTGAGAAAATCCTTGCATGTGAAAAAGTGACAAATGATTTGAAAAGTGGCTTGTCTAGATTTGTCAAAGGGAAGGAGAACTTAGACAAAATACTAGGTATCAAGGTGAATTTTTAAAAAGAGAGTCTTGGACACACCCCGATCAATAAAAAATCTTTTGAACACAAAATGACAACCTCTTTTGTTTATGCATCCGACATTCCTAGCACCTCAAAAGCTGCTCCTCCCATTTTTCAAAAGAAAACTTCTAAAAATAGTTTTGAGAAAAAGAAAAATCTCCACAAAAAACTCACCATGCAAAAAGGGTTTCAAAAAATTCAGAATGGGCAAAAAATGAACTTGAATGTTCAATACTTTTACTGTGGCATGCATGGCCATGAAATGAATGATTGTGTTGTCATGAAAATGAAAGATAAAAAAGCATGCAAAGATAACTCTGCCTTCAAAACAAAGAGAAATGTTTCTTGCTTCTATTGTCATAAACTAGGCCATATGATGGATAATTACTTTGTGAAGCAAAATGATGATTTTCAAGTTATGAATGTTAAGCGTGATTTTCAAAGAAAATTTAAAAATGAACATGTCTTTCATGCTCAAAGGTTTACATCCAATAAGAGAAACTTGTTCACAAAAAATCATGAAAACGATGGTAACTCATTCCGAAGACCCATATCAGCTTGTTGCTTTCATTGTGGGAAATACGGTCATATTATGAAAGAATGTTGGTTCTTAAAAACACAAAGTTTCCATACTTCTAGAATGAATGCTAGGTTTAATTTTGTTAAATCTAGATCCTTTGAAAATAGAAGATGGAATGCATTTGAAAATTCCTTTGCTCCTAAAAAGAAATCTTTTGGCAAAAATACTTCTCCTCAATGCCGTTATTGTGGAAACCATGGACATATTATTAAAGATTGTAGGATCATGAAGAATGATGACATGATGGCTATGAGAATGTCAAGGAGAGATTCTGGTAGGAATATTTCTAATCTCCAAGGACCCAAGTAGGCTTGGGTGCCAAAATCCAACGAATGAGTTGGTTGTGGTAAAGATGTGCCTTGAGGTAAATGAGAAATGAAAGGGGTTCAATAAAATGGAACAAGACACACTCAAATGGTAAAACCCCAACTTTGTTTCTTCTTTGTCAAATTGGCATTTCTGATGGTTTCCTTCGGCTACTTTGTTATGTATGAATTGCATCTCCTTACAAGTCACTCATGCTCTCATTAAATGAATATTTGGTATATCAAATGATGTTATGTGAAATGACAGATTAAGTCTGTCAGAAAGCTAACACCATGCGTGAGGTGATTCTCGGATCAAGTACTCCGCCTTGTACCAAAATTCAAAATGGATTGTTTTGGCCAATGAGGAATCATGTCTTTAGAAGAAAATCATTTTACCTTGAGATTCTGAAATATCATGTGCACTCGAATTGAATCCAAAATTCTTTCTTGATTCAGAAGGCAAAATTTTTGAAATGCAAATTGTTCATTTGATAGATTTTGTTTCTGAAAACATCATCTGTTACTCTTGTATTCTGCTATGATGAACATGTCTCATTGGTTGAATGAATTGAAAATTTTGAGGAATAAGCATGATGTCTTTGCCTATTGAATACTTATCTATCTTAAATGCATGAGCATCTGAACCTAATTGAGTTTCTGGTATATCAAATGGTGTGTAGTGGAAGGGTGGATTACGTTCACCTAGAAGCTCTCACTACGTGTGAGTTGGGTTTTCGGACCTTTACCTCCACCTCGTACCGGAACATTAAAAATCTATTTGGCATGTGGATGACTTTTTAAACTTGTGAAATTTTGTTGAAAATCTATTTTTAACAGGTTCTGAAAACAAATGGGATGCATTACTCATTTCCAATCTTTTATGCACCCTTGTTCTGAAAGGCCTAGTGCTGAAATGCTTGTTGTTCATCTTTCTAAACTGAATGTCCTCTTGTGGAATCTGAAAACAGTTCTGAAAATCAGTCTTCCCATCTTATTTTTGCATCTTGCATTCCTTTCTCATATAGGGATAAGTTGCATGCATTAGAATTCAATGCATTAGGTGCATTTAGACCATCAAAATAAAAAATTGAACTTGTAATTTGCATCCATGCTACATCTTGCATCTTGCATTACATTTTCATGTGTTTAAAAGCCTCATGCATTAGAAAATTCATAAAGTGCATTTAGACCATATATCATATTGCATATTTACATATCATTACACATTTGCACATCATATCTATTTGCATATCATATCTACATATCATTCACGTAGTGCATTTGCTTTCAACATTGGTATCATGTCTTAGGGACCAACAAGAATTGCAGTTTGCATTGCATATTGCATATACTCTCGTTATGTGCTTGCATGTTATTATATGCTAATCACCCCCTTCCTTGAAATTTCTAAGACCTCATATTTCTTGCTAAATAATGTTGCAAATTGAGTCATCACTAGAGTGTTACATGTTTTATACTCCGGGGGAGTAATCATATGATAAGTGCATCTATTTAGGGGAGCTGCACTGTTATGTGTTCATGAAATTTTCAGTAAACATGCTGAATCAAATTCGCACACTCCATGCACCAAATGTGAAAATGAGTGTTAGAAATAAGGATGTAGGAATTTCCTTTCAACACTCTAGAAATATTAAACTTGCTGATGAATGTCAAAGAGACAGTTGAGGAAAAAGTTACCTGCCTATTTTTGTAGAAAGAATATGAAAAGAATGGCAGAGCAATGCATAGTTTCAATGAGTAAATTAGGCACATGTCACCTGAGACGTGATGTGGTTCACTTCAGAAAGGTGTTGTACTAGTATCTCTGCTCAAAATGAGGTGAAATTGTTCAGTATTCTGAGTAACCGGGGATTCTGGCATGAGCTCCATGTGTCTCCTCGCGTAAAAAGGAATCATTCGAACCTGATCACTCTTGAAAAATTCCGTCTATCATGTGATATTGGTTGAGTTAAAAAATTGGTGAAAACTTATTGTGGCAGAGCGTAGCCTCCAATACGATGTTCTCTTAATGAAATGCAGTTTGTATAATCTATCATTGTGTTGATCTGAAAATCTGAATATCTATATGACTACAGTCTATTTTCATGTTGTTCACCTACACATATGGAAATTTTATTTAATATGTATTCAAAAAATTGATTGACTATATTGACTACTGCATAACTCCTCTGTGTGATTGCACAATTCCCTAGGTGATACACATAAGCATCCTAGTTATTTTGACTCTCATGCACTTTTCTTATACCCATTCTCCTCTTAAATAAGTAAGGGGGAGCTGTATTGTATGTATATACGTATATATATCTGCTTGGTTGCATAGTGCATTATACATCTCATCATTTGTATGTATTTAGCCTCATGCATTCCTAAAGAAAATAAAAAAATTCATGAAAATCATGAAAATTAAAACTTTGTGACCCTCACATAGAAATAATCAACATGATTTTTGAATTCAACATTTGACCTAGTTGGTTTTAATTGCATTGCATGCTTACATTGAGTTTCATATGCTTGCATTCATAGTGTCATCATATGATTGCATTGAGTTTTTATGTATTTCCAAAAAATATAAAAATCAGAAAATTTGAAAATCAAAGAAAATCATTTTATATGCCATCTTGCTGTTGTTGTGCTCTTGCATCTTGTGAATATCTACAATGGGTTCTCGACCTTGAATGCTATCATGCTGAATGCTTCATGTTGCATAAATTTTCAACCAATGGTTCATCTCTTTGAGGCCACCCATTTCCAATAATTGGTATCATGTCACATAACCCCCTATCTTTGCATCAATTGGTCTTCGCATTGGTATCATCTCTTCCAGCCTAACATGTTCATATCATGTCAAATAACCCCAAGTCTTTTTGTAGATGACAAAAAGGGGGAGAGAAATATTGTGTGCTCAATGGTTGGTTGTGTGCTCAATGCATGTCGGTTGTGTGCTCAAGGGGGAGAAGAATGTTGGTTGAGAATGTTGTTGTGTACTCTCGCACATATTATTTTGTCATCATCAAAAAGGGGGAGATTGTTGCAGGAGATTATTGCATCTCCTACTGTTTGATTTTAATGATAACAAAACAACTGTGCTTTGTTTGGTGTTTGATTTTAATGATAACAAAACGATTGTGCTTGTGCGTGGTTCATTGAGCAACATGTTTATGTCGTTGACAGAGCAATATATTTATGTCGTTGATTGATGAATTGAAAGATGGCTTTTGATGAGATGAAAGAACGACTTCAAGGTTCACTCTTGAAAGTCATATGAATCTTTGGTGTTTAAGGAACTAATGCCATATTTATCTTGGCTTGTAGGAACAAGTCCATGGCTCATGTTGGGAACTCAAATGAGTGCATCAATGAAGTTCTTCTTCCAAAAAGGGAGTTACCTTTCTCATTGCATTGCATTGACTCTTACTATATTTTATACACTCCACATGCCTCTTGTATACGCTCATATTTGCCTAAAAAGCATGGCTTAACAAAGTGTTTCTTATTTGAGAAAGATTGGGCTCCTATGTGCTTAAAGTTGTTACATGGAATAAAGTTTCAATAGCTTTTTATGTACGGTTTTGAATGCACTCCATGCATATTCTTCATAGGGTCTTGAGGCTAGTTTAAATGTTTGAGTTCATCATGTAAATCTTAGAAGAAATGAGTTGTTAGTGCTCAAGCTTGAATCTCATGTGAACTTTAGTTAAATTGGGTTGAATGATGCTCATATACATTGCATATACACTTGGCAAATTAGACTCAATCACATTGTTGAATGGCATCCTAATGATATATGAAATTTGGTTCAATGATGTTATCTTATTGCATAAATTAGATAGCCATATGATCTTGATGTTATGTTGTGGTTGATTAAGTTTTTCAAGTGTTTTCATCCTCCTTGTTAATGATTTCATGTATGTACTTCATGCATTCATCACTTGGGATCATTGGACATGTTTTCTTACATGTTTACTAATATTTTTATTTTTTCTATATTTTTTCTGCAAGTTTAGTGTTGGATACGGACTGAATAGATCTAGAGGGGGGGGTGAATAGATCTTTCCCCCTTTTTGATAATTTACTGACTATCGACCAGATGAGCTACTGGTAATTAATGAATCATAGAACTAATGCGGATAGTAAAGATGCAAGCATACGTATAGGAAATCAAACACACCCAAGCACACCACAAGAGAGGATTTTTAAGGTGGTTCAGTCTCTTCCTGAGACTTACATCCACCCCTTGCTTAACTCAAGCAAGGCTTCACTATGAGAATCTCTGATCTCAATCAAAACACAGCTGACACACAGCTTGTACCTGCTGACACACAGCTTGACTCTGCTGCCACACAGCTTGACTCTGCTGCCTCACAGCTTGACAATAATTGTAATCAGAAATGAAAAGATGATAAGAACAGGTGATGAAAGACAGGACTGAATATTGGCGTGTGTAGAAGAATAGGTGTTCAGCCTGGGACTTGATCACGCTTATGAAGAAGCCTAGACTCCCTGTTGATCTTCCAGTCAGTTGCCTTCGATTGTTCTGCTGCTGGAGATCGCACAGTCTTGAGCTAAGTCTTCCTTCTGCAGCAACGAGATTGCCTTTAACCTTTCTGCAGATTTTTGATTGGTGGAGAGCTCCTTTTTCCTCTTCTGTGTATATCTTCCTTGGCTTCTATTTCGTGCTCTCTCACTGCTTGCTTGTTCGTGATTTGTTGCCTTATATACAGCTCTTTTTATTTTCAAGAATAAAGTTCTTCCCGCTCAATTTTCAGATCGAGCGCCAATCTGCTAGAAAACAGGGATCGGTTTAAATCCAATCGTTAGAACGAGTTTGACCACTTCTAAGCAAGATTGTTTCCTTGATTCCCGTGCGGAATCTTATCTCCTGAGCAGCCCAACAACCTGCAACAACCATCTGCAGGTTTTAAGGAACCAAAACAGAATTCGGTTAGAGTTCGGTTTTGGACGATATATAAACCCGTGGTCGACCATGACCCTGTCTCTGGTCGACAATGGGCAGTCCCCAGACGGCCGGTTCTTCTGGCTGAAACTCACGTCGCCCGTTGGTCGACCACAGCCTGGTCGCTGGTCGACAGGGGGCAGTTTCCAGATGGCCAGCAGTTCTGTCTGTTGTTTCTGTCTTTTCTGTGGTCGACCAGAGATGGGGCTTTGGTCGACAGCCAAGGTGCTTCCAGAAGACAGATGATCTGATGCTTTTCTGGTTGAGTTCGTTGGTCGACCATAACCACTTCCCTGGTCGACAAGCGGCCTTTGACACTTCTTCTGATTTGTTGATTCCACTTGGATTTCAGTGGACCTGAAATTACTTAACTTATCAGAGGTAAATTGAACTATCAGATTTATATTGAGTTGATCAGAAACATTGTTTGTCATCATCAAATAGTCATGAGTCCAATACTTTGAAGGAACAATCAAACCACTTGTATTTGTTATGAAACAAGATAGAACTTGATTAATCAAACATATCCTATTGTCATCATCAAAACCAAGGGATGCACAACATTCTCCCCCTTTTTGATGATGACAACCATGAGTCATTGTGACAAACAACAGATTATAAAATTCATTTGATATTGCATGCAAGGCTATCATAGCACAGATTTCATTCAGACAATTCGTTTGATGTGTCTTTCAAAAACAATAGCACTAATGAGTGACTCAAAAAGGATAAAGACACTAAGGACACGTAGACAAAGTAAACTTGACATCTAGACACACATCTAGACACACAACAACTAGACACACAATGACACATAAAGTCCTATCTCCCCCTTTGTCAACAGCAAAAAGAAGATCATAAAAAAAACTAGGATAGTGAACCATCACGATGCAGAAAACGAGCGGTCAGGATTTAATCAGCATAACTCAAATTTTTGGAAGATATTAAAGTGTACTCCCTTTCTTTAATAGAACACTTATGGAACCTTTCCACCCTTATGCAAAGACCACCTTGTGACCAAATAGAGTGGGTATTGTAGTTCAATGAATTTGAAAGTATTACACCAATAAATTGACTCCCCATATCCAATTTCTTTCACATGGCTCCTTGAACTTATAATATATTTCAAGAGATAATTGGACTAACTATGCTAGCTGAACAGTGTTTTTAAACTTGTATTTGCATGCTATGCTTTAGGTCAACCATTTTCTCTGCCTTTGTGATGCTTTAAATTTTTCTTTTTGAATCATTTGAGAGCTGTGGTTAGGTTGATCACATGCTTTTCTACACGAGGAGACACGCTTTGTACACGCCAGAAACCCCGGCTACTTAGCATGCCTAACCATTCCACAAATGACTGGGACACACCTTTTATCCGTGAGGATATACGTTTATCAGACGCCAATATCCCCAGTTACTCAGTATGCCCAATCAATATCAGCAGAGTTAGATTGGATCTTCATGACACACTGGTCTCCCATCTATTTTTCAGCTAATTTTTTGCTTTGAGATGAAGAACAGTAGTTTCTCAGACCTCAATCCATTGCTCTACCATGAAGGCAGAATTATGGCGTATTCCATGTACATACATGTTAAATTTAAGTTTATTTTCACTGTCCAACACAGACACAGATAGAGAAATAGTCTCATTACTAAAAGCATAAGTTCTCAATAGTCTTGAGTCAGAGTCATAGTTATGGTTTGAATTTATTGCAGTAGTACAGGTCAAATTCTCATTACTACACTTAACCTTTACTCTCATTGATGACTTTGGTGATTTTCTTGTAAGATATGGTTAGGTTGTTCAATGATTTATTAAGGAATGAGTTTACACTTTTTACTCCCCCTCAATTTGTGAGTCCTTGCTGAAGATAGAAAACAATAAGTTGACCACAAAGAGATATTGAGACACAAGGAATGGGAAGTGAATGAGGATGAGTGAGTAAAGCAAAACTGAGCTCAGAGTCCAAAAAGTTCAGAAGATTTCCCACCAAAGCCAGCAGCCTGACTAGATCTAATTTCCCTTTTTCAGGTCCTTTGTCGACCATGGAGTGGCCTGTGGTCGACCTCTGTGTTGTCACAGAACCTGCCTGTTGAGAAGACTGCGTTCTGACAAACTGTTGTCGACCATTGGATCGCCTGTGGTCGACAGCTGCGAATTCCCAGAGCTAACTATTTCCTGTCCTGATGCCTTGGTCGACCAGCGCCTTGTCTGTGGTTGACCATGGGAAGTAATCCGTAGATAAACCAGAGTTCCTCAGAGCTTGTTGAAATAGCACCCGACACTATAACCTCCAATTTCAGGACTTATCTAGTACTTAAGACCTAGTTGACACAACGAAGAACAGAAGAGACAAAGACTGTACAGTGAACCCAAGAATATTATTATTTCAAGAATTTTCAGAGGAAATTCTACAAATTCCTAACTCCCTTCTTAGAGTTGAAAATCTGTCATTGTTAAGAGGTTTTGTGAAAATGTCTGCCAGTTGTTTTTCAGTTTCTACAAAATGAAGCATGAAATTTCCTTTGGAGACCTCATCTCTTAGAAAGTGATGACGGATCTCAATGTGTTTTGTCCTAGAGTGTTGAATGGGGTTTTTAGACAAATTAATAGCACTAGTGTTGTCACAGAAAATAGGTGCACATCCAAGATCTACATTGTAGTCTTGAAGTTGATGTTTTATCCACAAAACCTGTGTACCACAGCTCCCTACTGCGACATACTCAGCCTCAGCAGTGGAGAGTGCCACAGAATGCTGTTTTTTAGAAGCCCATGATATTAAACATCCACCTAATATTTGACAATAACCACTAGTACTCTTCCTATCAATTTTGCAACCAGCATAATCAGCATCTGAATATGAAATCAAGTCTAGTTTGCAGTAAGTAGGATACCATAAACCCAATTCTTGGGTACCGGCAAGGTAACGAAAGATACGCTTGACAGCCCCTAAATGTGAATCTCTAGGGCTAGATTGATATCTAGCACACATGCATACACTGAACTGAATGTCTGGCCTAGAGGCAGTTAAATATAGTAGGGATCCGATCATACCTCTGTATTTCTTGGCATCTACCATGTTACCTTTTACATCAGCCTCCAATGTTGCATTTGTCCCCATGGGTGACTCTATTGGTTTGCAGCTCTCCATGCCAAACTTTTTCAGCATCTCCTTTATGTACTTGGATTGATTTACGAAGTAGCCTTCTCTACATTGTAGAATCTGCAATCCAAGAAAGAACTGTAAATCACCCATTAAACTCATTTCAAACTCATTGGTCATTAGATTTGCAAATTCAGTACATAATGAAGCTTCAGTGGATCCAAACACAATATCATCCACATAGATTTGCACAATTAGTATATTCTTACCTTGGGTCTTGGAGAATAATGTTTGATCAATTTTACCTCTTGTGTAGCCCTTTTTGGTGAGGAATGAACTCAGTCTGTCGTACCATGCCCTAGGAGCCTGCTTTAAACCATACAAAGCCTTATGCAGTTTAAAGACATGATTAGGAAGATCATCATTTTCAAAACCAGGGGGTTGTTCCACAAAGACTTCTTCCTTTATAATGCCATTTAGAAAGGCACTTTTTACATCCATTTGCTGCAATTTAATTCCATGGGACGCCGCAAATGCTAACAATATTCTAATGGCTTCTAACCTTGCAACTGGAGCATATGATTCTTCAAAATCAACTCCAAATTCTTGGTTATACCCCTTAGCCACCAACCGAGCCTTGTTCCTCATAACAACTCCTTCTTCATTAAGCTTATTTTTATAAACCCATTTGGTTCCAATAACAGGATGAGATGAAGGTCTGGGAACAAGTTTCCAAACCTGATTTCTTTCAAATTGATTTAATTCTTCATGCATGGCATTTATCCAAGATTCATCTCTTAAAGCTTCCTCTACATTTTTAGGCTCAACTTGAGATACAAGGGCTAGCTGATCTAATTCATCAACTGTTTTAAGCTGAGATCTAGTTTTCCTCGGTTCATTAATTCCTCCAATGATGTTATCTAGAGGATGATCTCTGAGAAATCTCAGATTTTCAGAATTGTTACCTGGGATGATCTCTCCTTCGGGTTGATCATTGGAATCACCTTGCTTTGGTTCTGCTTCAGTCTCCATTGGTTCCTCTTTGCCTTCCAGAAATTCCCCATCTTCATCTTTGCCTACCTGTCCAGTTTTGTCAAAGTCATTATTTTCATCAAATGTGATATGTGGGGATTCTTCAACTAGCTGATCTTTGGTGTTGTAGACTCTATAGGCTCTTGATCGGTCAGAGTATCCCAAGAAGATTCCTGGGTCACTCTTTGGTTCAAATTTGTCCAATGATCTCTTGTCATTGTTATGAATAAAACACCTTACACCGAAGATCCTAAAATGAGCTAGAGATGGCTTCTTACCTTTGAACACCTCATATGGAGTTTTCGCACTAGATGGTCTTACCATTGCCCTGTTTACAATATAACATGCTGTATTGACCGCCTCAGCCCAAAATCTTCTTGGAAGATTGGCTTCAACTAACAAGGTTCTGGCCATTTCAACAAGTGTGCGATTCCTTCTTTCCACCACTCCATTTTGCTCTGGCGTCCTTGGTGAGGAGAACCTGTGATTTATTCCTTTGTTCCTGCAGAATTCATCAAACTCTGAATTTTCAAATTCTCCCCCATGATCAGATATTATTGAACACACTTTGGACTTACCATCCTGCTTCATTCTTCTGTAAAAATCCTGAAATTCATGAAAGGCATCGTTTTTATGTGATAAAAACATTACCCATGTGAATCTAGAGAAATCATCAACTAGTACATAACCGTACCTCTTACCACTAAGACTAGCAGTTCTTGTTGGGCCAAAAAGGTCCATGTGCACAAGTTCTAGTGGTCTAGAAGATTGACTTTCAGTTCTACCTTTGAATGATTTTCTTGTTTGCTTACCTTGGGTACATGATTCACATACTTTGACATTTTGAGCAAACGAAATTTCAGGTAAACCAGAAACCATTTTATTCTTAACCAATTTGTGCAGCACCCTGTAGCTAACATGCCCTAGCCTTCGGTGCCACAACCAAGTCAGGTCCTCCTTCTTGGCGGTGAGGCACAAGTTGGAGTGGGCTGGATCATCCAAGTCTATCATGTAGACATTATTTACTCTCTTGCCCATAAACTTAACTTTAGCCGAATTTGGTTCAAGAATTTTACAGATCTTAGAATCAAAGACTACTTGATGGCCTTTGTCGCATAGCTGACTGATGCTTAGAAGATTATATTCCAGGCCATCCACTAGCAGTACATCTTCAATGCAATTTGTAGATGTCTTACCTACCTTACCTTTCCCAATGATCTTGCCTTTGTTATTTCCTCCAAATGTCACATGTCCTCCATCTTTTGAGTTTAGCTCGGAGAATTTTGCCTTATCCCCTGTCATATGTCTTGAGCAGCCACTATCTAAGTACCACTTGTTGTGTATAGCTGCCAGACACACCTGCATCACAAGTTACACAGAAACTTTTGGACCCCAATGGTACCCGGGTCCAAGATAGCTTGTGAAATTATGAAATTGCTGCAGTAATCCTTTGGGAACCCAGATTCTGTTAGAGCAGTGTAAATTTTTATTTCTGAACTTGTTCAGATTGGGTTGCTTTTGTTCTAAAGCTTCTTTAATCTGAGTCCACCTTTGTGTATTCAAGTTTTCATTTTGTTTTACCCGAAAAAACCTGTGATTTCTGTTTGCTTGTCTGGCCATGGTCGACTTTTGGTATGTCTGTGGTCGACCATCGCGTCTCCAGAACTCAGCGTCTGTTCTGGCAGCACCTCTGGTCGACATCTGGTGTACCTGTGGTCGACCACTGCTTCTCCAGTAACCAGCGCCTGTTCTGGCAGATCCTCTGGTCGACAGATGAAGGGTCTGTTGTCGACCAGCCTGTCTCCAGACATCTTGTTTTCCAGATTTATGTCTTTTAACTTGGTTTAGTCCTTGGTTTGTTTGGTGATTTCTGTGAATTTGGGTTTCTTGTTTATTATTTTGAATCTTATATTGATTGACTGTTTTCTCTTTAAAATTTCTCTCTTCCTTGGTGACATTGTTCCTTTTGGAGGAGCATTCAGCTACATCCTCTTGTTTATCTTGGTATAGATTAATCAGGGGCCTTTTTCCTTTTGAGTCAGCAATCCCAGTTACGGTTTTTATTTGGAATTCCTTTTTAGCCGTAGGATTGTATCCTAACCCTTCTTTTTGAAAGTTTACTTTTATTCCCAAGACAGCATTTAAGTTTTCTTGACCTTGAGTCATTTTTTCCAAGGTCTCCTGTTTGTTTTTCAGGTCACTCTTAATTCTTTCTATTTCTCTTAGGAGTTGGTTGTTTTCTTCCTTGAGTGAATTGTTTCTTTCTTGACTTAACTTAGTTTCCTGTTCATATTCTTGAGTCTTTAGTTTTAACTCATCAATGTCGTTTTTTAGCATTTCATTCTCTTCGGACATTCTCTTGTGGTTTTCTTCATCTAAGTCCATTTGATTCAGTTTGTTTTTCAGTGACTTGATTTCCATTTCTAGTTCAGTTTTGTTATCCATTGAATTGCTGTCTTTATTCAGTTGACTGATCTTCTTCTTCAAATGTTTATTTTCCTTTCTTATTCTTTCATAAGTATCAAGCAATTCTGAATATACTGCTTCCCAATCCGAACTAGAGAAGTCTTGAAATGGGGAACTTACCTCAAGATCACTGTTGTCTCCCTTGGCCATCAGACAGAGCTTTCCTTCTTCTTCCTCGGAAGTTGTTTCCTCTTCACTGCTCTCTTCCTCCTCACTCCAAGTGCTAATCATCGCCTTGGGTTTCTTGCCTTTCCACTTGAAGCTTGATTTCTTAGGAGCTTCTGGACATTCAGCCTTCATATGTCCAGGCTGCCTGCAATTGTAGCAAATGAGTTTGTTAGAAGGAGCCTTATGTTTATCAGATTTAAACTGGGATGACTTCCTTACCATGCCCTTTGGATTTCTGAATCCTTTACCTTCCTTCCGCAGGAATTTTTTAAATTTTCTTGTAAGCATGGCTAGCTCACCAGATTCTTCACCTGAGCTAGATGAGTCATCATTGTCAGACACCTCAGAGGTGCTTGTCTTAGTCTTTAGGGCAAGTTGCTTCTTTTTCTTGCCCTCATCTTCCTTTCTCTTCAGATTGACCTCATAGGCCATCAGGGATCCTACTAACTCATCCACTGTCATTGTTGTGAGATCCTTTGAGTCCTCAATGACTGTGGCCTTGGTATGCCACATCGATGTGAGAGACCTTAAAATCTTCCTCACTAATTCCTGCTCTTTGTATGTCTTCCCTAAGCTCTTCAAGCCATTAGTCAGTTGTACTAATCTGGCATACATCTCAGAAATACTTTCATCATTTTTCATCCTAAACATTTCATATTCTGAGACTAGCATATTTGCTTTTGTCTCTCTTACCTCGGAAGTACCTTCGTAGATTACCTTTAGACGATCCCACATTTCTTTGGCTGTTGCGCATTGGGAAACTCTTGAGAATTCTGTGGGGTGTAGTGAGCACTGCATCACGTTCATGGCTCCCCAGTTGACAGTTGATTTCCTGACCTGTTCTCTGGTCCAGGTTTCTTCATCTTCCGGTAGCTCAAAAGGTCCATGGCTCACTACCCTCCACATCTCGTGGTCTTGCGCACGTAAGAACACCTGCATACGATTTTTCCAATAAGAATAATCAGTTCCATCAAAATATGGAGGTCTAGTTACAGAGTGCCCCTCAGCTATGAGGCTTTTAGAATTCAGTCCGCCCGGTCTCTCCTGGTTGTTAGACCACATATCTGGAGAACCTGCTCTGATACCACGTGTTGGATACGGACTGAATAGATCTAGAGGGGGGGGTGAATAGATCTTTCCCCCTTTTTGATAATTTACTGACTATCGACCAGATGAGCTACTGGTAATTAATGAATCATAGAACTAATGCGGATAGTAAAGATGCAAGCATACGTATAGGAAATCAAACACACCCAAGCACACCACAAGAGAGGATTTTTAAGTTGGTTCAGTCTCTTCCTGAGACTTACATCCACCCCTTGCTTAACTCAAGCAAGGCTTCACTATGAGAATCTCTGATCTCAATCAAAACACAGCTGACACACAGCTTGTACCTGCTGACACACAGCTTGACTCTGCTGCCACACAGCTTGACTCTGCTGCCTCACAGCTTGACAATAATTGTAATCAGAAATGAAAAGATGATAAGAACAGGTGATGAAAGACAGGACTGAATATTGGCGTGTGTAGAAGAATAGGTGTTCAGCCTGGGACTTGATCACGCTTATGAAGAAGCCTAGACTCCCTGTTGATCTTCCAGTCAGTTGCCTTCGATTGTTCTGCTGCTGGAGATCGCACAGTCTTGAGCTAAGTCTTCCTTCTGCAGCAACGAGATTGCCTTTAACCTTTCTGCAGATTTTTGATTGGTGGAGAGCTCCTTTTTCCTCTTCTGTGTATATCTTCCTTGGCTTCTATTTCGTGCTCTCTCACTGCTTGCTTGTTCGTGATTTGTTGCCTTATATACAGCTCTTTTTATTTTCAAGAATAAAGTTCTTCCCGCTCAATTTTCAGATCGAGCGCCAATCTGCTAGAAAACAGGGATCGGTTTAAATCCAATCGTTAGAACGAGTTTGACCACTTCTAAGCAAGATTGTTTCCTTGATTCCCGTGCGGAATCTTATCTCCTGAGCAGCCCAACAACCTGCAACAACCATCTGTAGGTTTTAAGGAACCAAAACAGAATTCGGTTAGAGTTCGGTTTTGGACGATATATAAACCCGTGGTCGACCATGACCCTGTCTCTGGTCGACAATGGGCAGTCCCCAGACGGCCGGTTCTTCTGGCTGAAACTCACGTCGCCCGTTGGTCGACCACAGCCTGGTCGCTGGTCGACAGGGGGCAGTTTCCAGATGGCCAGCAGTTCTGTCTGTTGTTTCTGTCTTTTCTGTGGTCGACCAGAGATGGGGCTTTGGTCGACAGCCAAGGTGCTTCCAGAAGACAGATGATCTGATGCTTTTCTGGTTGAGTTCGTTGGTCGACCATAACCACTTCCCTGGTCGACAAGCGGCCTTTAACACTTCTTCTGATTTGTTGATTCCACTTGGATTTCAGTGGACCTGAAATTACTTAACTTATCAGAGGTAAATTGAACTATCAGATTTATATTGAGTTGATCAGAAACATTGTTTGTCATCATCAAATAGTCATGAGTCCAATACTTTGAAGGAACAATCAAACCACTTGTATTTGTTATGAAACAAGATAGAACTTGATTAATCAAACATATCCTATTGTCATCATCAAAACCAAGGGATGCACAACATTTAGGTCGACCTAAAGGACAGTTTAGGTTGACCGAAATTTCTGTAGCTAGAGGTCGACCGCCAGAAAGTTTAGGTTGACCGAAATTTCTAGAAATGAGAGTTTTCATCTCTGCAGAATTTAGGTCGACCGCCCACCCCGTGTAGGTCGACCGCCAACGGTAAAAAGTCAAAAACGTGGTTCCGAAATCTATCCAAACCAAGTCAACTTGTGCCTAACTCTTTCTCCTTTGCCATTGGGTTGATGGGAGACCTATTGGGGGTCCTTTTAGAGGTTTCTCGAAGGGCTATACTAGTCTTTTGGTGCTTCCTATTAGTATGCATATGAGAGCTACGAATTTCACAAGTCTTAACCCTAATGTGTTCATGTTTTCTTCTTGCAGGTGAAGAAAGAGGAGAAAGGAAGGAAAAGCTCAAGCCATGGTGATTTGATCAACATCAAGGAAGATTTGGAGATCGTGTATGAAGAGAAGGTGAAGCGGATTGAAAAGAGGAACACGTTGATGTTCAAATCGTCGGCATCCGGCATACCTCCGAATCGAGCATCAAGGAACATCATCGTTCGGCCATTGGAGATCGAAGGGGGAACAACATCCACACCCTTTTCCTATCTATTTGTGATTGTTCTCTTGGTTTTCATTTGTGTCTAAGCTTGTCTTGAGTATGTGTTTTTCATTTCCTCAACTCATAGAGATATTCGTGTGTGTGTGACCGTCTGCGTATGGTCGTGTGATCTCGGTGATGTGGGTGTTGCGTGTGTGTGCAGGCGTATTCCTGTGTGTGTGTGTGTGTGTGTGTGTGTGTGTGTGTGTGTGTTGGAGCGTTGCTCCGTGTTGGGGATTCATCCCCATGTGTGTGTTGGAGCCTTGCTCCGTGTTGGGGAGTCTTCCCCGTGCTGATTTATCCAACGAGTGGATCCTTACCGTTTTGGTAAAGGGTGGACGTAGGGAGCCCGTCGTGGTCCCGAACCATTTTAAAAACCCTTGTGTCTTATGATTTGCATTGTGTGATTGTGTGTTCATTGCTTACTCCATTCAGTCAATCGTGTGAGTCGGGAGAGATTGAGTGAACTTAGCATACACTGTTTATGTTAATTCCTTCAATCTCGTCAAAATTGTTAATTCCGCTTAGATAGTTTTTAAATTATCTTTTTTAGTGGGGGACAATTCAACCCCCCCTTCTTGTCCGCTCGCCTACCCGGGACCAAAAATTGGTATCAGAGCACGGCTCTAATTTCTTGGGTCTAACGACTTTTAGAGTGATCTCTCGGCGAGTTTCATTGAGCATCATGTCTTATGCTTGTTTGTCTTCCCTTCCTCCATGCTTTGATGGTCACAACTATATTACTTGGAAAAACAAAATGTCTTTCTATCTTGGTATGAAAGAGTGTGAAATCTGGGAAGTTATATGTAATGGTCCACATAAACTTCCATCAAATGAAAGAGAATGGAGTGCAAAGCATGAAAAGAAAATGAAATCAATCTTCGAGCCTTGAATTTTATAAGGAATTATATAGAGTCTAATGTTCTTTCCCAAATCTCCTCTTGCAGGTCAGCCAGAGATCTATGGTATAAACTGGCTATATTTGAAGGAAACCCAGAAGATTCCCAAGTGGGTACTTGCTTAATGGCTAATGGTGAGGAAAGCTCGAGTCAGGTAAATTCTGATTCTGAAGAACCCTCAATTGAAGAATGGCAATTAGCATGTGCCGATTTGTATGACAGATGCAAAAAATATAAATCTGAAATCAAGATATTGAAAAATAGAAATGATGAGAATGGGCATGCTAATTCCTCCTGTGAGAATTACAAAACCTTGGAGTCAAAAATTGAACATCTGTAAGAACAAAATAAATCTCTTGAATCAAGAATTGAAATATTTTCAGAAGAGATTTCCTGTTTGAATGAAGATGTTGAAATGGCTAGAAAACATAACACATCTTTTCAAATTGAAAATGAGTGTGATGAGTTGCGTGAGTAAAATAAATTCCTCATGTATAAAAACTCCATGCTTGAGAAAAATGAAGAATATCTTAAGAACAAGCTAGCTTCTTTGTCTGATGATGATAAAATGCTTGAAAAGCTTCTTGATTCTGAAATTGATAGCAAGAGCATCATGGATGAAAATGAAGATCTTAAAAAAAAAAATGGTGCCATATTAATTCAGAACTCCTTGCTTGAGGGAAGATTGAGATGCTTTGATAAACTTGAAATAGAAAATTTCTTGTTGAAATCTGAAAATGAACAATTGCTTGTTAAGATTTCAAAGTTTGTTAAAACTGAGAAAGTTCTTGAAAACTTAACTGAAAAACTCCATGCCATGAATGATGAAAATAAGGAAATCTTGAAAGAGAATGAAAACTTAGAATCTGTGAATTATTTGCTTAGTGAGAAAATCCTTGCATGTGAAAAAGAGACAAATGATTTGAAAAATGACTTGTCTAGATTTGTCAAAGGGAAGGAGAACTTAGACAAAATGCTAGGTGTCAAGGTGAATTTTCAAAAAGAGGGTCTTGGATACACCCCGGTCAATAAAAAATCTTTTGAACATAAAATGACAACCTCTTTTGTTCATGCATCTGACATTCCTAGCACCTCCAAAGCTACTCCTCCCATTTTTCAAAAGAAAACTTCTGAAAATGGTTTTGAGAAAAAGAAAAATCTTCACACAAAAGTCACCATGCAAAAAGGGTTTCAAAAAATTCAAAATGGGCAAAAAATGAACTTGAATGTTGAATACTTTTACTGTGGCATGCATGGCCATGAAATGAATGATTGTGTTGTCATAAAAATGGATGATGAAAAAACATGCAAAGATAACTCTGCCTTCAAAATAAAGAGAAATGTTTCTTGCTTCTATTGTCATAAACTAGCCCATGTGATGGATAATTACTTTGTGAAGCAAAAGGATGATTTTCAAGCCACGAATGTTAAGTGTGATTTTCAAAGAAAATTTAGAAATGAACATGTCTTTCATGCTCAAAGGTTTACATCCAATAAAAGAAACTTGTTCACAAAAAATCATGCAAACGATGGTAACTCATTCCGAAGACCCACATCACCATGTTACTTTCATTGTGGGAATGATGGTCATGTTATGAAAGAATGTTGGTTCTTGAAAACACAAAGTTTCCATGCTTCTAGAATGAATGCTAAGTTTAATTTTGTTAAATCTAGATCCTTTGAAAATAGAAGATGGAATGCATTTGAAAATTCCTTTGCTCTTAAAAGGAAATCTTTTGGCAAAAATACTTCTCCTCAATGCCATTACTGCGGAAACCATTGACATATTATTGAAGATTGCAGGATCATGAAGAATAATGACATGATGGCTATGAGAATGTCAAGGAGAGATTCTGGTAGAAATGTTTCTAATCTCCAAGGGCCCAAGTAGGCTTGGGTGCCAAAATCCGACGAATGAGTCAGTTGTGGTAAAGGTGTGCCTTGAGGTAAATGCGAAATGAAAGGGGTTCAATAAAATGGAACAAAACACACTCAAATGGTAAAACCCCAACTTTGTTTCTTCTTTGTCAAATTGGCATTTCTGATAGTTTCCTTTGGCTACTTTGTTATGTATGAATTGCATCTCCTTACAAGCCACTCATGCTCTCATTAAATGAATATTTGGTATATCAAATGATGTTATGTGAAATGACAGATTAAGTCTGTCAGGAAGCTAACATCATACGTGAGGTGATTCTCGGATCAAGTAGTCCGCCTTGTACCAAAATTTAAAATGGATTGTTTTGGCCAATGAGAAATCATGTCTTTAAAAGAAAATCATTATGCCTTGAGATTCTGAAATATCATATGCACTCGAATTGAATCTGAAATTCTTTCTTGCTTCAGAAGGCAAAATTTTTGAAATGTAAATTGTTCATTTGACAGATTTTGTTTCTGAAAACATCATATGTTACTCTTGTATTCTGCTATGATGAACATGTCTCATTGGTTGAATGAATTGAAAATTTTGAAGAATAGGCATGATGTCTTTGCCTATTGAATACTTCTCTATCTGAAATGCATGAGCATCTGAACCTAATTGAGTTTCTGGTATATCAAATGGTGTGTAGTGGAAGGGTGGATTACGTTCACCTAGAAGCTCTCACTATGTGTGAGTTGGGTTTTCGGACCTTTACCTCCACCTCGTATCGGAACTTTAAAAATCTGTTTGGCATGTGGATGACTTTTTAGACTTATGAAATTTTGTTGAAAATCTATTTTTGAACAGGTTCTGAAAACAAATGGGATGCATTACTCATTTCCAATCTTTTATGCACCATTGTTCTGAAAGGCCTAGTGCAAAAATGCTTGTTGTTCATCTTTCTAAACTGAATGTCCTCTTGTGGAATCTGAAAACAGTTCTAAAAATTAGTCTTCCCATCTTATTTTTACATCTTGCATTCCTTTCTCATATAGGGATAGGTTGCATGCATTAGAATTCAATGCATTAGGTGTATTTAGACCATCAAAATGAAAAACTGAACTTGTAATTTGCATCCATGCTACATCTTGCATATTGCATTGCATTTTCATGTGTTTATAAGCTGCATGCATTAGAAAATTAATAAAGTGCATTTAGACCATATATCATATTGCATATTTACATATCATTGCACATTTGCACATCATATCTATTTGCATATCATATCTACATATCATTCACGTAGTGCATTTGCTTTCAACATTGGTATCATGTCTTCGGGACCAACAAGAATTGCAGTTTGCATTGCATATTGCATATACTCTCGTTATGTGCTTGCATGTTATTATATGCTAATCACCCCCTTCCTTGAAATTTCTAAGACCTCATATTTCTTGCTAAATAATGTTGCAAATTGAGTCATCACTAGAGTGCTACATGTTTTATACTCAGGGGGAGTAATCTTATGATAAGTGCATCTATTTAGGGGAGATGCACTGTTATGTGTTCATGAAATTTTTAGTAAACATGTTGAATCAAATTCGCATACTCCATGCACCAAATGTGAAAATGAGGGTTAGAAATAAGGATGTAGGAATTTCCGTTCAACACTCTAGAAATATTAAACTTGCTGCATGAATGTCAAAGAGACAGTTGAGGAAAAAGTTACCTGCCTATTTTTGTAGAAAGAATCTGAAAAGAATGGCAGAGCAATGCCTAATTTCACTGAGTAAATTGGGCACATGTCACCTGAGACGTGATGTGGTTCACTTCAGAAAGGTGTTGTACTAGTATCTCTGCTCAAAATGAGGTAAAATGGTTCAGTATTCTGAGTAACCGGGGATTCTGACATGAGCTCCATGTGTCTCCTCGCGTAAAAAGGAATCATTCGAACCTGATCACTCTTGAAAAATTTTGTCTATCATGTGATATTGGTTGAGTTGAAAAATTGGTGAAAACTTATTGTGGCAGAGCGTAGCCTCCAATACGATGTTCTCTTAATGAAATGCAGTTTGTATAATCTATCATTGTGTTGATATGAAAATCTGAATATCCATATGACTACAGTGTATTTTCATGTTGTTCACCTACACATATGGAAATTTGATTTAATATGTATTCAGAAAATTGATTGACAACATTGACTACTGCATAACTCCTCTGTGTGATTGCACAATCCCCTAGGTGATACACATAAGCATCCTAGTTATTTTGACTCTCATACACTTTTCTTATACCCATTCCCCTCTTAAATGAGTAAGGGGGAGCTGTATTGTATGTATATACGTATATATAACTACTTGGTTGCATAGTGCATTATACATCTCATCATTTGTATGCATTTAACCTCATGCATTCCTAAAGAAAATTTAAAAAAATCATGAAAATCATGAAAATTAAAACTTTGTGACCCTCACATAGAAATAATCAACATGATTTTGGAATTCAACATTTGGCCTAGTTGGTTTTTATTGCATTGCATGTTTGCATTGAGTTTCATATGCTTGCATTCATAGTGTCATCATATGCTCGCATTGAGTTTTTATGTATTTCCAGAAAATATAAAAATCAAAAAATTTGAAAATCAAAGAAAATCATTTTATATGCCATCTTGATGTTGTTGTGCTCTTACATATTGTGAATATCTACAATAGGTTCTCGACCTTGAATGCTATCATGCTGAATGCTTCATGTTACATAAATTTTCAACCAATGGTTCATCTCTTTGAGGCCACCCATTTCCAATAATTGGTATCATGTCACATAACCCCTTATCTTTGCATCAATTGGTCTTCGCATTGGTATCATCTCTTCCAGCCTAACATGTTCATATCATGTCAAATAACCCCATGTCTTTTTGTAGATGACAAAAAGGGAGAGAGAAATGTTGTGTGCTCAATGGTTGGTTGTGTGCTCAATGCATGTCGGTTGTGTGCTCAAGGGTGAGAAAAATGTTGGTTGAGAATGTTGTTGTGTACTCTCGCACACATTATTTTGTCATCATCAAAAAGGGGGAGATTGTTGCAGGAGATTGTTGCATCTCCTAATGTTTGATTTTAATGATAACAAAACAACTGTGCTTTGTTTGGTGTTTAATTTTAATGATAACAAAACGATTGTGCTTGTGTGTGGTTCATTGAGCAACATGTTTATATCGTTGACTGAGTAAAATATTTATGTCGTTGATTGATGAATTGAAAGATGGCTTTTGATGAGATCAAAGAACGACTTCAAGGTTCACTCTTGAAAGTCATATGAATCTTTGGTGTTTAAGGAACTAATGCCAAATTTATCTTGGCTTGTAGGAACAAGTCCATGGCTCATGCTGGGAACTCAAAGGAGTGCATCAATGAAGTTCTTCTTCCAAAGAGGGAGTTACCTTTCTCATTGCATTGCATTGACTCTTACTATATTTTATACATTCCACATGCCTCTTGTATACGCTCATATTTGCCTAAAAAGTATGGCTTAAGAAAGTGTTTCTTGTTTGAGAAAGATTGGACTCATGTGTGCTTAAAGTTGTGATATGGAATAAAGTTTCAATAACTTTTTATGTATGGTTTTGAATGCACTCCATGCATATTCTTCATAGGGTCTTGAGACTAGTTTAAATGTTTGAGTTCATCATGTAAATCTTAGGAGAAATGAGTTGTTAGTGTTCAAGCTTGAATCTCATGTGAACTTTGGTTAAATTGGGTTGAATGATGCTCATAAACATTACATATACACTTGGCAAATTAGACCCAATCACATTGTTGAATGGCATCCTAATGATATATGAAATTTGGTTCAATGATGCTATCTTATTGCACAAATTGGATAGCCATATGATCTTGATGTTATGTTGTGGTTGATTGAGTTTTCTAAGTGTTTTCATCCTCCTTGTTAATGATT
This sequence comes from Amorphophallus konjac, assembly GCA_022559845.1. Classification (NCBI taxonomy): domain Eukaryota; kingdom Viridiplantae; phylum Streptophyta; class Magnoliopsida; order Alismatales; family Araceae; genus Amorphophallus; species Amorphophallus konjac. Next base: position 334,067,466 of record CM040126.1, on the reverse strand, counting down.
TCATGTATGTACTTCATGCATTCATCACTTGGGATCATTGGGTATGTTTTCTTACATGTTTACTAATATTTTTATTTTTTCTATATTTTTTCTGCAGGTCTAGGTCGACCTAAAGGACAGTTTAGGTCGACCTAAAATTACTGTAGCTAGCGGTCGACCGCCAGAAAGTTTAGGTCGACCGAAATTTCTAGAAATGGAAGTTTTCATCTCTGCAGAATTTAGATCGACCGCCCACCCCGTGTAGGTCGACCGCCAACGGTGAAAAGTCAAAAACGTGGTTCCGAAATCCATCCAAACCAAGTCAACTTGTGCCTAACTCTTTCTCCTTTACCCTTGGGTTGATGGGAGAACTATTGGGGGTCCTTTTGGAGGTTTCTAGAAGGGCTATACTAGTCTTTTGGTGCTTCCTATTAGTATGCATATAAGAGCTACGAATTTCATAAGTCTTAACCCTAATGTGTTCATGTTTTCTTCTTGCAGGTGAAGAAAGAGGAGAAAGGAAGATTTGGAGATCGTGTATGAAGAGAAAGTGAAGCGGATTGAAAAGAGGAACATGTTGATGTTCAAATCGTCGGCATCCGGCATACCTCCGAATCGAGCATCAAGGAACATCATCGTTCGGCCATTGGAGATCGAAGGGGGAACAACTTCCACACCCTATTCCTATCTATTTGTGATTGGTCTCTTGGTTTTCATTTGTGTCTAAGCTTGTCTTGAGTATGTGTTTTTCATTTCCTCAACTCATAGAGATATTCGTGTGTGTGTGACCATCTGCGTATGGTCGTGAGATCTCGGTGCTGCGGGTGTTGCAGCATGTGTTTGTGTGTGTCTTTTGCTGCATTTGTTGCGGCAAGTCTATGTGCATTGTGATCCGGTGTCGGATCGTATTGGAGACTCCGTCTCCGTGTTTGTGTGTGTGTTGGGGCACGTCCCCGTGTGTGTGTGCAGGTGTATTCCTCTGTGTGTGTGTGTGTGTGTGTGTGTGTGTGTGTTGGAGCGTTGCTCCGTGTTGGGGATTCATCCCCGTGTATGTTGGATACTTGCTCCGTGTTGGGGAGTCTTCCCCGTGCTGGTTTATCCAGCGAGTGGATCCTTACCGTTTTGGTAAGGGGTGGACGTAGGCAGCCCGTCGTGGTCCCGAACCACCTTAAAAACCCTTGTGTCTTGTGGTTTGCATTGTGTGATTGTGTGTTCATTGCTTACTCCATTCAGTCAATCGTGTGAGTCGGGAGAGATTGAGTGAACTTAGCATACACTATTTAGGTTAATTCCTTCAATCTCGTCAAAATTGTTAATTCCGCTTAGATAGTTTTTAAATTGCCTTTTTTAGTGGGGGACAACTCAACCCCCCCCTTCTTGTCCGCTAGCCTACCCGGGACCAACATGCTTCTCACCAACCTCGCTCCAGCATAGAGGCGAACGACAACTCCTTCCGTAGAGAGCCTCGAACGGTGCCATCTGAATACTAGACTGATAACTGTTATTGTAGGCAAATTCTATCAGGGCTAAATGTTCATGCCAACTACCACCAAAGTCAATTATGCAAGCCCTTAACATATCTTCAATAATTTGATTTGTTCTATCGGTCTACTCATCCGTCTGAGGATGAAATGCGGTACTAAAGTTCAGACGAGTTCCTAAGGACTCCAACAATCCTCTCCAAAAATGTGATGTGAATCTGGGATGTCTGTCTGACACAATGTTTACAGGTATACCATGTAATCTCACAACTTATTTCATGTAGAGAGTGGCCGAAACATCTACTGTCCATTTTGACTTGATGGATATGAAATGCGCATACTTTGTCAATCTATCCACAATTACCCTTATTGCATCGAAGCCTCCACGAGTTCTTGGAAAACCCATTATAAAATCCATGTAGATGATCTCCCACTTCCACTGCGGTATATCGAGAGGTCTTAACTTCCCAGCAGGTCTGAAATGCTCGGCTTTCACTTGCTGGCATACCAAACATCTACTTATGAACTCAGCCAGTTCCCGTTCCATATTTGGCCACCAAACGATCCTCTTTAAATCCCTGTACATCTTAGTGGCTCCAGGGTGAATGGTATACTTGGACCTGTGGGCTTCCTCAAGGATCTTGCCTTTCACTTCGGCTATATCAGGAATGCATGTTCTTCCTCGAAATAACAACCTACCATCATCGGCCAACACAAAATCTGGTCTATGGTTCATGTTATGCGCAGCAAAGAGTGATATAGAAGGGGGGGGATGAATAGATCACTCCCTAAAAATAAATTCTCAGCAATAAACCACAACTTTGTTTCTCAACCATTCAGAAACAGCACAAAGGATAGCTAAGACAATCAATAACCAACACCGAAGAAAGAAGTGAGATCGAGAGAGCTGTTCACAGTCAAACAAAATGCCAAGCAGATGCAGAGCAACAACGATAACAGGCAAACCACAGAAGAGACAAGAGTTTTTAAGGTGGTTCGATTGTAGTCCACAATCTACATCCACTCCTCACTCCAAACCAGAGTGAGGATTCCACTAGCCACGGCTAGAAACAGCAGACTCAGTCTGCGAACATATGCTGCCGAACAGCTTGCCAAACCAAGGGAAACAAATCCCTCAACCCAAGCTCTGCAACCCACAGAAGCTTGACACCTGATCTTGCTTCCCACAAGATCAGAACTGGAGACGAATCTCCCTTCCTCCAAATCGGAGGGAACCTGCTAGTGACAGCCCATCACTGGCAAACTAGAGATCACAGATCTCTCTTCCTCTGAAGCCCAGAGGGAAACCGGAGAATCTCTCCCTTCCTCCGAACACTGGAGGGTAACAATATGAGATGACAAAAGATAAAATGAAAACGGAAAAACAGGACAATCGAAGAAGACAATCGTTTCTGAAAACAAGAACAATGTAGCTTTCGAAGAAGCAGATCTTCACAGTCAAGACTCTTCTCTCTCTCTCAAATACTTTTCTCTCAGAAATTCTCTCAAATCATTTCTCTCTATCTTCTCTCTGGAACGTGGAGGCTCTCTCTATTCTTCTTCTGCTCAGGGACTCCTCTTCTCAACTTTTCTCCAGTTCTTATTCTGTTGATCGCAGAAGACATCCTTTTATATGGCATCCGACCTGAATTCCATGACTTCACGCGTGTGGTGTGAGTGGGGCTCGTGCCCTCCTTTTCCAGAGAAACCTCGGATCACGTGGCAGGCAGCAACCTCGGATCACGTGCCCAATCATCAGCCTGAATCATCTACACGAACAAAAGAAAAGGATGCAACCAGTTAATTCAGGTTCTGAACTAGGCGTGTACAGACTTTAAGTGCAGCATATAGTCAAGTATGTACAATGTGAGAATGTGTAGACTTGAATACCTTCATGCGACCTCAATGTACAGACTTGAGGGATGCATGAACATAACAGAAGGGAATGTATCGAGTTAGTTCAGGCTTTTAGCAAAGCGTGTATAGACATGATGCATGAACAAGCCATAGCAAGTGTATAGACTTAACGATGCGAACACAGGCTGTACACACATTGAATGCATGGATGAGAAAGCAGTCTACAGACTTGCTGACTTGTGCAGACTAGCCAGTGTATGGACTTGGTGAGCATACAGCACACAATGTGCAGACTTCGTGCAATGCATGAAGAAGCAGTGTATAGACTTGGCGTGCAATGTGCAACCAATGTACATACTTTGCAATGCCTAGCGTTAAGGCAAGAGAGCACAATGCATCATGTACAGACTATGCGATATGCAACCAGACGATGTCTAGACTTTGATAAATTGATGCACAACAAAAAGACGACTCTTTCCTAGGCGTTAGATACAGAACGGATGCCCCTTTTGATGGGCGTCAAATTTCAAGCATAATCGAATGTATAGACTTGATGCAGCTTCAAAGCAACCATGTGAAGACTTTACCGATGAACAGACTTCACGCGATGTATAGACTTATGTTATGCAGCCAAACTATGTACATACTTGATAAGACGCTAAGTGAGACAGAGCTGGCTGTACAGACTTTGAGAGACAATGCACTGTAGGCTAACGATGTACAGACTTTGGATGAGATGATGCATGAGACGATGCACTGTAGTCTAACGCTGTACAGACTTTGAGAGAGATGACACATGAGACGATGCATGCACAAGGTTGTATAGACTTGGTCTTACAATGTATAGACTTGGCCAACTATCAACTGATGGATGTGTAGACTTTATGAATGCAAATGCCAAGACCATGTACAGACTTGAAGTGGCATGCAGCAAACGATGAACAGCCAAGCCTCATGAATGTATAGACTTTGCCAGCGCCAGGCCGATGTACAGACTTAGTGCAAACGGGATGTGCAGACTTTGTAGCATGCAATGTATAGACTTCAGCTCGTGCAATGCAGACAGTGTATAGACTTGCAATGCTTGAGACGATGAATGAGACAGTTGGATGTACAGACTTGGCTAAATGCATGAAGCACATGATGTAACAACGTATAGACTTTGAGACGCTGATTGAGACAGTCAGATGTATAGACTTTGATAATGCAACCTAAGGCGATGTATAGACATGATCGGAATGCATGGACAATGCCCTTGAAGAATGTACAGACTTTGTGGAAGGCATGTGCAGTGATGTATGGACTTAGTGTGAAATATGCAGACGATGCAGCAATGTGTAGACTTGATGATGCAACAAGGTAACCATGTGCAGACTTTGTGCAGTCTACAAGCAATGTGTAGACTTGCACATGCATGAACAACACTATCCTAAATGATCAAGTATAAATTGATCTAGAGATATAAACAGATTGATTTATAGTGTGAGACATCATCAAAACCATAGGGATGCAACAATCTCCCCCTTTTTGATGATGGCAACACTCACAGCAACTTTAACAATCAAAGAAAATTCAAAGCAAGTGCATGTAGACAAATTAGACACTTTTACTGAAACTCTTCTTTTTCAAAAACCACTCACCCACAACACACTCTCTGATATTGTCATAACAAACTATTCTCCCCCACAGCTCATGAACAATTCTTCCCCAAAACTCATGACAACTCATGACCTACTGATATTGCAAAACCTCTCTCCCCCTTTGACATCATCAAAAGGAAATGAATGATATATGAAAGTGCTGGAGACATGAGTAAGAAGTACAGTAACATCTTAGTGTAGAAAGACACGAGCAAGTCTTAAGAGAATAAGTGAGGTGCTAAACTCAAGTGAAGATTCTTGAACTCCAGTAAACAATAGAGAGCTAGAATGAGAGAAAAATTTATCAACATACATAGTATATGATTTAGAACAGGAGTTAACAAGTATGGCATGATTTAGCTAAACAGGCAACTATCCCAGAAGACAACAAGAGACAAAATCAGAGAAGGTGTACTCAAGGTATTGAGGACAAGCAATCTATTAACTTGTAAAGACAAGGGATTTTGAGGTGATTTTCAAGAAGACCAATGAGTAAGTTGGTAATTCACACTTTTGAAATTAGGGAGACACCTTGATTAGAGGCCTGAATCCCCAGTTACTCAGTGTGAGTACCTCATTACCTCCTTTTTTTTTTAAAGGAACAGAGTTAATAACAGTGACTTTTGACATGAGGAAACACCTTGATTAGAGGGCAGAGTCCCCAGTTACTCACCAGCTAGCCACCATTGCTCTGTGATGGTCAGAATATTAATGTCATGTTTTTTTGTTGTTAAGCATTTGACACCTCATGACATAAGAGAAAACTTCATTTCATTGATGAATCTCCTAGTTTCTCAGTGAACAAATCAATACCTTTGTTAATTCGGTTTATCCCTTGTGTTGAGAAGATGGAATGATTGAAAACAATACCAGAAGGACTATTTCTTGAAGTGAATCTTGAAGTCAAGATTTTAAGTTGTTTTGGTCAAATATCAAGACATACAGGTTTTGGCCTAAACCGGAATCACTAACAATATAGGAAGATATACTTTATATAATTAATCCAGATCTCTGATAGACTACCAGAGGAAAGATTCTAGCTGGACTTTAGTATCACAGACTTATAGACTTAAGAGGTGAGTGAGATTCTACTGTCTGAGAGAACCACACTAGCTTAGTCATGAAAACCAGCAATGACACACATCTGGTCAGTCTTTTTGAATCTGTCAAAGAACTCCCCCGCTCACAGCTCAACCAGCTCCCCCTTAACCATAGCATTACAAAAAGCTAATCATCAGACACGCAGAACTCCCCCTCACAATATGAACTGACTTCACAATTAAGACAACTTGAATAAGCCTAATTCTCTTCTCAGTGTAGTGAATTTTTCATTGTCCAAAGGTTTAGTGAAGATGTCAGCAATCTGATTATCAGTGCCTACATGAATCAGTTCAAAGTTGTTTTTAGAGACCTCATCTCTTATGAAATGATGTCTTATCTCTATGTGTTTGGTGCGGGAATGCAAAACATAGTTCTTGGCTAGATTAATGGCACTGGTATTATCACAATAGATAGGTGTGCACCCCAGGTCTACTTGGTAGTCCTGAAGCTGGTGTTTAATCCAAATGACTTGTGTACCACAACTCCCTACAGCTATATATTCAGCCTCTACAGTGGAGAGGGCCACAGAATGTTATTTCTTGAAGCCCCAAGACACTAAACACCCACCCAAAAATTCACAGTGACCACTAGTGCTTTTCCTATCTAGTTTACACCCTGCATAATCTACATCTGTGTATGCAACTAACTCAAGTGTGTGTGATGCAGGAAACCACAGACCAAGAGAGTGTGTAGCTGACAAATATCTGAAAATTCTTTTCACTACAGCTAAATGTATTTCAGTGGGTCTAGACTGATACCCTGCACACATTCCTACACTGAACTGTATATCAGGTCTAGAGACTGTCAAGTAAAGTAGAGATCCAATCATACCTCGATAGAGCTTGGCATCTACCTCTTTACCTGTCTCATCTGCATCAAGTGAGGTATTGGTACCCATGGGTGTTGTAATGTGCTTCAGGTTATTCATACCAAACCTCTTGAATAGTTCCATTGTGTATTTGGTCTGGTTGATGAAGCATCCATCCTCTGATTGTTGTACCTGCAAGCCAAGAAAGTACTTTAGTTCACCGACCAGACTCATTTCAAACTCAACAGACATCATTTTAGAGAATTCATCACATAGTTCACAGCTAGTTGATCCAAACATAATGTCATCTACATATACCTGAACTATGATGAGATCTTTATTTGTACCCTTGGTAAATAAAGTTTGATCAACTTTACCTCTGTTGTAGCCTTTGCTGATCAGAAATTCAGTCAATCTTTCATACCATGCTCGAGGAGCTTGCTTTAGACCATACAGGACTTTGTTTAACCTGAAAACTTGGTTAGGTTGAGGAGAGAATTGAAATCCAGGGGGTTGTTCAACAAAAACCTCTTCCTTAATGACTCCATTTAAGAAGGCACTTTTAACATCCATTTGTTGGAGTTTTATATTCTTGGAACATGCAAAAGCTAGCAAAATTCTTATTGCTTCCATCCTAGCAACATGTGCATAGGATTCATCGAAATCAACACCAAATTCCTGACAGTAGCCTTTGGCTACTAGTCTGGCCTTATTCCTAGAAATGATTCCATCTTCATTCATTTTATTTTTAAACACCCACTTAGTTCCTATGATATTAACACTTTCTGGTCTTGGAACAAGCTCCCAGACATTATTTCTTTCGAACTGACCTAATTCCTCACACATAGCATTGACCCAAGCTTGATCAGCCAAGGCCTCTTCTACTGATTTGGGTTCAATTTGTGAGACTAAAGCAATTAGGTCTTGATTATTAACATTTCTAAAATGAGACCTGGTCCGAAGAGGATCTTCAGGGTTGCCTATGACATTATCTATCGGATGATCTTTAAGAAACCTAACATTTATTGAAGACTCACCTGTTTCTTCTGGCCCTTCCTGGTTGGGAGGATTTGATGTTCCACTCGGCTGAGTCTTCTCTTCTTCTTGGTCTTCTAGGAATTCCCCATCGTGATTGGAATCCCTGTCAACATTTTCAATGTTAGTAACACCTTTCTTTTCACTAAAAATGATGTGTGGAGACTCTTCAACTTTCAGGTCTGTTTTGTTAAAGACCCTATATGCCCTTGATACTTCAGAGTATCCTAAAAATATTCCAGGGGAGCTTTTAGCTTAAAACTTATCTAAGTCTTTCTTGTCATTGTTATGAATAAAGCATTTAGCTCCAAAAATTCTGAAATGAACCAAGTTTGGTTTCTTACCTTTTAGTAGCTCATAGGGTGTTTTCTTGTGAATAGGTCTTACCATGGCCCTGTTGATTATGTAAGTTGCTGTATTAGCCGCCTCTGCCCAAAATTTCCTTGGTAATTGACTCTCAATCAGCATGGTTCGGGCCATCTCCACAATAGTTCTATTTCTTCTCTCCACAATTCCATTCTGTTCAGGTGTCCTGGGAGAAGAAAACCTGTGTGTTAGTCCCTCTCTTTCACAAAGATCAGAAAACATGGAATTTTCAAACTCACCTCCATGGTCAGATTGAATTGAACAAATCTTGTGTTTTCCTTCTTGTTTGACCTTATTGAAAAACTGATTAAACTTTTGAAAAGCATCACTTTTATTGGCTAAGAAAAAGATCCATGAAAATCTAGAGTGGTCATCAATGATCACATAGCCAAACCTATTCCCATTAAGACTCTGAGTCCTAGTAGGACCAAAGAGGTCCATATGGAGAAGTTCCATTGGTCTAGAGGACAATGGCTCAGATCTTAGCGTGAAAGAATTTCTGGTCTGTTTGCCTAGAGCACATGCATCACATGATTTTGAAATAGAATTGAACTTAATTCTAGGCATGCCTCTAACTAAATCATGCTTGACCAATTTATTTAAAGTAGAGAAACTAGCATGGCCTAGACGTCTATGCCATTCAAAAGCATCATTTTCAGAATTAGTAGATAAACAAAGATTGGATTCAGATTCAGCATCTAAGTCTATCATGTAGACATTATTCACCCTGTTAGCTACAAATTTAACCACATCGGAATCTATTTCAAAATTTTTGCATGAGTTATCATCAAACACAACTCTGTGACCCTTGTCACATAATTAACTAATGCTAATCATGTTGTGCTGAAGACCTTCCACAAGTTGAACATTTTCAATGGAGTTTGTGGAAGACTTACCTACTGTGCCAACTCCAATGATCCTACCTCTGTCTTTTCCTCCAAATTTGACCAGACCCCCTACCTTCATCTCTATCTTGCTGAACTTGGATCGGTCTCCTGTCATGTGCCTAGAGCAGCCACTGTCGAGGTACCACTTGTTGTTCTCAGCTGCCAGGCAGACCTACACAAACAAAATCAAGCAAAGTGATTTGGAACCCAAGATGAGTTAAGTCCAAAGACATTATTCAAATCTCTAAGCAGATGTTTAGGAATCCATATTTGCTTCAACATGGTTTTCTCTGGCACCTTTACTTCGGGTTTATTGAAATTATAACCGGGGTTATGTCCAGCTGGTCTGGAGAAGTAAGCTCTATTCCAGTCATTAGGCTTCCCATTCCTGGGATATCTCCTGTGAGCTTGGTGATTAACAGATTTTTGAGGATGATAGTTATTTCTCCAGTACATCCTGTTTGGACCCATCTATTTGTAGTAATTCCAGCTTTTATTCTGAACCACTTGCGTGGTCCATCTACCATTTATGTTCTGGTGTGTAGGCTTAGTGAAGTTCTTCACAAAATTCATTCCCAATTTAAATAGTCGACCAGCATTATTTGTTGAACTTTCTTTCGGACATTGAGCTCCTTGACTGCTATTTGAGCTGGATGGTGTGTCCAGGTTCTCTTTTCCTTTCTCTGGGCAGAAGGTGGTGGTTTTAAATTGAAAGGGTCTCTTGTTAGTTGGGTCATAGCCTGGACCCTCCCTGTTGAAGTTAACCCTTGTCCCTAGTATAGCATCAGACTTGTTTTTCCTTGGACAAATTTTTTCAAAACCTTATGTTTGTCTTCCAGCTCTTTTTGCAGGGACTCAGAGTTTTTTAAGAGTTCAGCGTTCACTTTCTTAACAGCTTCATATTTCTTTGAGGTCACTCTATTTTCTTTCAGGCTTTCTTCAATTTTAATTTTAAGTTCATTGAGCTGGGTGAGACTCTCCTGGTTTTCTCCCTTGAGCTTTTCATTTTCTTTTCTTAGGGAAGTCATTTCTTTTAGTTCTTCTTTTAGTTTCTTATTTTCCTCACACACTTGGGTTTGTTCTTCAATATTGGTATTGAATTTCCTCTTCAGAACCCTATGCTCTTTACTAAGTGAATTGAACTTATCTAATAATTTAGCATAGGCATCTTCCCAGTCATCAATAGAAAAATTTTCAAAGACATTTGTTACCTCCTCTTTACTATTTGCCATTAGGCAAATTCCTTCTTCATCTTCTTCCGAGGAAGTGCTTTCCGGATCTTCTTCCTCATCGCTCCACGTGCAGACCATTGCCTGTGGCTTCTTCTTTTTCTGCACCTTTGAGCTCTTCTTCTGAAGGTAGGGACCCTTCTTCTGGAGATCTGGGCAGTCCCCTTTCATGTGTCCCTATTTGTTGCAATGAAAATAAGTCACTCTCTTAGTATTTCTGTTCTTATTATTGCTAGATTGAACGTTCTTACTAAAGGAGTATGGCTTCTTCCTCCTAAAGATCTTCCCCTTAGACCTTAAAAATTTACTGAACTGTCGAGTGAGCATTGCCTGCTCCTCCTGGTCGACATCGGAAAAACCATCGGACTCAGGGCTACTACTCCCGCTGCTGCTACTGCTACCCTTGTTGCGGGATGCCTTGAGAGCAATATTCTTGCCCTTCCTGTCACTTCCTTCACTACCCCTTTTAAAGTTCATCTCATAGGTCATGAGGGATCCTATGAGTTCAGTCACTGTCATAGTCGTCAGATCCTTCGACTCTTCTATCACGATGGCCTTAGTGTGCCATGCTGGGGTTAGAGACCTAAGTATCTTCCTGACTACATCTGCCTCAGCAATCTCTTTCTCTAGCCCCTTAAGAGTATTCGTGATCAAAGAAAACCTGGCATACATTTCAGTGATGTTCTCCTCTGGTTTCATCTTAAACAATTCATACTCAGAGGTGTAGAGATTTACCTTCGTGGCTCTCACTTGTGCTGTACCTTTGTAGATTAGTTGCAGCTCATCCCACATTCGCTTAGCCGTCTTATAGGCTGATATGCGGGCGTATTCATCTGGGTGTACAGCACACTGGATGATGTTTAGCACCGTCCAATTAAGTGAAGATAACTTGACATGATCATCTGTCCACGCGTCCTCGTTCGGTGGCAGATCATACGGCCCTATAGTGATTACCCTCCATAGCTTGTGGCTCTGTGCCCTGATGAACATCTCCATCCTATTTTTCCAAAAGAGATAGTTATTACCATCAAAGTATGGAGGGCGACTAATGGATTGACCCTCAGGCATGAAACTTCGAGGACTATTAGGATTACCCTGACCGTTGGTCCACATGATGCAAACCTGCTCTGATACCAATTGTTATGCGCAGCGAAGAGTGATATAGAAGGGGGGGGGATGAATAGATCACTCCCTAAAAATAAATTCTCAGCAATAAACCACAACTTCGTTTCTCAACCGTTCAGAAACAGCACAAAGGATAGCTAAGACAATCAATAACCAACACCGAAGAAAGAAGTGAGATCGAGAGAGCTGTTCACAGTCAAACAAAATGCCAAGCAGATAGAGAGCAACAACGATAACATGCAAACCACAGAAGAGACAAGAGTTTTTAAGGTGGTTCGATTGTAGTCCACAATCTACATCCACCCCTCACTCCAAACCAGAGTGAGGATTCCACTAGCCACGGCTAGAAACAGCAGACTCAGTCTGCGAACATATGCTGCCGAACAGCTTGCCAAACCAAGGGAAACAAATCCCTCAACCCAAGCTCTGTAACCCACAGAAGCTTGACACCTGATCTTGCTACCCACAAGATCAGAACCGGAGACGAATCTTCCTTCCTCCAAACCGGAGGGAACCTGCTAGTGACCGCCCGTCACTGGCAAACCAGAGATCACAGATCTCTCTTCCTCTGAAGCCCAGAGGGAAACCGGAGAATCTCTCCCTTCCTCCGAACACTGGAGGGTAACAATATGAGATGACAAAAGATGAAATGAAAACGGAAAAACAGGACAATCGAAGAAGACAATCGTTTCTGAAAACAAGAACAATGTAGCTTCGAAGAAGCAGATCTTCACAGTCAAGACTCTTCTCTCTCTCTCAAATACTTTTATCTCAGAAATTCTCTCAAATCATTTCTCTCTGTCTTCTCTCTGGAACGTGGAGGCTCTCTCTATTCTTCTTCTGCTCAGGGACTCCTCTTCTCAACTTTTCTCCAGTTCTTATTCTGTTGATCGCAGAAGACATCCTTTTATATGGCATCCGACCTGAATTCCATGACTTCACACGTGTGGCGTGAGTGGGGCTCGTGCCCTCCTTTTCCAGAGAAACCTCAGATCACGTGCCAGGCAGCAACCTCGGATCACGTGCCCAATCATCAGCCAGAATCATCTGCACGAACAGAAGAAAAGGATGCAACCAGTTAATTCAGGTTCTGAACTAGGCGTGTACAGACTTTAAGTGCAGCATATAGTCAAGTATGTACAATGTGAGAATGTGTAGACTTGAATACCTTCATGCGACCTCAATGTACAGACTTGAGGGATGCATGAACATAACAGAAGGGAATGTATCGAGTTAGTTCAGGCTTTTAGCAAACCGTGTATAGACATGATGCATGAACAAGCCATAGCAAGTGTATAGACTTAACGATGCGAACACAGGCTGTACACACATTGAATGCGTGGATGAGAAAGCAGTCTACAGACTTGCTGACTTGTGCAGACTAGCCAGTGTATGGACTTGGTGAGCATACAGCACACAATGTGCATACTTTGTGCAATGCATGAAGAAGCAGTGTATAGACTTGGCGTGCAATGTGCAACCAATGTACATACTTTGTAATGCCTAGCGTTAAGGCAAGAGAGCACAATGCATCATGTACAGACTATGCGATATGCAACCAGACGATGTCTAGACTTTGATAAATTGATGCACAACAAAAAGACGACTCTTTCCTAGGCGTCAGATACAGAACGGATGCCCCTTTTGATGGGCGTCAAATTTCAAGCATAATCAAATGTATAGACTTGATGCAGCTTCAAAGCAACCATGTGCAGACTTTACCGATGAACAGACTTCACGCGATGTATAGACTTATGTTATGCAGCCAAACTATGTACATACTTGATAAGACGCTAAGTGAGACAGAGCTGGCTGTACAGACTTTGAGAGACGATGCACTATAGGCTAACGCTGTACAGACTTTGGATGAGATGATGCATGAGACGATGCACTGTAGTCTAACGCTGTACAGACTTTGAGAAAGATGACACATGAGACGATGCATGCACAAGGTTGTATAGACTTGGTCTTACAATGTATAGACTTGGCCAACTATCAACTGATGGATGTGTAGACTTTATGAATGCAAATGCCAAGACCATGTACAGACTTGAAGTGGCATGCAGCAAACGATGAACAGCCAAGCCTCATGAATGTATAGACTTTGCCAGCGCCAGGCCGATGTACAGACTTAGTGCAAACGGGATGTACAGACTTTGTAGCATGCAATGTATAGACTTCAGCTCGTGCAATGCAGACAGTGTATAGACTTGCAATGCTTGAGACGCTGAATGAGACAGTCGGATGTACAGACTTGGCTAAATGCATGAAGCACATGATGCAACAATGTATAGACTTTGAGACGCTGATTGAGACAGTCGGATGTACAGACTTTGATAATGCAACCTAGGGCGATGTATAGACATGATCTGAATGCATGGACAATGCCCTTGAAGAATGTACAGACTTTGTGGAAGGCATGTGCAGTGATGTATGGACTTAGTGTGAAATATGCAGACGATGCAGCAATGTGTAGACTTGATGATGCAACAAGGTAACCATGTGCAGACTTTGTGCAGTCTACAAGCAATGTGTAGACTTGCACATGCATGAACATCACTGTCCTAAATGATCAAGCATAAATTGATCTAGAGATATAAACAGATTGATTTATAGTGTGAGACATCATCAAAACCGTAGGGATGCAACAGTTCAGACTTTCCTTGATCTCCACTATCAATGGATCGTTATCTTGCAGGGTCTTAATTTCTACTAACAACTCGGGGCGAAGCTGAACCTGAGCGATCATGACCTGATTCTTGCTGACATTAAGGTCTAGATTAGCCAACTGTTCCAGTAGTCTCCATTCTTGCAACATAAAACTAGACAACTTTGCTATTGGCTGGCGACTTAAAGCATCAGCCACCACGTTCCCTTCTCCAGGGTGATATTCTATAGAGAAATCAAAATCTTTCAAATACTCGAGCCACATTCTCTGCCTCATATTAAGTTCTTTCTGAGAGAACAGATACCTACGACTCTTATGATCTGAGAATACAGTAAAAGTCTCTCTATACAAGTAGTGCCTCCAAATCCTCAAAGCAAACACTACAGTTGCGAGTTCCAAGTCGTGAATATGATAATTTTTTTCATGCTTCTTTAGCTGTCTCAAAGAATAGGCTATTACCTTACCATGCTACATAAGTACACAACCAAGTCCAATACTTGAGGCATCAGTATAGACTTCGAAACCTCCTTCCCCAGTAGGCAAGGCCAAAACAGGGGAAGTGGTGAGACACTCCTTCAGAGTCTAAAAACTTCGTTCATAGTCTTCTGACCACTCAAATCAGTTCTCTTTGCAGGTTAATCTGATCAGAGGTACCGCAATCTTGGAGAAGTCCTTAATGAATCTTTGATAGTAGCCTGCTAGGCCTAGAAAACTTCTCACTTCAGTTACATTTGCAAGCTTAACCCGATTTCTTACTCTCCCTACTTTAGAAGGGTCTACAGAAATTCCATCTTTAGTAATATTAATGTGCCCCGGAAAAGAAACTTCCTGCAACCAGAATTCACACTTACTAAACTTGGCATATAACTGATGATCCCTCAGTATCTGTAATGCCGTTTTCAAATGTTCTTCGTGCTCCTCCTTGCTCTTGGAGTAAATTAAAATGTCATCAATAAAAACTACGACTCATAGATCTAAGTAGGATCGGAATACACTGTTCATCAGCTGCATAAAGACTGCAGGAGCATTTGTTAGACCAAAAGGCATTACTACAAATTCGAAATGCCCGTACTTGCTTCGAAATACTGTCTTAAAAATATCCTCATCCTTGATACGCAACTGGTGATACCCTGATCGAAGATCAATCTTGGAAAAGTACTGCGCTCCCGCTATCTGGTCGAACAGCTCATCTATTCTTGGCAATGGATACTTATTTTTGACAGTAAACTGGTTCAATTGACGATAATCAATGCACAACCTCAGCGATCCGTCCTTCTTCCTTACAAACAACACCGGGGCTCCCCACGGGGATGTACTCAGACGAATGAACCCCTTCTCAAGCAATTCCAATAATTATTCTTTCAATTCCCTTAGCTCCGTAGGGGACATACGATATGGAGCTTTAGAAACTGGAGACGCGCCAGGTACAAAATCAATGGAAAAGACTACTTCTCTTTCAGGTGGAAGTCCTAGCAGATCTTTAGGGAATACATCTGGATAATCCCGGACAATGGGAATGTCCTTTACCTCCAACTCCTTCTTGTCGGTCAAAGAAATCAAGGCCAAGAATGCCTGACATCCTTTCCGTACTAACTTCTCAGCTTGAAGTGCCGAAATAAGCGGCACGGACTTAGAATGCCTACTCCAATAAAAGAAAGCTCGGGGTTACCTAAGAACATCATGGAGCCAGATTTACAATGAGCACTTATCTCATACCTAGCTAGCCAATCTGCTCCTAGGATTACATCATAATCCTCCATCTTCATACAAACTAGATCAACTGGCACATTCTGTCCATTAACAAAAATTGTACTAGAAGGATAATAATACTTAATTGCTGCACTCGAACCAATAGGAGTTAATATTTCCAGTTGAGAGTTCATCAATATAGGTTCCACAGATAAAGATTCAGCAAAACTTTAAGAAATAAAAGAATGCGTTGCTCCGGTATCAAAGAGAAGAAATGCTGGCCTATCAAAAACAACAAGTGTACCTTCAACCAATCCACCCTCCTCGGTGGCTTCTATCTTGGTCTCCTGAAGGGCTTGGAGCTTGCCCTACCGCTTCTTGCTTCCGGGTTGCCTGTCTAGTTTAGCTTGATCTAACAGAAGAGGACACTCGGGGATAAGGTGGTCCTTGCTCTCACAACGCAAACAGGCGCCTAGCTTGCGCCAGCACTCCTCCATCTTGTGACCCGAGCGATCACAATACTTGCAAAGAACCTTGGATGAAGCAACCGGATTAATCTTCTTATCATCACTTCTTGGCTTCTTGTCCTTCCACGAACTAGACCCACCGTTGGGCCTCTTCTTGCCATTATTGGTTTTGAAATTCCCGGAACTAGTGGTCTGCTCCTTCTTAGAGTTCCTACCTCAGATCCTTTCAGTCATTTCTATGGTATCTTCCAGAATTTGAGCCTTCCTTACAATCTCGGCATAAGTTTGGATCTCCAAAGGTGCCAACTAGTTAATATACTGAAGCTTCAAACCGTTCAAAAAGTGCTTAGCCTTCGTCTTCTCAGTAGATACCAAATGTGTCGCATAGCCGGATAATCTGGCGAATTGTGCCTCATACTCGGCAACAGATAAACTCCTCTGCTTTAGGGCAGCGAACTCCATCGCTTTCTTCTCTTGCACACGATCTGAAAAATACTTGTTATTAAAATGTTCTTTGAACTCTTCCCACGTCGCACGCTTATTGCCCAATGTAGCTTCCACGGCTTCCCACCAAGCACGTGCATCACGTTCCAGCTGGAAGGTCGCTAAAAGAACTCAGTCTTGGTCTTCGCATTGCATAACTCTAAAAGCTCGCTCTATCTCTTTCAGCCAATGCTCGGCCTCGTCTGGGTCCGTAGAACCACTAAATCGAGGGGGATTCAAACCTTGGAAATTTTGATGGAGATTGCCAGCTCCTTGATGCGCCGCTCCACCTTGTGCTACTTGATGGAGGGCTTGAGTCAAACCATGCACCGTGCATTGCATATCCCTCAATTGTGCGCATTCGGCTGCCATCGAAACAGATTCCTATATAAAAAAAGAAGATAATTTAGAAACAACCTAGCGAGATTCTTTAAGTATTCATTTATTAACTCAACCCAATCTTTACCCAAGCTCACCGGGTTGGGTCTTAGACTTTAACAAGTTTATGGGTTCTATGACACCACTTAGATACCTAGGACTTAGAAAGCCTAGGCTCTGATACAACAAAAACTGTCATGCCCCGATGCGAAAAGTCGGTACGTGCCAGTTAAAATCATTCATGTCAATCAGAGCATTCATGCCACAAGATAACACAGGCAAAGAGTAACCAGTCTGAAAGGCTTCTACAACAAGAGTATTTTTGGAGACAAAAATCTGGGATAAGGTGGCTCCTAGAGGGGGATAGAAATACCAAATTCTTTCATATGTCTACTCTTGCTAATAGACGAAAACACAAAATTACCCAATTGAAAACCCCTGCTGGTATCCTTTCCTCAGACCATGAGGTTATGAAAAGAATTGTTGTCTCACATTTTCAGAATGCTTTCACCACTCAGGACCACCAGATTGACAATGGTTTCTTGGGCTGTATTCCTCAACTAGTTAATCAGGATGAAAATGACAGGCTTTGTGTTGTTCCTACAGACATAGAAATCCATGATGCAGTCTTCAGTTTGTCATCTGATAGTGCTCCTGGGCCTGATGGTTTTTCCGGAGTGTTTTTTCAAAAAGTTTGGAATCTTATAGCCCCCATTGTAATCAGTGCAGTGCAAGAGGCTTTTTCCTCCAGGAATCCCCTGCCTAGATGTGTTACTTCTACTCTCATTGCTCTCATACCTAAAAAATCCAATGCTGTGGATATTACTGATTATAGGCCGATAAGCTTATGCAATTTTTTCTACAAGATTATATCTTCTATCATTAACAGAAGGCTGGCCATCATTCTTCCCAAAATCATCTCACCTGAGCAGTCTGCTTTTGTCAAGGGAAGACAGATTATTGAAAACATTGCCCTTGCTCAAGAGCTTTCAAATGATTTGGGCAGGAAAACCAGAGGTTCCAATGTTATGTTTAAGCTTGATATGGCTAAAGCTTATGACAGATTAGAATGGGACTTTCTCTACTCAGTTTTGATCAGATTTGGATTCAGTTACAATTTCATTTATCTTATTGATAGACTGATTAACAATTGCTGGTTTTCTGTTTTATTGAATGGAGACACAGCTGGTTATTTCAAATCTTCAAGAGGTATCCGTCAAGGTGACCCCTTAGCACCCTCTCTATTCGTTATAGCAGAAGAAGCTTTGAGTAGATCGCTTAGAGCAGCCTTCAGCAATGGTCAGATTGAATGTTTTTCTGGTTTCCAGAGATGTCCCTCTATTTCTCATCTGTTGTTTGCAGATGATACATTGATATTCAGTAAAGCCACAGCTGCTTCTATTAGAAATTTGCTTAACATTTTCCACACATATGAACATTCCTCAGGGCAATTGATTAATGTCAGCAAGAGTGGATTTCTTATTCACCCAAAGAAGCCACCCTCTGTTGCTCAGCGGATTCAGAACCTAACTGGATTTTCCAGATTTTCCTTTCCTCATAAATATCTTGGAATACCTCTGGTGATTGGAAGAACAAAGAAGATTTATTTTGCAGGTGTTATTAACTCTATCCAAAAGAGGATAGCCGGGTGGAAGGCTAATCTGTTGTCCCAAGGTGCTAGACTGGTTCTAGTTAGACATGTTCTTACCTCTTTGCCTATTTATTCCCTGTCTTCTACTCCCTTGCATATTGGTGTTCATAATCAGCTTGAGCGGGCTATTGCTAATTTCTTTTGGGGGTCTTCTCCCCTTGGAAAAAGAAGACATTGGAAATCTTGGAAGACTCTATGTAGGCCACAATCAAAAGGAGGTCTTGGCATCTTGTCTCTTAGAATTATGGAGAATGCTCTTCGAGTTAAAATGCTGTGGAATGCCATTCATTCTGATTCTCTTTGGGCTTCCTACTTTAGAGCCAAATACTTGCACCAAGGCCACATCCGAAATGCAAATTTCAGAAATATGAAGGGTTTTGCAAGAAGAAGCTGGTTGAAGGCTAAGGATTATATTCTTCAGTTCAAGAAAGTCATCATTGGGAATGGTTCAAACACTAACTTCTGGTATGATAACTGGCTGGGCCAACAATGCTTAAAAACTTTTGCTTCTGAAAATTCTATCCCTAATCCAGAAGCCACAGTTAGAGATATCATTCTGCACCCCACTGCTGAGGAGTCTGCTCTGATGAATGCTTCGTTCCCCTCTGAAATCGAGCAAGCAATCAGGTCAGTTACATTGAATCAGGAATTGGATTTGGGTATATGGAGTCTTTCTCCTTCTGGACAGTGCTCTGTTTCTTCATCATACAATTCTATGGCTAATAGTCATTTACTGTCTAGTATCCCTTGGAGTCGGCTGTGGTCTAAATGGCTTCCTACTAAAATATCAGTCCACTTATGGAAGATTATACATAACAGTATTCCGACTGATGATAATATCCAAAGAGTGGGTATTGTTCTATGTTCCAAATGTTCTTGCTGCAGGACACCTCAAGTGGAAGACCTCAATCACCTATTTCTGAAAAGTGAAATCGCTGTCTCTATCTGGACTGCTCTCACAGCTGCAGGCCTGCATCTTGAAGGTAGAACTGCCAGGGAATACATTTTGAATTCCATCTGCCATGTTCAGCCAGGCTCGGCCTATGCACTTTTTACTCTTGCTTCCATTGGATATGGAATGTGGGAAATATGGAAAGCCAGGAACACTATCAAGTATGATCAGAAACATTTCTACAGAACCAGTTTCATTCATTTTACTATGTCCCAAATTAAGATGGTTTGCTCGGCTGCTGCTCTAAAGGAAACAAAGACCAGCAACCAGAAATGCTTGGATCAACTGGGAATCAAAACCAAAGCTACCAGCAAACAGCAAATGAGGATTGTCAGATGGGTCTGTCCTCCTTGGCCCTCTATAAAATTGAATATCGATGGGGCTAATAAGAATTCTGGAGATACCGGGGGAGGAGGTATAATCAGGGATTCTAGAGGCAAGACTATACTTGCCTTCTCTCATTACTATGGTCAATCAGATAGCCTCATAGCTGAAGCCAGAGCACTTCTTGATGGTATCAAATATTTAAAGACAGTGGCTTCTATTCTAGCTCTTATTGAATGTGACTCTCTTATCCTTGTCAGGATTATCAAAAAGGAAGCCAAATGTCCTTGGACCATCCTCAGCTATGTCAGAGAAATATGGAGTGTCATTTCTCAGCATGACTCTATATCTCATATTTTCAGAGAAGCCAACACTGCTGCAGACCTTCTTGCTTCTCTCACTTGCACTACCAAATGTAATTCCTTTTATTCTTATAGTGAGCTCCCTTGCATTATAAAAGGTGCTGCTCGGCTGGACTCACTAGGCTTGCCTAGTATCAGATTGATGTAATTCTTTATTCATCATTATTGGAATAAATTCGCCTCCTAGTGGTCGGATGGTGGAGTGGCTTTCTCCTTACCTCTGGTAAGGGGTGCACTCTCCCATTGACCCCTAGGTTAGGTTTTTCTATTAAAAAAAAATTAAGAAAAACCAACTTTACTTAATAATCAAAGTCACACTTATTACAACGACTCTTGTGGACTTTACTGTCTATTACATTGACTAAAAGAAAGGAAAATTACATCAATCCTGACTCAACATAACTAGGACATTGACTCAAACACACTAAAAGGCTCGCTCCACGGCTACTCGCTCCCGTTCCCATCAGTGTGCACATCATCATCCGTGCTACCTGAAAAGGATTGGAAACAAAGGGGGGTGAGCGAAAGCTCAGTAGGAATTACACCCTATCATCAGGCAGAGTTTAAGTAATTAACCATTTTATATATTCATTGATATAAGAATTGAACATAACTGAACAAGTAAATGAACAAAATGATTTAGAGAATGAATTGTAGAGATAACATTCAAATGATTGGCCGACAAGCACGCAAGTACAACAAGTTAAGAGTTTTCCAACTAAGAAAGATTTGAATGAATGTCATAGACCACGAGTTTAACAAACACTCAGTGCAATGTCACACCTAGTCATTACAAACTCCCCTGGACACAAGTACTTTCGGGCGCTCCTCCTAGGACCAAATTGGCCCCTTTAATGATGCGTTGGCATTGGTTAAGTGGATCATCGACCCCAAGTAATTGTCTAGACATTCAAGTAATTCGGCCATGAAGTTCCAAGATTAAGCTCATGAAACCCATCTTCTAAGATCATGAATTTCTCAAATAAATTTGGAAGGAAGAACTAGAACAAGCTCACTGGCCCAATTTAATACATGATAGGATAGGAAAATAGTCCCGGAGGACTATTGCAATCATTTACTCGTCACAAGAATCACGAAGATAACACTAAATCAGGGACTGCTTACGGCCCAATAGGGAACCGCAAGGGGAAATAAATGGTCTAACACAGGACCGCCTCATTCCCGCCCACGCTTGCCTCAATGGGTCAAGCCAGAATGCACAAACGGTCTATCGCTGGACTGCATGCAGGCTGAAAATGGTATCCGATGTGATCGCTAAAAAGTCAGACCACCGGAGATCAAAAATCGATTTGAAATAGGTCCCCACTTGACCAGAGGTATGACTGGACCAAGTCGGGGTATGGTCCTCGATCCCAGGGTCAAGTGAGAGGTCTCAATTAGCTAAAAAAATCGTGCTTAAAAATGACTTAATTCGTATCGGGTCAGACCCACTAAACAGCCCAAAGATAGATCAAACGGTCATAGATATGGCCGCTTGGGTTGGCTTGCGGTCCTAGGCACGACCGCATGCTGTCCCAGGCACGACCGCATGCTGTCCCAGACAAGTAGGTCCAGCAACTTGGTCTGCCCATCATGAAATCCTTGGTACATGCTTTAATGGTACAACCTGCCCGGCGTCCTAGTGAGAATCTCGGGCTCGCGGGGACTTACGGAGACCTTGAAACAAGAACACCTAGTCCGGTGGAAGGATTATCCGATGGAGAGGCATTCATTGCTCAAGATTTAGGCTAACAAATCAAGCAGAAAACGAATGTAATCGGTCCAGTCACTTCCACCGAGTGGTATGACCTTAAAACAATTCTAAATTTATTCATGACATGTATAAGAATTAAACTAAATTATTAACAAGGTATTAATATACTTCCTTCTTAAATATCACAAAAGATATGAAAGATGGACATGAATGGAGCAATTATTAAGGAAATAGTTTCACTTAGTTCATGTATTCCATAAGCCTTAATTTTAGTGCGTTTAACCCTGACCAACAAGTGTACTAACCAGATATAACATGCCGGTATATTTTAAAACATGCCACTGAAACAGGGTAAAAAACGGTCACAGAACAGGTCGCTAGAGGCCATAAGCGGTCAAGAGAAGGGCTGCTTACGCACTGGAAAACCCATTTTCATTTTAAAATTCGCTGGCCAGAAACGGTCTATCGTTGGGCCGCTAGACCAGGGCAAACGGTCTATCGTAGGACCGCTAGTAGCCTGGCGGTCCCTGGAAGGACCGTTGCTTCCAACCCGAGCCCAAAAATGTGAAAAACAAGACACCAGTCCAATAAAAGCATGATTAAAACATAGATATAGTAGGAAAATTAGGCTATTTACTATCAAAATGTAGGTAACTTAAAAACGTACATCATGGCATGGTCAATTTAAGGATTCCACTACGATTACTTGATGTAAACTAAATAGAAAGAACGTGAGTAAAAACCCTAATTGCATGCTCTACATAAAATCAGGAGTACGCCCAAATTAGACCGTCAAAATTGGGCAAATTGGACTCAAAAGAAAGCTAAGGACGAGATCTATCTATCCATGTTATTTAATTAGATTGGGCCTGAGAGAAACCTATCTTAATCGAGGAAGAGAAGGGAAGACACGGTCGCCGGAACCCTAAAACGTGCCGCCACCAAACACCCAAATTCTCCCTGGTTCGCCCACGATAGCCCGCGCCACCAGTTGGATCTTCAAATAGGGTTTTTAGGTCGCCAAAGCCCTCTATTTAAAGTGTTCAAGGAGGCTTCTAGAGATCGAATTGGACTCAAGAGTCCAAGAAAACAAAATCGGTGAAAACTTCGGCCCTTGACTGATTCCACGCTGCCGCCGCCCCTTAGAAGGGTCTAGAGTCTAGGGTTTTGAAGGCAAAACGGGCTACTAGGGTAAACCTATCGGTTGGGCCTGGTTTGGGCTCAATCGGTCGAGAATTAGGCAAGAATTTGATCAATCTAGATTAACCCAATAAAAGTGACAAATTTCTGCTAAAAATTCTTTAATTCGGCCTAATACCATTTTTATTAGAGTCTGGCCCAGTTATCGTTATTGCTAATCACCTTGTTCTCTTGGTAAAAATATTTTTTCATATTTTTATAAATTACATCAAATTCGATCTAATCGGAAAATCAATAAAAATAGCCATTATGCTATTTAATTAGTAAAAAAAATATTCTGAGTGTTACACAGACAAAGAACAATATATCAAGGAATGAAATATCAAAGTATTAGTTGGTCATGGTAACCTATGCTTTGTAATATCAAAGCACCTTACATTCCTACCACCATTTTGAGAGAGAACCGCGTTATTTTCAATGTACTCTTATTCTGCCACAAACAAGAGAGCTATATTGGATGGAATGGCAGATGCAGCAATACCTTGAGTGACTTGTATAACCTTGTTCCAAGTAGGTTGATTGGTAAACAGATGAGGCCCTGAATGAACTCGTTGTATTCCCTTTTCAGAAATTCCAAGTCTTTTCTAGGCTCTATACCCATTAGCATCTTTATCGACGCTTGGAATGTAATCTGGGATTCAATATTAGTAAGAATCAAGCCACACATGCGACTAAAAATAAATAATAATTTGATGTTCATTTGAAAAAGATTCTTGATCTGTCTATTGCATCTGTAAGATAATACTATTTTGTTTTGGGAACTGTTTTACCTGTTAAATTCATCTTTTCTATAAATCGACTGGGCCTCTTCCCAGCTGCAAAAGAAAGTGGCGTATTACAATGAAATCTATTTCGGAAAGATGACACATTCTGGTAGCAATAATGGCGGTATCTCGACCTCCACACAGAAGAAAGTATAGTTGTGAAATGTTTCTGAAGGAGAAATTCTACATCAGGCTGCTCACTAGCTACATTAAGCAACATGCCAATTTGATCCCGTCACATGCAAAGGGAATGCAAGTTCTTTTAATCTTTCAAACTCAGCGGAAATACAAATGCATATGCTACTAAAGAATGATGAGTGAGCTCTAATGGAGCATGATCTTCAGAACAGAAAAAGACCTTCTGACAGGAATGGAATGGAGGACCAGAGACATGGTTGTCAACTAGACAAGGACAAAATCTTGGCATCCAAGTTCAGTAATTTTCCTTTTCTTTTCAACCTTTGGGATCAAATCAATGAATTGATGACTAATTTTCACATTTCATTTAGAAAAAAGGCAACCAGATGTAAATTAGAACTAGAGTATCATAGAAATCCAATTCAATATTGGTCATAGTATGTCTCGATACATGGAAGTTAAAAAAAAAGAGAATTAAAAAAATTGAACTTCTTATATGATACGAACAAGAAGAGGAGCACCAGCATTGGTGGCTCATTGCCCCTACAGAACTTTGCTTGGAAAGTGAGGGCTTGTGCTCAACTCCCATCTACCAAAACCTGAAGCATGTTGTGGAACAGAAGTTTCGGAGGACAATGAACCTATAGTTTGCCATGACCCTATTAGGCACATACTCGAGTGCTTTCTGACTCAATCCTACGTAGTCAATGGCCCTATGGCAGAGGCCCTGGGAGCAGCCTGAGGCAGCACCCAACCTTCGGAAACATGCATGCACGTTGAAGGGAGAATAGAATTTTGCCTGGAGAATAGTTTATGCCTGGCAGCAAACTTTACCGTAATAACCCTTCACAGTGTAACAGAAGGTAGTGTCATAGAAGAACTATCCCTCTTCTAGGAAACCTATGTCCTAGGTATAAAAAGGTGATACACTAAGAACCAAGATCACAGATAATTCTCAAAAGTTGAATAACACGAATAATGTAATTGTACTTTTTTCCATGACAGGTGAGATTGAAATTTTCTGAGTAACCATCAGCAAAAGAATCAATCATATCCATAAAAACAAGGGATACCCTATGGAAGCTACCCTAGTTACTCTTAGCAGAGCCTTGCCAGAACTAGAAGAGGTAATCTTTTCAGCATTGGAATTGTCTGATCTAGATGAAACATATTTGAAGAAGAGTTCTCTGAATCTCTCACAATAATGAAAAGGGTGGTGAAATCTCCCTCTATAAAATCCACCTGCTGTCATGCTATAAAGTGCATCACTCACCAAGCTCCAATTTGTACTGTACTCATGCACAACAGTAGACAGGATGGCATCCTCCCGAGATGACCGAGAATCTGGAGATGGGATGCAGAAATAAAATAGGTGAAATCAGGTAACTTAGAGGAAATTTTTTTTCAAAACAATAATAGCAGAAAGCTTGATTCATACACATTCAAAGGATTGAATATAGACCATAGACATGATTAATGAAGAATACACAAAGTATCAAATTCCAAGATACAAACCTACTCAATCTTTTACAAATTTTTTTGTAACATAACAGCTACCTAGATAAAACAGATAAAATGAAGAAATGTTATCAGTTAGTGGAAACATTTTTATAGAATCACCACAAAGCAACAAGATCACAAACAAGACACAAACGTTGGAAATATAGTAAAATGAACATATCGCAAAAGAATATATGTTCATCTACTGGAATTCAAAAAACTATGAGAAATATAGTCATTTTCAATTTTCAATCATGATAGAATGATCAGGTGGATTACAAATTTATAATGAAATGTGGAACCAGCACAAGGAAAATTTTAGTTAAGTTGAGAAGACTAGATGGCAACCCCCAAAAAACTGAAAGTGTAGTTACCTGGTAGATTCACACGCATCATCATTCATACCATTTGACTCAGCTTTACACTCAAGTTCTTCAATCAGCTGGACATAATTAAACATAATGGAAAAAGGTAAAAAAAGGTCAATTACTTGCAAGATGATTACAACACCAATTACAGGGTTTTTCTAAGTTTCATGCATACCTACTATTGGGCTAAGCTTCAACATGTTGTCTATATGCTTCAGTAGCAAAATCGGCATCCCATCTTGTGAATAAAGCATTATCAGCTCGGTGTACATGCACGAAAGGTAATTAAAGTAATAAATGCTATGAATCTAAAAAAAATGTCATAAGTAGAGACGTCATGGGAAAAGCAGTAACGGTGAAGCCAAAATAACTATTTGAACATTAGAACATTGAAGAGCAAAAACTAATGCGCTGAACAGCATGAATTGGGCATATGAGATTGGTTGATATATTATAGGGCCATTGGGACCTTTTGTATCCTTGAAAACAAAATGCATCAAACTTATATTTTCCCTGATCTGCAAAGGAAGCTTATAGAACACAGCATACCATTTATGATATCTGAAGAGCCAACTTCATTCTTTATAAAAAGAAAAAACTTCATTCTTTATAACGTGAAACATAACATAATTACTGATTGTGAATTGTTAAATGACATATATATCAAAACCCTCTAAAAGTGTCAAACCAAGTAGGTTATAGCAAAGGAGTGTTCATATGGTCCGATTTTGGCAGACACAGGTACCTCACATGTTAATATCCCCGGAAAAAAGACAAACAAAATACCTTGGGGGGCCAGAACTGGTACACTTGTTTTTTTTAAGTGATTTTTTTAAAGTGGAACTGGTACACTTGTTATTGTTTCTTACATGTGTAAATTTTATAGTGTTTACTTCTTTATGTTCGATCTCTGTCCATCTATGCTCTTGTCCATAGTCCTTAGGTTTTAGAAAGGTGATAATGTATGTGGCTAGGTTCGCAGGATCGATGTTGTGGATAGACTCGGAGCTGCCCCGGTATGCTACAAGTCAGTTTGACTTGGACTATCTTGAACAGACTCAGGCTGACTAGAAGCCGATTCGGCCTTCTCGGTGTGGCCATTATGTGGTACAATATGGCCGACATGGTCCAAGATGGTCCAGTACAGTGAACCGTGGTATGTAGTACCAAATTCTCATTTAAAAATATAATAATAAAAATCTGCTACTATATGCTCTTTTTTCTAACCATCGCTCGCCTTATAATCTACATACTTGGTTTCTTCTTTCCATTATTCCCCACTTCATCCCTAGTCATTCAGTCTGCTCCCAACCAATGAGCTCTCTCATACCCTAACAAGCTAACACTGTATGAAATCCCTTCTTGACCATTCTCTTCTGCTTTTACCAGGATCTTTTGGGAACACACTTATTATATTTGTACATCCCTTACATTTTTCATTTAATACAATGATAGTACCAACCACATTCAAAAAAATGTCATCTTTTGTTTCTTCTTCCTGAGTTATTTCTTATCTTTCAAACTTTGGAAAGCAGACAGGAAACAACAGTATCCTAAGCTCCACTTTTTTTTAGTTCATAGAAGAACAAACTACTACAACAATCCCTGTTTTCCTCAGTTTGCATCACAATGTCAGAATTTCTCATGAAAGTAACTCTTCGGAGCCATGCAGAAATCAAAACAAGAGATTTCCATGTTAATGTTTTATTTATACAAAAGTTAACGTTAGATAAAAAATCTGTATTATGAGAAAAATAGAGATGGGAACATATGTTTTTGTTTCAAAATTCAACATTTTACAAAATAACTGTTTCTGAATACAATTAAGCAAAATGTGTTTATCTTATTTACAAACATGTTGAGTCGGCGGAAACATATAGAGACTATTATCGAAACATATAGAGACTATTATCTAATTTAAGTAAACAGATTCAAAAGCTTGACAAACCTTGACACATATACCTATAAAATAATTCGACATAGCTCATCTAGTTGGAATATTCTTTAATAATTTAAGATTTAGGCACTAAAGTAACTTTAAAAAATAGATAAATATGACTTTCTCCTGCTTCAGTTTCATGAATACAAGTTTAAGGAAAACATTGAGTTTCCTATAAATATCAACAAACTTTTCCCTCAGATAAAAAAAACATAGGAAGATGGGTCAGATTTTTTTTCTCATCTAGAGAAAACCTGATCAACCATGATGGGCATGACTCTTACTTCCCTTCCTAAGATTGGTTGCAACAATTGAATCTACAAAAGAAGGAAAATAGAAGAGTTAAGAGGGGAGAAAGTAATAGGTATGACAAATAAGTCCAAATAATTTAACAAATGAAATGGCAAGAAGATGGCATTGTAAAATTATCCTAAACTCTTTAAGCTTTGTTAAAAGCTAGAGATTATCTAATTGTCACCACAACCCACTGCTATATATATAGTTTTCAAAGGTCTATATATTGAATTTGACCCCAACACTTGATAGCATTTCCTAATGATAAACTTCTAGTCTTTGTCTAGATAAGAAGACGTATGCACACTAATTAATAATTACTAATTAAACTTAGTATCCTCCATAAATTAATTAACTAAAAATAGTGAATAGAGCACATTATCTATGTTAATTTACAGAATAGCAAATACAACACATCTAACGACATTTAGACTTTTAGGAGGATCATCTCTAAATGAACATAGTTGACGTAAAGTTAATTTTTACTCTGTAAAACTAAGAATATTCATGCTCAGCATGTTTGGGAAGACTTGCGAAGGAGTCTCTTGTTTTGTTTATTTGTAATAGAGTGAGAGAGTGGGCTTCTTTCCTTTATAATATGCACTCCCAAAAATCATCACTTTTTGTTTTGTTGTGGGGTTGGGAGGGAGACATCAGTTTGATGCTGTTTGTGGTTGTATAGGGACTTTTTGAGAACTTCATGATTATACTTGTACATCATCTTTTTATTTTTCTATATTAGTGGTACAACCCACTTTAAAAAAAAAGGGAACGCATAAGCATTTATGTCACTGAAGGAAGCAAATTAACCAGAAACTGAAAGGCTATAACATATAACCCTGAAACATATCCATCTGAATCCTTTGATGGTGTTGCACCAAAAAATCAAATGTTGGGTTGAGTACAGGATGCCCATCTCAATTGCCATCATTGTTTCCTAGGTTTCCTACCATTTTCTTGTGATCCATTGGTGCTAGAATCTGCAAGGACCATGAGAATCCTGACACAATCTTTCTCTATGGCAATGTAAATCATATATCGAAACAAACACAAATATGAACATACTAAAGAAACCAATACTTTGGGAAGACCTAATTACAGCATGGATTCAAATTAGTCCCAAAATAGAAAATTCTTTCCTAACTTAATCAGTAACTCAGCCCTACTATTGATCTTTTCCTTTCCTACCAGAAACAGAGACAATCTTTGTGCAAAATTGTAGACTAAATGGTCTAAAGTTAGGGTATTACGTACTTTACAATGTGAACTTATGTTCCTCTAATGCCTAAAGATTGATTTGGTAAGCCGAAACACCTAATGCCAAATGCTCATAGCATAGGACATCATAGTTCCAAACATCTCATAAAAAAGAACAAAAAAAACAGAATTCCTACCATCATGAAAGAGGCAACATTTCACTTCCTCTGTTGAATTCACCCCAACAACATAGGCTCCTTTCTGCTATTCCAGCCCATAACCTCCGACTTCTCTGCACCAAAACGAGCTGGAATCAGCATCCATACATGTAAAATAGAACTCAATTACCTCGTAATAGCACTGGCCAAAGTAATTTATTTAAAACCCATAACCTATGGCTCACAATAACTATCACTAAAATTGAAAAAGGGGGGAAAGTAGATGCTCTCCGGATAGAGCAAGGAAGGGCGACCAGGCAGAGGAGGTGGGCCAGACGGCTGGTGGAGCCAAGCATGGGACAACTCCTGCAATGATGTAGGTGAATATAAATCAGTGTATACTATGGTTTGGCTAGGATCCAGGACACATAATGTAGGTGTGGGCATCCTTGGAGGAAGGAGAGGAAAGCGTCAAGATTTGAGTCTGTAATGGATTCCACATACCATAGCAGTTCTCTCATATTCTTGAACACAAATTTCCCACCTCCAATGCCCCCCACGATAGCCATGAACTGCCAGACATATTTCAGCATCATCAAATTGGATAGGAAATAATATTAGCACTTACCTTCCACTAGGTATATATTCTCGGAGAAATCAAAATCAAATGAGCGTGCAGCAACAATCCCAGAACCTCGAAGAACCAATCGTTCACAGAGAGTATCTCCACATAGGAGACAGCTGACATGATCTCCTTCCAAGCCCGCTTCGACCAGGTGGTGCGCCGGTGGAGTGAATGGAGCTTGGCCTCGGGCAGTCGCAACGGCGTGCTCTTCAGGGACGGGGTGGTGATGTTACAACTGAACTTGAATGACCTGAGGTGGGGAACATCAAGGGTGACCACCCAGGAATAAGCCTTGATGTTCATGCCCCTGAGGCGTTGGTTCACCATGGAAGACACCTCGATCGACACCAAACGGCGGCACATTTCAATGCTGAGGCTCTTAAGGAGGGGGCACATGGACAACAGGGGGCGTAGCTTCTTCTGAAGTAGGATGCCTCGGGAGAGTTGGAGGGTGAGAAGAGACGAGAAGCCGCCAGCGTGGCAGGGGAAATTGGTCCAGTCGCTCAGCGTCGGTGCTGTCAATAACCGGCCACAGTCGACGACGGACAGGGGAAGCTCGAGGAAGGGTGCAGCCCAGAAGATCAGGTGGAGCTTCTCTACAGACCTCCCTGCTGTGAATCGGACCCACCAATCGGTGCGGCGGCGCGCCTCGTTGATGGGGGGCTGTGGGGATGGAATTTTTATTTTTTTTTAATTTAGGGTACTACTAGGTTTGTTTGTTTATTTATTACATGGGACGTACCAGTCACATTTGTGACAGATTTATTATGCACTCAATCTGATTAATCAGACAATTGTGGGTGATCGTGTCGGGATCCGAAGTCCGCCATACCATAAAGGCTATGGCGTTAATTACGTCCTTCCGAAAGAAGGACAACCCTTGATTAATCGCCAAAGTAGAAGAGCCCTTGGGGCTGAAGGAGTTAGTGAAAATAATGCTTGTTTTATGAAATAGAAACGGGATTAAATCATGCATCGCAAACAAGCAGTATGGTGGAGTTCATCTTGTCTAGCAGATTCTTGGTACAAGGCGGAGAACTTAGGTTCGAGAACCCCCTCACGCTTAATGATAGCTTCCAGCCGAACTTAATCTAACTTTTTACAAATCACCATGTTATATACCATAGAATCAGGAAATGCAAGCACTCATGCATATGTATATATATACATATATATTTATATGGTGAGTACCAGCAAATATGTGTATAGGAGTTTATTTGTTTATTGAAGGCTGTATACAGAAATCGTCTTGGACTTAGTACAAGCTAATCGAAATTGCATTATCATCACTTTATTTAATCATTTGCTTGCATGTTATTTGGTATACTCAGAGAAGATTTTGGCAGCACCTCCCCTGTCCCAAGGAATATCAGGGTGGGTATAGGAGAATCGTCCACGAGAAGTCGAGATGATCTCATGACTGACGGTCATGCCCAAGTGGCACTCCCGTACCCTATAATGAATGAGGGACCCGAGGACCAATCCTTTAGGCATTGCTAATCACTCGCGGGTTTGTCAATCGGTAGCTACTCTCTTTTACTATTATGGGCCAATGCTCATCATGGCGTCGCATGCATTCAGGTTTATCAAGAAAACCAAGCATGACCGCACTCCAGCAGGCCCATATCTTGCCGGGATGATATATGCCAGGAGATGGCATTTGTTATTGTAAGGCCTTTATGGCCATGGAGAGTAATGACTAAGCGGAAGACCCGAGTAAACAGAATACGGAATCAATTCCCGTGTTTTCGAGGGAATTTCGGCAGCATCTCCCCCTACCCCGGAACGTGTTGGGGGAGATATATAAGAAACCCATCCACAGCGAGCTGAGACGAGCTCCATAACAGACGGGCATATCAAAATGATAGCCCGGACCTAACAGTGGGTAATGAACGTTTTTTCGATTAATTTTGACCCATTTTGGCACCACGGCATATACACGAAGGCTCTAAGGAAAGACGGCACAACCCTGGACCGAGGGGGTTGAAAGGCTCGGGGCACTATTCGCCTTTAAGGCGGTCGATATACTAGTTCCCTAGCAACGTCATCGGAGCTCACGTCGTAGTATATATAACGAAGCCCCGTGACCTGGTGGGATGATCGAGAAGGCCCGGGAAAGCATGATGCGATATCGGAAAGTAGTTATGCGAGCAAGTTCTGGCAGCATCTCCCCTTGCCTTGAAATATGCTGGGGAGATAAATAGGAAACCCATCCACAGTGAGTTGAGACGGGATCCAAAAGAGATGGGCATCGGAGACCGTAAGCCGAGGGGGCCTAGAAGCGACGAAGCACTATTTGCCATAAGACTGTTCCTTCGATGTTCCCCTGATGAGGTCATCGGAGATCACGCTTTAGCTAGTAGCGAATCCCCATGATTCGGCGGGACGATCGGAAACACCCGGGGAAGCATGCTGCGATATCGAAAAGCAGTCGCCTGAGAGAATTCTGGCAGCATCTCCTCTTGCACCGGAGTATTGTGGACGCACCTTTTGAACTATTATTTATTTATTTATCTTATTCATTCATTTATAGCGTTTATTCAATTTATTAAGTGCGTGGACGTGCCAGTCACAAAGTGACGATTTACTCGGGCTCCGGAGGAGCCCTTGGTGCGCGTCATCTGACTGATCAGATGATTGTGTGGTTCGTGTCAGGAGCAAAACCCATCGTGCCATAAAGGCCACTGCGTCATTTACATCTCCCCGAAGGGGAGAATACCCTTGATTAATCGCTAGGAATAAGGGCCCTACGGCCGAAAGAAACATGCTAATGAATTAAGACAATAAGAGTCTTGAAGCACATTAAAAGACCCACGTTAGGGTGCAAGCATTTGAATCATTTCGGTCACTCATGGATCATTTCATATTTAGACAAGGGTCCATAACGAGAGCGCGATGAGAACGGAAACCCATATAAATGTTTGCTGGGTAGGCGGCAGTTTAATGTTTAACACGAGGATGGGCCGAGTTTTAGAGAGATATTGGCCCAAGCAAGGCTAGCTCATGACCATGCCGGGAAATGATCCCCGGGGGTCATAGTCAGTCCGCGGGGTAGCGCTAATGTTCCCTCTAAGGGATCCAAGGGGAGAGGAGATCTCCGGGATATTCACCAACATGTGAAAATTCTTACTTTTGTCTTATTAGTTTTAATGCAACTTGAATGCGGGCTTTAGGTGTTTTAGTTGTGCGAGCCTTAATTCTCTTCAGATGTAGATTTTTATTTTTTTTTATGAGCTCCTTATTGTTTTCTTCAAGGTACATTTTCGTGACCATCATTGTCATTATCGTTGTTATTATTATTTATCAAGGGCCAAATCACTCCTTTTCTTTTCCCTTTTATCTCTTTTTTTTAAGTTCAGATGAGTTCGGTCGACCGATCCAATCAGGTCGGTCGACCGGCCCTTCCAGGGACGAAAGCCCTTGGTCGGTGATCGGTCGACCGAACCGTTTTGTTCGGTCGACCGAACCACCGAGCAGGCCCGTCCCCTTCGATCTCTTCGCTTTCTCTTATGTTCTTTCACTTGATGGAGCAGACGAATTCCGATTGTATGCTAAATACATGTGGGAGACCCCTTTTTTATTTGTAGATGGCATGCAGTCACATATGAAATGCAATACAGTTGTTAAACGCATATGAGGGAACCTCTTTTGTTCATGAAATGCACATGGGAGTTTCAATTGATTTCTCTTTGCTTATATTTTTAACCCTTCTTGACGTAGATTGCAATGCATGCATGAACGCACATGAAGGTGAGAGGAAGGTTGACTCCACAGAAGGCGGGGAGGCTTGGAGCCGACAATGGGTCGGCGCAGCTGAAGGCTGCATCGACGCAGGCATCGGACCGTGAAGAGGGTCTACGCAGCAGTGAGAGGGGTCAACGCAGGGGCTATCAAGAGGACGTTCCCGGCAAAGAAGGAGTCGACGCAGCATGGGGCTGCGTTGATGCAGTGGTTAGGACTGTCCTCCCCCATCTCCCAATAGATTGTGAAAAAGTAACTTCTCT
Source organism: Amorphophallus konjac (assembly GCA_022559845.1). Taxonomy (NCBI): domain Eukaryota; kingdom Viridiplantae; phylum Streptophyta; class Magnoliopsida; order Alismatales; family Araceae; genus Amorphophallus; species Amorphophallus konjac. Next base: position 334,033,083 of record CM040126.1, on the reverse strand, counting down.
TTTATATAGAGAAGAGGCTCTGTTGATTAAGCTCAATCGCGGACGCCCTCTGTTGTCTCCTCTACGCAAGGCCAGCGAACTCCTCTCCGACAAAATGATGCTACAGAGCAACGATTTTCACGCAGAAGGTGCTCATCGATTGTTGATTAAGTTAGCTCGCGGCGATGGATGAAGACTAAACCCTTCTAGGGTCTCCTCTAGAGAAGATGCAGTGAGAGTGGAGGGAGAGGACGAGGGACTAAGCTCAATCGCGGACGCCCTCTATTGTCTCCTCTACGGTGGAGAGGTCGGCGAGCTCCCCTCCGGCAGAATGATGCTACAGAGAAGAGGCCGTGAGAGTGGAGGGAGAGGGAGAGGGTGAGCGACGGCTTCAGATCCACGGTTGCAAGGGTGGCATCCTCTCCACCGTAATGGCGCTACAGAGAAGAGGCCATGAGAGGGGAGGGGGAGGCACAAGAATAATTTTCGATCGCGGAGGTGGAGAGAAAAGAAAGCACACATGGGGGGTAAAACGGTCCAAGCAATTAGTCGGTTATGTCCATCAAGACGGCGAGTAAACTCAGGGGCTTGGTAAAACTAGTTAAGAGTTTTTGGGGATATGAGGGTAGTTTTTAAAAAGGTAGGGGTATAAAGGTAATTCATGAATTTTCTAAGGGTATATAGGTAATTTTCCCTTAAATCTATAACTATAAGTGTATTGATTATATACTTTACTTATTCTTTTCAATTCTTACAGGCCCGAGTGCCCATGTACCAGTTGGACAGTGCACACCACCACTACCTCTAGATATAGGTATGCCTATTTAAATTTCTAGCTATATGTGTATTGATTATATGCTTTACTTATACCATTCATTTCTTAAAGGCCTGAGTGCCCCTGTACTAGCTGGACAGGGCACATCGCCATCACCTCCGGGTACAAGTATGTCTATTTAAATTTCTAGCTATATGTGCATTGATTATATATTTTACTTATGCCATTCAATTCTTACAAGTCCGAGTGCCACTGCACCAGCTGGACACGGTACATCGTTGCCACTGCCATTGCCGCCCCATACAGGCACATTTTGATTCAGTCACAATTTGATTAAATAGTTGTTGATTAAATAGTTGCTTGATTATGGTAATTCTAATTAACAACTTCTATTTTACTTGCAAGAGCCACACAGGCCACACCACCCATACATGTCGATTCCTCCGCCCAGTCGACAAATGATGTCGGTAGTCGTCATAAGGGCGATCAGAGGGGGGTCGATGACACACGTCGAGTTGTCTAGATAGATAGGTAATTATATTAATTCATGAATTAATTATGTTTATTATCTATCCATCAATTGTGTAATGCCGATCCATTCGTCCATTTGTAATTGCAATGATAAATTAGAACCTGACAAGACTTGCCATTACATTACGAAGACCCTTCAGTCGCACATTCCTGGGTTGGTCCTCTCCTTCAGGCATTTTCTGATAGGCGTCCGAGATTTAATGTTTGACATATTCATGGTATGTAATTTAATATTTTAAATTACGTCTTTACCAACAATTAATTTCAGTATAGTGACTTATATAGCTTACATTTTTTTGTAGTGGACTCATCGGATCACGAGACCCTAAGATGAAGTGCGAGCTCGTCTATCTGATAGGGTACCACAAAAATTAAACAAAGATAGACATTGTACAATGCCCACGAAAAGGCGAAGAAGGATTCTGGGAGCTCAAACATAAACGTCTAGAAGGAGCATGGCCCTGGTTGGATGAGGAGGGAGCACTGGGAGGGGGGAAGTGACAAATGGGATGAGGAGGGGTGGTAAGATAAGTCCCAGAAGCAGCAAGAAATCATGCCGCATAGCCAGATGTTAACGTGCATACGAGTGGGTCCGTCTCTTTCGGGACCCACAAACATAGAATGGTAAGTAATATTTTTTTATTATATTTTATTAATATATATCCTCATTTATTTTTTACAATTTGTAAAATTGACAAATGATCTCAAACATCCTCCATCGTTCCGGGAGCTATTTGAGAGAACCCACAAGAAGAAGAGGACCGATGAGTATATCAGTGAGAGAGCCCGGGAGGTAGCGGTCATACATATACAAGTTTTTTTTATTTCAAATATAAATGATTAACATGAAATTTAAAATCTTTTTGATTCAATTTGCAGGACTCATATGACATGCAGATGAGTTAGAAGTGCGGGGAGGAGCATACGCAACAGTCGGAGTTAGATTCTGAGGCATTGATGGCAACAACTGGCGCACCAAAGAAAGGCCAATTGCATAATTTTGGGTAGACCCTAGACACCAGCAATGTGATATCATCTTTTGTGAGTTCAGGCTATGCCGCGATGAGTGCCTTCACTACGCCCCCCCCCCCCAAGTACTTCGAGCGACATCAGAGACCTCATCGGAGAGATGTCAACTTTCGAGTAATGCATTATGCAAGCCATTGAGTCACGCATTACTCAGGCCCTTGCCACGCTCCTCTCCCAAGCGAGGGTTTTGCCTCCTCATGGAGCTTCTTCGACCGTAGCATAGCCCTCTCATGTGAGTTTTTGTTATAATTTTAATTTATCAGAATTTTGAGTTATAATACTCCTATTTAGTTCAAAGAAACTACCGTGAAAATTAACTTACTTCAAAATAACTAAGAAAACTTGGGTGGTGAGAGTGACCTAGGAGAGCTGATAGAATCCAAATTGCATACCCGATTTGGGCTTCGGGCTCAAACTATAATTTTCCAAACTAACTTAGTTTAAAATCAAAGACCTCAGTTTTGGGATGTCCAAAATCTAAAATACCAGTTTCATCGGTGTGTCGATTGTTCCTGTAATGACCCAAGATCCGGATACTGGGAAGAACCCAATACCATTCGAATCCTGGCTTGCCGCCCACGAGCCGGAGGGCTCGAAAGGGCTAAAAGGAGTGTGGAAGTAGAAAGAAATATGAAATAAGGTAGGACAATTTAACAATTAATAGAAATAAATAAACAACTACAATAGAGTCCAGTCCAACAGAAAGTATAGTCTAAGGCAGAAGAACGTACCCAACACCAAGTGAACACTCGGCCCGGTGAGTTGGCAACTAAGAACCTCCGCACAACACCCTCAAACCTCGAGGAAGAACTACCGCACCTGAAACGCAGGGTTGAGCCTCCTGTCACTGGCTCAATAAGGATCCCGCGGAACCCCAACCGTAAACAACGGCGATAACGAAAAGCAGTAACTACAGCAGGAACATCAAACCGGTGGCTGGTAAAAACTCGGCACTACAACTACTCCTACAGCACACAGAAACACTCCCCGATCTCACAGCCGGGGGGACCACCGAACTACCTAACACCACAACTACCGAGGAAAGCGCACGGCAACTCTGTCGAAAGGCCTGTCACAAAGACGGGGCCAAACCTGGACCACTTGGTCCATAGGTACCATCACGACTTCGCTGTCGTGAACTCGACCCAGCCAAGGGGGTGAAGCCTCGGTAATCCAACCGGGCATCCCTGGTGTCAACCTTAGAGAACACATAGAAATGATCCGGGAAACCACGCCTCGTGGTCAGAAAATGGACTCTAGGGTCACGGGAACTCACGTCCCATGACGAGGCACCTGCCCACAAGAAGCAAGGCCAGATGTGTCCACTGATGTCTTACACCGCACCTCAGGTGTCTCTCTACGATGCCCCAGGTGGAGACAGAGACTATGTAGTAACTAGTACCACGAACAAGGACTAGCTGGGGTTGCGCTCGTCAGTGCGGGTCTGACAGCCCCCAACCACGTGTGCACACACAGACCATGCGCTCTAGGTCTGACCCTCTAGCTGGTTCTTCCCCCCAGCCCAGACGCAGGCTACAAAGACGAGGGGCCTTACGATAACCAGCTTAAAAACCGTCTCTCTCGGGTGTAGCTCTCCACCTACCCCCAAGGTGGGTCAGCATACGCGTGCCCAGGCAAGCTACTGTAGCTCTCCACCTACGCTCAGGTGGGTCGGCACAAGCGTGCCCAAGAAGCTACAACCAACGGGGGTCACCACAGAAACGACTCTCGTTGGAAACCATTGGAACACGGACAGGCTACTCACAAGTCCCATCACGTCCAGCTTGAGAAACAGGTGGCACCGTGCCACCGGCCTCTAGGCAGTCCACAAAAATCTATTAAACCAACGATCTTTGAGTCACAGGACTCAGGGTCAAGACCGTCGTGCAGAACAGCTCTAGGCCATCAATCTGGCGTATCCTAGGTCAAGAACCACGGTAATATATTGCTCAAGGCGACTCGTGACCGCCGAGCTCATTCCCTTCCAAAGGGAACGAAGAAACCTCCCCCCCAGCCCCTGGCTGGTTGACTGTACTTGCAGTCCAAGGCCACACACATGGCCCACTCGAAAACCACCTTTTGGAGAAACTCACGACGCGCGGGGAAACCCCACCGCACTCATACCGACACACAATGACTCAATCTAGCAAGAACACGGAAGCCCGGAACACAAAGGGTCACCCGGACCCTCCAAACCCACGGGCATGCTAATTGAGGTAACACGGTACCTCCGGACACCCAAAGCTCGGTCACTAAACTCACGGGTGTTGACACCCATTTTATGCCTATGAGTTGGGTTATTTTTCGTACCCTTGTTTTATGATGTCCCAAGTTGCCCATTAGCAATTGGGCTATTTTGGGTCAGTTCCGGGCTTATTTTCTGGGGTTTCTCCCTGGACTGGGCCTATTTCCCGAGTTTCCTTGATCCTAGGGCTTATTGGGCCTGATTTAACTTGGTCTTTTGGATATAAATGGACGTGTTTATCTAAATTTATTTATTTTCCAACGACCAAGGGGAAAGCGGTCGCTCGATAGACTGCTAAGATTCCTGGCGGTCTATCGAACGACCATTTTCCATTGGCGGGAAACGCTCGCTGACCGGGTTTTTCTCCCCAGATTCGGAAGTGAAATGGCCTCCTTAATCCACGGATTTCTCCATGGATATTGGACCAAATCACGCGCCGTTTGTTCCTACGGATTATTGGGAGTATTATCTCCAATTTATTCAAAAGAGTCGACTGCTATTTCCCGCCGAAACCCCTCCGAAATCGAGCTGAGTTTCTAGGCTCTACAAATTGGACTTATTGGCCATGGTTGTGAGGGGGGGGAAGTTTAAGCATCACGGCGAAGCCCTGCCACAGTCTTGAGAGAGTTTTAAGTACAGGAGAGGGGCTCTTCCACGTCCATTGAGCCCACAGTCCAAGGCACATTCATGGCTTTAATGCTTTCTCGTTTTAGTTCTTAATCATCATATTCTCATTTGAGCATCGTTTCTCTTGCTTTCCTTTACTTTCTTCTTCACGTTTTTCACCATACTTTGCATCCATTTACTCCCATCCCATCGTTTGCACGCACCCACAGGGGTTAAAAACCACCAACCCTCAGGTATCGTCCCATCCTTTATGCGTTTTAGCTATAGTTTGCATGAGTAGTTACTACACATTCCTGATCTAATCCGAGTTGTTTCTTGTTGTTTTCGTGTTGTTTTGCAGGTCAACAGGTGTTCTGACACGAGGCCCATCCCTCCTGGCCGGCCGGAAGGGGTGGAGGATCAGACAATTGGAGTATGGGTTCTGGACTACGGTAGCGGTTGATCACGGACTGTCGCGGAGTGGAAGCGGTCTATCCTAGACCATTTTGGAACCCTTCCCCTAGAGCTCCGTTGCCACCCACGTCCGATCCTCATTTGGAGCCACCTCGGCCCGAGCTACCCGTGCTTCTAACGGGAAAGCTATTCATCGCCGAGCCACTACTTAGTTGGCTCAAGATTGACTTCATCTCTAGTCCACCTTCCTATCCATCCATGGACCCTACGTTACCATTAGTGCCGGTCAACTCATTCCATATCACATTTCGGTCTAGTCACCATGTTGATACATTGGATGACCTTATTATGGGATTAGACTCGCAAATGAAGTTGACTTATATGTTGGCCCGAGGCTTCGACCAACCTACAAGTCGTACCTTCACCCACCTAGCCTTAGGGTCCATTACCTCCGTGTACACCATTGGTCATGTCACCACAGAGATTCTCTTATTCCTCCCCATGCCGACCGAGCCAAACTTCATTCCATTTATCCCGAGGGAGGAACCATACCTCATATATGAGATCACCGTCCCCTATACCCTAGTGCATGAAGGTGACCACCTACACCTTCAAGAATTCCAAATGTGGGACCGTGTCATATAGGAGCCCAGTTCGAGCGGTCATGCTTTCTTTGATCCCTTCGATCCCTTCCCTAGGGAACCTTATAACCCACCATATCTACTCCCCTTCTTCCCGAGAGGCCACTACCACACCCCTTCCCCACGGTTCAGTCCACTTACACTCAGCCAGGGGACCGTTCCACGGTCATCATATAGGGGTGACGAAGAAAGAGCATCCGGCTCTCCTAGCCCTCCCAAGTCTCCCAAATCCAACAGGCAGTCGCATGCTAGGGGCATACTAGGATGTCTAGGAGTCCCCCATTCCGTCAACCATCGATTGCATCTAGTGTATGCATGGCACACATTCGGATGTCCTGGTCCACCATTGCATGTGTATGGGTCGGACTAACAGTAGGTTTGTTTAGGGTCATGTGTGAGACTTTGTTTCGTACAGTTTGTCTGTCGAGTGCATATGCATACATCGAGTTGAGTCGGTCTTTTGTACGCTCGCGTTGTCTATCCCTTTCGAGTGTGAGGCAAGTCGGATCTATTGGGTACGTTGTAGACTCGTCAGAATTTGGGATCAGCTCTACCTCATCATATCGGATCTAGTCACATAAAGGGACCCAGCGGTGATTCCTAGTGAGTCTTCGAGCAGCCTCCTCCCCTTTGAGAGTGACCCTACCCCGGAGTGTCCACCACTAGCCTCATTCTCACAGCAGCATGCACATATCGAATATATACGGGATGAGCAGGTGACAAATACTTGGAGTGGAGCGTACTCCGCGCTTCCAGGTTCGGTGACGGATCCGCAGGAGCCACACGAGCAGCCGCACCCCTTACTCGACGGGGTCAAGTTCTTCCCACCCGGGGAGAATTGATGGGAATCAACACCGGGAACTAACATTTTTATTTTACAGCTGTGTCCTTTTGTTTGTATTTATACCCTTGGCTAATTGGGTTTGTAAATTGTAAAGTATTATAAGCCAAAGGGTTAGTCTTTAAAGTCTTTGGATTTATTTGTAAAAGTCCAGTAGGTCCAGCAGAGGCCCCCACCCTCTCTCCCATTGGTCCACCTGGGATCTAGGGCCCATGTGTGGTTGGTTCAAAGTCCAACATTGGACTTGGACCAAGGGGGGACAAGAATGGAAAAAGTCCAAGTTGGAATCCCATTTAGTCAAGGGGGCGCACCCCATTTAGTATTGTTTAATGCTTGTTTGTTTTTTATTTAATTTGGCCATTTGACCACATGGGGGATAATTATCCTATCGCTAGTTTACGCCTCCCTAACCCTAGATCTAGGGATAGTTTAGGTCATTTTTACTTTTCTATATAATCCATGTAATTTCCATTTGAAAGAATTAATGAAGAAGAATTTCATAAAATTGTTCCAAGAGCCCAAGGGCGCCCCTCTCTCTCTTCCACCCCCTTGTAGATGGATTTCTGTGAATTTCTTAAGGTGTGAAGCCTCCTCCCCTCCCCCTCTCTGAGTGTGAAGCTCAGCACCGCCGCCGCCGCCGCCATCGAGCCGCCGTTGCACCGCCACGGCCGTCGCGTCGGAATTTTTTCCACATCAGGACAGAAGATTGAAGCCTGATTTTTATCTCCACATCAGGAGATCTGATCAAGCTACAATTTTAAGTGTTTGTTCTTCTTGTTATCCCCAGTCCCCATTTTAAAATTTCTGCCAATCAGAGGTCATTTGCTATTTTTTTCGTAATTTTAGTTCCATTCATGATAGTCTGCCAGTTTACAGATCTGCAGGATAGGAGTCTGTTCTTCTACTTTTCCCACCCCCTTATACTTCTCCCAAAAATCCCCAAAAATTCATGCATGTTCCTCACTTTCTTACCTTTCACCTATAATTTTTCTAGGGTCTAGATCTATCATCTTCCTGTCGGTCAAAATTCATTTTCAGGGAAAACTCAGTCTGTCCTGTGTGTCTGTCAGTCCGAGCCAGCAAAAACCTTTGAGGGACAATCGTTTTCATTTTCAATCCATTCATTTGATGGATCCGAAAAAAGTATATGTTGTAGCCCTCGAAGTCCTCTATCCATCGGTACCAAGTTTGCGTCGATCCGACACCGGATCTGGCCGCAATAAATCTTTTCGTGAAGGCGCATAGAGCAGATCCGAGCCCAGTCAGCACAATCAGTCCGGGAATTAATTCCTCAAAAAATACGCCGACACACACTCGGTCACCGCCGCTCCCGGGGATCGATCGGCAACCTTCCAGCAGTGCCCCAGCAAGCCGCAGCAGCCTTGAGACGCTCGGGTACCGTCGTCCCAGTAGCCAGACCCACCTGCTGTCCCGCGGGCCCCGCAGAACCCTTCCGAGCAGCAGCCCGTCTTCGGCCCGAGAACCGTCCAAATTGCTGCTCGTCAACCCGAGTTTGCTACTTCCGGATCCCACATTGTTTCCCTTTACCTCCCTGCGTGGAGTGGGCCTTAAAACCATTTCTGTAATTATTGTTAATATTTGTACATCTGGAGTTCGATTTTGACCGGGGTTGTCTTCCCCACGCCCGGTGCGTGGAGGTAACGATCTATCCTTCTTGGCATTTGCTTACTTAGTATATGATTATATGCCGCTGCTTGAGTGCGTTAGAAATTCTAGCTCGTGAGTTCATGTTCATCACCGCTATGAGAAAGAGAGTTAACCCGTCCTGTGACTTGATCCGAGCACGGAAGTGAGTTTGACCACCCTTGACTCTGCCGGTATCTCAACCGTGCGGATCCGCATTTCCCTCGCTTGGGACGACGAGTGAGCTCGCATTTCAGTTTACGATGTATCCCCATAGGAACTCTTAGTGTCGAGCCGAGGTAGCTCTATTGTTCGCGTGTCGCTGGTCGCGTCATCTCGTAGAGTCCAAGGTTCGCATCATTCGGCGTCGGGTCCCTCAGTCCGTCCCACATCAACGGCTGAGGTGTGCCGGTTGAAGGCACAGCTGAGTGTGCCGGTCGAAGGCCAAAAAGAAGCGGTGTGTGCCGACCGGAGCATGGGCGAAAGGGTGTGCCGGGCTAAGGGCAAGTCTGTACACCATTGGCTTTGAAGAGAAGGTTGGGGAACACTCTGGCCAATGGATGAGTTCCAAATGTTTAATAGGGGCAGTGGGTTCCAACAGGCTCGTATGGAAGGATGAACCACTGAAGGGGAAGGAGGCCAACCTAATACTATCATGCCAAAGACTCCACCTATCGGTCTAGATAGACCAGTGTCGTGGGGAGCATGTAAAACAAAGAGCAAGAAAATCAGAGGGAAGAACACAAACCACAGGCTAATGGTGATGGAGAAACTAACAAGAACAACAAGAAGCAAAAAAAAAAGAAAGATACTTCATTCATAGAGAACACGATGACAGAAGATCACGGCTAGGGGCCAAACACAACGGGGTATAGCATAGGTAGCAGAGAAGGAGAAATGAAAGAACATGGGGAGAAAAGGAAAAAAAACATCTGAGGAGAGGGATGGAGGAGAGTAGGGGCGACGGCTCCACTCTTCTCCCATCCCCTCCCTCTACATTTTTTGATCTCTCCCTCCTCTAGCTCTCTTCTACCTTCTTCTTCTTCATTCATCTTCTCTTCTCCTTTGTTTTTGTTCACTGTCTCTCTATTATTCGCACACCGTTTTCCTCTTCGTGAGAGGTTTTTATACCTCCGACGTTGACGGGGGCCTCATGATGGTCATTCTGTCCGAGGTTGACCTCGGTCATGTCTTTGTCAGGTGGAGGCCTGCCTCCACGAACCAGAGAGCGACACCGCGGCAAGGTGTTAGCTGGCTCCGAGGTGGCCGAGCTCGCGCCAAGGGTCCCACGCAGTGACCATTGTGCCTTCTGCCGGTTTGTGCCGGTCTGAGGGTCATAGCGCTGCACCGGGTGGAGGAGTTGGCAGGGTGTGCCGCTGAGAGGGCACAATAACTGTGCCGTTGGAGTAGGCTCGCATGTGTGCCGTTTAAGGGCACAGTGAGCGTGCCGTTGGAGGGCAAAGGCTGTTGTGCCGTTGAAGAGGCACAAAAGGGGTGTGCCATTGGAGGGGGTCCAACAGTGGTGTGCCGTTGGGGCACTTCAGGAGTGTGCCGTTGGAAGGGGCACCAGGAGTGTGCCGTTGAAAGGGGACACGAAGTGTGTGCCGTTAAGAGGCTATTTGGAGTGTGCCATTAGAAGGGGCACCAGGGTGTGCCGTTGAAGGGCTGTTTGGAGTGTGCCATTGGAAGGGGCACCATGGTGTGTGCCGTTGAAGGGGGCACGAAGGAGTGTGCCGCTAAAGGCCTTGATCTTTGCTTCAGGGACTCAAAAGTGTATACTTCTCGAGACATTCTTCATTGTCGGGGACCCGAGGGTGGGCCCATAGCAATGTATAAATTCAGGAGGGTATCCTGTGTTTTCTTTGTCATTTAATGCGCCCGTGCAAATGTGAGGATTTGCCGGATGGTAGTATTCTCCGGAGCCCTGGGTAGCCAATTTCTCCGAGTTTTCTCTCTTCAGCTCTAACGCCAATGCTGGACCTGGGTAGAACATATGGACGTATAATTTTATATGTCCACAAATGCCCCCCACCCACGGGCAGCGTGGGCGAAGGATGAGCAAGGCGGTGCTCGTGGGTGTGTTCTCGCAACAATCATAATGTAGATATACATATATATGTCATATTATTATTTTTACATAAATCTTTTTATTCTATTTTTATTATTTATTATTATTATTATTTCTTTATTTCCCCCCTTTTTTCTTTCTTCTCTTTTTTTCTTTCTTTCTCTCTTTTTTTCTTTTTCTTTACTTCTTCTTCTTTTTTGTTTTCTTTTCTCTCCCTTTTTTGAAGCCCCTATAAAAGGGGGTGGGGTTGCCCCGCTCGAGCCCCCCCTTTCTCTCTTTCAAACTCTCCCTCTCTTTTCTCTCTCTTCGGCCCTTCGGCTGCCACCGCCGCCGTCGCTCTTCTCCATCCGTAATTGAACGCCGTCGTCACTCTCGCCGGGGTGAGGAGGCCACCGTGCCCCTCTCTCTTCTCCCCTTCTTCTTCTCTTCCTCTCTTTCTTCCTCTTTCTCTCTTCTTCTCTTCTCGTTCTCCTTCTTCATTCTTCTTCTCCCTCTTTCTTTTGCTCGGAGGGCGACGGGGCCCTAGGCTCTTTCCTCTTCCTTCTTCTCCTCTTCCTCTTCCTTTCTTATTCTTCTCCTCTTGTTCTTCTTCTCTTCTTCTTCCTCTCTTCTTTTCTTCTTGTGCGGTGGAGCGACGTTGGGCACCACCGGGTGGAGGCACAGCGTGTGCCGGCGAGGAAGGCACTAGTGTGTGCCGATGGGAGGGAGGCACATGTGTGCCGGGTAGCGAGGGCACAAGTGTGCCGGCGGAGCTGGGCATCCCGGGTGTGCCGGGTAGCGCGGGCACGAGTATGCCGGGTAGCTAGGGCACGAGTGTGCCGGTGGAATGGGGGCACGGATGTGTCGGGTGAGGTGCCACAGGGTGTGCCGGTGGAACGGGGGCACGGGTGTGCCGGGTAGTGAGGGCATGAGTGTGCCGGGTGACTGGGCATCCTGGGTGTGCCGGGTAGAGGTCAAGGCAAGTGCGCTGGGCAGAGCTCACAAGGGGGTGCCGACGCAGGGAGGCCAATCTTGAACCGAAGGAGCATCCGGTGCCGCCCTTGGGCCACACTGTGATTTTGTTGGGGCTGTCACTCCTTGTGGATGAGCACCCGTGTCTTCCCTTTACGCCTCCGACCTAGGGGAGACTCTGCCAAAATTTTGTCAGAATTTATTGGCATTTTGCTCATTTCAATTGTAGTGTACCCCCTTATAATCTTTTTCCCTTTTATCTTTGCTTGGGACTTGTTCTGACCCTAAGTCTTTTGCACCTTGTAGATAAATGGCTGCTCCCAGTGGTTCTTCCGCTTCTGCTGTCGCCAGTGCCAAGCCTGCTCTGTCACTGGCCGTTCCTGCAATCACATGGCACAATGTGGAGGATCTTGACCGTGAACATGCCGATGTGGCTTCAGTGGCCGAGTCCTCCGACTCTGAAACCGACACTATAGAGTTCAGCCGTGTTGGCTTGACTGACAGGTGGTTTCACATTTGATCAAGTTGGCGACTACTGGAGGGACCATCCCAAGGACAAGCACCTTCTTCGCTTTTTGAAGCACCTTTGCCACCAGGACAAGAGGGACTTTAGAGCTGTGCGAGGGGATGAGCACGCCATCTTACAGTCCCACGACAGTTTGCTATACAGCGTTCGCTGGAGTATACCAATGTACCTGGTGGGCGAGCTGAGGGAATGGAATCCGGTGCTAGGACTGGAGGCACTGGCACCAGCGGAGGGCAAATTGGTACGGGCGTCGGAGTTTACCCCCGCCCGTTGGGATAATGCGGCGGGACGGGTTCACAAGGAGCAACCCCGCTTCGGCTTATTTCTGGCGCCGTTGAAGTGGGGGTATCGGGAGAAGCCCTACCTTCTGGACTATCTGGCCATCCGCTTCAAGCATGAGCTCGCCTTGGGCTGGTTTGGAGAGCTTAAAGTCCAGGATGCGCACACCTTTCGAGAGGGGGCGGTGGAGTTCACCGAGTACGTGCTGTTCAATTATGCTCCCCTGCTTATTCGGGCCGACGTCTACCACAGTGTTTATGCCTGCCGGTACAGCTACTCGTTCTCAAAGGCCTCTGCTGTGGGATGATCGAGGCTTTTAACGCCGAGCTGAACACCTTCTATACCGCGGAACGTGAGACTTTGCTAGATTTATGGAGTCTTCACCAGCTGAGCAGCCTGCCTATTGATGGAGAGCCGTATGAAGAAGTATGCCTCCCCAACCTTATCAAGGGCGAGACAGACGGGGATGACATCTATGCACTCGGATATTCTTACCGGTTCCTTATGAAGGCGTACCTGGAATTGTACCAATCATCCCATGGCGGGAAGCAACCTCCCCGTGGGGACCGCAAGAGGGTCCGCTTGAGCTTGTGGCTGAAATACTTCTTCGACGGGCCGAAGCAATATGAAGATTTCCCCTGTGTCGGCGCCGCTGTGGTCCGGAAGAAGCATAGCAAGAGTAGGGCTGAAGTGAAAGTCCTAACTTCAAAGGGGCGTCGGAGTGGTGCTAACCCAACAGGGGTTGATCCGATGACGCACTGTGCAGTTTTCCTCACATACTGGCTCTATTCTTTTGCTTTGCCATACGGGGATGAGACTGTCGTCCGGCCAGACGCCATCTACCCTGCTTGCCAAATGGCATGGGGCATTAAGCTGTCATTGTGCCCGTCCGCACTATGTCTGATATACAAGACGCTGGGAGACGTTAGTGCACACCAACTCTCGCGCCAGGCCCGGTTCATCGGCCCAACGCATTTCTTCAATGCATGGGTCTGCTCTCTGTTCTCCGAGTACGCTCCCCGCACCATACAGTCTTAGGGGTTATTTCCACGTATGCTAGAGTTTGCCAACGCGGAGGCAGGTTCGACAATGTTGTAGCTATTCAACATCCGGGGTAGGCTTACAACAATTCCCCAAGACTTACCGGGTAGCATTCACTTCTGGATTCTGGCCGCCCATTCTAGTCCCTTGGTAAATAGCAAAAGGGATTGTCGGGATGACCAGGTGGAGAAGTATCCTCACCCGATCAGCCAGCAGACAGTGGTCCGCCCGCTGTTAGAGCCGGAGCTTCGTGACTGGGTGTTGTCTATCCGCCCGAGCATGCTGGTTTTTAGGAAGGGAGACACCTTGCTATTGGAACCATATTACCCCTTCCGCTTTGGGTGAAATTTTGGGTATGATCAGCATATCCCTGTTTATGACCCAGGTACTTCCACACCGAGAAGTTGGTCGCCTTTATTTTTCGTGCCTGAGCACACATCTCACCCTCCCTTATTTGATCTCCGTCCAAGCAATCGTCAATGTTTGAAAGACATTCTTCAAGGTCGCCTCATTGAAACTTCAGGAAAGATTCCAAACAGTAACGTCAAAAGCGTGTCTCATCACACCTTGGCATCAACTTATCAGTCCGCTCCCACTGCATTTCACTCCACTTCGATACCATTCTACTACGTGTCGCTCCCTTGCAAAGCAGACGCCAAGGCGGGGCAGCTGTAGACACGCCATTCCTGACGTCTCCTAAGAAAGTCTCATATTACTATACGACGCCCCGCGACGGCTTTCGCATTTTGAATCACTTGAGTGCTTCCTTTTCTTGGGTCTTCTTCTGCTTTTTTCGACATCCGGAATCGTCTCGTCGCAGCATTCGGACGGCATCAACACCAGTCAGAAGCATCGGAAGGTTCCGAAACCAAGAAGGGTGTCTGCCGGGCGGCTGTCAACGCCTTGTCTGAGGGCCCAGGCGGGTCTTCATGGGGGCGTCCAGGCTCCTGGACGCCCCCATTATTTTTTATTATTTATTTTTTTTTCAAACCCAACAAAAACAAAAATATATATATATTAATGGAGGCATCCAGGCTCCTGGACGCCTCCATGAAAATAAAAATATAAAATATAAAATGCCAGTTGGCATAAAAAAATAAAACAAAAAATAAAAAAATATTTATTGGAGGCGTCCAGGCCCCTGGACGCCTCCATCAACTCACTCACGGGGCCCCGCCCACCGATCGACGGTTTGTCATGTGTGAAAGAATCCAAATTGTGGAGACGTCCAGCCGACTGGACGCGCCCATTTCCAAATCACGGGTCGCCGCTCCAAAATCACGTGTTGTGTTAAACCGCGTGCGACTTTCGGTGGAGTTCAGTGAGACTTATGGAGGCGTCCGGGACCCTGGACGCCTCCATGAAAATATTCGAAAAAAATGAATAAAAATAGAATAAAATATATTTTTTGCCCTGATGGAGGTGTCCAGGGTCCTGGACGCCTCCACCCTCCGGAGCCCTATAAATAGAGGCCCACCCCCTCAGTTCTGGGGGAGCTTCTAAGAGATCCGATAGGCTGCCGGAGCCCAGAGGCTACCGGAGTCATTTCTAACCCGTGGGGTCTTTTGTAGGTGGAGGTTCCGCCGGCTTCTCGGGTGCCCACGCTCGCGAGTGGAAGGTCATCTTCATCCACCGCGCTTCCACGTCATCCCTACGCTGCCGGAGCTCTGCCGGATTTCGCCATCGGCACATCCAATAAGCCAATCCTTTCCTTTTCTTCGTAGTTCTTTTGCATTCATCATCTCGCATCCTCTATCCCCCTTCATAATGGCGCCTCTTCTTATATACTTCTTGGATCCATCATCTCATTTTCCTCCTACTCGAGTCCGAGAGGGGTTTAATAGACAACACCAACCAAGTGTGTGTCTTGCCATCATTTCGTTATTTTTATCGCAAGGATTTGAATACTACATCTTCATCTTTCTAATCCACTCGTTACTTGTTTGTCGTTGTTTTGCAAGGGTACCCAAGGAAAGCCCTCTCCGTCGGACGGACGAAGGGGGAGGAATAAGCAACCCGCCATCTCCCGCTCTTGAGGTAGGCGCGATCACTTTCTTTATTTTGGGGTCTTTTGGCCCCTGGCGATCACATCATGTTCTCGAGGCCGCGGCGAGTCACTTCCCCAATGGCTGTTTAAATTCCCGTTCTTATATTCTCTTTATATTTTGTTATATTCTTATCTGCTCATATTCTCGAGGCCGCGGCGAGTCACTTCCCCAATGGCCGTTTAAATTCCCGTTCTTATATTCTCTTTATATTATGTTATATTCTTATCTGCTCGTATTCTCGAGGCCGCGGCGAGTCACTTCCCCAATGGCCGTTTAAATTTCCGTTCTTATATTCTCTTTATATTTTGTTATATTCTTATCTATTCATATTCTCAAGGCCGCGGCGAGTCACTTCCCCAATGGCTCTTTAAATTCCCGTTCTTTATATTCTCCTTATATTCTGTTATATTCTTATCTGCTCATATTCTCGAGGCCGCGGCGAGTCACTTCCCCAATGGCCGTTTCAATTCTTGCTATTTGATTTCTGCACCATTCCCGTCCCCTCGAGGCCGCGGCGAGTCACTTCCCGCTATGGCCGTTTAACCCCCATATCTTGCTATATTGCATTTGTCCCGCTCGCCCCGTCGGAGCAATCTCCCGTGGTGGCCCCTTCTCTTTTCTCTTATTTCTGTGTTGCAGCAAACAAAAGGAGCCCGCGCGCTCCGCGTCCTCTTCGCTCCTCGAACCGTACGACGTCGCTCACAGATTGGCGATCACAGTGGGACCTCTACTGCTTCCTTTTGGTTACCCTTGCATGTTCGGCACCGTCCGTGCCTCTCCACCTTGGCGCCCTCGCGCGCCCCCGTTGTGCTCACGGCAGCACTGTCAGTTGTGATTGGTTGGGTGTTTATTATATGTTTATTATTTCTATTATTTTCTTACTCTATATCTCTGTCAGCATTCCATTGCATACATCCATCCCTCTTTTATACCCCTTTTCATTTTTCTAAGGATCACCCTTTCTCGGTGAAGGAAGGACTCTCCGTTTGAGAATTCCTCTCCACGGACTAGAATCTCCTCCACTGGGACCTCCGTAAGTCCCCGACATCGAAGAATCTCCTCTTCGTTCACTGGGCTAGTTGTACCATTGAAGTTCCCTATAGTTAGTCATCCCATTCATGATGAGACGAGAGACCCTAGCTGACACGGCGGTGAAACAAAAATAAACTAGGGTCCCTATTTTGTGTGAACTTCGAATCTCGCTAAAAACACAAAAAAATCATCAAAATCAAAACACAAAAAAGGCGTAAAGGCATCCACTTGTTTGATAATCTCTGCTAGCTGCTTGCTAGTGTATGTTTTTGCGTTCTTGGAAAACTGTGAGCATGGCTCACGAGTCTTTTGAGGAGAACCACCCTAGTCGTGGTTTGTCAGCCGACCCGCGAGTCTATGCTATGGACTCGGGTCCTTCTCATGAGCCCTCGCATGAGGTGCAGGTTATTACCGGGGACACATCCCCACCACAGGATATCTCTTCTTACTGGGCATCCTCCCCAACACGGAGCTTACCTCTGAACAGCTCCGGGCCTTCCAGGCCATTCTGAAGGGGAAATCTGTTTCCCCCACGCCCCAGGAATCAACTCCGGCCATCGCACCTCTCCAAGAGTCCGTGCAGGCCATTCCATCTCCTTCATTGGCGCAAGCCATCCAGTCTCCCTCGCTTCAAGGACAAGCGAGCCAACAACCACCCTCATTCAGTTCCCGTCACAATCTCAAACTCCTTTTGTTCCCCACACACCGCTTCAGCCAGGGCCAACTGTCGGCGGTCCGACAGCTCCCTCTCATTCCGGGTTCCCCCCTCAAGTCTCCGGGAGACAGTTTCTCCCCCAGTGGCAAGTGCCACCTTCACCTCCAGAGGAGCTCGCCCAATCGCTCCTCAATAGGTTCAATCGCATGGACGAGCAGTTTTAAAATCTGAGAAGGATGGTGGACGTGAAAGCCACCCCGGAGGTTGCTTTGCCAATCCTTCCCGTCATTCATCTTCCTCCCTCCGAAATGCCCACGTACCGCAGATACAATGGTACCGGCAACCCCTTCATTCACCTCAAGGATTTCATGTATGAATCCTCCTATTGGCAAAACGATCAGAGGTCCCTGGCATACCTCTTTTGGAGATCATTGGATGGTCCCGCGCTAGAGTGGTTCTATTCTTTGGAGCCCCGCGAGGCCGAGAATTTTGAAATAGTCCAGAGAAGGTTCTTGCAGAAATATAGGGATAGGGTCGGTCCCTCACTCTCTATTACCGACCTAGTGGCCGAAAAGATGAAGCCCGACGAAGATTTTGTCCGCTATGCTGATAGATGGAGGTCTCTGGCGGAAAGAATAAGGGATACCCTCTCCGAGCCCGAACAAGTGAAGATGATTGTGTCTAATGCAACCCCACAGTTCAGACACGTCCTGGCCATGAATAAACTTACTACAATGGAGGAACTCTATGAAAGGGCCCGGTACATCCAAACCCAGTTAAAAGACTCCCCCATTATGAACATGTTTGAGTCGCCGAAGCCCAAAGTGGTCAGAAAGACAGGCGCTGGTGTCCCGGGCGGAGCTATAGAAGGGGTCGTGACAAATGAGCAAGTGGGTGCGGTCAACAATGCCAACTATGCAGTCAACCCAAGGCCTCCACAAATGCCCCGACTTCCCCTCCAACTAGGTCCTTTCCCTCTTTGTCCTCCACCCCAAAATAATCAACCCCAGGATAATATACCTCCATTACGTCAACCCCAGCAACAACAACAACAACCACAACCTAAGCAACAACAACCACCACTTCAGTACAACCAAGTTCCACCCCCGGGGAATTATGGTCCCCAACAGCAACAAAGGAGGCCGATCGGTCCCAAGAGAGCCTACTATCCACCGTTGCCAGAAACTCTGGCGGATATTTTCAACGCCCTCATGGCCTCAAACATACTTGTGCTACCCATGGAAAGGCCCGTGTGACCCCCAAATGTTGATACCTCCAAATACTACGTCTACCACAGGCAGCCAGGACACACAGTAGATTACTGCTTCCATTTTAAAGATTACATCCACGATATGAATGATGAACATCAAATAGATTGGGATGTAATGAGACGATACGTCGCCGCTCTCAAGGCTAGGAGACCTCCTCATAGGCCACAGCAGCAGTTACAACAGCAGCAGTTACAACATCAGCAGCAACCACAACAACAACAGCAGCCTCAGCAGGCCCCACAACAACAGCCCAACGTGGGCATAATCCAGAATCCATTACCGGAGCACCAACAGCCCAATCATCAGGTTAACCCCATCTCCTCCTTCCCGGAAGTCGGGAGAGAGTAGGTGTGGCACCCGGAAAGTACCTCTATTCTTTCTTCCTCCAACCCTATCGTCATGCAACCCCCTCGCCTTGCCCGGGTAGCACCTCTCTCTCACCAACCCGCGTCAGTATCGCCTTCACCATTTCCACTACCATTACGCCCCCTCATCCGCACCCCAATCTCCTATCAACTGACACCCGCCACTACGCCTTCACACCCTCTCATCTTCTCTCGCTCCCCCACTTTACCATCCACCTCTACCACATTTACCCCTACGCCTTCTAAACCCCTTATCATCCGTCAACCATACATAACCCCATCTTTCTCCACCATATCACCACTAATGCCTTCAAAACCACTCATTACCCATCACCCACCTCAAAATCATTGCCCGCTTCAAGCCCTACCCACTTCTACTTCGTCTCCACCTCCACCTTCCAGACCCCTTATCCTTCATAATCCGTGTGATATCCTCTCTACCTCCACCATGCCTCCACCTAACAAACCCCTCATCAGAATCCCTGCTCTCGTCATCACCCCTGCTTCATCAACCATTCCTTCACCACTACCCCTCAAATCCCTGTTAAAACCCACTGCTACCCCCACAGAGGTACAAAAGCCGCAGGCAATGGTGCTCCGGAGTGGAAGGATTTTCCACAGGGTTTTCCCCCACAACAGTCAGAATCCTGAGCAATCTCAGCCAGAGAAGGATGATGGAGAACAACTGGAAAGAGCTATCCCTGGAACACAGTATGATCTATTGAAACACTTGGACAAGACGCCTGCTCGGATCTCCATCCTGGAGCTACTTCAAAGATCCACATCCCACCAGGCAGCCTTAATGGAGTACCTTCAAAGGGTCATGGTGAATGAGGACCTCCCTGTAGAAAAGATCTCTACCGTCCTGACCCCAACGGACACACAACCGGCCATCATGTTCCACAACTACGAGCTCGCTCCCAAGGAAGCTCAAAAATATGCACTGTGCATTTCAATAAAAATTAATGGGGTATCCATAAACCCGTGCCTTGTAGACACGGGTGCGTCCATAAATGTGATCTCCATGAGCACTCTTCAGTTGTATGGGGTCGACGAGGAACAAATAAGACCTTCCTCGATCACGGTCACGGCTTATGACAATAGCAAAAGGCCGCCGCATGGGATGATTATTCTGAAGGCAGAACTAGGCCCCATGTCAATTCCCACGGAATTCCATGTTCTCGACATGGACCCCACATTCAAGGCTATACTGGGTCGCCCTTACATCGAAGCCATGGATGCTGTGCCTTCCACCAACCATCAGTGCCTGAAGTTTCCTTACAATGGGAGGATTATTAAAGTGGTCAGTACACCTGTCCTTCACACAGTGGATGCTATCAACACCTCTCTGCCCTCTGTTTGGCCATCTCATCGGCCCATATTGTCATTGCTGGACGTGCGTGATCTATCTCACGTTCCACTAGCACCAAAGGAGCCGGTCAGGGCAACCGCAACATCATATCTCCCTTTTCACTCCAAAGATTGGGAGATTATGAGGAACATCAGCTACCAACAGGGTAAAGGTCTGGGCACACAGTTACAGGGTAGGCTCAAACCGCCAAAGGAAATTAGGCCAAACTGCAGGTTTGGCCTAGGCTTCAAAGGACCGTTCAGGGCGGATTGGAATCCCCTCACATGGACTCTATCAAATCACTTCAACAGAGGGCCCGTTGTTCAGATGGGAGATTACCCACGAGAAGCATGTGGGGGATCACATGCTGTATATTTGGCTGAAAAATGTCCGAAGATCACCAAAAGAGGCAAGATCAAAGATCCGGAATGCGAGTGGAACAAATGGTTCGACATACGGGACATTTCCGTTGCACTGGAAAGGATGTTCTCGTCTCCGCAGCTTGAAGGACCACCATTGATCTCCGGAATACCAGAGAATATTACCACTCTTGCCAAGGTTCCAAACTATCCTCGTCCTCGCCAGAAGGACCCTGTCATCGACGGATCTTCATCCGTCCTCAATATTGTCGTCGACAGCTCATTAGCCGCCATCTTCTCCATCCACTCGTCTCAGCCTTTGCTGATATCTTCTTCCTGGGCCAGACAATTGTCTGATGATCTTCCCAGATCCCCTTCTCTGCTTACATACTTACGCGGGCTTCTCAACCCGCGCCAGGTCTTCAACCATGATCTGCTCTATGAGCTTCACAATCCTCTAGCCATAACCACTTTTCTCTCTCCTCCAATCTCTTTTCACTGCTTTGTCATTAAAACTGAAAACGAAAAAAAAACATCAATTTTCAAACTCCTCAACAACACATCTTTGTTGAGGAAACCTCTTACATCTCCCACGGGTGCGTCCCGCCCTGCGGACCACCCGTCCAAGGTCCGATGAGCGACCTTTTTTACCCCTCCTCTGAGGGGTCTTCTCCTGTACATTCTACACCATCCTCTTCGTCTTCCTCTTCTTCTGTAAATAATGTCAGCCAATCTAGGAATGATAGGTCAAGGGTAGTACCTAGGAAGAAATCTAAGGGTAGGCAGATCCCTCGTCGATTCCTTCTGGATTTAGCCGCCAGGTGTCAGGCCCTTCTTGCCATCCCCCAGTTGCTAGAAAATCCCATCCAGCTACCGAAAATAGAATGTGAGGGCGACGGTGCATTTGATGAAGGGTACGGAGTCTACGAGATCACGGATGAAGAATACCCTACCGAAGATGAGGGTGAGGAATATGAGGACGCGGCTGGCGCATATGCTAGTGGAATGAGGAGATTCGACGAGCCGTCAACCGCCGTAGAAGAATCCACCAAAGAAGTCAACTTGGGAACTGAGGAAGACCCTAGGATCATCCTCATAAGTGACAACCTACCACCCTCTGAAGAAGAGGCATTAATTGAAGTTCTCAAGGAATATAAGGACACGTTTGCATGGAGCTACGAGGATATGCCGGGTCTAGATTCAACCTTGGTCGAACACCGTTTAACCCTAAAACCAGGGTCCGTCTCGGTAAAACAAAGGTTAAGGCGTTTCCACCCTCAGATGGCTTTGAAAATGAAAGAAGAGGTCGATAAGCTCCACAAAGCCAGGTTCATTAGAGTCGTTCTTTATCCTCAATGGTTGGCGAACATTGTCCCGGTCATGAAGAAAGATGGGAAAGTCAGGATTTGTATCGACTTTCGGGACCTTAACCGCGCGTGTCCAAAAGACGATTTTCCCTTACCTCACATTGATGTGTTGATTAATAACACGGCAGGCTACGAAACCCTCTCATTCATGGATGGATTTTCAGGATACAATCAAATTCGTTTAGCAGAAGAGGATCAGGAAAAGACGTCATTCACTACCCCTTGGGAGACATATTGTTACGTGGTCATGCCGTTCGGATTAAAGAATGCTGGAGCTACTTACCAAAGAGCTATGATGGCCATATTTCATGACATGATGCACATATACCTGGAAGTGTATGTGGATGACTTGTTGGTGAAATCAAGGACTAGGATGGAACATCCAGAAGTTTTGGCTAAGGTCTTGCAGAGGTCAGGGGAGTTCCAATTGAAAATGAACCCGAAGAAGTGTGTGTTTGGTGTGTCGTCGGGTAAATTGTTGGGTTTCATTGTGAGTAAAGAGGGATCGAGATAGATCCCGACAAAGCCAAGGCTATCAGGGATATGCCGCCTCCCAAGAATTTGAGGGAAGTTCGAGATTTAATCAGGAGGTTGCAGTTTATTCATCGGTTTGTGTCCCAACATTCACAAAGGTGTAGACCTCTCTACGAGTTGACCAAGCCAGGAGTAGAATTCCACTGAAATTCTAAATGTCAGAAAGCTTTTGAAGGGTTGAAGGAATATCTGGCTAGTCCACCCGTTCTCATTCCACCCAAACCAGAAAAACCTCTGATCCTTTACGTCTCAGTCTTGGATGACTCCGTGGGAGCCGTCCTCACACAAGCTGATGAAGAAGGCAAGAAACAGGCAACCTATTACTTGTCCAAACTTCTTAATCCCTGTGAACAGAAGTACACCGTCATGGAGAAAACCTGTGCTGCCCTCGTTTGGGTAGTGCAGAAATTGAAGCACTACTTCTTGGCTCATGAGGTCCACTTGATTGCTCGAATGAATCCTATCAAATTCCTTCTGGAGAAATCCGTCCTTACGGATAGGCTAGCACGCTGGCAAAGCTTTCTCTCTCAGTTCGACATCACCTACATCCAGCAAAAGGTGATTAAAGGCTATGCCATAGCCGAGCATCTCACCCACCATCCTCTTCCCAAGTTCGATCCCGTCCAATTAGAGTTTCCAGATGAGGAACTAATGTCCGTCAACCAATCAGATGAGCCAATGTGGATGCTATATTTTGATGGAGCTCTGAATTCTCAAGGGAGAGGAATCGGCGTCGCCCTCCTGTCGCCTGAAGGCCTCATATTCCCATTGGCATACCAGCTCAAATTTCCAGTTACCAACAATATAGCCGAATATGAAGCTCTTCTAGCTGGCCTAGAACTCGCTCATTCTTTTCGTATCACTGAGTTACAAGTCGTAGGTGATAGTCAACTCATCCTTCGCCAGGTGCTCACTAAATATCGCACTCGCGATCCCAAACTCAAGCCATACCAAGAACTCACTACTGCCTTTGCCAAACTGTTCACCAAACTGATCTTTGTTCATGTCCCTCGTCATCAGAATATTCTCGCCGATGCCCTCGCCTCGTTGGCATCATCCATAAGGTTCCCTCTAGGAAGATGGTTTGATTCCATTTCCATCTACAAACTTCACGCCCCTGCAATCGATGATGCTTCCTACGTAAATATCAAAGACAGGATAGCAAGGAAGATCCTGCAGGAAGATATCCTTGAGAAGAGGGAAATCATGTTGGCAGAGGCCGAAGAAGAACTGGCTGATGAAGAGAAACCATGGTTATATGAAATCGTCAAATACTGCCAATATCAGTCTTATCCTGAAGGGGCCACCACAGAGGACAAGAAAGCCATAAGAATGGTGGCTCAGAAATACACATTGGTTGGAGGTCTACTCTATAGGAGGAGCCTTACTGGTATTCTGTTAAGATGTCTTGGTGACGATGAAGTTTGGAAATGTGTAGATGAGACGCACTCGGGTGTGTGCGGTGGCCACGTGAATAGTCAGATGCTCGCCAAGAAGATCATTCGCCAAGGCTTTTATTGGCCCACTATGGAAGAGGATTGTGCTGTCTATGTCCGTAGGTGTGTCAAGTGTCAACTTCACGCCGATAAAATCCATTCACCATCTTCCTCACTTCATCCAATATCCTCCCCGTGGCCTTTCTCCATGTGGGCATTCGACATCATTGGTCCCCTAGGTGATCCCAATTCCCTCACTAAGTAGAAATCTTTCATCCTTACTGCGATGGAATACTTCACCAAATGGGCCGAAGCCGAAGCTTACGCGGAAATCAAGGCGTCAACAGTCTGCAAGTTCATCATGAAGAACATCCTCGCCAGATTCGGCGTCCCAAGCACAATCGTCACCGACAATGGGCCACAGTTCATTTCTCAGGACCTATGCTACCTCTGCAAAAGGTACGCAATTGCATTACATCATTCATCGCCTTATTACCCACAAGGTAACGGCCAAGCGGAGGCCACCAATAAAATATTGCTCAAAATCATCAAAAAAACCTGCGAGTCTAGTAAGTTTTCAGATTGGCCAGAAAAACTTATCGAAGCCCTATGGGCCTATCGCACTTCAATCCGTACCCCCACCGGGCAGACTCCATTTGCCCTTACTTATGGTATGGAAGCGGTAGTCCCGTACGAAACTCTGATCCCTTCTCTCAGGGTACAATTGGACGAGGAATTTCCCCTCGACGATCGTCGTAATTCACTCCTCGCCCAGTTGGAACTCTTGGATGAAAAGCGGCTGGCCGCTGCCGAACACGCGCGTGTGTATCAAAATAGACTCGCTCGCTTTTACCAAAAGAAGGTCGTTGAGAGAAAATTCAAATTCGGTGAGATGGTCGTAAAAAATTTTTTTGTCAAACCTGGAGGTCCGCGTTCTAAGCTCCAACCCAATTGGGAAGGACCATTTGTAATTCAAGCCGTGTACCCTGGCAATACCTACAAGCTAATCAACGCCGAAGGGACCGAGTTATCCCACCCTTGGAATGGACTTTATCTTAAGAAATACTACCCTTAGCACAAAACAAAAAAAGATGAAAAGATAGAAAACATCAAAAACAAAGAAATATTGAAAACCACTAAAAATATGGAAAATTCAAAATGCCAATGCCTGGTGGTCACCATGTAGTCAAGTCACTGCATCTAACCTTCATGTTAGGATAGGGCCCATTAAGGCTTGGTAGGCACCGGGTCTTGGTTTGCCAGAACCGTGGAGATCTCTGTCCGGTCACGTCGGCCTATGCTCGCACGAAGGAAGCTAACATGTGCTCACTTATGTATTTTATTCAAAAAAGTCGGTAGCATCACCTACGGTGGGGCCCCACCCAGAAGATCTCCGGAAGCTGTAATCTTTATTCTTTTCTCTTCGACCAAATGAGACAGTCGGCGCCCTTAAAACGCTGAGCATGAGAAATCGAAACTCAAACCCCAAGGGCAAGAGTAGGATCCATTTTCTTGAGCATCGATCAGAGCACGAGAAGAGGGCAGTGTCCCCGCAGGCATACGAAAGGGAGCCCACAAACGTCAAACGACTATATCTCCCTCACAAAAAGAAATACAAAATCAAAATCAAGAGCCTGGTCGTGACCGTGCCTGATGCGATAAATGGAACCCCTCAAAGTAAAAGTTCGAATCCACAAAAGGGGGGGGGGTCTATGGAATGTAAATGCTCGAGATTTGGTCCGAAGTTGTCCGAAAGGAAAGAGTTAATGGACCCTTATTGGCTCGCCGGGTTAACGGTTTTACCGATCCTCTCACGAGGTTTATCCCCCACGCTCTTCCTTCTTCCTTTGAAGATGAAAGCTAGATGGAGTTTCTAAAGGGCGAAACCCACCAAGGTCTGCGACCTTATTTTAATATACACATATGGTTGCCTACTTTTAAAAGCAAAAGCTATCGCTGCGAAGGAGTCTCTGTGTTTCTGGCTGGTCAAGACCCATGTTTACCGCCTTGATGTCTTCTTGTTTAACCTCGGGCTTAGGCCAATGCAAGCGCGTCACCTATGGGTGCGACGGCGTCTGATTCCGGGTCAGCGTCGCGCGGTTGGTCGTTAGGATTCCAGGGTATTCCATCCTATACCATCTAGAGTTGTGAGGAAATAGACCCGGGTCGGGCAAATCATTTACCTTGAACACTTTTTGGGTGAATCCCTGTGGTCGGAAGGGACTGTGAGCCTAAGCATGGCATACCGGTATTGTCATCAGGGTAAGTCTTAGCCGGCGGGATCATCATTCGAGGGGTCTAGAGGCCCAAATCAACCTAGATGTGCACTTAGGATACCTGGGAGGTTAGTAAGAAACCCCTGTTCTCACGTAGGTTAGGTGCCATTTGGGTGCTTGCCAGGCGTTAGCAACAAAAAAATTGAAATGATAAAAACAACAAAAAATGGAAAAGAGAAAATGTACATATTTGCAAATAAATTTTTTTTATGATAAAACAAAAAAATGCCAAATATAAAAAGAAAACAAATCAATTTTGCATGATTGCATTTGCGTGCAGCATCTCACTTTTAATATCGCTTGCATTCGTGTGCTTGCCTGTCGCATTTATCATCACTGCATCTTTCTCTCACCTTCCTTAAATAAAGGCTTGGCCCCTTGACCAGTTATCAAGAACAGTCACAGTGACCATTTACTTGTTGAGCAAGGGGCCAAGTCAGAATAAAAATTCTGATTTGTTTGTTTAGTGATGTGTGCAGGGATTCATGCAACAGAAGCAAAGGTGAAAACCAAACAAATCGAACCTTGTATTTTATTCCAAAAAACCAAAAAATTACATCAAGTTCCGCCCTCTCTCTCTGCATTACTCATCCCACTACTCTCCGGGCAAAACGCTCTCAAAGGTGCTACCCAACTACGAAAAGCGGTACTCCTACCGCTCTGTACTCCCCTTCCTATTCCCACACCCCGGCGTTGATCCACGGAAGCAGCAGAGAAGCTACCAACACGAAAGCCACGCTCTCGTGCTCTTCGGTAGCGCTCCTCACCATCTCTCAGCCACTGTTCAGCAAGACCAAGGCTGGTTCGGAGTTCGAACAATTGGGCCTCCATGGCCCTTCGTTCCTCCCTTTCAGTCAATCTGTTGGCTCTTTCTCTCTCTGCGTCTCTTTCTCTCTCTGCCCGTTCTCTCTCACGGTCTTCCCTCTGCAACTGGAGAGTGATCCTCAGTTCCATAGCATCCCTGGAAGAGTCATCATCAGGATGACGCCGCAGTTCCCTCTTCCATTCTGCTATCCTAGCCTCCCTCTGCGCAGCTTGGGCAAGCGCTTCTTCCATCTCCTTTTCCTGCCGAGTGTACCATCTCAGATACGCGATAAGGCGTAAACAAAGAGAACTCAACACTGAAACTTTTACCTGTATACAGAGCATCCCTTCTGCCTCCGCAGCACGCTATGTGGCGTGAGCAAGTTGCTCATGAAGCAAGTCAAGTTCTGAGGTGGGAATCCACAAGCTGGAAGAGGCACCACCTACTCCCATCGCTGGGGAAGCCGCGCCAATCTGGGCATGCTACGACCGTGTGAATTAGCAGCCAACATCTGGAATCTGGGGTTTTAATTAGGAATGCACTATACACCTACCAAGGCGCTCGTAGCTCCACGGGCATCGCCCAACCGTTGCTCCATCTTTGCCAAGCGAGTTCGTAAAGTCGCTATCATCGTATCACGGATATCCTGCAGTCATACGAGTCAGCATTTCCACCAGAAAACCAAAAAAAGGAGAAAGAAGAAAAGAGAAAAAGGGGAGACCTACCTCCGCAAGTCCTCGGGGTTGGAACCGCTCTGCGTACCTTATCTTGTATAGACGTAGGTAATCCTCGCTATCCCGTGCCTGCGATTCCACGATTATGCCACCCCGTTGCCAGTCTTCGTACTGTTCGGGGAATCGCACACGCTAGTCAATGCAGGTCGCCGGTCCTCGCGTCTCTCTCCCAACGCGAGGTGGCGCAGCCGCATCCACCCATTCCTGAGTCAGTCCTAAAGTCCTCATAACCAATTGTAGCCGAAGCGGCTCGATTTCATTCAGGTAGTGCATCCACAATTCCCGTCCGAACCGGGCACGACTTGCTAGAACCCACGGCTGATCGGCATCGACCATGTCTGAGTAGGGTCTCCAGTTTACCATCGCTGTAGGGAACTCCTGTAGCTCCCGCCTTAGCACCATCAGTTGGTAGGTTAGGGGTGCCGCACTCGTGATGGGTTCCCACCGTCTGGCTAGCGGCACCATCGCGGGTCGCCAATGCCGAGCTCTCCCCATGGGGAGGTAATAATAGCTCCACAGCTGCGGCGCAGGTCATCAGTACCTTGCAAAAATATAAAAAAAATACAAAACAAGCAAAACCAAAAATACCTGGATGAATGGTGTGAAATCACTCACAGCCATCTCGCGGTCCGCTTCTTGGAACAGACCTGCAAACAAGGGTGCCAGCATGGTAGCTCCCCAGGCGTAGTACCCTACTCTTTCAAGGTCTGATAGCAGCTCCAGGAAGTGACATTGGATACCGTCCCCTTTCGAGCTCACTGGGTCCCATCTCTCACACAAGGTTTGGATCTGGACCAGGTCGAGCTGGATCGGCTCGATCCGAAGAAAGGCACCAAATCCCATCACGTCTAGCCTGGCCTTCTGAAAATCTGGGAGACCCCTGTATGCGGCCACTACTAACTCCCATGAAATGTGTGATTTCATCACACTCTGTGCGTGCTGAAGAAATGGAGAAGGGTGTTGTCAAGAGAAAGGAAGAAAGAATGAGAAAAGGGCAGGAAAGCTCAGCTTACGAGTTGTGATTGGGCCCTTTCGCTGAAGTGCCCTTCGAGGTCCGAAAGCCTCCTGGAACTACTACCACTAGACCTACTTCTCTTCGAGGAATGGGAAGATTCGCCCTCCATCCAACTCTCAGAATTTTGAACTCCTCCTCTCCCGTGAGAACTTGTGCTCCTCGTGTTAGCTCTCGATATACCTGGGAGGATAAAAGGGACAAGAATTTATAGAAATAGAAGGAGTGCAGGCCAAGATTGCCTCCATCACCTTTAATGATAGCCCTCGCGATGAGGCACCTACCATGCGGTCCCGTGTGTCACTTCACCGCTCGCACATGGTGATTGATTGGACGAAGAATATGACGACTAGCCCCCTATGTTGTCTAGGGATACCCTATCATGTTTTGGAGGACGTCCGTAAAATTTGACACAACATCCGGGAAAAGGGACTAGGGCCGTCATTATTGACTTCGACGGCTGATTTCCGTGGAAAATGGTCACAACAAGACGCGATTCTCCGCTTGGGGTGGAGTCTCGGCAAACCCATCACATGGGAACAGTGCAAAGAAGAAGAAGTGTAAGAGGGAACGCACAAGAGAACAAACGAGCAGCAGAAAATCAAATCACTCCATTCATAATTCTACATAAGCTGTCATAAACACTACAATCATAGAGAGGAGGCGGGTCCACTAGCTCGCCAACTCTTGCCATTATCTTCATGGTCGTCCCTCTAGGCGTCCCTCTCCTCTCCCCTGAGGTGAGGGTCCCTCAGAAGCCTCCTGGATCCCCGTGCAGTAGCACCCGCCTCGCCTCGTGGCGCCGGCTCCACAGCAATGACTCGCTGCTCCTCCCCTGGCGTGGCGAAGAAGCCACTAGCGGCAAAGCGACCAGACTCGTGCAGTCGCTCCCCGAACTCTCACGCTCTCTCATAGCGCGTCTCTATCCCTCCTAGCCTCTGCACGACGGCCTGAAGGCCCAGCTGGAGCTCTCTCACTTGGGCCTCCAAGGCCCTCCTCTCGGTCTGATCCCGCTGTCGCTCGGACCTTCTCTCGGCTTTCTCTCTCTCTGCCTCTCTCCTCATCATCTGCAAAAGAACTCTTAACTCCAGGATGTCTGGAGAAGGTCTCTCCTCACCGTGATGTCGCAGCTCTGCTACAGTCGCCACCCAGGCATCACGCTCCTCTTCCGCCCGGGCAGCCCGAGCCACCGCACCGGCAAGTTGCTCCCGGAGGGAGGCAATATCAAGAAAAGGGGCCGAGGAACTGGAAGATGCGCCGCCAGCCACTCCCACCTTCGCTGTCTGCTGGGCACGCTGGAACGAACAAACAACAGCCGTCAGCTAAGCTCCACATTTAAAAATAGAAAATACAGCACTTAGCTTACTAGGAGCGACAGTTCCTGTTGAGTGGCGGCCAGCTGCCGCCTGACCTCGACTAATTGGGCACGCGACCCGTTGACGTCGCGCGTATCCCCGGCTTGGGGAAGCCCCGCATAACTTCTCTCTACTGCCGCAGGAAGTCGGCACTGTCCTGCACCAAGACGCTCCCTTGCTGTCCAGGGAGACGTATGCGCCAGTCTTCAAGCTTCGCCTTGCTGCGACTCTCCTTCCTGACGCGGCTCGGCTCGTCTGCACTCACCCACTCATCGGCCAGGCCCAGGGTCCTCGCCATGTCCTGCACCAAGAAAGAAGGGCCTCGCATCGTAACAAAGAACGTGTCCCCTGTCTAGGACGCGTCCATCATTTGAGTGCAACACTCGCCGAACCCTTTCCCCCCTCGCGCGGCTCGCTTCAAAACACAAAATGGATCAAAAGAGGAAGAGATCGGAGGACCTACCAGACCGTGTTCACCTCCCTTCGCGACATCGGGCCCCTCGGGTCCCTCGGGGGCCTGAAGCGGCCCTTCCTCTTCCATGGATGCCGTTCCATGCTCTGGCGCGTCCCTCCTTGGGTGAGGGGTCCCGCGTCCCTCTCCACCTTCGTCGTGGTCCAGACCACCGAGCTCCATCGATCGAGGGGAAGAAGACAAAGAAGGGCGAGCGAGTTTCGGCGGAAGGCGGGCTCGTTTGTGGGTAAGGCACGAGAGAAGAAAGGCCATCCGTCGCTTTAAATTTGAATTCGAGGATTAAGAGACGTCCTCGCGCCTGGACGCGCCCAAAAAAAGGGGGAGAAAGGAAACAGAATCCCCCCGTGCAAAGCGCAGTTCCCCACTGTTCAGGGCAAAGTCTCGTAAGGCATGCCTCGAAACAACTCGGTGCAGCAGAAAAGTGAGAGAGGAAAGGTACACACAACACAAGAAAGCCATTTTCATTTCATATAATAGTCGAAAGTACATCATGCAGTAAGGAGGGTGGAGTGTACAAGCAACTCTCTAACTCTCGCCATCACCCTCCTGGTCATCTCTCTTCTCCCTTCTCTGACAGGGATCCCTAGGGGGCCTCTGCGAACCCTGAGAAGCCGTGCTCGCCTCCCCAGGTGGCACCATGCCAGCCTCCAAGGTGCGGCGGCGCTCCTCGGCCGAAGAAACTAGAAAGCTGCCCACGGAAAAGGAACCAGACTGACGAAGTCGCGCCCCGCGCTCCTTCGCCCTCTGATACCGCTCCTCACTCTCCCGAAGTCTCCCCTCCGCCGTGCCAAGACTCAGTCGGAGCTCCCTCACCTGGGCCTCCAAGGCCCTCTTCTCGTCCCAATCTCGATGTCGCTCTGCCCTCCTGTACTCCCTCTCTTTCTCTATGATCTCCCTGTCCCTCTCCCTCTCTCTCTCTATGATCTCCCTATCCCTCTCCCTCTCTCTCTCTAGGATCTCTTTATCCCTCTCCCTCTCCTCTCTCTCTCTCTCATCGCCTCTCTCCTCGACAGCTCGAGGGCAATCCGCAGATCCAACACGTCACGAGGGAGCTCCTCAGCCTCCCGTCGTTGCTCCTCCTCCAGCTCCACAATCCGGGCGTCACGCTCCGCCACCCGAGCATCGCGCTCCTGCTCGGCATGAACAGCACGGGCCAGGGCCTCCCGAATCACGGCCACCTGTCCAAACACGCATGCACCGTAAGAGAGCAGTGATAAAAGGAAAGCAGCTAGAAGGAGAGTCGGGGTCAGGCAGACACTCACTCGAGCCACGCGGTCACGCTCGGCCTCCTCAACCCGAGCCACCGCATACGCCAGCTGCCCCTGAAGGGCAGAGACCTCCGGGGGAGGACCCCACGAACTGGAACCCGCCCCACCAGCCGTCCCGGCTGTCGCTGCCTGGTGGGCCCGCTGAAACACAGAGCAAACGACAGTCAGAGGCCAAGTATCAAAAATCCAGGTCACAAAAAAATGCATCGCATAAACTCACCAGGATCTCCAACTCCTGTCGAATGGCCACTAACTGCCGCCTGGCGTCTGCCAGCTGGGCCCTCAGCTCGGCGATCATGTTGTCACGAGCATCCTGCATTGCACATAAGTTAGTGCCACATGCATATACACATAGAAGAGTGAAGCATTCTCATTTCACTTACCCCTGCCATACCACCAAGGAAGAGGCGGTCCCCGTACGTAGCCCGGTACCGTCTCAGGTAATCAGTACTGTCCTATACATGGGACACCACTGGGACCCCGCCCTGCTGCCAGTCCTGGTACTGTGCCAGGAAGCGCGTACGCCAGTTCACGATCTTCACCTTCCCCTTGGTCTTCCACCTGATGCGGACCGGCTCGTCTACATTGACCCACTCCTGGGCCAGCCCCAACGTCCTCATAACCAGCCTCAGCCGAAGCGGCTCGATCTCGTTCAGGCAATGGACCCACACGTCCCGCCCGAAACGAGGAAGACCCGCTACAACCCAAGGCTGGCCAGCGTCGCCCATGCCCAGGTAGGGTCTCCACACCACCTGCATCACCATACATACATCATGTTAGTTACCATTCAGTCACATGCATAAAAACACAAAAAATCATACGCACCATACCATGGCCTCGGGATACTCGCTCAGCTCCCGACGAAGTGACGCCAGCTGGTAGCGGTGTGGTGCCGCTACCACGATCGGCCTCCACTGTCACGCTAGAGGAACGGCTCTCCTGTTCCCCTGCCTGGCCCTCCCCATCGGAAAGTAGTAATAACTCCACACCTGCATCCATCATACATCATTAGCACGAGTAATTGCATATTTAACTACGGTAAAATGCATAAATAAATTGTGTACCTAGAGAAAAGGTGCGAAGCCACTGACTGTCGTCTCCCTCTCTGAAGTCTGGGAGTGATCAGTAATCAAATGGGCAAGCAGAGCCGCTCCCCACGCGTAGTGCCCCACTCTGTCAAGGTCCGCCAGGATCCCGAGGAAGCGACAGTGGATGCCATCCCCCTTCGTCCCCAGCAGAAGGTGGCACATGAAGAAGAAAAGAAACCTCCGGAGGTCTAGATCCACCAGCTCCCGCTCGCTCGGGTCCTGGGTGAAAGCTGCACGGGCATCTCCCTCCAGTCGTGCCAGAAACTCCGCTCCAGTCTCGCTAACCCACTGGCGCGGGTCGACGAATCCGAGCGCCTCCATAATCTCCACTCGGCCGACTACCCTGCTGTCTCTATCGGTCACGCTCGTCTCTAACCACAGCAGGTCCAGGGCACTCTCTCGGTAGTCGGGGTAGGTGACCCCGCTGACTGCCTCTCCGTCAACTCGTAGCCCGGTGATCCGAGCTACGTCTTCAAGCGTCGGCACCATGTGCCCCCAGGGCATCAGAAACGCCCGACTCGGCGCATGCCACCGCTCCCTCAATGCCTGGATAAGAGGAAGGTCGAGCCGGAAGGGCTCGATCCTGAGGAAGGCTCCAAAGCCCATGGCGTCCACACGCGCCCTCTGGAAGTCTGGCAGCCCACGGTACGCTGCCACCACTAGAGACCAGCTGATCCGGCCCTTCATCACACCCTGCACACCACAAAACCAACAGGGCAACACATCAACAGCATGAATAGTAATAAACAATAACACTGTATATGCTACTTATTTATTTTATTTTTTTATTTTATTTTTAAAAATATTTATGTTTTTCTTAGAGGCGTCCAACCCCTTGGACGCCTCCTCTTTATTTTCTTTATTTTACTTTTAGAAAAACCAAAAAACCAAAAACAAAAATAAATAAAATAATATATATTATCATGGAGGCGTCCCAAGCCTTGGATGCCTCCTTATTTTTAATCTTATTTTATAAATAAATAGATAAAAAGAAAAAAAAAGAAAATGTGGAGGCGTCCAGGCCCCTGGACGCCTCCTTCCCTCACTCCCCGGCGTTCTCCACACAGCCGCTCGTCCACCCATTTATCCCAGTGAACCAATAGAATGGAAGTCTAAGGGGCTTACCGGATCGTGCTCGTCCTCTCCCGCGTCACCAGCGTCCGCAGGGTCCTCCAAGGCCAAAAGAGGAGCCTCCTCCTCCACAGCAATCTCCTCCGCCACGCAGCCTCCTCGGCGTCATCTCTCAGCCTCCTCGGACGACGAGCCCGTCGTTTCCGCTTCTCCACACCCTGGCTCGGGCCTCCTTGCTCCATTGGAATTGGGAATGGGTCGTTTAGAGTGAACGAGTCGTCGGAATGAACAGTAGAAGTGAAAGGGGGGCGAGGCCCCCTTTATATAAGAAAAATCCTTTTTTTGGGGCGTCCAGGCGCCTGGACGTCCCCACTTTTTTCTTTTTTTTTTCAAAAATTCAAAAACTTAGGGGCGTCCAGGCGCCTGGACGCCCCCAAATAAAATAAAAAAAATAATATAAAAGGAATTATAGGGGCGTCCAGACCCCTGGACGCCCCCAAAATAAAAAAAATAATAATAAATAAAAAAATAAAAAATTGGAGGCATCCAGGCCCCTGGACGCCCCCATTAAAAAAATATATATATTTTAATATATATATTTACATATGATCATATTATGAATAAATAGGTACATAGAAAGAAAGAAAACATAAAAATAGAAAAATGAAAAAATAAAAATCATAACAAAGGGAACGTGGTCCAAAACATCAAAATGCCAGATTTTATTCCATCAGAAAGCAGAACGAGCTACATCAGGGGCTTAGGCGCCTTAGGCCTTAACTTCCCCAGTTCGGTTAGATAAGCTCTCCACAGCTCGCATTCTTCCCCCACATGCGCTAAGGCCTTTCCTGCAACACTTGTCTTCCAGGGTGCTTTGACGGCCTTCGCTTCCTTCGCATCCGCTTCAGTGCCCAACTCTCTCTTCTTCATAGGAACGATGCCAGTCGGTATTGGGAATGAATGACGTGGAATGCCGACCTGGAGGCAGCATCGATGCGCGTTATAAAGGACGAACTCGATTACGCCGATCAGTTGGAGATCAACTTCAGAGGAAGGCCTCATGAGGAGCTCGAGCGAAAGTAGACATGCCGGTGCGCAAGTAAAGAAGCTTTGTGTCATGGTTCGAAAGTGGGACCGCCAGTCTTCACGTTTCTTCAGCCATGGAACACGGTTCGCTACAGTGCCACCAAAGCCTAACACGTCGGCTATGTGATGAAGCGGGCTTTGTTGGAAAAGCTTCGAAGCCGTTGGCATTCCCTCGCGGCGGTCGAATTTGAAATGCAAATCAAGCCAGCAATTCAAGACAAGTGCGCAACCAAATGGAGGCTTACCCATGCTCGAGGCAGTAAGGCCGCTGTAAAGATAGGCAAGGACGGCGGGTCCCACCCTCTTTCCACTCCAGATCCCACGAATGGCACTTAGTTGGTCCTCCTCCACTATGTTGTCGGTATGAGGGAACAAGAGAGCACCCGCCAGACAAATGGTGAACCCCTTCATGATTTCCTCCAAATAGTCATCGTCTGGTGACCCTCTCAAGGCCTCCATGACCCATTCCGCGAGCTTTTACAAATCAATTCCCTTTTGAGTATGAACCTTTTGGGCTGCGTCGGGCGGCATGAAGCTTCCAAGGACGCTTTCGGAAGTCCCCCGTGTCAGCATCCGCATAGCCTTCACCTTCCCGTCACTCTTGAATTTCTTCAATCCGAGCAGAATTTCCACCTCCTCGAGGAGGATGGTCGCCTCGAAGGTCGGGAAGATAAAAGTGTGGGTCTGGGGATGCCAGATCTCCACTAGTGCGCCCATAGCCGCCCAGTCCATACGAATCTTCTCGTAGTGTTTGGCGTGAATAAGGAGACCCTGCAGATGCCACTTCGAGAGTATGGCCCTCATGCCGATGGATATGTTGGAAGTTAACTTTGAAAGACATGGCAATTTGGAAAACTTCCTTGGGCCCGGGAAGAGCGGATATGGCTGGAAGAGAAAAGAAAGAAGAAGAAAGGTAGGAAGTAAGAAGAAGGTTCACGTGGAGAAATTTGAAATGAATCAGCTTACCATATGCGACATGATCGTCCCACTCAGATGACCCTCGAGGTCGGAGAGTCGCCTGATCTCGCTGCTAGGCCTGCTCCTCTTCATAACGCGGGAAGACTCTCCTTCCATCCTGAAATCTCTAGATTCTCCTCTCCTTCCTCTCCTGAGCTTCCAAAACCCACCTTGATGCATTTGAATGAACTAGCCTAAGGGGAGTTCTTATAGGAAGGGAAGATCGCTACAGGACAGAACATGTCACATCAGCGGTCAATGTCAGGATTTTGGATAGATCTCCTTTCCATTGTGGTGCGATTCTGTTACGATTCTGTTACTTTCTGATGTTATTAATCCATGCTGGCCTGTGCAGGTTTTACTAACGGACGTCTTTGTCCTATCTCCTGTCCCACCATTCAATGGTTGGTCCCACCATGTCATGCATCGTAGTATATGATACCTACGCTACTAGAACATGTCAAGGACCTCACGGCCCGAACGAATCTGGGATTTGAGTTCCCCTTCAACAAAAAAACCAGTGATGATCCCAGAAGAATTTGGGTTGTACGGATAGGCCATTAACTTGTGATAGCATGGGGACGACGGTTCTGTTCAGTGAGTTGGTGCGTGGATAAACGGGCCCCAGCCCAGTATCAGCTCACCGGGCCGGTATCCTGACCCGTTCTTAACAAGTTGACAATATTATCCTTGGCTATTTTCTATTTTAGTTTGTTTTAAATTTTTATTTTAACCCAGCATGCATTCATATAGGACTTTGAATTTATTGCGGAAGATCATTCAAGTGATTCAATTGCGAAAGCCGCTGTGCTTCAATTCTTACAAATATGAGATATTCCACTCCGAATGAAATACTGAGTTTCCTTGAAACGGCCCTACGTTGCTCTTCCAAAGGAGACCCTTGTTTGGACAGACTCTCAGATATTTCTTTACTTTTTACCTTGTTTGACCCACCTTGGCCGCAACACTTCCACATTGGCTGGTAACCGCTCACCAAAGGTGAAACCTGCGGGTTTATGACCTAGGTACTTCCACACCGAGAAGTTGGTCTCCTTTATTATTCGTGCCTGAGCACACATCTCACCCTCCCTTATTTGATCTCCGTCCAAGCAATCGTCAATGTTTGAAAGACCTTCTTCAAGGTCGCCTCATTGAAACTTCAGGAAAGATTCCAAACAGTAACGTCAAAAGCGTGTCTCATCACACCTTGGCATCAACTTATCAGTCTGCTCCCACTTCATTTCACTCCACTTCGATACCATTCCACTACGTGTCGCTCCCTTGCAAAGCAGACGCCAAGGCGGGGCAGCTGTAGACACGCCATTCCTGACGTCTCCTAAGAAAGTCTCACATTACTATACGACGCCCCGCGACGGCTTTCGCATTTTGAATCACTTGAGTGCTTCCTTTTCTTGGGTCTTCTTCTGCCTTTTTCGGCATCCGGAATCGTCTCGTCGCAGCATTCGGACGGCATCAACACCAGTCAGACGCATCGGAAGGTTCCGAAACCAGGAAGGGTGTCTGCCGGGCGGCTGCCAACACCTTGTCTGAGGATCCAGGCAGGTCTTCATGGGGGCGTCCAGGCTCCTGGACGCCCCCATTATTTTTTATTTTTTATTTTTTTTTCAAACCCAACAAAAATGAAAATATATATGTATATTAATGGAGGCGTCCAGGCTCCGGGACGCCTCCATGAAAACAAAAATATAAAATATAAAATGCCAGTTGGCATAAAAAAACAAAACAAAAAATAAAAAAATATTTTATTGGAGGCGTCCAGGCCCCTGGACGCCTCCATCAACTCACTCACGGGGCCCCGCCCACCGATTGACGGTTTGTCGTGTGTGAAAGAATCCAAATTGTGGAGACGTCCAGCCGACTGGACGCGCCCATTTCCAAATCACGGGCCGCCGCTCCAAAACCACGTGTTGTATTAAACCGCGTGCGACTTTCGGTGGAGTTCGGTGGGACTTATGGAGGCGTCCGGGACCCTGGACGCCTCCATGAAAATATTCAAAAAAAATGAATAAAAATAGAATAAAATATCTTTTTTACCCTGATGGAGGTGTCCAGGGTCCTGGACGCCTCCACCCTCCGGAGCCCTATAAATAGAGGCCCACCCCCTCAGTTCTGGGGGAGCTTCTAAGAGATCCGATAGGCTGCCGGAGCCCAGAGGCTACCAGAGTCATTTCTAACCCGTGGGGTATTTTGTAGGTGGAGGTTCGGCCGGCTTCTCGAGTGCCCACGCTCGCGAGAGGAAGGTCATCTTCATCCATCGCGCTTCCACGTCGTCCCTACGCTGCCGGAGCTCCGCCGGATTTCACCATCGGCACATCCAATAAGCCAATCCTTTCCTTTTCTTCGTAGTTCTTTTGCATTCATCATCTCGCATCCTCTATCCCCCTTCATAAGGGCGCCTCTTCTTATATACTTCTTGCATCCATCATCTCATTTTCCTCCTACTCGAGTCCGAGAGGGGTTTAATAGATAACACCAACCAGGTGTGTGTCTTGCCATCATTTCATTATTTTTATCGCAAGGATTTGAATACTACACCTTCATCTTTCTAATCCACTCGTTACTTGTTTGTCGTTGTTTTGCAAGGGTACCCAAGGAAAGCCCTCTCCGTCGGTCGGTCGAAGGGGGAGGAAGAAGCAACCCGCCATCTCCCGCTCTTGAGGTAGGCGCGATCACTTTCTTTATTTTGAGGTCTTTTGGCCCCTGGCGATCACATCATGTTCTCGAGGCCGCGGCGAGTCACTTCCCCAATGGCCGTTTAAATTCCCGTTCTTATATTCTCTTTATATTATGTTATATTCTTATCTGCTCATATTCTCGAGGCCGCGGCGAGTCACTTCCCCAATGGCCGTTTAAATTTCCGTTCTTATATTCTCTTTATATTCTGTTATATTCTTATCTGCTCGTATTCTCGAGGCCGCGGCGAGTCACTTCCCCAATGGCCGTTTAAATTCCCGTTCTTATATTCTCTTTATATTTTGTTATATTCTTATCTATTCATATTCTCGAGGCTGCGGCGAGTCACTTCCCCAATGGCCGTTTAAATTCCCGTTCTTTATATTCTCCTTATATTCTGTTATATTCTTATCTGCTCATATTCTCGAGGCCGCGGCGAGTCACTTCCCCAATGGCCGTTTCAATTCTTGCTATTTGATTTTTGCACCATTCCCGTCCCCCCGAGGCCGCGGCGAGTCACTTCCCGCTATGGCCGTTTAACCCCCATATCTTGCTATATTGCATTTGTCCCGCTCGCCCCGCCGGAGCAATCTCCCTTGGTGGCCCCTTCTCTTTTCTCTTATTTCTGTGTTGCAGCAAACAAAAGGAGCCCGCACGCTCCGCGTCCTATTTGCTCCTCGAACCGCGTGACGTCGCTCACACCGATGCCCGGGCGAGTTCCACGAGTAACCGTGGACTACATCAAGTGGTGGAATGCTTGGACATGCTTCTATCGGTTATGCAGGACTGACTGTTGGGATGGTGCCGAAAGGAAATTCTTGAGCAAATAGTCGGCGGCCGTCCTCGATATTGATTTGGAGGATCTGCTTCGACTGAAGCATGGCAAGGAAAGGGAGGTGCTGCATACTTGGCCGCTCGTAAGGAAGCCCGGGAAGCCAGGCCGTCGCCCCAAATTAAGATGCCTCATGTTGCCAAAGATGAGTTCGAGAGGACTCTTACGCATCTGTGCCGGGTCGGGACGGACCGTCTACATTAACTACCCCTTCCCGATAGAAGAAGAAGGCACGCCTGCACGAAGCTGGCACCCCGAGACAGACCCGATGTGTCCCTATCGCACCTTCTTAAGGAGAGAGGAGCGCAGGCATGAAAATTACAAGGAAACCACATGGCTATATGTTCTTCTCCAGGCACATGGATTGAAGGTGGAGGACCCAACAGCTGCCATCCTGGATAAGCGCATGCAGATTTCTTTTCATTATGCCGACGGGTGGGGCATGGATCACTTCAGTCTTTACTGCCACCTCGCCTTCAAGTAGCATGCGGATATGGCTCATCTCGCAGACCGCTGTACGAAGATTGGGGATGTTCTTTGGTTGGTCCGAGAGGTGGCTCGCCGGGACAAGGAGTCGTCCCTGACTTACTGGCCGCTGACACTACGATTGTACACCAGCCCTCATGGTATAATGCCTCTTTATCTCTGCCTTTCATTATTATGTTCCTTCATAATGTTGGTTGATTGGTTGATTTTTGAGAGAGCATCCTACCAGCCACCCAACTAGCTCAATATAGGAACCCTCTCCGGCAGGTACAGAAGCCCCCCCCACTTTGATGCAGCGGAGCCGACTCCCACCACGACTCCTTTGCCGAAGGCCAAGAAGCGATCCCGGGCAAGGTCGCCCGTGAAGGAGGCGTTGGCTGCTGCTAAGGTGGCCGAGAGGCAGAAGGTGAAGCGGAGGAAGACGGAGGGTACTCCTGCCTTGATAGTCGTCCCTCCAGTTCCTCTACCCCCATCTTTTGAGGAGTTCAACGCCGCTCGGGCGGAGACAAGTCGGCCTGTAATGTTGGGTCTTCCAACATTTGAAGCACTTCAAGGCTTATCTGTATGTCAAGAGGGACCCTCTTCTAACACACGTATTTATGTTCTTTGCTTCAGCTGCGGAGGAATCAGCTCCAATTTCCATTCCCGACGTGGGTAAGGCCACGGTTCACGGGGCAGTGCAACCTGTTAAAGAGACCATTTTTGAACCAACCTCTACTGCAGAAGTCAGGGGAGGTACTTTTCCATCGTTCTCTTGGCTGATTTCCTTCATTTCTCATGACCCTACGGGCCCGGCCTAATTCACATCATTCTTCACTTGGCAAGAGCCGGTGTGGCAGCCACTCGGCCGAAGGCGGTCCGCTGGATGCCACCGTTCGAGCAAACATATGCAAGGAAGGGGCGAAGGCCCGGGAAGTCACGGCTGTTGATCCCGCGTGACGATGCTCTGGCCATAGATCCTGCCACTGGGGCTCCCCTAGCAGTGAAAGAGGTGCCCACCCGGACCAAGTCCTCGTCGGGTGAAAAGGTAGATTATGGCTACTCTTCTGACGAGGTGCTTTCAAACGAGGGCCCATCCGGGGAGCCCGAGCTTCAAGTACCAGCTTGGAAAGCTCCAGTATTGTCTGCTTCTCTAAGTTTAGTGGGACAGGTACTTGTGAGTGTGGACCTGTTTATTCGGGCTTCTCTCGAGGTCGCCAACTAATTTCTCTGCTGTTATCATTTTTGAACTTAACAGGAACAAACATCGCTGGAAGACGTAGAGACTCATGTCCCGGATTCAGAGGTTGCCCGATAGGAGAAAGCCACTGTGGCTCTGGACAAGCTGGCGTCCATAGTCGAGGCCCTGCGGCAGGAGGAGGCTGCAGCAAGTTCGGATGCCCCCGCCTTGGCAGTCGAGGCGCTGTAGCAAGAAGAGGCGGTAGTGGCCATGAGTATAGACTTTATCCCCCTTTTTTTGAGTTTCCCTCGGGCTATTGATTTATTTTAAGCTGGACAGGACCATGCCTCCCAAAGGGTCGCGGGGACTCCTACTCCGACAGCTGAAGCCCTAGAAGAGGGAGAGATAATGCCGGAGACTGAGACCCGGAAAGAGGGAGGGATAACGCCGGAGAGCATCATAGTGCCGGCGGATGAGGTAAGCACGGGTGTAATATCTTGGGTCTTTCAGATCTTTATCAGAGAGCTTTCGGATCACTTTTGTGGGTCCTGAGTTGTGTTTTACGATCTGCGTGGATTTTTCTCTCGTACAAGTTACGGAACCCCGTGGTGAGTTTATTATTTAGTTCATCGACTCGAGGATGCTACAGTTGCGTTGCATTCTTTCCGAGGATCGTTTTGACTATTTTTTTGTATTTTTTTGAATTAGTGTATTTTTGGGTTGAAAATCGGATTTTACGGAAATTGCTAAATTTCCTAATTTTTTATTTTCTTATTAACCCTTTCTCTCCTTCCTCTCTCCTCCCTCACGCTCACTTTCACTCTCTCATTCTCTCTCCTCTCTCCGCGGGGCGCGCGACCGTGGCGAGACGGGCGAGGTAGGGACGTCGTGGAGTTGACCTGGCGCGTGATGGTGTGATGGGGTGGATTCAAAGTCGACGTGACGGGCTCGTGAGATGGTTTTCGGCGTGGTTTAGTCGCTTCGGCGCGCTAGAACTTCGGTGGAGGTAGGGAGATGGACGCCCTACTCTTCTTCTGTGTTTCCTAGCGATTTGGAGCCGAACGGTGCCCGTATGAGCGGGTTTGGCTTCATTTTGGGCGAAAGCATGCTTTGGGGGGTGTGAGAGGAGTTCGCCTTTCTCAACGATGGTTTCTAGCCTAATTAGTATTATTTCAATCCCTGGCATGTTAGCATTCCATTTCTGCTAGTTTCATTGCGATTGGTGGTCATTTGGGACCGGTATGAGCCCGGGAACCCATGTGACTCATTTTGGGTTGATTCGGTAGAATCGCCCGTTTCTTGTGTTTTTGATGTCAAAATGATCCCTTCCGGTATGTGGAAGGCTTTTATTGCCTTTAGGGTTGTTTCCCCTTCGTTTAGAAGCGAACGGGGCGTGGAACGGTCGGATTCGGCCATTCCACTATTTTTCCTACCGTAACGCTTTAGCAGTCTTACTAGAGACCATTTTTAAGCCTTTAGCGGTCCTTGGGTGACCGTTTCTGCTTTTGAATAGTAGGTCAGTTCAGGTCTTCACGGTCGTGCGATAGACCGTTTCTTCTGGCTCGCGGTCAAATTGATGACCGCTACTCTCTGACAGCGGTCGCACGATAGACCGCTAAGGGGGGTTGTGTATGTCGGTTATTCTTCACGATCGTGCGATAGACCGCTAAGCTGGGATTGGCGGTCTAAGAGATGACCGCTTATCATTGTTTATGTCGGTTCAATAGTTTTAAGCCGGTTGGGCTAGCGGTCCTAGCCTTGACTGCTTAGCGTCCTTAGCGGTCCATTGGGAGACCGCTAAGCTGTTTCACTGTTTTAAGTCGGTTCGGGGGTTGACCGGGTCTAGCGGTCATATGGACGACCACTACCGTCTCCGTGCGGCCCTGTGATAGATCGCATGCCCCTATGCTTTCTGTTTTCCTTATGTTTGGCCTCCATTTGTCTTGGCTTGACCTTGTGGTTTGCCCGCAATCTCGTGAATGTCTTGGACGTCCTACGAGGGCAGTGACCATGTTATAGGATGGCCGAGGAGTGCCGTTATATCGAGTAGTGTTCCGTATTATTTTCAGAGTCATAATTAGTTTTTGGTCAACCCGGTGTTATCCAGTGGTTGACATGTAACCTTGCGAATGTCTCAATGATCCTGTGTGGATCGAGACATAGTTTTAGACTCATGGATGTGAATCATGGAAAATGCACTCTTAAAGGAAAATATTTATATATAAATAAGAGTAAAAGAAGAATAATGATGAAAAAGGGAGTAAAAGAGCACGTAGTGCTACTAAGGAGTGTGATCGCCAGAGGGGTTATCTCAATAAGAAGAAAAGATGATCGCGAATACCTGGTGAAAATAAGACGCGGGATGGATATGGATTTCCTCCTCCACCTTCTATCGGCCGGCCGATGAAGGGGGTTTTCCTTGTTGATTACCTTGAAATAAAGAACAAACAAGTAAAAGAAAAGGAGATCAGCCAAACGTGAGTGTAATATCAATCCAAAGAAACAGTATGATGATGAAATAAGAATATAGCATGCGCACCTTTTTGTTTGGTTTTAAAACCCCTAGAGAATTAGGGAGAGGAGGAAGATATGCATACTAATGCAAAAGAAGAAAAGTATGATGATCGATGATGATACGATGAAGACAAACACACAAGGGAGAGGGAACCCCTGCTGTTCCTGTAAACAATAAAGGGAAGAACCACCGGAGTAGCAGGAAGCAGAGGGAAGATGATGAAGAGATCACACGGATCAAAAGAGAAACTCTTCTCTGCGCTTTCTCTGATTAACGACTAATGACTCCAGCGACCTTGCTAACACCGTAACCTTTGTGACAACAGCCCTGCTTCTAACCTCTCTGTATGTCTATCTAACCTTACCTTACCTCGCTGTGTCCTCTGTAACCTCGCGCGAGATCAACCAGGGGACTCTTTTATAGGGTCTCGATCACAGATAGACACAGATTTGGGAAGATAAGAATAGG
Source organism: Amorphophallus konjac (assembly GCA_022559845.1). NCBI lineage: Eukaryota > Viridiplantae > Streptophyta > Magnoliopsida > Alismatales > Araceae > Amorphophallus > Amorphophallus konjac. Next base: position 333,988,817 of record CM040126.1, on the reverse strand, counting down.
CAGTGATCATCAATGGCAAGGACTCTAGTTCCCAGATCGAGCAAAGTGACCAAGAAAGGCAGGGAACTCTTCAGGAAAGGCGAGTTTAAGAAGGACACGAAAGGGTGAGACACGACCTACTCAAGGGCGTCAATTCAACAATTGACGACTTGCCCCAAGGGCGTTAAATCAATACACGACCAGGATCAGGGCGTCACTTCCTGGATTCAATTTTGGTAACAAAACCTTCTTTATTTGAAAAAATGTGAAAGACGCCCGAGGAAGAGGCGTTGATTAAAAACACGCCCTGAGGAAGGACGTTAATCATTAATTTTCAAATCGTAATGGGACTCGCATAACACCAGGAATTGACGCCTAGACCACAAGTCGTCCTTTCTTAAAAACACGCCTCAAGAAAGGCCGTTACTTAAATAACGCCCCCAATGAAGTCGTTAATCACCAAAAATGCAAGAATAAATCATAAAAACACACAAAAATAGAAAAACTTTATATTATAGAAATATTGAAGTTCACTTTGGGGCATTATCATAGTGACATGAGATTTGATCATCATAGCGTCAATTTTGGCGTGTCTACAGCTGCCCCGCCTTGGCGTCTGCTTTGGAAGGGAGTGAGACGGAATGGAGAGAAAGTGCAACGAACGGAATGAAGTGGAACGAACTGATAAGTAGATGCCAAGGTGTGATGTGACACGCCTCAGACACTAAGCATTGGAAATCTTTCCAAGATTCAAAGTGAAACAACTCTAGGTGATTCCAAGGAAGCATCGATTTGCTGGATAAAAGAGACTAAACTAAGTAAATGAAACGTGCACGTGGGCACGACAGGGAGACACCATTGGAGAGCGGTTACCAGCCAATGTGGACGTGCTACAACCAAGGTGGATTTATAGAAAAATAAAGGGAATTGAGATGAAGACCCAACAAAGGAACATTTTCAAGGAACTAGCCTGAGCGACTTCAGAAAGAATAAAGTACTTGATTTGGAATGGAATATCTCATGTCAACTCAATCAAGAGCGAGTGACCTTCATTATTACTATAATATGAAGATTTTCAGCATGAAGCTCAAAGTCCTACATGATGCATGCTGGGCTAAAAGGAAAATTAAAACAAACTAAAAATATAGAAAATAATCAAGGATAATATTGCTAAGCCATCTAGATTTGGTCAAGAATCCAGATCTCTGAACTGACACTAAGCCGAAGCCCGTTTATCCGCGTATCAACTCAGAAAGTGGAACCATCGTCCCAAACCTTGAATGACTCAACGGCCTATCCGTGTGATCAAGACTCTCCTGGAATTATCACTATTTTTGATGAAGGGGAACTCAAATTCTAGGTTCATCAGAACCACAAGGTCCTTGATATGCTATAATAGCGTAGATACCATATAGTAACAATGCTTACAGGAAAGAGATACAAGAAAAGAATGATGTTACTCCGACACATAACCCACGCTCCTCGAACTCTGCAATCTTCTGCACTTAAAAACTCATTAGTTCTCTCAAAGTAAAGCAAAATATGATCATAAGTGCTTAACCAAAATAACTACAATTAAAAGATAGCACTTAAGTTCATCAAAGCATATGCAAGTCAACAAAATAACGACTGGAGTTCATGGCGTCAAAATATGAAAGGCGCCGGACATCAGGGCGTCAAAACATAAAACACGTCCTTCATTAAGACGTTAAATGCACCGAAAGTCCAAGTAGAAGATGACCCAGGAGGAGGCGCTAACTAAAACACGACCTCTGTCAAGTCGTCAATTAAACAATTGACGCCCCAACAGAAGACGTTAATTAACAACACGCTTCCGTTTCCAAATCGAAAGCTAAACCCAGTCCTAATGACAATCAACCTTCCAACTCCGAACAGCCCTTAAGACCCCTCAGACCTCTATAAAAAGGAAGGAACTTCCTTAGATCAATCAAAGCAATCCTGATTCCCTGCTTCTTCTGCTCCTTCTGTGCGCCCGCAGACACTGCAATCGTTCAAACTCTTCCTGCAGACCGAAGATGGAGAGAGCTATCAAGAGATCCAAGACTTCTGCTCCCATGCTGACTGAAATCAACGGGCATATAAGCAGTAGAATTATGATGAACCAGGTAAGGAATTACTCTCTGTTCATATCTTATAGCATACCATACTGTTCTGCTTCTTTCAAACTACTTATTCATCATTCTATCTGTAATCTCACCTTCTTCTCTTTTCCTTTCCTTTTTCTATTTTCCACAGGAATATCCAAATGTTCCAGGAGCCAGGAGATTCACAAAGATCAAGTGGCTACCTCTTCTTCTCTCCAAGTTCTCTTCAGATATGAGGGTGTACTTAGCAAGATGGCACCTTCTTGGTCTAGTTACCCATGCCAAACACTATGATCAAATTCACCTTGATTGGGCTTCCATAGGAGCTCTAATTGAAATATGGCACCCTTCCACTCATACCTTTCTTTTCTCGACTTTTGAAGCCACAATCTTGTCAGAAGAAATAGAGATGATCTTAGGCCTAAAGAGAATGAAGCAAGGTGATGAGAAAAAGATGGCCATCATGCCAAAGCAAATTTCTTCACATGAGCTACTAACCAGTTTAATTCCCAGCCCAAACTTAGTGAACCAAATCAAAGCTTCCAAGGGAATCAATCTCCTAAAGCTTGCTTCTTGGGTTTACAAGAGATCCGATCAAGCTAAAGAAGATGAAGAGATAGAGCGGGTGGCAAAAGCTTTCGTGGTGTGCTTGGCAGGAGCAATCCTATTTCTATCCACAGAAGACTTTCTAGAGGAGGCCCAATTAAGCGCAATAGTGAGCCTATGGGAAGGAGAGAGAGCGGGATCGGCAATTCTATCCTATCTCTATAGCGGGCTCACCTCGGCATCAATGGGGAGACCAATCTATGGATGTATGCTAGCACTCTCAAGTTGGGTAGATCTTCATTTCAAATTCGATCTATGTGAGGAGACCCAACAACCTTCTAGAATCTTTTCGAAAAGCCCACTCTCTTACATGACCGGCTCATTAGGAATAAGCAATAGGGTGATGAACCAGATACCTCAAATCAAAAAGAGAGTGGAATGGAGAGAACATCTCAAGGTAATGCCAAAGAATCTTTTCACTTGCGCCCCGGGAATACTCAAGACTCAAGAACTCCGTGCAAGATTCTCCCCCGGCACGGACCTTCGACTCATAGGCGCTTCAGAATTCGTTCTGTATAACTCGCACCGGTGCCTTCCTCAACTCGGGCTCCCACGGCAAATATTCGAGGATCCATCTCATCTCCCTCCTATCAAGACACGGGACCTTGGTAGCAATGAGGATGGAGAAGAGACATCCACTATCCAAGCACTGTGGAAAATCAACAAGACCCATCAACCTGTGGAAAGCTTGGAAGAAGACAGAGATCAATGGAAATCTTATGTAATAGCTTTAAGAAGCTTGAGACCCAAGATGGCTTATTGAAGCAATGTAATCTTTTCTTTCTAACAAATCAAAGATATTTCCTTAATTGAGCCATAACACTATATTTCTGATCAAATTTTCCAATAATCTGTGATTCTGTTGTAAATAACGACTCAAGCGATGTCGTTAATTCCCAAAGTAACGCCTCAGCACATGTCGTCTCCAATGTTCCGTCTCTCAAAAGTGACGCCTTCACAAATGGGCGTTAACTGAATAACGACCTAAACAAGGGCGTTAATTGATTCAAATTCCCCAAATATATTCGTTGAAATTCTAAAAATACGCCTCAAACTAAGCCACGTTTCATATAAATAACGCCTCAATCATAGTCGTTAATCAGAAACAGTAATCATCACTCCCATCACATCAATCAATCCCCATTGAATGCGTCTGACGACGGTTATCATTCCCCATGCAAATAAAAATAACGCCTTAAGAAATGTCGTCAATTATTAAGAAACGCCCTGGTTTCAGTCGTTAATTCCATAAGACACGGCCTTCCTTAAGTCGTTAATTCTTTTTGACCGTTCGACTTAACTTTCCTTCCTTTCTTCTTCTTCCTTCGTTCCCTTTCCCTCCTTCTCTCTTCTACACCCTACTGCAACCCTAACCGAAAAAAAAACCCTCCCCCATCTCTCTACCTCTCTCTCATACTCCCAAACCCTCTCGCCCCCTAGCCCTAAGCAATGGTCGGCGGTGGTCTCAAACGGCAGAGGGTTTCGGCCCCAGAGGTGGTGGACTTGGGTGAAGATGCCCACGAGGAAGACGCCGTCGCGACGGCCGAGGAAGATCAGGCGGCGATGGCCGACGACGAGAGAGAACACGGCGATGAGGCCGTGGGAAATGAAGAAGACGAAGGTGAAGGAAGAGGAAACGAGGAAGAAGAAGAAGGTGGTGATGATGGTGGTGAGGACGAAGAAGGGGAAGAGGAAGAGGAAGGAGATGGAGACACAACGATAGTGGCCGTGCCTCGCCGTGGCCAACTCCGGCGGCCACGGCAGCCACGGCCCGAGCTCCGGGGAGAGTTGACTGGGCCTAGACGACAAAAGGTAAGCCCTTAAACCCAAATCTCTATATCTTTTTTTTTGAAATTTATTTTATTTTTACCCCAATTTCCATAGCCCTCGGGCTAGAAAGCCTGCAACTCAGAAAGAAGACGCCCCCAGGGGTGTTGTGAATTAAAGAAAAGACGCCCACACCTGGGTCGTCAATTCAAATTATTTTCTGAAAAATAATTATCCTCGTGAAAACATGCCCTGCAGCATGTCGTCCATTTAAATTATCATTTTTTATATCAATCATGCTGTTATTTTCCATGCCTTTGTTCAATTATATATTTTCCCATGATTTATAGCGCATGCTATTTTTATTTAATTTTCACAACCCTGGAAAACAACGCCCCCCATCGGGGCGTCAATTTAACAGATAACGACCATAGGGCTGGTCGTCCATTCCATTAATTCCAGAATAAATTATTAAAACCCAAAACCCATTTAAGAAAAACGTCCTATTCAGAGGCGTTACTTAATCAAATGACGACCCTGGGACGGGTGTCAATTGGAAAACCTTTTAGGAACTTAGAAATTAACCTCAAAACCACGCCTCCCACCGGGGCGTCTCTTAGATAAACAACGACCTAGGGTAGGTCGTTAATTCAAATCTTACTTAGAAACCACGCCCTCCTCAGGGGTGCTAATTAAACAAATCACGACCTGGGGATGGTCGTTAATTAAATCAAACATCAACATCTCAAGCCAAGGCAGTTAAGTGAATTTCAACAAGAATAATTGAACAATTAAACCAAAATTTATTTCTTTATGCGTGCAGGGGTTGATGAGGACACGGATCTCCTGGGTCATGGTCCGAGCAACATATTACGGCCTCCCCGAGTTCCAGAGAGCCAGGGTAGATGCTATGTATGGGGTTCGGGGCCTTCCTTAGCATAGAGCCAGTTAGACCAGACCTACCACTTATCCAGGTTCTGAGGGAGAGATGGGATAGGACTAGCCGGGCATTCCTGATGCCTTGGGGGCATATGGTCACTACCCTAGAGGATGTGGTTAGGATCACGGGACTGAGGGTAGACGGGGAGGCCGTGAGCGGGATCACCTTACCAGACTATACCGAGCTTGCCCAGAGGCTGCTAGGGCTAGAGATGGTCTACGAGACACCTAGCGAGTGTAGGACTATCTTCCGCACCGACCTAACTACAGTGATGGGCTTAGGGGATGCTAGGCATAGATCAGGGGAGTCCTTAGAGCAGTTCTCACAGAGATTGATCAATGGGGCTAGGGCAGTCTATTGCCAGGACCCAGCCGACAGGGAGAGAGCAGACCGGGACTTGAGGAGGTTCCTACTACTGCTGCTCGGGAGGCCATTGCTCGGCACGAAGGGTGACGTCATCAACTGTCGGTTCCTAGGGATCCTCGAGGACCTAGAGGGAGTTGGTAGATACGCCTGGGGAGCGGCGCTGCTGGCGCACTTACTAGCCGACCTATCCACGGGGACAGGACGAGAGACGACCGTCAGTGGCTTCTCACCTTTTCTTCAGGTACACACTTTATTTTCTTTCTCTTTTTCTTTTTCTCTTTTTTTTTATGCATGTGAATGCCTCACTAATGCAATGCATGGATGCAGGTTTGGAGCCACCTATACATGCCCATGGGGCGTGCTGACCCACGGCCAGGAGGTGAGGGTGCTTTCCCTCTAGCACGGCGCTGGCTGCCAGTGGTTTTCGGTGCCCCACTCGGCTACGAGTTGTGGGTGCTGTGGAGAGAGTTCCGAGACTTCCCTCCCTCGCTGGTATGCATGAATGTTATGCATTTTTTTATGTTTATTTGAATTTATTATGATGATGATAGAATGATGTTGATGACGTGCATGTTTATGGATGTAGGTGCGATGGAGGCCCTACGAGGGTATGACTGATGAGGGCCAACCGTGGGTCGTAGCAGGGCGACCTCGCTTTGAGCATGAGCTATGGGTTCACTGCTTGAGCGAGATCGAGCCGCTACGGCTTAGGTTGGTGATGAGGACCCTGGGCCTACACCAAGAGTGGATAGAGGTAGGGGAGCCACGAGGGATCGGGAAGAAGACACGCGGTCGCACAAAGGCGATCGACTGGAGAGTGCGCTTCGAGAAGCAGTACGCTGACTGGCGACAAGGCGGGACCCGAGTCACCTCCTAGGCGACTGACAGCTCCGAGTACCTCCGGCGCTACTGGGAGGTTTACGCCGGCCGACCCCAGATGAGGGTCTTGGGGGTATGTATGAATGCAATTATTTCTCAATTAAATGCAAATGCTTATGTATCTATCATGTGACTAATATGTAATGAATGCAGGATGCACGGGACATAGCGGTGATGGATGCCCAGGCCCATCTACACAGCCTGGAGGACCAGCTAGCTGCCACACGAGCCGACCTCGAGACCCTGGTGAGTGTTTAAATTATCTCTATATGCAAATGAATTTTTGTTGAATTATTGATGATTAGCCACTGACGATTTCAATGAATGCAGCGTGCCCAGCAGGGAGCCATAGGGAGAGATACAGGGGAAGCCTCCAGCTCGAGGGGACCCAGTGCAGAGGTGACCGCACTAGCAGAGCAGCTAGCGGGAGCGGTCATACGGGCCGAGGCTGCAGAGCGCGACCTCGCCTCACGGGTAAAATCCAAAACTCAAACTTCATTCAATTGTTGATTATATATTGCATTGTGTACTGATGAAATTCATTTTCCAGACTGAGGAGCTTCGAGCCGCTCTCACTTGCGTCTGCGAGGGACAGCAGGCGATGGCTGCCCAGGTGAGTGATTTTCCTTCCGTCATGCATTGCTTATTTCATGAATTATTGAACTGTGGAACTGATGATTTGTTTACCTGTTTGCAGACCAGACAGTTACAGGCGGCACGTACCCAGGCTGCCCTGGCCGGGATGGAGTTGGCGATCCGCGAGTAGCGGATTACAGAGCTGGAGCAGTCCCTGAGGCGACGGGAGGAGCTGCCTCAGGACGTGGCAGAGTTGCGGGTTGCCCTTGAGCTGGAGCGACGAGATCGTGCGCGAGAGCGCGAGGAGCACCTGGCGGACCGTGCCCGTCACCACGAGCTACAGCAGACAGATCGTGCCCGGTACCAGGAGCAGGTGGCGGCGCGTGATCGTGAGCTGACAGACCTGAGGACGCAGCTGATCCTTTCTCAGGAGCGGCTATGAGTTGCTGAGGAGCGTCTCCAGCGAGGGCGTGAGCGAGCTCGTGCTGCGGGGTACTCCTTCACCAGCTCCACCTTTGTGGCTGGTTCTTCTCTTCAAGAGAGGAGCGAGGCAGGGGGCCAGGTTTGAGTTCCATCTTCTTCACGGGGGCCCATGCCCCCTCCACCAGCGCCTCCTCGGGACGGCGAGGACGAGGTAGAGAGTAGGAGAGAGGAGGGTGGAGGCGAGAGCTGAGAGACTTACTTGTACCCCTCCACCCTCACACCTGTACTCAGATATTCATGATGTATAGATATATGAGATTGACATTTTTGTTACCTGAGCACTTGTGTAGTTGTGTACTTGTGGTTGTGTACTTCGCTTCTTTTCCACGTTCTTTGTGTTTGCTTTACTTTGCCCTGTACTTGTAGCTGTGATTCACACTTGAATAAACAGGTTAATTCATCTGTTCGACTTGGCCCCTTGCTTAATAAGTAAGGGGTGCCTTTTCTTTTGACCTGGATAGCGGGTCAAGGGGCTAAGCCTTTAATTAAGTAAGGTAAATGAAATAACCAATAAAGGGAGATGCAACACGCAAGCACACGTATGCAAACAATAATCAAGATGCCCTATGTAATAATGCAAGCACGCACATGAAGAATAAACCCCATTTCCTCTTTTCTTTTCTTTTCTTTTTATATTTATTTTTTTTCTTTTACTTTTCAAAAGACGCGCCTTAGATTAGGTCGTTATTCAAACAAAAGACGCCCTAGGTAATGGCGTGAATTTGAAAAACATTTTTGAATTTTGTTGAAAAGACGACCATATATGTGGCCGTTATTTTAAAAGAGACGACCTTAAGAAAGGCGTGAATTCAATAAAAAGCGCCTTAAGCAAAGGCGTTAATTCTTTTTTCTTGGGTTGACAAAGCCACCCGGGCTCTTAATCCTACACGGTCACCATTTAAAATTCGTTGGTCTTTCTTGATTAATCAAAAGGGGGGCGACGTGATAATAGTTAACTTATACCCGAGATTTCGCATGGTGCAATCTCCTAGGTCAGCCTTGACCATTCTGCTGGTTTATGACTTACCACAAAGAAAACGAAGATATAAGGAAGCCCATAAGAGATTCTGAGAAGCTCTAGATAAAACCACTTCCCCTTACCCTATGCCTGTTGGGGTTTGGTCTTCGGCGTAGGGAACCTTTGTTGCCTTTTGCCTCATTTATTTTGCATGCATACGCCCAAGGTTTTCCTTGCGGAGACTTTGCCCTCTTGACATGCTTTTCTTTTCATGATTTGACTTTCACTTTGGAACTGATTTGCATTGTTGAAAAATAAACCTAATTGTATTTGGGCTTTTGTGGCATTTGTTCCCTTTTGGGCCCTGACTTCCACCTACTAGGGCGGCGGATAGGCTTGGTGGATCTACCCCGAGGCTTCCTTTCCTCCCTTATGGGCCGAAGAGAAAAAGAATGGGCATCGTCTTCACCTTTAGTCAGGTTTTTGACTTCCCATCGGATTTTGCACCACTTGAGTTCACGGTTTAAGTGTGTAATGTGTGCGGGTGTCGACCCCATTTTGAGTTAACAAGACTGATGAATGAATTCTGAATTTTGACCTTTCAGATCTTGAGCCCTTGTGTGCCACGGCCACCCCTTTCAATATATATATTTTTTGGATTTTGGAAATTATATATATTTTTTGGATTTTAGAAAATTCTATTTTTTTGGATTTTGGATTAGGGGTAGTATTTCTTAAGGTACAGACCATTCCAAGGGTGAGTTAGCTCTTGTCCTTCAGCATTAATCAGTTTATAAGCATTGCCAGGATAAACATCTTTTATAACAAACGGTCCTTCCCAGTTTGGTTGGAGTTTTGAACGGGGTCCACCAGGTTTTACAAAAATTCTCTTGATTACCATTTCACCGATTTTGAATTTTCTCTCAATTACTTTCTTTTGAAAAAAACGTGACAGCCTGTTTTGATAAACGCGCGCATGCTCAGCGGCGACCAGACGCTTCTCATCTAGGAGCTCTAAATGGGCAAGGAGTGAATCACGACGCTCATCAATAGAGAGTTCCTTGTCCAATTGTACTTGCAGAGATGGAATAAGAATCTCATAAGGGACTACTGCCTCCATTCCATAAGTAAGGGCGAAAGGGGTTTGCCCAGTAGGGGTACGAATGGAAGTGCGATAGGCCCAGAGAGCTTCAACCAGCTTGTCTGGCCAATCCAAAAATTTATTAGCCTCACACGTCTTTTTAACGATTTTGATCAAAGTTTTATTAGTGGCCTCTGCCTGGCCATTGCCTTGCAGATAATAGGGAGAAGAATGATGCAATGCAATGTTATACCTGTTGCAGAGATCCTTGAGCTCTTGGGAGATGAATTGAGGTCAGTTGTCGGTGATGATGGTACTCGGGATGCTGAACCTTGCGATGATGTTCTTCATTATGAACTTGCAGACAGTTGATGCTTTAATCTCCACGAATACTTCTGCTTCTGCCCACTTGGTGAAGTATTCCGTTGCCGTCAGGATGAACGACTTTTGCTTGGTCAGGAGGTTCGAATCACAAAGAGGTCTAATGATATCAAAAGCCCACATGGAGAAAGGCCATGGGGAGGACATAGGATGGAGTGAAGAAGTAGGAGAATGAATTTTGTCAGCGTGCAGTTGGCACTTAACACACCTTCGAACATAAATGGAGCAATCCTCTTCTAGAGTTGGCCAATAGAAACCTAGCCTAAAGATCTTCTTAGCTAACATCTGGCTGTTCACATGACCACCACACACTCCTGAATGTGCCTCTTCCACTACCTTCCAAGATTCATCATCGTCGAGGCACCTTAATAAAACACCTGTGTGCCCTCTTCTGTAGAGCACACCTCCAACCAAAACATAACATTGAGCCACTCTTCTAATTGCTTTCTTTTCTTCTGCTGTGGCCTCCTCGGGATAGGACTGATCATTGCAATACCTGGCAATCTCATAATACCAAGGTTTCTCTTCATCAGCCAATTCTTCTTCCCAATCTAACAACATGACCTCTTTGCTTTTAAGAGATTCACTCCGTCTGGCCTTCTCGAGCACCTTATCCCTAATATCGAGGAATGCACGATCCTTAATAGCTGGAGTGTCATGCTGATAAATGAGAGGAACAAGAAAATCACGCTCAGGAGGGAAGACTAGAGCAGAGGCCAAAGAGGCAAGAGCGTCAGCTAGGATGTTCTGGCTTCGAGGGACATGAACGAAGACCAATTTGGTAAAGAGTTTGGCATAGGCCGAAGCAAGTTCCTGGTAGGGCTTGAGCTTAGGATTGATAGTGCGGCACTTGACAAGCACCTGGCGTAGAATGAGCTGACTATCACCAACAATTCGTAATTGGGTAACACCATATCTATGGGCGGTTTGAAGGCCGGCCAAAATAGCCTCATACTCAGCTATATTGTTTGTGACAGGGAAAGTGAGCTGAGCAGCAAATGGGATGGTGACCCCTTCTGGCGTTAAAAGAACCATGCCGATCTCTCTTCCTTGGGAGTTTAGAGCTCCATCAAAATGTAATGTCCACGTAGGATCGTGGGGTTGATTAATGGACATTAGTTCTTCATCTGGAAACTCTGAATTGACAGGATCAAATCGGGGTAGAGGGTGGTGAGCAAGATGTTCGGCCATGGCATAACCTTTGATAGCTTTCTGTTGAATGTAAGTGATGTCAAATTGAGAAAGGAAACTTTGCCAACGTGCTAATCGATCAGTGAGGACAGATTTTTCAAGAAGGAATTTAATCAGATTCATGCGAGCAATGAGGTGAACCTCGTGAGCTAGGAAATAGTGTTTTAACTTCTGAACTACCCAAACTAAGGCAGCGCAAGTCTTCTCCATGGCTGAGTACCTCTGCTCACACGGGTTTAGAAGTTTAGACAAATAGTATGATGCCCTTTCCTTTCCTTCTTCATCCACTTGAGCTAAGACAGCACCCACAGAGTCATCCAGGACAGAAACATAGAGGATAAGCGGTTTGCCTGGAATCGACGGCCTCAGGACAGGAGGATTGGCCAGATAATCCTTCAATCCGTCAAAAGCTGCCTGACACTTGTCATCCCAATTAAACTTGACCCCCGGCTTAGTAAGCTCGTAAAACGGCCTACATCTTTGTGAGTGCTGGGAGACGAAGCGGCGGATAAATTGCAACCTCCCGATTAATCCTCGAACTTCCTTCAAATTCTTGGGAGGAGGCATATCCCTGATGGCCTTCGCCTTATTGGGATCAACTTCAATTCCCCTTTTGCTAACAATAAATCCAAGCAACTTCCCTGATGAAACGCCAAATACACACTTTTTGGGGTTCATTTTCAATTGATATTCTCGTGATCTTTGCAAGACCTTAGCTAGAACCCCAGGATGCTCAATCCTTGTCCTTGATTTTACTACCAGGTCATCCACATACACCTCAATATAAATATGGATCATATCATGAAAAATTACCATCATTGCCCTCTGATAGGTGGCTCCAGCATTCTTGAGTCCAAAAGGCATGACCGCATAGCAGTATGTACCCCATGGTGTAGTGAATGATGTTTTCTCTTGATCTTCCTCAGCCAGGCGAATCTGATTATACCCTGAAAACCCATCCATGAAGGAGAGAGTCTCAAATCCTGCCGTATTATCAATCAAAACATCGATATGAGGGAGGGGGAAGTCATCTTTAGGACACGCACGGTTGAGGTCCCGAAAGTCTATACAAATCCGAACCTTTCCATCTTTCTTCATGACCGGGACGATGTTAGCCACCCAGTTCGGATAGAGGACAACTCTAACAAATCTAGCCTTATGAAGCTTGTCGACCTCTTCTTTCATCTTTAAAGCCATGTTAGGGTGGAAACGCCTCAACCGTTATTTGATCGGGACAGATCCTGGCTTAAGTGTAAGCCGATGTTCAACGAGCGCAGGGTCTAATCCAGGCATATCCTCATAACTCCATGCAAACGTGTCCTTGTATTCTTGAAGTACCAAAATAAGCGCCTCCTCTTCGGAGGGCGGCAAATTCTTGCTGATGAGGACAATCCTAGGGTCTTCTTCCGTACCCAAATTTATTTCTTTGGTAGGCTCTTCTACTGAGGCTGATGGTTCATCAAATCTTCTCATGCCACTGGCAAAGGCATCAGCCTCGTCCTCATATTCTTCATAACTTTCATCCCCCTCTTCAATAGGGTCTTCATCATTCATGATTTCATAGACACCAAAACCCTGATAAGAAACATTAGTATCCTCATATTCCAACACTGGCAGGATAATCGGATTCTCCACAAATTCAGGAAGAGCTAAACAAGCCTGGCATCTTCTGGCTAACTCCAACATAAATCTACGCGGAATCTGCTTACCCTTGGATTTCTTATGAAAATCTACCCCATGAATTTTATTAGAGGACGAGGAACAACTAGCTTGATTGAAGGAAGGAGGTGAAAAAGCGGATACAGGAGGTGATACAGAAGGAGACCCCTCACCAGAGGGGAAGAAAGGATTTATCAATGAATTATGGAAGAGTGGCCCCTGGCTTGGGACACACTCGGAAAAGAGATAAGAAGTCTCCTCAACGGAGATGGAGGATTGAAGAGTTGGAATTTTGACGTTTTTTTTTCATTTTTATCTTTATCTTCATTTTTATTTTCCTTTTCTCGAAGAAAGTAATGTGAAGGGAGAATAGCAGGAGGAGTGGAGATTGAAAGCTTGGAGAAAGATTGAATCAGAGATGACCCGCGCGGGGGTGTGATGGAGAGTTTGGAGAATTGCTCGAGGAGCAAGGGAGGAATCGGGAGAGAAAGCTACAGTGAATCTGGAGAAAAGCTGATCATAACTGGCGGCGGTCTCGGCACCGAGAGAACAATTGAGAATGTAGGGAAACAAGAAGAGACGGATGCATAGAAGTGAGGGAAAAGAGGCCGGCCCACAGCCTGTCTATTGTAAATCCTTCTTCATATGGAACATCTGGCTCTCCAGTGTCCGTATAATCACTCAGCAACTGCCTCTTATTTGTAATCACAGTCGGCATTTCAATCAGTTCATGTATTAGTGGCGGCCATTCTGGATCAGTCGGCATAAAGAGACGGCTCAAGGCAATAGTAATATCATACATATCGAACCATCTGTACCAATCACACTCTGGATCATCCATCTTCCTTCTTTTATCAGGCCTTAGAGACTCCAGGGCTTTATAAGTGGCCAATGGTGCGATATGACGAGCAAACTGTCTCGCATGAACATCTTGACAGTCTAGAATGGAGGTGATTATTGTAGTCTGCTCATTATTTCGAACGCCACCCATGACAAAATGTCTCTTCAATATCCAAGTAAGCGGCTGATGATCTGTCTTCAAGGTGGATGTCATAACTGCCCATGGTTCATCTTCATTTTTGCCCGGCCCTTTGTAGCCCAGGCCGCCTCGTGTAATCAATTTCTGAGACTTAATAGGCCTAGTCCTGCCTTGACAACTGGCACCCAGACCTTTGCCGTTTTGATACCCCATTTTCATTAGAATTTTCCAGCCAGGGGTGTTTATCATGCTTTTCTTCTTCTTCCCCTTGAAAGGCAAGGGTGTCATAGCAACTGTCGTGACTGTCTCGGGCGACATTGGCCGTGGGTAAGGGAGGTCTAGTATTGATAGCAACGGCTTGTTGGCAGGCCAAATGGAAGGAACTGATGAAGCCAAGTGTATATCTTCCTCTGGCAGAATTGGCATACTGGTAACCTTGATAATGCGGCCCTTGTGTGGAAACTTAAGGCACTGATGGTTTGTAGAGGGCACTGCATCGAGCTATTGAATGTAGGGGCGGCCCAGAATGCCATTAAATGTTGGATCCATGTCCAAAATGTGGAAATCGACCGTGATTGCGGCCGGACCCAAACTGACTTTTAATGTGATCATGCCTAGAGGAGGCTTCTTTGTATTGTCATATGCTGTGACTGTTATGGTAGATGGCCGAATCAGATTTTCAGGAATGCCGCACATCTTCAAAGTGCTCGGAGGCAATACATTGATAGATGCCCCAGTGTCTACTAGACATTGTTTCACCGCCACCTTATTAATATCAACCGTGATACATAGAGCATATTTCCTTGCTGAGAGTGGTGCCAGTTCATGCTCATGAAAAGTAATCGCCGGCTGACTGCTAGCGGGCGTTAATACTGTGGTTATCTGCTCGACCGGAATGTCTTCGTTGACCATGACTTTCTGCAGATAATCTTTCAAGGCTATCTGATGAGTGGTTGACCTTTTGATCAGTTCTAAAATGGAAATTCTTGCTGGAGTCTGGTCCAGATGTTTTAACAAATCATACTGAGTGCCGAGTACGGACTCTTGCTCCTGTTCTTGTTCATTAGGCCCCTGCGCGGGCTCTTGCTCTCTTTGGGGAAAGATGCGCTGGAACATCCGTCCACTGTGGAGCGGTGCCACGTTTTGTCGTGCCTCTATCGGGGCAAGTAAAGGAGGAGGGTTGGAAGAAGAAGAGGGTGTATTGGCATTAAGAAGTGGTGGAGGAGTGTTTGAAGAAGGAGCTCCCGTAAGAGGTGTTGGTGAGGAGTTCAAGGAAGAAGCCCCCGCAGGAGGTGTAGGAGTAGGAAGGGGTGCCCGAGTGTGGGAAGGGTTAGTGGGTGGAATGAGGAGAGATCTGGGTATAAAAGATGGGGGAGCTGATGGTGGGGGGATCTTTGCCGGTGAAGGAGTAGAGATGGTGGATGTAACAGGTATTGGTGGTGGGCGGATAAGGAGTGGTCTAGACGGTGAAGGTGAAGGGTTGGTGGTGGATGGCGGAGTTTGCTGCGTGGTAGGCTGCGGAGGCGGTAAACGGGTAAGGAGAGATCGGGTTCGCAAGGATGGAGAATTGGTGGGAGCAGGTGGATTAAAGGGGCGTAGAAGAGCTCGGCTCAATTGGGGAGTAGAAGAAGAAGGAAGCGTGCGCAAGAGGCGCAGAGGTTGATTTGGATTATGATTAAATGCCCCGACAGAGGCGTTTTCTTCATGCCATCCCTGTCCTCTCTCCACCTCGCGGAGAGACGTGACAGGGTTCACGTGCTGATTTGGTGGGTGCTCCGGTAATGGATTGTGGACAATCCCCATATCTTGCTGAGGTGCCGGAGCTTGCGGTTGTACTTGTGGAGCTAGTTGCTGCGGCTGCTGAGCCTGCTGTTACCGAGGAGGCCTTCTTTCTTTCATAGTGGCGATAAACTGCCTCATCTCATCCCAATTAATGCCACCCTGGTCGTTTAAATCATAAATGTAATCCTTGAAGTGGAAGCACCGATCAATATTATGACCAGGGGAGCGGTGGAAGACACAGTAGCGAGACGTGTCAACATTAGCGGGCCACGCTGCCCTTTCCTTTGGTAGCATGAGCAAGTTGGCGGCCATTAAGGCATTGAAAATATCCGGGAGACTTTCTGGCAGTGGAGGATAATGGGCCCTTTTGGGGCCAAGTGGTCTCCTTTGCTGTTGTTGTTGCGGTCCATAATTAGTGGGTGGCGGTACTTGGTGGTATTGTTGCGGAGCTGGAGGGTCAGCGCAGGGCGCTTGGTTTTGTGGTGGAGCAAAGGAAGGTTGAGGAGTAAATTGGTGTTGTGGGGATGAATTAAAGAGGGTGCCTTATGATGGAGGTGGCGGGGGTCGTGGGTTAGATTGGCGAAAAGGTGTGGGGTTGCCGACCGCGCCAACTTGCTCATTTATGACGGTCCCCTTAGTCGTGGGCCCGCTGCTGTTGACATTTGTATTCTTTTTAACCAACCTTGGTTTTGGCTCAAACATGCCCATGATGGGTGAATCTTTCATTTGGGTCTGAATATAACGAGCTCTTTCATAAAGCTCCTCCATGGTGGTCAATCTGTTCATAGCCAGTATATGCCGGAACTGAGGGGTTGCATTGGATATAATCATCTTAAAATGTTCCGGTTCTGATAAGGTATCTTTCAACTTCTCGGCCATCGACCGCCATCTATCAGCAAATATGATGAAGTCCTCCTCGGGCTTCATTTTCTCTGCAACCAAATCTGTAACTGAAAGGGAGGCTCCAACCCGGTCCCTATATTTCTGCACGAATTTCTTCTGAACCACATCGAAATCACTAGCATCTGCCGGATCCAGGGAATAGAACCACTCGAGGGCTGGCCCCTCTAAAGATCTTCTAAACAAATAAGCAATGAGGCTTTGTTGCCCTGCCAAAAGGACGTTTCATACATAAAATCCTTCAGATGGATAAAAGGATTACCAGTTCCATTGTATCGCCGAAAGTTCGGCATCTCAGAAGGTGGTAAGTGAAAAACTGGCAATGTAGGCAGAGAGATTTCTGGGGTATTCTTGGCTGCAGTAACCTTGTTGAGTTTTTCTTCCATGCTAGCCAATTTCTGAAGGAGCAAAGCATTAGTGTCTGACTCGACCGGGGCCGAATTTGGAATGAAGGTATTTGGCATAGGCGTCCTTAGAATTTGGGGAGGTTGAAAGAATTGGGGCCTAGCCGCTGAGTAGCTCGCCTGTTGGGCCGGCATGGCCGCACCAGGTGTCGGTGGACAAGAAGGGGGTTTGTGCAAGACCGCTTGGTCATTAGTGAGGTGATGGCCACTCTTTGCCGGAGGGGGATTGGAGGATGAAGAGGGAACGGACTTCCCTTTCAAAGCGGCCTGAACTGCCTGCCGCTGGGAGTCATCTAATTGAGATAGGGCATTAATCAAATCGGTAACATTGAAAGATGGGGAGGGGTTCCCCGAAGTGTTGGAGGGTAAAGCCTGAGAAGAGGGCACAACCTCTTGAGTAGTGGTATCAACCACATGAACTTGAGGATAATGAGAATGAGGAGGAGGGTAATTCCCTTCATGATAGATAGAATCTTGGGGAACCTCATAGGATTGACCAAAAATGTTCTCCTCCACATCGTCATAGGAATATCCGTAGCTTGCCATGTTGATAATCTTACCTGAACGGAGTTGCATGCTTAAAAAGAGAGAAAGCTTTATGAAGGAATTATCACACAATCAATCACCCAATCGAAACAAGCTTAAGCAAATCAACCCAACCAAATTTATGCAAACAAGTTGAGATGAAGGCAAGATTTTAGTGTTATGTTTGAGATTAGAGTGAGTTAAATTGCTGAATAATTCACTCCTCTTTGCAAAGTGAAACCTAGTTTGGATCCAAGTGTAGCCTCCGTGTCAACTAGGTTCTTTCTCTTCTTACCAACGATAGGTTCTCTAAACTCCGGGTACTTCAAGGGTACAACCGGCCCAGCGTCCGTGAGGGAATCCACGGGTGCGGGGACTTACGGAGGTCTTGAAAAAGGGATTTTCGGTCCAAAGAGACGGAATGCTCAATGGAGGGTTATCCCGATTCCAAGAAAGGTGTGTGGAATCCTAGTGTAGAGAGAGGAGGTCTCTAAACCAAATGCCACAAAATGCAGTATAAGATAAGCCAATCACAGCAATATAATCAAATACTCAATGTAAGTATGAATCCAACATGAATAGACAGAAACAGTAAGGCTCTGTAAACACACAGGAAAGAGGCGACCTGGAGGCAGTCGCTACCAACAAAAGAGACGACAGCGTGGCTGTCGTGAATCACTGGGAGGGGCTCTCAGACAATGCAAAAACGCGCCTTGATGTGGGGCGCTAAATATGATAAAGACGCCTCTGACAGAGGGCGTCAAATATAAGTGGTGCGCAAGATCGAAGAAAAACGCGCCTTGGTGCAAGGCGCTGCCAAATAAAAAGACGCCCAAGGAGAGGGCGCAAATTTACAGAAGCAGCAGATATGATGAAAGACGCCTTCGTGGAAGACGTTAAATAGAAAAAAGACGCCCTGGATGAAGGCGTTAAATAGAAAGGTGCCTTTGTGGAAGGCGTTAATTCAACAACAGCAGTAGACTTAATCACAAGCTGGCTGATCCCGGGGAGTGTGCAGTGTGCACAGTGGAGGGTGCCCGTGGGGCACAAAGGAGGGGTACCGTGGGTACCAAAGGGAAAGGGCACGCGTGGGTGCCAAAGGGGGAAGGGCACACGTGGGTGCCAAAAGGAGATGGTAATCAAAAGAAAAATAGTGGAAGTCCCACCGTGATCGCCAATTTGTGAATCATGGAAAATCCAGTCTTAAAGGAAAATATTTATATATAAATAAGAGTAAAAGAAGAATAATGATGAAAAAGGGAGTAAAAGAGCACGTAGTGCTACTAAGGAGTGTGATCGCCAGAGGGGTTACCTCAATAAGAAGAAAAGATGATCGCGGATACCTGGTAAAAATAAGACGTGGGATGGATATGGATTTCCTCCTCCACCTTCTATCGGCCGGCCGATGAAGGGGGTTTTCCTTGTTGATTACCTTGAAACAAAGAACAAACAAGTAAAAGAAAAGGAGATCAGCCAAACGTGAGTGTAATATCAATCCAAAGAAACAGTATGATGATGAAATAAGAATATAGCATGCGCACCTTTTTGTTTGGTTTTAAAACCCCTAGAGAATTAGGGAGAGGAGGAAGATATGCATACTAATGCAAAAGAAGAAAAGTATGATGATCGATGATGATACGATGAAGACAAACACACAAGGGAGAGGGAACCCCTGCTGTTCCTGTAAATAGTAAAGGGGAGAACCACCGGAGCAGCAGGAAGCAGAGGGAAGATGATGAAGAGATCACACGGATCAAAAGAGAAACTCTTCTCTGCGCTTTCTCTGATTAACGACTAATGACTCCAGTGACCTTGCTAACACCGTAACCTCTGTGACAACAGCCCTGCTTCTAACCTCTCTGTATGTCTATCTAACCTTACCTTACCTCGCTGTGTCCTCTGTAACCTCGCGCGAGATCAACCAGGGGACTCTTTTATAGGGTCTCGATCACAGATAGACACAGATTTGGGAAGATAAGAATAGGCAGTAATCATCAATGGCAAGGACTCTAGTTCCCAGATTGAGCAAAGTGACCAAGAAAGGCAGGGAACTCTTCAGGAAAGGCGAGTTTAAGAAGGACACGAAAGGGTGAGACACGACCTACTCAAGGGTGTCAATTCAACAATTGACGACCTGCCCCAAGGGCGTTAAATCAAAACACGACCAGGATCAGGGCGTCACTTCCTCGATTCAATTTTGGTAACAAAACCTTCTTTATTTGAAAAAATGTGAAAGACGCCTGAGGAAGAGGCGTTGATTAAAAACACGCCCTGAGGAAGGACGTTAATCATTGATTTTCAAATCGTAATGGGACTCGCATAACACCAGGAATTGACGCCCAGACCACAAGTCGTCCTTTCTTAAAAACACGCCTCAAGAAAGGCCGTTACTTAAATAACGCCCCCAATGAAGTCGTTAATCACCAAAAATGCAAGAATAAATCACAAAAACACACAAAAATAGAAAAACTTTATATTATAGAAATATTGAAGTTCACTTTGGGGTATTATCATAGTGACATGAGATTTGATCATCATAGCGTCAATTTTGGCGTGTCTACAATGGAGATATCATCTTACCTCAATTTACGTGTCCATATATTTTGAGGGACTCGGTAATCCCTCAGGTCTCCGTGATTCGTGTTATGTAGAGGCATGGATCAAGTGATCCTATGTCGTTTCCTTTATAAGTGTTTTATCGTGACCTTGGCTTAGGGACTAGGCTGATTAACAGCGTGAGCTGTGATGTGTGACGATCTTGACACCGAGTCTTGTGACTCAAGGATCATTGTGTCAGTAGGACTAGTTGTCTGTCCTGAGTCTAGTGGTAGTCTGGTATGCTACCTTGTGTTTTGTACTTGGTGCTTCGTAGTACGTGCGATAGTGCATGTTTAGATTGTCCATACTCCAGCACTGATGTTTTTGAGTCGTTGTGTCTAGTGAACCTCCACTAGTCGTAGCCTGACAACACCTTCCTGTGTGTCGGCACACCTGGGAGTGGTGGCGGGGCGAGTTTCCGACATATGATTTTTAGGCTAGTTTCCGTGGACTCCCTTGCCTTGCAGTAGCATCCTACTAGGGGAGAAAATTAGCTAGAGGCCTGGCTCAAGGCATTGAGCTTGTGTTGTGCACACGTGGTAAGGGGCGTTTGGACGAGCGCCGACGGGCGTGACCCAGACTAGTCACTCGTTACTGTGGTACCTTGTCTTAGTTCTGTGGTACCATTGCTCCTAGTACTTGGTACTGTTGTTCCTCGTACTTGGTTTTGTGAGTGTCTCAGTTACCACCGTTCTCGGTGTGTGGGAGATGTTAGACCAGGTGGTGCACGGAGATAGATCCAGAGGGGGGGTGAATGGATCTTTCGGAATTTTTGCCCTATTAAAAACCAAACCCCACTCTAGGAACCAAATGACAATAGCTCCACTGAAGACACTTAACAATCAGAGTTTCTACTGGACCAGTGAGCAAACACTTAACATTCTAACACGGACTCAGCGGGAGGTAAGGTAAAGCCCACGGCACACACAACTCAAGAAAGCAGATAAGGAGTTGAATAACTGCCACCCAAAAGAACAATTAACGAACCCTGTGAAGGGGGGCAGAAGATAAGGAACAAGCACACAATTCAAACCACTACTCACAGGATTTTTAGGTGGTTCGATCTATGATCCCAGATTTACATCCACCCCTCACTCAAACTGAGTAAGGATTCCACTAGCACAAGCTAGAGTTCAAAGTAGACTCAGTCTGCAACAAACGCTGCCTTACAGCTTGACCCAGAGGAACACTCTCCTCTCTTCTTCCAACCCGGAAGGAACCACTAGTGACACCTAGTCACTAGCAACCAGAGACCCAAGTCTCTCTTCATCCAAACCAGAGGGAAACCACAAGCGACACCCAGTCACTTGCAAAACGGAGGACCAATCCTCCCTTCCTCCAAATCGGAGGGAACCTAGCGACACCCGGTCACTTGCAACCAGAGATTCAAGTCTCTCTTCTCCTGAGTCCACAGGAGGAACCCCGACCTCAAACCAGAGAATCGAAAAACACAGTGGAAAAGGAAAGCAACAAAAGAAAATAGAACAAACAGAAAATGAAGATGAATGTAGCTCTCGCAGGAGCATATTGGTCTGGGTCTGATCCAAAAACTGACAGATAGCTGGACACTACCTGCTTCAATCTCTATCACTATCTCTTCTCTTTCTCTTCTCTCGATCCTCTCTTCTTCTCTTTTCTTCTTCTTCTTCTCTTATCACACACTAGCTCTCTCTTCTCTTTTCTTCTCCTTCTTTTTCTTTCTCTATGGTGGCACTCAGGCTTCAGCACTTCTTCGTATCCACTTTTTTCATCAAAGGGTGATGAGATCTTTTTATAGAACAGAGGCACCGGAGGTAATTTGATGAAGGTGATGATGCTGCCTTAGACAGATGACTCCACGTGGCAGAATCATGGCACTCAGGTTCATGATCTTCTCGTGATTCGCCAGGGCGTGTGGAGGGAACATTCCCGCCAAGAAGTGAGCGCCATAGGAATGTTGTGTAGTGGACAGCGGATCTAGAGGGGAGGGGTGAATAGATCAGCCCCACTTTTCGTAAACAGCTAGTTAAAATGAATTACAGCAGAATAGAAACTAGCTTCCAAGTATGCTATGATTCACTTAGCAAGATAAGCAAGATATATAATAATTCGATCCTAAGCATGCACCTAGAACGATTCAATCACACAAGCAAACCACGCTAGACAGGATTTTTAAGGTGGTTCGGACTGAATCCTCAGCCCTACGTCCACCCCTCACCAAAACCCGGTGAGGCTTCACTTGTGCAGCGCACAGAACCGCAAATCGGAAACCACCGATTGCCTTCCTACTCACCACCTGGTAGGGACGTCAACCGCAAATTGGAACACCCTCCAATTGCCTTCCTACTAACCACCGGTAGGGATGAATCACACTTTCAATGTTTAAACAATAATGAAAATGAAACAAATGTGAATGAACTAAAACAAGAGATTGAGTTATGAGTGAAAATGAATTGGCCCTTGTATGGAATGTTGATCAGCAACAAGGCTCCTCTTGGCTTCAACTCAATCTTCTTGATTCACCCTTGAGTGGATGAATGTTCTTCACGGTGTACTGTTCACGTGAACAGTACCTCTTCCTTCAATTCTTCTCTCTTGATTTTCTCTTTGAACTTCTTTGAATGAATGAAGGAGATGATGAAGCTACCTTGAATCTTGATTGCTTCTTTAGCTTCTAGGAGTTTGAATGCTTGAAATATTACCTTGAATGAACTTGAAAGAACTTGAATGGATGAAGATGATTTCCCTTGAAGAACTTGAATCAAACCGGCTTCCTTGGATCACTTTGATAGCCTTGCTTTGATGTAATCTTCCTTGAAGATTGCTGGCTTTGATTTGAGCTTGATTCCCCTTTGATTGGATGAAGAACACCTTCACGAACTACTGTTCACGTGAACAGTAGCTCGTCTCCAAGCTCTCTTGCAGCCACCCTAGATCTCACAAGAAGCTCCTTGAAACATTAGGTTTTCCATCCCCTCAAGTGTTGGTTTTATAACCCTTGAATGGTCCATAGATGCCCCCTAGACCAGATCCACAAATCATGGAAGATTAGGTAAGATTTGATTAAACAAATCCATGGAAAGGGGCTAGCCACGAGGTGGATTTCGAGGTCAAACAAGGCTGCATCGGGGCTGGCGGTCGACCTAAGGCTCCTGGCGGTCGACCGCCACTGAAACACATACAACCGGGCGATCCCTGGGAAAACTGGTCGACCGCCACTGGCTGGCGGTCGACCGCCAGCTGCCAGACCTGCAGCTGGGCGGTCCCTGGCTGGGGCGGTCGACCGCCAGCTGGGCAGAGCCCGGTTCACCCCGGTTTGGTCCGTTGGCCGCACCAGCTCCGTCGCTTGAGTCCGTTAGCCGCCCGTTCATGTCTATGGCATCGACCTTGATTGTCTTGAAGTTTTCATGTGCATTTCTCCCCCAAAGCTCAGGGAGGGGTGAATAGATCCGCGTGCGAGGGCGCAACATTGAGCTTTCATGTGCATTTCTGTCATGAACAAAATATCACATATGTCAGTCATAAGAGCGTGAAAAATAACAATGACTAATAGTGTTAAGCCATTATCAAAACCAAGAATACACAAAACTCATATGACTATAGAATAATGTCGAATGACCCATGTGACCACAGAATGACTCAAATGACCTCAGGGACACAACAAGGAAGTCCACGTGTTGGACTCTGGATAGAATCAGGTCCACGTGGCATATCCCTTTTGATCACCATCCACCTCGGATCATGTGCCCATAGCTACCTTGGATCACGTGTCTTTTTAAGTTGAGACACGAGCCACATAACTCGACCTTCTGCTCACTTAAGTCCCTGACAGAAGGATAAGAAACATTTGATCAAACACTTTGTTGTCAGCCATATTTCACTTTTGCACGGACTAGTTGGATAGGTTATAACATGTGCACGAACCTTGAGATGTGCTGGAAATAAATAAGCACAGAGTTCACATCACAATGTGCAAACATGCACAGACTTATAATGCGTATGAGGAATTGAGTACAGACCATGTAAGTCTATATGCACGGACCTTGACTGCATATGAGTAGATTTGCACTGACCTTAGCCAGTGTGCAACAGAACATAGCATCAACTATGTGTGCTTGTGCATGGAGTGAAACGTGCACTAACCTAGCATAAAAGAAAGGAGAAATGCACCGACCGACCTTGTATATGCGCAAAACAGAACCTGCAAAACATAATCATGCACCTACCCATATGACTGCTCGGACCTTATATGGGCTCAGTGCTTTGACATATAAGTGCTCAAACATGAGACGGAAGGCATGCTCATACCTGGTTATGCTAAGACACAACATGAGACACAAAATGAGACGCACACATGCACTGTCTCTAGGTGTGCATGAGACGTAAAATGAGACGCACACATGCAAGAGGCACAAATGCAGGAGACGCAGAAGTGCACTGACACTGGGTGTGCTAAGACGCAGTAGAGACGCAGCCATAGACACAGCTGAGCATAAGACGCAATATGAGATGCAACAAAAGACACAATTGCATGAGACACAAACAGAGACGCTATGACAGAAATGCATGAGACGCAAGTGAAAATATGTATGAGATGCAAATGAAGATATGTATGAGATGCAAATAGAGAGGCAAGTGTAGACATAGATGTGTATTGACCGTGTGTGTGCATTAGACGAAGCATGAGACGCAGACTACACCGACCTGAATAGTGAAGTGCACGGACTTCATATATGCATGAAGTTAAATAATGCACTGTAAAATAATGCACTGACCTTATAGACACCATGCAGATGTGCACATATACAGTAAACGCACATTGACTCATGGTGATTGCTATCATCAAAACACAGGGACACATGAGGAGATACTTGTGGCGCAGTGTAAGATATCAGTGAACGCATCTGGCTGTTCTTCTAGTGAGGAGGTGCTCCTGTCACTTGATGCACAATCTCGTGACTCTAGTTGTCACGCCCCGAACCGATAGCAGCGGGAAGCGATGCTTGGAACGTGGCAGTTAACAGTCATGATAATACGAGCGGAAGATAAATAACCACAATTAAACACAAGGAGGCCATAAACATACGTTGAAAATACGAGCTCTTATTAATATTTAAAAGTATAATTTTGACCCACTCTTATAATATTAGATTCAAATTAAAGGAGGAAAGAACAAAAAGAAATAACCAGACTCACGGCACTAGCTAGACTCAAGAAGATAAAAAAGACAGACTCCAATCTCTAGGTTCCAGGTTCACTCGATCACACTGATCCGATTCCCATTTGCAACGTACCGTTAACTGTGTTACCTGAAAAGGATTGGAAGTAGGGGTGAGCAAGAAGCTCAGTAGGAATTATAGTCTATCATCAGACATGGTTTAAGTGATTAACCAATTAATGAATATATATGATTAACGCGATAAAATAAGCAGAACTAAATAATCACTAAGATAGAAAGAGTAACGATAATTAAAATGGAAGAAATAGTTGCATGCCGAGATATCAAGCAAGATTAACAAGATTTTCTAGTGAATGGCCATTTGCAGTCAATTTCAAGTCACGTCAAGTAAGCAAGCAAGCAAGTACTTCATACTTTAAGCATGAATAATAATAAGTTTCACGAGAATGTGGAATGTTGTAGACCCAACACGCTAGATAGTACCGGTGCCAAATGCCACACCTAATCATTCACCTCCCCGGGGATCAAGTACTTTTCGGGTGCTCCTCCCAGGACCAGACTGGGCCCTTCATTTGTTTGCCTTGGCATTGATTTCTTTTTGGATCGTAGATCCCACGAGACTAGATATCCACAATATTTAATGGCCAAGGGTTCCAAGGTCAATTTCATGTAGTCAAGGTAAAGAACATAAGAATAATGATTCTTTAAGAGTCCAAACAATAAGCTCCATAACCGAGAGGAATAATTGTCCTAAAGGACTATAATTAATGATCAATAGATCTAACAATAGGTAAATTCACAAAATACCATAGTCTACATTGGCTTGGTTAGCTCACACGATTCGAAATTCATGAAATAACCACTTTTCAAAAAACTGTCCGATAAATGGTCAGACAAGGGCCGCTCAAGGGTATATACGGTTAATACAGAGCCGCGCATGTCCGGAAGACATTAAGACCTATGAACATGATATACGGTCCATATAGGGGCATATTAAAGATATGCGGTCATTATAGGGCCACCTATAAGGATATACGGTCCACTACTGGCCGCACATGTCTGTTCAGCCCCATTCGATCCAAGACTTAAAAACCAGCAGTTCAATCACGTAAATTGATGTTCTGGTGGTTCATTAGGTTCATAACAAGGGTATAAAGAAATCTCGAGATGATGGTAAGTTCGCTGGATGGAGTTTTCGGTGATAAGTTCAATGTTAACACAATTTAAAGGGCTAATGACTTACTAGAAGTCCGCAATTTGGTCAACGTTCTACTGGAATAGAATTGTTATCCAGCAACTAAAAGTTCATGATAAACCTAATTTCCATGTTAAATCATCATGGATTAAGTTTTACATTTAATGTATTTGCCAAAAAGATGAATCAAGATGATAGATAATGAACAAGATCGTGTAGGAATGAACAACATGCAATTAACAGAAATTTAGTTACATAATTAACCACTAATCATGTGGGTTTCTAATTAACCATTGTGTGCGCTGAAGTGGAGATAGTAATCGGAATGGTATATACACTTGGATTGAGTGCAGGGACCATTGTTCTTCAAGTTTGGATTGAGAAACACCGGGCTTAATTTGAGATCATAGGGTTGCATGCATGGGTCATTGGTTCCTCAAAATATTGTTTTCAATTGGACTAGGTTGAATGGGTCGATCCCCTCACGGTTCGGATCGATCCTCGGGTCGAAAACACGTAAACCGGGTCTTACAACATATGGGTCGACCCCTGAAAAATCTAGGGATCTGCCTGCGTGTGGGTCGACCCCTGCAAGACAGACTGCTGTCTGCTGACGGTCGACCCCATGGGTCGACCCCCACAAATTCTGCCTTTTGGGTCGACCCCCACAAATTCTGCCTTTTGGGTCGACCCCCACCTACCCACTGTATGGGTCGACCCCATGGGTTGACCCTCGGGCAGACTGGTTCTGCTTGAGGATGGGTCGACCCCATGGGTCGACCCCTGCATTCACAGAACCGAACGTGACTTCCGGAAACCAACTAATCTCACCCAATTGGGGTCTAATTGGACTAAGATCTTAACCCTATACTCCTGGGTTCTTGATGGACATATTAGGGTCATAATACAAGAGTTTGAAACACGAAATTCACCGGAAAATTAATCGAAATCACAATCTATCTAGGAAGAACACTTGAAAACCTAGTTTTATCATGCTTCTAATCAAACACGAAATTCTCTAAGCATGGTCTATGAAAATTGGGGCTTTATATATCAAAAGAAAGAGGACTGGATGCTGAACATTTTGATATATTACTTGCGGTTTGAGCCCGAGAGAACCTACTTCAATCAGAGAAGAAAGGAAGAAGAAAGGAGGAAGAATGGACGCCGACACGTCACCACTAAACTCCTGAGATCTCCCTAGATCGATCTCCACTGCAACCGCCGCTGCTACCAAAGGATTCTAGGGTTGCATAGCTTCATTTTTATAGCTCATACACGTTCTGGAGCCTTCGGTGCTGGGAGAATTCGTCGAAACAAGTTGATTGTTTGAAAACGGCGCCGAAATGTTTGACCTAGCTAAAGCTCGGCCGACACTATGTTTTAGGGCTGGGGTTTCGATCAATTAACAGAGGAGAAATGATCCTTAGATCGTGGCCTTCCATTTGCCACCGATTTGGGGTCATTTGGTTGAGTATTAAGCTCTAATTTCGCGTTTTAAGTTTAGGTTAGGTAAGAGTTAGGTAAGTGTGCATTTTGGGCTTAATCCACTAATTAGACCTAATTACAGATTTTTTCTGGGTCGACCATAGAAGACAAAGTTGTTAAATAAATGGTCCTTAACCCAATTACCATTTTTCTAGATTTTTATAAGGTAGTCGAAATTTCACTAGTTCTATTTACCAATGAATTAAATATTAAATTCTGAAATTCATTTATTTCAATTAAATTTCAGATATTTAAAACCGGGGTATTACACTAGTGGCTTGTGTTTTGTGGCTGGTTACCGTCATGATTGGCGTGACTCATCGGGTAGTCTGTGTTGGCTTCACCCGCGATCTAGTCTTATGTAGCATGCACGACGTGAGCTTGTGTATGTTCGTGTCTTTGACTGTGTAGGTCTTTTATAGGGCTTTTACCTATTTCGGTAGGCTTCAGCTATGGAGCTTGTGCTTGGTCAACGGATCGGTAATGCCTGACTTTGTGAGATCAGGGTTCGCCTTTCTGTTACTGTTTGGAGTAGCTTAGGGAGCCGTGGCTCGATTGGTGGCCGTGTTTCTGGTTAGTACGGCTTTACACTTCTATTTTTAGTTGTTCTTACTCCTGCTTTTGGCAGCTTTACTTGTAGTATAGCACTGCTATTATTTATGTTCCTATTTTACTGTTTAGCGCTGTTTAGCGTGTTACTGTGTTGTTTCGAGTGGGGATCCGCGTGACCCCTACTGAGCTAGTGACACGAGGCTCACCCCTACTTTTCAGGTGTGGTCGTTCTTCTTCCTCGTGGTTCGTGACGCGGTGCGTCAGTTCGTTGTTGCCAGCGTTGCCAGCGTTCTCTGTGTCGGGCTTCCCCCGACTTTAGTGTACGTTTTCCTTTCTATTGGACTGTACTTGTCTTTATTTGGACTGGACTCTCTGTTATTTTAAATTGTTAGTTAAAAAAATAATTTTATTTCTACTACTTTAGCAAACCTGATCATTGAAATATTAATTACTTACTATTTTATATGGGACTTCAATGTACTTCACACACTCCTTTTATCCCTTCGGAGCTTTACCGCTCTTGGGAGGCCTCGTAGGATCCAAGTGTTATCGGGTTTACCCGGTATCTGGACCTTGGGTCGTCACAGGTGGTATCCGAGCTGTGTTGTGTGAAAGTACATGGGAATTCGAGATATTGCAGTATTTAGAGTCCTTAAGGTCCAGTACAGTCGGCAGCTGGCAATGGTTTTGTGATTTTTTATCGCTTTGTTTTTGCGTGTGGTCTTGCGCGTGCTGTGTTAGCACTGTGCGAGATGGTTTCGCTCTCGTCAGGATAAGACGGAGTGCTCTTCTTTTGTCGTGGTGTTTGTCTCGGTTATGTTGTACTTGGCAGATTTCGCCGACAGGCGTGAATCTGCAGTGCACTGTTCGAGATTTTTCCATGATTTGTTCAGTGGCTGGTGACTTTCTTGTTGGTGTGATGGCCGTGCACATTTTTATGTTGCTTTGGTCGTCCCAGCTTGAGATTTTTCAGCCCCTGAGGTGTTAAGGTGGTGTTGAGGTAGTCGATTAGATGCTTTGTTTGGCAGAATGCTCGGGCGAACCTAGGATTTTCCTTCCTGGTGAGCTATTGTTGGTCGGGCTTGATTCTTCTCCTTTTGTTTGGTGGCATCTTTTCGAGGTAAGCCTTGGAAGTGTTGTCTTGGTGAACAACAGGATAGCTACGACTCACAAATATTCTCCCCCTTTGACAACATCAAAAAGAACAAATCAGGTAGATGAATGGAATTTATCAAAAACACAGGAGTTTTCACACAGTCTCCCCCTCACCAAATGTAAGAGCAGTGAGCAATAGATTTCCAAAACAGATGAACACAAAAAAAATGAGAGAGCAATGATAAGCAGTATGAACACAAATAGTTCCTCTCCTTTTGAGAAAAGATATAAAACACCAGATAATCAATAATCCATGAAATTGTTCAAGGCAGTGCAAAACATGAATTTCACTAGTTCTCCCCCAAAGCTCATTCCAGACATGTATGTGAAGACACTCTCCCCTTTTGACTTCGAATGAGTTGAAAGTAATAGTCAGAGCAAATCATAGAGCCTTACTCCCCCTAAAGATGTGAGGATAGGAGAATGACAAGGGACAGACATGAAGAAATATCAGTCTGAGCAAGGAGATGTAAGCAAGAAGAAATCAGACTAATCTCCCCCTTAATAGCAGAAAGATGCTGATACCAATTTTTAAGAAACGTGATATCAATCAAAAGCACAAGGATGCAATTACAGATAGTGTTCGGTCAATCCCAAGAGACATCAAGATCAGTGAGTGCAATTGATTTTGCTAGTGAGTGAAAGCTGAGCACAGAGTATTGACTGAAAGAACTCATACTCCCCCTTAAACAGAGAATGTCCCTCTTTGGACAAATTAGTAGGCTTGGAAGAGATTCAAAGCACTAGTCAAGATTAAGCAGATCAAAGCAGATCAAGTGGACAAGTCATAAGGTCAAAGAGAGCACTAGCAAAGACACATGATCAGACAAGTAAAAGTTCAGGTCATGACAGATGGAAGCAGAATCAGTGTGCAATAGAGTTTCAAACACACTAGGGTATGAGTTCAATTGATTTTTCCCCCTTGAAGCAAATGGCACAATAAAATGTTTTCTCAAGGGCGCTCAGCAAAAGCACAGGGGCAATCAAAGATGAAATCAGCCCATGACAGATTTTATGAGACTAGGTGATACCAATGGAGACATATTTCTGGAAGAACAAGGATAATCAGAATGAGCAAGGTTAGTCATGCAGTTCAAGAAATACTTATGCTCCCCTTGAATTCAAGACAGATTGAAGATTAGTCAGTGAGCAATGATAAAGACTAAGCACAAGGTTTTCAATGAGCTTCAATCAAGATTTTCAATGAGATACCAATATCATAAATCCAAGAGTATGAATATTTCAGAGTATTCAATTATAAGGGCTTATGAGTGAATCTTTATTGAATAGCATGGTTTAAATATGATGCATATGCAGTTTGTCAATAAAGTTCTTTACTCATATCTGAATTCAGATTTAATAAAAGTGAACCAAGCCCTCATGTTAACATGTTGATTAACCTCCTTACATCTTACTCAATCTATTTCATTGACTTCTTTAGGAAAAATAATCATGAGTATTAAGGTTTAAACAATTTGACATATCTGAATTTTCACCTTTTGGGTTCAGCAGAGATTTTCATTTCTTTTTATTTTCATAACAGTCAGGAATAATTCATGCCTTTCATCGTAAAGGTAGACGCTGATTAGACGCCAGTACCCCTAGCTTACTCAGCAGAATATACCATTCTATTTCAGGTATAGATATAACCTTTTTACGTAAGGGTACACGTTTACCAGACGTAGGTACCCCTAGATACTGAGTGAAACTAACCTTTGTTAATTTTCTGAACAGAGTTAGCCAAGAAGCATCATGACTTTGGGTCCATTGTCTTTGACAAGAATCCTAGTTTCTCAGCGCATTTAGCCATTGCTCTGCCATTTACATAGCTGAATTAGCATTTAGATACAGCTACCCATAAGGTTTTGAAGAAAGACTTGTTTAAAAATAATACAGATTTTATGCATTTCAACTAAATAGGTCATGATTTCAATATTTCAGATTACAGAAGGTTTTTCAAAAAAAATAACATGAAACAGTTGGTTAAAGTTTATTAAAAACTGATTCAGATATTTTTATGGCATTTAAGAAACAAGCTGAAAATATATTAAACTTAAACCAATTTGATCTTTTCAGAACATTCATAGTTCCATATGATAGAAGATTCCTAGTACAGATGTTTTTCAGATTTATGATCAAGGTACGCAAATTGAAATCTTCTCAAGTTTCAGAATTTTCAATAAGATTCAGTAGCAGTCAAGTTGTGAATTGAGACACAAGCATCAAGGAGTATGCATGCATGTGAAGGCACATGAATTTCAAGCATGTAGCAAAGATGACCTGGTTTATTGTAATAAGGCTGCAGATTTCAAGGAAATGACCATGAGATTTCAACAGGATTTTTGTAGACAACAACAGGATATCAAGTTTGACAGAGAGTTTCAAAGATATGTGCAACCATGGATATTCAGAGAGTTTGAGAATCATTTAAGATCATTGAGCTGAGAACATGACATATGTTTAATGTTCATGTGAGTTCAAATGATAGGTGAAGGCAAAAGAAACCAACTAAAATCAATTATTGATGTGAGTTGCTGGAAGAACAGAGATTAGGTAGTAAAGGTTTCAGAAAGAGATAGAACAACAGACTCACCATGCATCTCAAACGCTTTTGTATGCTCCCCCTATCTATATGCAGTGAACCAATCTTTTAGAATTTTCTTTAGAAATGATATGCAATTAACTCATGTATGCAAATGCACTAACTTTATGCAGCTTATGCAATGAAGGTTAAGCAAAGTATTTTAAAATTCATGCTCATGAAAGTCTAGACTGCTCTATGTGAAGACTTGACCCTCAGTACTTGACGGAGGGTAGCCTCTACGCATGATGTGAGTTTCCAGACAGACATAATATGTCCTTCTCTTAGCATACCATTTAATATACCATCGGGTCATGCATAGCAATGCAGTGCAGAGTGCAGTCTTATGTGCATCTTCAAATTTTTCTTATGACAATTCTCTAAGCTAATATGTATGTGAATGAGCATGTGTGGAAATGAGCATTTTATACATGAGACAGTAGGGATCAAATTCCAGCTTTTCAGATTTTTCAGAAATGCAATTTGTTTTAAGTGATTATGCATTTTAACAAATATCAAACAACTGCAACTGGCATATGTATGCATCAAATGCAGACAACTCTTTAGCCTCATATATGCACAGATCACCCAGCAAGTGTATTTGAGGACCTATGAATAACAAGTAAAATTCAGATGTGAGCATGTATGCATGAAATGCAACTGACTGAAGGAAATTATCTAAGGTTTGAAGATCGAACCTATCAAGCACAAAGATGGGGTTTTAACAAATTTGGGTGACTTGGCTTATTCAACACCTTATTTATTTCTTTCCAAGGCACACCTGCAAAATAGATTCTTATTTTGCAGATTTAGGTACCCAAGAATTCTTGGGTCCTACATGGTTAGTAGCACCTCTGATGGGTGTTTTCCATAATCTTTGGACTTTTGAATTATCAAATATCATCAAAGAGCAGTTATTCATAGAATGCCCAACTTGCCCACAATAATGATAAGAAATAACAGATTTCATGTTCTTCTTATATGTGTTAGCATGCACATGAAGTTGGTGTGGGTAAACATGATTGTTTCTGTTAGTAACATGGAAATTTATCTTTTCACTACCAGCCAGCCAACAGTCAGCAGCTCTATGGCCTGGCTTTTCACAGTTAAAACATGTAAGAGATTTTCCTTTAAAAATACAATTATTTCCACCAACTACTCTTTCTTTAGCATGAAGTCCAACAAATCTGGGATGTGTATTTCTTCCTTGGGCATGCCAACAGTGCTCTACTGTATGGCCGGACTTACCACATGCATTGCAATAAGGTCTCCTTGGAGCAGTTATAGGGACAATGTTCCTCCTAAGAACCTTACACTCATTCTCTTTCACAAACCAACTGTCATGCATTGCATGACCAGATCTACCATAGTTGAAACATTTGAGTTGCCTTTTCTGGGCAAACTGATTCTTGAATGACCTTTTAGTAATGTGCACATGTGTATTTCCTTAATTTTTTATTTTCTTCATCCCATTATGAAAATTCAATTCATCAGATTTCAGGATATAACAATTATGCATCACATGACCAATTTTTCCACAATAGTAACATGAAATTTTCTTTGCATGAATGTGTGGAGGTGCATGTGACTTGTGTGCAGCATTCTTTGTACCAGCAGGAGTGTTTTTGTTCTTTTTCTGTGGATTTTCATTCTTTTTCATTGTTTGAATTTATTCTACAGTTTTGGGACTGACAGTGGATTTTTGGTTTTTCTGAGCACTAAATTGGAAGGGAGGTGCACTGGATGTGCTATTTGGCTCAGAACTACACACAAAGGAAGTGTGAAGCTTGCTGTCAAAGCCCTTTTTATTAGCTGGGATAAAACCCAGACCTTCACGTTGGAAGTTCACCTTACAGCCAATGAGCTTGTCTAGATTATCTTTTCCACTCACAAATTTTTCCAGAGATTTGTTTAAGTCATAAATTTCAGTTTCAAGTTCTGAGACATGGAGCTCATATGCAGCTAACTTCTCTTCATAGGATGTAGCTTTTTCATTCAACATTTGATTAACAGTTTTTAAGCTTTCAATTTCATATTCAGCCTTTTGCAACTCTTCAGAGCTATCCATGCTCACGCATTTACCTTTCTCAAGTGTGACGAGTCTTTCAGATAGAGCTGTGTTTAGGTGTTTTAGCTTCTCAATTTCCTCCTTCAGTTTACTGTTTTGTTCCTGGAGTACATCATCAACCACCAAATCACTTAGAGAATTCTGACATTCAACACTTCTTGTTGATTTTCTGATAGAAGTTTGTCAAAGTTTTTCTGAAGCTCTAAATTTATTAATATAACATTCTCCAATTTTTCAGAGATCAATCTATTTTCACTTTCAAGATTTTCAGATCTATGTTCAGATTCCTGAACCTGGTTTTTGAGTTTCTTGTTCTCAGATTTCAAGGAATCAAGTTCTGTACTAAGAGCATCAAGATCTGTCAGTTGTCTTCTAAATATACCATTTTCTATTTTTAGAATTTCAATGTCCTCACCTATAGAGTCAGCATTCTCAAATTTGTTTAACTTCTTTTTCAGGAATTTCTTCTGTTCTCTCAGTTTTTCATAGGACTCTAGTAAACTAGCATATGCATCTTCCCAATCATTTAAAGTAAAGTTAGCAAAAGGGTTGTTTACCTCTTCTTCATCCTCACCTTCATTGCTTCCTTCAGCCATCATACATTTTTGGTTCTCATGAAATGTGATGACTGAATCCCAGATCTCCTTCGCAGTCCTGCAGGTAGGAATTGAGAATATGACATTAGCATCTACTGCTTTCTGCATAATGTTCAGAGCTTGTATATTCTCAAGATTCTTTTGTTTGACCTTTTGGGACCATTTACTCTCCTCTCGAGGCAAGACATGTGGACCAAGTTTAATGAGATTCCACAGTTTTGGATCTATAGAGTTTATAAAGCCGCACAGACTGCCTAACCAATTACTAAAATTAGATCAATCAAAAATCGGTGGATGACCCATAAAAACAAATCAGACAAATGAATTTGAACTAGCAGTGCACCAGGAGGTAGCAAGATCCTCTACAGATCGTTGGATTTGATGAATCAGAAACCTGGCTCTGATACCACTTGTTAGACCAGGTGGTGCACGGAGATAGATCCAGAGGGGGGGTGAATGGATCTTTCAGAATTTTTGCCCTATTAAAAACCAAACCCCACACTAGGAACCAAATGACAATAGCTCCACGGAAGACACTTAACAATGAGAGTTTCTACTGGACCAGTGAGCAAACACTTAACATTCTAACACAGACTCAGCGGGAGGTAAGGTAAAGCCCACGGCACACACAACTCAAGAAAGCAGATAAGGAGTTGAATAACCGCCACCCAAAAGAATAATTAACGAACCCTATGAAGGGGGGCAGAAGATAAGGAACAAGCACACAATTCAAACCACTACTAACATGATTTTTGGGTGGTTCGATCTGTGATCCCAGATCTACATCCACCCCTCACTCAAACTGAGTGAGGATTCCACTAGCACAAGCTAGAGTTCAAAGCAGACTCAGTCTGCAACAAACGCTGCCTTACAGCTTGACCCAGAGGAACACTCTCCTCTCTTCTTCCAACCCGGAAGGAACCACTAGTGACACCCAGTCACTAGCAACCAGAGACCCAAGTCTCTCTTCCTCTAAACTAGAGGGAAACAACAAGCGACACCCAGTCACTTGCAAAACGGAGGACCAATCCTCCCTTCCTCCAAACCGGAGGGAACCTAGCGACACCCAGTCACTAGCAACCAGAGACCCAAGTCTCTCTTCTCCTGAGTCCACAGGAGGAACCCCGACCTCAAACCAGAGAATCGAAAAACACAGTGGAAAAGGAATGCAACAAAAGAAAATAGAACAAATAGAAAATGAAGACGAATGTAGCTCTCGCAGGAGCAGATTGGTCTGGGTCTGATCCAGAAACCGACAGATAGCTGGACACTGCCTGCTTCAATCTCTATCACTCTATCTTCTCTTTCTCTTCTCTCGATCCTCTCTTCTTCTCTTTTCTTCTTCTTCTTCTCTTATCGCACACTAGCTCTCTCTTTTCTTCTCTTCTCCTTCTTCTTCTTTCTCTATGGCGGCACTCAGGCTTCAGCACTTCTTCGTATCCACTTTTTTCATCAAAGGGTGATGAGATCTTTTTATAGAACAGAGGCGCCGGAGATAATTTGATGAAGGTGATGATGTTGCCTCAGACAGATGACTCCACGTGGCAGAATCATGGCACTCAGGTTCATGATCTTCTCGTGATTCGCCAGGGCCTGTGAAGGGAACATTCCCGCCAAGAAGTGAGTGCCATAGGAAGTCCACGTGTTGGACTCTGGATAGAATCAGGTCCACGTGGCATATCCTTTCTGACCACCATCCACCTCGGATCATGTGCCCATAGCTACCTTGGATCACGTGTCTTTTTAAGTTGAGACACGAGCCACATAACTCGACCTTCTGCTCACTTAAGTCCCTGACAGAAGGATAAGAAACATTTGATCAAACACTTTGTTGTCAGCCATATTTCACTTTTGCACGGACTAGTTGGATAGGTTATAACATGTGCACGAACCTTGAGATGTGCTGGAAATAAATAAGCACAGAGTTCACATCACAATGTGCAAACATGCACAGACTTATAATGCGTATGAGGAATTGAGTACAGACCATGTAAGTCTATATGCATGGACCTTGACAGCATATGAGTAGATTTGCACTGACCTTAACCAGTGTGCAATAGAACATAGCATCGACTATGTGTGCTTGTGCATGGAGTGAAACGTGCACTAACCTAGCATAAAAGAAAGGAGAAATGCACCGACCGACCTTGTATATGCGCAAAACAGAACCTGCAAAACATAATCATGCACCTACCCATATGACTGCTCGGACCTTATATGGGCTCAGTGCTTTGACATATAAGTGCTCAAACATGAGACGCAAGGCATGCTCATACCTGGTTATGCTAAGACACAACATGAGACACAAAATGAGACGCACGCATGCACTGTCTCTAGGTGTGCATGAGACGCAAAATGAGACGCACACATGCATGAGACACAAATGCATGAGACGCAGAAGTGCACTGACACTGGGTGTGCTAAGACGCAGTAGAGACGCAGCCATAGACACAGCTGAGCATAAGATGCAATATGAGACGCAACAAAAGACACAATTGCATGAGACACAAATAGAGACGCTATGACTGAAATGCATGAGACGCAAGTGAAAATATGTATGAGATGCAAATGAAGATATGTATGAGATGCAAACAGAGACGCGAGTGTAGACGCAGATGTGTATTGACCGTGTGTGTGCATTAGACGAAGCATGAGACGCATACTGCACCGACAACAATAGTGAAGTGCACGGACTTCATATATGCATGAAGTAAAATAATACACTGTAAAATAATGCACTGACCTTATAGACACCATGCAGATGTGCACATATACAGCAAACGCACATTGATTCATGGTGATTGATATCATCAAAACACAGGGACACAACAGGAGATACTTGTGGCGCAGTGTAAGACGTCAGAGGATGCATATGGTTGTTCTTCTAGTGAGGAGGTGCTCTTGTCACTTGACGCACAATCTCGTGACTATCGTGGCTTGTGTTTTGTGGCTGGTTTCTATCATGATTGGCGTGACTCATCGGGTAGTCTGTTTTGGCTTCACCCGCGGTCTAGTCTTATGTAGCATACACGACATGAGCTCGTGTACGTTTGTGTCTTTGACTGTGTAGGTCTTATATAGGGCTTTTACCTGTTTCGGTAGGCTTCAGTTATGGAGCTTGTGCTTGGTTGACGGATCAGTAACACCTGACTTTGTGAGATCAGGGTTCGCCTTTCTGTTACTGTTTGGAGTAGCTTAGCGAGTCGTGGCTCGATTGGCGGCCGTGTTTCTGGTTAGTACGGCTTTACTCTTCCCTTTTTAGTTGTTCTTACTCCTACTTTTTTTAGCTTTACTTGTAGTATAGCACTGCTATTATTTCTGTTCATGTTTTACTGTTGAGCGCTGTTTAGCGTGTTACTGCGTTGTTTCCAATGGGGATCTGCATGACCCCTACTGAGCTAGTGACACGAGACTCACCCCTACTTTTCAGGTGTGGTCGTTCTTCTTCCTCGTGGTTCATGACGCGGTGTGTCAGTTCATTGTTGCCAACGTTACCAGCGTTCTCTGCGTCGGGCTTCCCCCAACTTCAGTGTACGTTTTCCTTTCTGTTGGACTGTACTTATCTTTATTTGGACTAGACTCTCTGTTAATTTAAATAGTTAATTGAAAAAGTAATTTTATTTCTGTTACTTTAGTAAACCTGATCATTGTAATATTAATTACTTACTGCTTTATCTGGGACTTCAATGTACTCCACACACTCCTTTTATCCCTTCGGAGCTTTACCGCTCTTGGGAGGCCTCGCATGATCCAAGTGTTATCGGGTTTACCCGATATCCGGACCCTGGGTCATCATAGGTGGTATCCGAGCTGTGTTGTGTGAAAGTACATGGGAATTTGAGATATTGCAGTATTCAGAGTCCTTAAGGTCCAGTACAGTCGGCAGCTGGCAATGGTTTTACGATTCTTTATCGCTTTATTTTTGCGTGTGGTCTTGCGCTTGCTGTGTTAGCACTGTGCAAGATGGTTTCGCTCTCGTCAGGATATGACGGAGTGCTCTTCTTTTGTCGTGGTGTTTGTCTCGGTTATGCTGTACTTGGTAGATTTCATTTGCAGGCGTGAATCTGCAATGCACTGTTCGAGATTTTTCCGTGATTTGTTCAGTGGCTGGTGACTTTCTTGTTGGTGTGATGGCCGTGCACATTTTTATGTTGCTTTGGTCGTCCCAGCTTGAGATTTGTTCAGCCCCTGAGGTGTTAAGGTGGTGTTGAGGTAGTCGATTAGATGCCTTGTTTGGCAGAATGCTCGGGCGAACCTAGGATTTTCCTTCCTGGTGAGCTACTGTTGGTCGGGCTTGATTCTTCTCCTTTTGTTTGGTGGCGTCTTTTCGAGGTAAGCCTTGGAAGTGCTGTCTTGGTGAAGCCTTTGTCCTATGTCTGTTTACGTGTGGACAGTATTAATTCTGAACCTGATTTGCCTTTTTTCGACTGTTGCTTGGCTTTGGACCTAGATTTTGTGTTTGGGAGCCGTTGTGCACCGTGTTCGATGTGCCGTGTTTGGCGGCTGTTGTGCTTTAAAGGTTCAATAATCATTTTAGGATGAAAGGATAAACTGAGACAGGTGTTCTTTGTGCTTTGTGCTGAAGCTGGTGCTCTTCATGGTATGCACTTTGGCGACTTGTGATCGGCTGTTAGCAGGATCGGTACTCGAGGTGTGGTACATTACAGTTTATGAATTACGATGATGCCGAATGTGTACTGAGATGCGGATGCCGAGTTATTCTTGATGCATGTGTGCGTCTGTTGAGCATGTAGTGAAAGCGTGTGGGCTTATAACCCATGGTTCAGGATCGTGAAGTTGGAAGATTCTGGATGACCGAGAGGTTCATTTTCCTTGGTGTATCTTCATCTTGGCAATGTGTGCCTTGATGCTGTTGGTTGCCGTGCCATTGCTGGAGGCATTATGGTTGTTGGCACTCGCATGTGTGAGGATTAGGGGAATCTGTCGGCATATTTACTGATCGAGTACCCTCCTCTTCTCTGTAACTTTTCTTGGATGTTGTGCTCTCGGGACGTGATCGTGGTCCTCGAGATGCTTTCTCCAAGATTATTGTTGTTGTTATTGTGGGTCCTTATTGGTGAGCTGTTCGTGGCATGGCTTGTGCATGTTGGTCGTGTGTTCATCTGTAATTGTGCCTTGATGTGACCCAGCTTGTAGTTGTGTTCCGTGGTTCTGTGTTCAGTACGGAGCCAGGATTATGCAAGTGATGCTGTTGTTGTTGTCGTTCATGGGTAGTTGTGCTCAGCTTGGGAGGAGTTCCCTGCGAGTCTGATTTGGCATTGTGTGGACCGAGGTCTTGTCAGTTGATTTTGCTGTACTCTTATGCCATGGTGGAGTTGGCATGCGACTCGAATCAGATGTAATGTCTGAGTGAGGACTGACTTGATTGTGCTCGTGGTCCAGTGCTGTCGTTGGCGTTCTGCGTGCCCGTCTTGTTGTTCTTGGCACGGAAGCTGATGTTGTCGAGCTGTCAGCTGATAGGATTGTGTTTCCTTATTTAAGCTGGTGCTTGTTGTGTTTTCCGAGTGTTTTACTGATAGCTATTTTCGTGGCATGAGTCATGTCTCCTTTCCCTGTGAGACGGAAGCGACGTTGCCCTGTTTCAGAGGTGTCAGACTTGTGTTCACTTGGGTGCCGTGCTTGTTCCTTGGATCGATGTGCCTTGAGATTCAGAGCGTGTGCCTGTGATTGTGGTCTGGCAGTGTTCCTCTGAATTGTGTTTTTCGAGAATCTTGTTATCGTGTTTTGTGTTCTGCGTGTTGGCTGATGCTTGGAGAGCGTAGCCAGCATTTTAGTTGTTCTTCCCTTGTTCACTTATTAGCTCCTTGAATTTCGGGGATGAAATTCCTGTAAGGGGGGAGGACTATAATATCTTGGGTCTTTCGGATCTTTATCAGAGAGCTTTCGGATCACTTTTGTGGGTCCTGAGTTGTGTTTGACGATCCGCGTGGGTTTTTCTCTCGTACAAGTTATGGAATCCCGTGGTGAGTTTATTATTGAGTTCATCGACTCGAGGACGCTACAGTTGTGTTGCATTCTTTCTGAGGATTGTTTTGACTATTTTTTTGTATTTTTCTGAATTAGTGTATTTTTAGGTTGAAAATCAGATTTTACGAAAATTGCTAAATTTCCTAATTTTCTATTTTCTTCTTAACCCTTTCTCTCCTTCCTCTCTCCTCCCTCACGCTCACTTTCACTCTCTTGTTCTCTCTCCTCTCTTCTCCTCTCTCCGCGGGGCGCGCGACCGTGGTGAGACGGGCAAGGCAGGGACGTCGTGGAGTTGACCTGGCGCGTGATGGTGTGATGGATGGAGCATGACGTTGGCGCGATCTCTCAGTTGATTCATAGCCGACGTGACGGGATCGTGAGATGGTTTTCGGCGTGATTTAGTCGCTTCGGCGTGCTAGAACTTCGGTGGAGGTAGGGAGATGGACGCCCTACTCTTCTTCTACGTTTCCTCGTGATTTGGAGCCGAACGATGCGCGTATGAGCGGGTTTGGCTTCGTTTTGGGCGAAAGCATGCTTTGGGGGGTGTGAGACGAGTTCGCCTTTCTCGGTGATGATTTTTAGCCTAATTAGTATTATTTCAATCCCTGGCATGTTAGCATTGCATTTCTGCTAGTTTCATTGCGATTGGTGGTCATTTGGGACCGGTATGAGCCCGGGAACCCATGTGACTCATTTTGGGCCGATTTGGTATAATCGCCCATTTCTTGTGTTTTTGATGTCAAAATGATCCCTTCCGGTCTGTGGAAGGCTTTTATTGCGTTTAGGGTTGTTTCCCCTTCGTTTAGAAGCGAACGGGGCGTGGAACGGTCGGATTCGGCCATTCCACTGTTTTTCCCGCCGTAACGCTTTAGGTGTAGCAACCCTGGTAACTTGAAGGATAGAAATCCTAAATGAATTGAAAACTAAACCAATGTTCAAATCCCCAACCCATATACAAGCATACACCTAATGGGCCTTAAACTTAAACTCAAAAAGGCCGAAGTAAATAACGCCTCCTGTCAGGTCATCATTTAATTGAAGACTGCATAAGCAGGCGCTAATTAAATAATTGATGCCCCCTTAACGGGCGTTATATAATGAATTGAAGACCGTGTACAAAGGCGTCATTTTAAAATAACGCCC
Organism: Amorphophallus konjac; assembly: GCA_022559845.1. Taxonomy (NCBI): domain Eukaryota; kingdom Viridiplantae; phylum Streptophyta; class Magnoliopsida; order Alismatales; family Araceae; genus Amorphophallus; species Amorphophallus konjac. The sequence continues at coordinate 333,946,734 of CM040126.1, read as the reverse complement.
TAATCTTAGGCGTCATTTCCAAACAGGACCCGTTGGTGTTTGGTTCGAACAAGGATGTTATCTGGGTAAGCTCTGATTAGGGAAAGGATCAATACATGGATATCTCAGTTTAAACAGGAATCTACATAGGAAGTTTTAGTTCTAATCAAACTTCTAGAACCCATTAGGATTCCTTCTCCTATAAATACCAACCCTTCTGTCGAGCCAACCTGCTGGCTCTTTTCTTCAACAACCTGCTGCTGCTCCGTACGTGAAGAACTCAAGAAAGTTCTTCATCTTCCTCTTTCCCTTGCTACATTGAAGGGCGACCGATGTTACCCTCTGCTTCCCCTTCATCCTCTGGCTGAGGAAGGATCTTCGTCGCCGCTGGTTCCTCCTTTAAAAAGGGAGGAAAATCTTCTTCTTCATCTCTTCGGCCGCTGCAGTTGTTGCCACTGCGTTCAGGAATCAAGAGCTACTGCTCTTGTTATTGTTATCATCCAAGCTTCCTCTTCTTCCTGCGGATCACCTGCACTGCGAAGGGGCTGAGGCTGCTGCGTTGTTGCACTTCATATCATCATCCTGTAGCTTCTTCAGAAGGAGTGCTGCTAGTACAATTGCTGAAGGGCTACTGTTGGCTACCTAGTTACTCTGATAGAAAAAGTGTATCGTGCATGGTTATTCCTCCGTCTTCTTTGTCATTTGTCAACCGAATCATTACCAAGGTAGGTTTTCTCAAGCGTTAAGCCAAATTTAATAAGTTTAGGCTTGTATACATGCATATAAGTCTGTAAGGGATTGCAGAGATCGCTCTGGATTGAGGTTTTTGTTGTTTACTGCATGAATTGAAATAGCGACCCAAGTGAGGGCGCTATTTGATTTAACGACAGTGCAAATAGTCGTCAATTGTCTAGTTAATTAATAATTACGCATGCTCAAAAATTTAATAACTATGAACCATTATATGCAAACTAATGCATAGACATACTGATAAATTCCTGTCATTTTTCTCTACCTATACATGTCTTTAGTTTCCTGATCAGACATACTCCAAAATCCATGTGTCTACGATTGTACCTGCCCGGTGCAAATCATAGGACAAAGAAATAACGACTGTTATTAGGTCGTCAATTGAATGAACGCCCTTATACACGGGCGCCAAATTAGTGATAAATTAGGAAATTCTGAAATGTTTATAATTTTCTGGATATTGGAATTAACGACATGTACCATGCCATCATTTTGATATATAACGCCCCTGACGCGGGCGCGTTTTAATAAATTGAAGACTTATGCTAAGTCGCCATTTGCATATTATCTGAAAACCTGAGAAATTCTTGAATTGACGACCCTGACAAGGGCGCCAATTCAGAAAATGAAGACTTAAGCTCAGGCATCAATTTATTGATCTCATGATTTCTTGATTTTCGTGGTTTTCTATAACACTTGACCATGGGTTGTGTATACTGGCACTATATTCCATTCCGTGAATATAGCCCCACGTTTTTTGATGTTTTATCGATTACCCCTGATTTCTCGGTGATAGATGAACTCTCCGCGGGACACTCCGTTCCTCCGGACTAGTGAATTTATTATAGAGACCTCCATAAGACTCCGCTATCCTTGGATTCCCTCAAGGCAGTCAAGCAGGTTGTACCATTAAAACCCATGACACTACTTGATAGCCATGTCACTCTAAAGAAATATGGTATATCGGCCCTCGTGACATGCTATGAGGATGTCATGAGAATATTCTTGAATTAATGGAATGAGAAACCATACCATTAATATTCTTTAAGAATTATGTGCCATACTTGTGGACACTAATTCTATCTACCTTATCATGTACAAGAACGAGCGACCATCACTGTATGAGCGCTTATTCTTATTATCTTGGCACCCAAGTTAGGGAGCCGATTCCACCTAATTTTATCGTTAATCATGATTATACTGTTATTATCGTCCTTACACATCATGTTCAATCTATGCAATTCTATTCCATGAGATCTACCTTAAAGGTCCTACAAGCTTATTCCTTTGAAATTCCATATTGGCTATAACTATAGTGGATGTCGAAAAATACATGATCAATACCTGCGCATGTAGGGCCCGATCTGGTCTTGGGAGGAGCACCCGAAAGTACTTGTGCCCATGGGAGTTGTAATGATCACGGTGTGGCATTGCACCGAAATGCATGACTAGCTTGATAGACATTCAACAAATCGTGTACTTGACTTGACTTGACATGACATGACTTGTGTGACCCAGAAAGGGTATTTAATTACTTGCTTGAAACATGATAGCCAATTCTTGACATGATTTGAACACTCGACATGATAAATACACATGCGTGAATATCTTGCTATATTGACATGAGTTCTTGAAAGACTTGCTAGTTCAATCAACTATCTAATATACATTCTCCATATTCTTGCTATGCGTTCTCTATTGTCGTTTTACGCGAACATGCATAGCTTATTGCTTTTCATGTAACATGTAATTTACTTAAAGCAAGCTAGCTCTTGAGATATAATCCCTACTGAGCGTTCGCTCACATAGTGTTTTCCCTTATTTTTCAGGTAAGTCCGAGGACGAGACTCAATCGGATGGGGAAAGTCAAGAGTGATGAGATTAGAGCTACTCCATCTATCCAAGCGTCAACTAGTCTTATATTTTCTATTTTCTTGAGTCTTCCATTGTATTTTATTTTATTGAGTCCTAGTATTTTCATTAAGAGGTTGTAATAGAAATGCTTGAAGGTTATAAATGAATAAAGGATTGGGTTATCTTTACTTTGTGCGCTCTGTCTTTGTGTCGAATACACTAACGCTCTGATTGACATGATCGATATAAACTCGTCACACACTCCGGGTTCCTTCCGCGCTCGGGACGTGACATTAGCGGTCTTACCAAAGATCGTTTTTAAGCCTTTAGCGGTCCTTGGATGACCATTTCTGCTTTTTGAACAGTAGGTCGGTTTACGTCTTCGCGGTCGTTCGATAGACCGTTTCTTCTGGCTCGCGGTCGAATGGATGACTGCTACTCTCTGACAGCGGTCGCACGATAGACCGCTAAGGGGGGTTGTGTATGTCGGTTCTGCTTCGCGGTTGTGCGATAGACCGCTAAGCTGCGATTGGCAGTCTGAGAGACGACCGCTAATCATTGTTTATGTCGATTCAATAGTTTTAAGCAAGTTGGGCTAGCAGTCCTAGCCTTGACCGCTTAGCATCCTTAGCGGTCCATTGGGAGACCGCTAAGCTGTTTGACTATTTTAAGTCAGTTCGGGGGTTGACTGGGTCTAGCGGCCATATGGGCGACCGCTACCATCTCCATGCGGCCCTGCGATAGACCGCATGCCCCTATGCTTTCTGTTTTCCTTATGTTTGGCCTCCATTTGTCTTGGTTTGACCTTGTGGTTTGCCCGCAATCCTGTGGATGTCTTGGACGTCCTACGATGCCAGTGACCATGTTATAGGATGGTCGAGGAGTGCCGTTATATCGAGTAGTGTTCCGTATTATTTTTAGAGTCATAATTGGTTTTTGGTCAACCCTGTCACGCCCCGAACCGATAACTGCGGAACGTGTAGTTCGGAACGTGGCAGTGATACGGTCATGAATAATCAGAGCGAATATAAGACACGAAGTTATAACCTGGACAATGTGGGCCAATTTAACCTTTATTGATATTCAAATATTCGAATTACATACCTTGACTCAACTTACATAAGTGAAGAAAGGACTCACTATTGCACTCTAATAAAGAGAAATGACTCAAATAACAGTACGTGACTCAAAGAAAGACACCGACACGATTCTCTATTTCGCTCATCACCCTTGCCCTTCCCCATCTGTTGGACTATCTTCAATGTCGTTACCTGAAAAAAACGTTAAAGATAGGCTGGTGAGCGAAACGCTCAGTAGGAATTACATCTCTCATCAAGCAGAATATAAGTGATTAACCAATTACTCATGTTCATGACAAATGTAATGCATGAAATGGTATAACTTGAAAATCATGACAATTGATCTAGCAGAAAGGATAAATATCAAGGCCAAAGGCAGTTACGAGCTCAAGAGAAATAGGGATGAATTCCCATGTAGAGTCAGGGACAAGCTATCAGAATATAACAAGGACATATACTTAGATGACATAACTTCAGAATTGGCCAGAATACAACAGAGTTCCAATAAATATAAGCAATCTATCAGAATATCTAAATTATCAAAATAACCAAGCTACAAATTATCAGAATAACAGATTTAACAGAATTAACAGAGTTTACAGAATAACATATATAATAGAATAACAGAATATAACAGATGTACAGAGTTTGGTGCAATGCCACACCCAGAATTACCATGGTTTACAGAATTGGACTTCCGTCCTACCTGGCACTGAAAAGTCGCGGACCCACAGCCCTTAATGTTCAGAATCAGATTTGGCCAAATACAGAGTCAAAGGGTTATGTTCTCGAATTGATGACAAGAAGATCCCAAAAGGAGTAGAGTGTCAAGACTAACGGAAAACCAAAGTGACATGGATCGGATCCCGAGGTTTTTAGGGTACAACCAGCTCGGCTTCCTTGAGGGAATCCAAGGCTAGCGGAGACTTACGGAGGTCCCAATGACTAACTTGCCAGTCCGAAGGAACGGAATGTCCAATGGAGGACTCGTATGTCACCGAGAGTTGAGGTGTATAACGTGAACCAATCATGAAAAAGGGCTCCATCTACGGACGTGAGATGAGAGTGCCAAAAGACCCGAGGTATAGGTCAAAATCGGAAGAAAACGGTGAGAACATGAATGCGTTAATTATAGAATTGACGTCAATCCAATTCTATAATTAACTATAATTAAATAAACTCATTTTAATTGACGTCCGTGAGTAGTGTCATTTATTAATTAGTGTCCACTTGGAGGGACGTTAATTCTATGATTTTTAACTTAATTTATTTAACAAGAATTCACGTCAATATCTATTTAATTGAATAATTTTAAAAATATATATTCAAAGACACATTTATTTATTTAAAATAATTTAGAGAAATAAAATATATGATAATTAGGGGAAAAATATGAGAATTCTAGATATATAATTTTTATAATTTTCTATTACATATTTTAATAGATATGAATTTTTAAAGATATAATTACAAGAGAGAGAGAGAGAGAGAGAGAGAGAGAGAGAGAGAGAGAGAGAGAGAGAGAGAGATATATATATATATATATATATATATATATATATATAATTTAATGACTTTACGCTATGTCGTCAAAAGGATTTGACGACAGTAAGCTTGTACGTCATTTAATTAATAAATAGAGTCCACTCTTCTAATCTCCCGTTCTCCATGTACATATGTCCGAATTGCGCAATCTATATACAAAAATGAAGGGCTCGAAAAATTCTACCTAATCATGTGTTCAAAATAATTTTTCGTTGAGAGATGGGAGATCTTGAGATATGAGACACGAAAAATGGTGCAACCACTCTCACTATCTCGGTCTTCACCCCAATAGTACACCCTTAAAATTTCATGACCAAAAGACGCTCCAGCGCCCACGAACAATTTGTCGAAGTAAAAACCCATAACTACATGCTAGTATTCACCGTGTAAGCTTTGATAGTTTATTAAATTTTAAAGACGGTGAAATTAATAATTTTCTAGGCAATAAACGACAGGGTTTAAGGCGCACAAAAGAAATAGCGTGATGTCCACTGTCGCTATTCACTGATTCAGCGACTGTGGAGGGGTCGCTATTTACTTAATATGTAGAACGGTATAAATCAATTCAAATACCACACGTCAATACCATGGTAACTGCATATATTGTTAATGTGTTTAAGCTGTTAGAGAGATCACCTACGAATGCATTAAAAGATTAAGGTATATATATGCAGAGATCATATTAAAGTTTAACTATTAACGGGTTTAGCTTGATGTCGAGAACGCCTACTAGAAACTAGAGACTATGAACTCGAACACGAGATATATGCATGCTGTTTATGATCATAAGAGCATATATTATCTTTGTTAATTGAGTTTAGCTGTCAGAGAGAACACCTACCTTTTGACGTTGTTTAACAGGGTACAGGAAGCCGGGGTTTGAGAAGGAAGAAGCCAAGCTTTGCTTCACGTACGAGGAAGATGAAAGTGCAACAGGGTTCACACGTTCCCAAGAAGAAGCTCCTCTCCTTCGAAGCAGGCAGTCAGCAGGAGGAAACAAAGATGAAGAGAACACAGAGGAAGAGGATGCCTCCTTGACGTAGGAGGTAACAGAGGACGCAGGGATGCTCTTCGTGAAGGCTTCAACAGCAACCGCTACACCTCCTCTTAAACACAGCAGGACCAACAAACCTTGCATGTTCGATGGTGGGTGTTTATATAGAAGAAGAGGGGTTTCTAAAGAGATCGAAGGCTCCTACGGTGGTAATGTTTAAAACTTACCATACGTTTTTCATGGATTTACGAAACCCTTCCATTCTCACAGTCGCCTACTTCATTTGGCCTTGAAACCCTAAGCATCGTCGAACCTGTAGATGGGTTGGGCCAAGCACACACGTCGATGGTTACTTGGGTTGGCTTCCTGTAGACATATGTGTGTTGGGTTTCGATGGGTTTGGTTGGGTTAAATGGGTAAGTGCATATAAAAAGTGAGCTCATGCCTATTCGTGGGTTTCTTTGAATGGGTTTCCACGGTGAGCATGCGTGGGCCAAAGCCCATGCTTTCTGTTTATGCATTTTTGGGTCTTCTTATGAATTTAGGCCCTTAATAACTAGAAGGATTATATACATTATTATATATATGTATCTACATATATACACGTGGTTTTTTTGTTTTTTTTATTGTGTTATATGGTTTATATATATATGTGGGTTGTTTTGGCTAAGGCTTCGTATATATTGTGTTAATGGAAGAAGATAATTTATGGGTTAAAGCCCATTAGGTGCATATATATGATTAATTTATTTCTATTTGGCCTTCTTATGCAAGTTTAATTTATTTAGAATATGTTTATTCATAGAAAAATAATTATGTCCCCTATTATTTATTCCGGGATGCTACACCCTCCCCCACTTAAAAAAATTTGGTCCCCAAATTCATATGAAATACATTTCCAATACATATGTGAGGTATCTAGTCCTATTCTCCAATCATAAGACAAGATCATCCAGGCATGCTAGCATAATAACTAATGTTTTCAGCTAAGGTTAAGGGTTACCTTTAGCTACTTCATTGTCAGCAGGTTCGACTCGTCTCATTGCTTGCAATTGTCCTTGACGCCGCTCTTTATTACGATCCTTTGCCTGCTAAGGTTGATATTTCGGAAGGTGACAGTCGGCTACCTTATGTTCTTGGCTTCCATAACAAAAACAAGCTCCGTTCTTCCAGCGACACTTGTCGGATCGATGACCATCATTCCCACAATGCTTGCACTTTGCTTCCTTAGGCTTCTTGCCATTCGGAACTCCATTCCCATTATTGGGTCTGTTGTTTCCATTAACCAGGTTCTTCTTTTCCATTCTTGCTTTCACCTTGTCGGACAACTCCATGGCATCCTCCAGTAATTGAGCTCTCTTCACCATCTCAGCATATGATTGAATATCCATTGGTGCCAATTGGGGTATATATTGCAGTCTTAATCCATTTAAGAATCTCCTAGCTTTCATCTTCTCCATTAGGATTAAATGAGGTGCATACCGTGATAACCTCGAGAACTGAGCCTCATATTTTGCCACAGACATGCTTCTTTGTTTGAGAGAGGTAAATTCTCCTGCCTTTCTCTCCTGAACTCTCTCCGAGAAATACTTCTCGTTGAAGTGTTCTAAAAATTCTACCCAGGTTACTTGAATGTTTGGCAAAGTGGCTTCTACGGACTCCCACCAAGCCCTTGCGTCCTTCTCTAGTTGAAATGTTGCTAAAAGGACCTTATCTTGGTCCGAACATTGCATCACTCGAAAAATTCTTTCCATCTCCTTCGTCCAATCTTCCGCTATGTCCGGTTCAGAGGTTCCACTAAACCTAGGGGGATTGAGACTCTGGAACTCACGATGTAACTCTCCAGCTCCACGATTGGCTCCACCCTCGGCTACCTGCTGAAGAGCCTGAGTCAAGCCCTGAACTGTCCTTTGCATTTCACGCCAATGGGCACGCTCGGCGGCCATTGTTATCTATCTAGTTCTACAAGACACAAATAATTCATGTAAGATTATCAAGTAATTCTCGTGAAATTTTGCTAAACTATCTTCATAAGCTAATCTTATTAGTATTTTAACTTCCTTTTTAGCTCTTAACCCAAGGTTCTACCCAATCTCACCGGGTAATGATAGAATTGAACCTAAAACTTATGACAATCTATAGACAAGACCTAGGGTTTAATAAACCTAGGCTCTGATACCACAAACCCGGTGTGAGCCAGTGGTTGACATGTAACCTTGCGAATGTCTCAGTGATCCGGTGTGGATCGAGACATGCTTCTGGATGCCTGGAGGTATCATCTTACCTTGATTTGCATGTCCATATGTTTTGAGGGTCTCGGTGATCCCTCAAGTCTCCGTGATTCGTGTTATGCGGAGGCATGGATCAGGTGATCCTATGGCGTTTCCTTTATAAGTGTTTTATCGTGACCTTGGCTTAGGGACTAGGCTGATTAACAGCGTGAGCTGTGATGTGTGACGATCTTGACCCCGAGTCTTGTAACTCAAGGATCATTGTGTCAATAGGTTTAGTTGTCTATCCTGAGTCTAGTGGCAGTCTGGTATGCTACCTTGTGTTTTGTGCTTGGTGCTTCGTAGTATGTGCTACAGTGCATGTTTAGCATGTCCGTACTCCAGCACTGATGTTTTGGAGTCGTTGTGTCTAGTGAACCTCCACTAGTCGCTTCCTGACAACACTTTCCTGTGCGTCGGCCCATCTGGGAGAGGTGGCGAAGCAAGTTTCTGACATACAGTTTTTAGGCTAGTTTCCGTGGACTCCTTTGCCTTGCAGTAGCATCCTACTGGGGGAGAAACTTGCTAGAGGCCTGGCTCAAGGCATTGAGCTTGTGTTGTGCACACGTGGTCAGGGGCATTTGGACGAGCGCCGATGGGCGTGACCCTGACTAGTCACTCGTTACTATGGTACCTTGTCCTTAGTTCTATGGTACCCTTGCTCCTAGTACTTGCTACTATTATTCCTCGTACTTGGTTTTGTGAGTGTCTCAGTTACCACCGTTCTTGGTGTGTGGGAGTAACTTGTGGCGCAGTGTAAGACGTTAGTGGATGCATCTGGCTATTCTTCTAGTGAGGAGGTGCTCCTGTCACTTGACGTACAATCTCGTGACTCTCGTGGCTTGTGTTTTGTGACTGGTTTCCATCATGATTGGCGTGACTCATCGGATAGTCTGTGTTGGCTTCACCCGCGGTCTAGTCATATGTAGCATGCACGACGTGAGCTCGTGTATGTTTGTGTCTTTGACTGTGTAGGTCTTTTATAGGGATTTTACCTATTTTGGTAGGCTTTAGCTATGGAGCTTGTGCTTGGTCGATGGATCGGTAACGCTTGACTTTGTGAGATCAGGGTTCGCCTTTCTGTTGCTGTTTGGAGTAGCTTAGGGAGCCGTGGCTCGATCAGCGGCCGTGTTTCCTGTTAGTACGGCTTTACTCTTCCCTTTTTAGTTGTTCTTACTTCTACTTTTTACAACTTTACTTGTAGTTTAGCATTGTTGTTATTTTTGTTCATGTTTTACTATTTAGCGCTATTTAGCGTGTTACTATGTTGTTTCCAGTGGGGATCCGCGTGACCCCTACTGAGCTAGTGACACGAGGCTCACCCCTACTTTTCAGGTGTGGTCATTCTTCTTCCTTGTGGTTCGTGACGTGGTGCATCAGTTCGTTGTTGCCAGCGTTGCCAACGTTCTCTGCGTCGGGCTTCCCCCGACTTCTGTGTACGTTTTCCTTTCTGTTGGACTGTACTTGTCTTTATTTGGACTAGATTCTCTGTTAATTTAAATTATTAATTATAAAAGTAATTTTATTTCTGCTACTTTAGCAAACCTGATCATTAAAATATCAATTGATTACTGCTTTATCTGGGACTTCAATGTACTCCACACACTCCTTTTATCCCTTCGGAGCTTTACCGCTCTTGGGAGGCCTCGCAGGATCCAAGTGTTATCGGGTTTACCCGATATCCAGACCCTGGGTCGTCACAACGGGGGCCTCTCGACTCTTTTGAAAACCCAGCAATTCATTCCACATAGTGAGTGGCTAACCTTGCTCTACATGGCCAGTCAATGACGACGCCCAGGAGAGTGCATGTTGCCCGAGCTCGTAAAGCCGTTCCCAGGTGGAGGTCATCCTTTGGTCCGCGGGCGGCATGAAGGTTGAAATCACTTCTGGGACCGGACGCGGGATCCTTGGCATCTCTTCTGCAATTGGGAGCCATCTCGCGACCCATGATTCCGCTTCCGCCTCTCCCGAAGTCAGTTGTACCAGAGGAAGCCCGACTCCTGGGGAAGATATTGGCAAGCCTCGCTATACCTTCGAGGGAGACTCGAGCAGGGGAGGCGGCAGGTCTCCCAGGAGTAATATCGGGCTTGGCTCCGCTTGATACCCCTCCTTCCACCTAGGTCGTGACTCTCGCGCTCCTGGCCTGCGAAGCGACGACGGGTCCGGGCCTTACCGAGGAGGTGGAGATGGAAGCAAGTTCATCTGCCGCGGCGCCTAATTCAGTCCCTGTGGACATTTGCTCTGCAGACAAAACCATGGCTCCGGTCCCGGCGGCGCAGATGTCATCATCGGACACGGGCCGTACCCGACCGGTGGAAATGGAGCAGCCGCTTATCACAGCGGCGTCGAGTGCTTCTACTATAATCTTTTTTTCGCCCCTCGCAGTGATTGGCCTGGACCTGTCCTCCAAGCCATAAGGATCTCGCCATTCGACCTTGACTCTCCCGTCTTCATCGGCTGTTGTGGACGCCGAGCTATGGGCAGCTGTGGACAACGTCGTCGAGTTCAACCCACCGGTCGTGCCTTCAATAGGTCATGCTACTTTGGACCTACCGGTTCGGCAGACTCTGCTGACGCTGCGGCCGATGATATTTGTTGATCCTTCGCTCACGTACCGGGGGGTACACACCGTGGTCATGCAACTGACCGGGGCCCTGCAGATGATGGGTTGCCCACTGGAGGAGTGGTCGCGATGGGTTCTATTATTACTGAAATATGTAAACCATCGCGAGTTCCTCGAGACACAAGCTCCAACTGAATTTACAGCCATCGGCGCCCAGAGGGATGAGTACCTGCAGGCCCTAGAGGTACGGAGGGACAGCAGGGAGCTACGTCGGAGGACCCTAGATGAATGCTGCAGCAACATTCGTGCTTTGGAGAGCCGAATAAAGAAGCTCAAGGGCTGGCTTGCTAAGGCCGAGTCTGATCTTGCCGAGGCTGAGGCGACCAAGGTCAGAGAGGCCGAGGAGCTAGGCATCGGTGAGGTTGAAGTGGCCTCCGTGACAACAGAGCTGGGGTGCCTTGATGCGCAGGAAGACCGACTGTGTGAAATGGTGAACTTTCCTTGCGTCGGGATCCTTCCTCTCGAGGAAATCTTCCGGGGGATAGACTAGCCGCCAATCCTCCTTTTCTTCTTCTACTTCCTCTTTCTCCCTTTTTGCATGTAACACCGGGGTATGCCCCGAGGCCCATGTAACTTTTTTCAAAAAGGAATAGAATACAATTGTTTCATATGCCTCTTATTGTGTGTATGATATTCAGAAAAAAAAATTTTCTTTCTTTCTTGCCCTGTGGTAGAGTGCGGGTTCGTGCTAATAGTTCATTCGGGGAAAGCCCAGTGGGGTTCGTATGGGAGCATAGAAGAGTGCTCGCCCTTCCAGAGGAGGGACGAGGGGATCACTCCACCATGTCCACCGTGCGATTAACCAAATGGTGCCACCGGGGCGCTCGACCCGAGTAGGTTGATTTGACCTCAGAGGGGCGGAGAGAAGAGTTTGTTCATTCAATGACCTAGACGGGAGGTCTTGGTCAAAAAAAGGGGTTGTTCGTCGCCGAAGGGGCGGAGAGAAGAGTTTGTTTATTCAATGACCTAGACGGGAGGTCTTGGTCAAAAGGGGTTGTTCGTTACTCGACGGGGTGCCGGGGTCTGACGTGGTTTGTTTGTCTCTTGAAGTATTCGTTGGTATGGGGTTGGTGCCAACGCAAGGAAGAGGGTCGATTCCTTAATCCTGAACGGGAGGCTCGGGTGGGGTGTTTTTTTCGTTAGTGCCAACAAAATGTCAAGGGCCGACATGGTTTGTTTGTCTCTTGATTTTTTTATTGGTACAGGGCTGGTGCCAACGTAACGAAGAAGGTTGATTCCCCAACCCCAAATAGAAGGTTCGGGTGAGGTGTTTTTTCGTCAGTGCCGTCAAGATGTCGAGGGCTGACATGGTTTGTTTGTCTCTTGATGTTTTCGTTGGTGCGGGACTGGTGCCGACACAATGAAGAAGGTTGATTCCCCAACCCCAAACAGAAGGTTCGGGTGAGGTGTTTTTTTGTTAGTGCCGACAAGATGTCGAAGGCTGACATGGTTTGTTTGTCTCTTGATGTTTTCGTTGGTACGGGGCTGGTGCCAACGCAAAGAAGAAAGTTGATTCCCCAACCCCAAACAGAAGGTTCGGGTGAGGTGTTTTTTCGTCAGCGCCGACAAGATGTCAAGGGCTGACATGGTTTGTTTGTCTCTTGATATGCTCTTGATGACAAGAGTAAGTGTTAATCACGGGGGACTAGTTCCTCTTCCCCCTTTCCTTCTTCTTTTTACTTTTACTTTTTTACTTTTTCTTTTTTTTCTTCTTTCTTTTTTTTCTTTCTTTCTCTTCTTTTTTTTCTTTTCCTTCTTTTCTCTTTCTTTTTTTCTTTCTTTCTCTTCCTTTTTTTCTCTTTTTCTCTTTCTCTTTTTTTTTCTTCCTCTTCTTTTTTCTCTTTTCTCTTTCTTTTTTTTCTTCCTCTTCTTTTTTTTCTCTCTTTTTTTTAAAAACAATGTAGGGAAAATAGTGGCCAAACCATTTGGACAATAGTAGCGCAAACTCGCCAGCGGCGGGGCAGAGAAATATATTATTCATTGAATGGAGGAATCGGAGCATGGTACAACCTCAAATGCCTACCATTAAGGGGTGGAAACTGAACCTCCCACCGATGATTGACGATTACATACGCTCCGCCCTCGTAGACTTTCTGGATTACATAGGGTCCAAGCCAATTCTCATTTAGCTTGCCCTTGGGGTTGGCAGCCATGACTTCCCTTCTCTTGACCATGACGAGGTCACCCTTTTTAAATTCATGTTCCTTGACGAGCTTGTCAAAGGCACGCGCTATTCGGGCCTGATAGACCTGAATGTTCTATTGGGCTTGGAGTCGTTTCCCCTCCAAGTTGGAGAGCTCTTCGAGCCTTCGCTCGACATTTATTTGCTCTTCCCGGACCAGCCCGTGTTGGATTGTGACCCGAATGGAGGGTATTTCCAACTCGATGGGGACAATTACTTCTGAGCCATACACCAAGGAAAAGGGTGAACAACCCGTTGGAGTTTTGTATACAGTTCGATATGCCCACAGGGCTTCGTACATCTTCTCTTCCCAGTCTCTCTTGTTAGAATTAACATTTTTGGACAGGAGAGTACAAAGAGTTTTATTGAAAGCTTCAGCCAAGCCATTGGCCTGTGGGTTATAAGGGGTTGACGTCCTCCAGTCAATCTTGTATTTTTCTGCTAGCCGGTAGACTTTCTGGTTGCGGAAGTGGCTTCCATTGTCTGAGATAATTCGGTTCGAAGTGCCAAACCGGAATATGATGTTGCGACGGACAAATCTGGCAACGATTTCCCCAGTCATTCTTTCAGAGCGACAGCTTCCGCCCAGCGAGAGAAGTAATCGGTTGTCGCCAAAATATACTTGCACCCAGCGGATGACGCGGGTAGTGGAGGCACGACGTCTGTTCCCCATTGGGCAAAAGGACAGCTGGGCACTGTTCGATGCAGCAGCACGGCGGTCTTCTGGGCACAGTCGCGTGCTCCTAGTATTTCTGACAAGACTTGGCATACTTGCAACAGTCGTCAAACATTGTCGGCCAGTAGTAGCCAAGCTTCTTTATCTCAATTTTCATTTTCGGTCCCGCCTGGTGTGCACCAGCTGTTCCGGCGTGAACCTCCCTCATGACTTTCCAAGCCTCTTCGGTGGATAAGCACCGGAGGAGTACTTTCCACTTAGCATCCACCATGACTCGGAATAAAATCCCGTTCCGGACCTCGTAAGAGTCCTTTGTTCTGATCAACTTGATCTTCTCTTCCCTTTGCCTGGGCAGTTGCTGGTATTTAAACCACTACATAAGGGGGTCCCTCCAGTCGGGTAAGCTGATGGCTTCCGCTGTGGCGACCTCATGTTCTTCTTCTTCTGGCTCTTCTATCATGCTAGGCACTTGGCGCTGATTTATCACCCGGATGCTGAGGGATCAATCTGGAGGGGCTGCCAATGAACTTGCCAACTTTGCCAGTGCATCGGCTTGTGCATTTTCTCCTCTGGCGACGTGGCCTATTTCAATGAGGTAGAACTGTTCCATGAGCTGTTTCACCTTAGCGTGGTAAGGGAGTAGCTCCGGCGACTTGGAGACTGATAATCAGAGCCTCATACTCTGCTTCATTATTTGTGCAGGGCTTGCTGATGGAATAGGAGGTGTGTAACACTTCCCCCTCCGGGGATTTGAGGATGATGCCGGCCCCGGCCCATACCTTTGTATGCCCGGACGGGGTTGTTTCTGTTCTTGAAGCTCCGTCGAAGTACAATTGCCAGGCGACCTGTTGGACTTGGTCCACCGCTAGTGTTTCATCTTCAGGCAACTCCGTGGCCAATGGGGAGTCTTCAGGCATAGGGTGTGCTGCAAAAAAGTCCGCGACGGCTTGAGCTTTAATGGCCTTCTGCGGCACGTAGGTGATGTCAAATTCCATTAACAGTACGGCCCACTTGCCGAGACGTCCCTTCAGGACTGGCTGGGAGAGAATGTGTTTGACTGGGTCGACCTTAGATATCAGGCTCACTTCATGCAACCGCATGTAATGTCTCAGCTTCTTGACTGCGAAGACCAAGGCGAGACAAACCTTCTCAATCGGGGTGTATTTTGCTTCTGCCCCTACTAGTCTTCGGCTGAGGCAATAGAGAGCTTGCTCCTTTCCCTCATCATTGTTCTGGGCGAGCATTGCCCCCAGCGAGCATTCGGTGGCAGCTATATATAGAATAAGCGGCCTTCCCTTGACAGGTGCCCCCAGCACGGGCGGGGTCTTCAAGTAATCCTTCAACCGATCGAAGGCCCTCTGGTATTCCTGGTTCCAGTTGAAAGGTGCATTCTTCATCATCAATTTGTGAAACGACTGACAACGTCCTAACAAATTGGAGATAAATCTTCGGATGTACGCCAGTCGGCCTTGCAGGGACCTTAACTCTCCCAAATTATTCGGAGGAGGTAGCACCTAAATGGCTTTTATTTTAAAAGGGTCGATCTCGATTACCCTATATCAGACAATGAGGCCGAGGAACTTCCCACTGGAGACGCCGAAGGCACATTTCATTGGGTTCATTTTCAGCTCATACTGTCGGAGTCTCTCGAAGATGACTCTGAGGTCGTTCAGGTGGTCCCCCCTTTCTTTGTCTTGATGACCAAATCATCAATATATCATTCGACTTTGCTATACAGCAGCTCGTCGAATATCTTGGTCATCGCCCGCTGGTATGTGGCACCAGCGTTATTGAGGCCGAAGGGCATTCTTTTGTAGTGGAATATCTCTTTAGGCGACCGGAAGGCTGTATGAATTCGGTCGTACTCAGCTATCCATATTTGATTATAGCCGGACGATTCGTCTATGAAGGATAAGGCCTCATGGCCAGTAGTTGCATCAATCATTACTTCGGTGATGGGCACCAGAAAATCATCTTTCGGACAAGCCTTATTCAGGTTGCGGAAGTCCACGCAGATCCTGATCTGTCCATTCTTCTTCTTCACTGGCACAATATTGGCCAACCAGGTGATGTATTGGTTCTCAGCTACAAAATCAACATCTATGAGCTTGTCTACTTCTTTACGAATCTGGTTTATCAGCTCCGACCTCATGCGCCGGGGGGACTACTTCACCGGCTCCACCTTGGGATAAATAGCCAGAATGTGTTGAGTCACACTGGGGCGGGGGCCGGGCATCTCTTTGTAGTTCCAGGTAAAATAGTCCCGGAATTCTTGCAACAACTTGACATATTGCTCCCTCTTCTGCGGAGGTAAAAGGGCACTTAGAAAGGTTGGCCTGGGGTCGCTTTCCGTGCCCAGGTTAAATTCAATGAGCTTGTCAACTGTGGCATGGCCGCCATCTTCAATTTTAGGGGGCACCAGTAGTAGATCGACGAAATCTTGGTTTCCATCATCTTCTACTTCAAGGATGCCATAGGCGTCTTCTTGCTCCGCCTCGTTGGGCAATGAGGCTTTGCTTGTGTCCCCCTCTTTTAGCCTCCTTGGCTACGGCTTCGAGGGGTCCTCCTGCGCGGAGAAGTAAAGGACTTCTCTGGGATATTATTGGTAATTATCTGATGGGAATCAATAATGGGCACTAATATTTTTGTTTTGTATTTGTGTCCTTTTATTTGTATTTATACCCTTGGCTAATTGGGTTTACAATTGTAAGGCATTATAAGCCAAAGGGTTAGTCTTTAAAGTCTTTGGGTTTTTTTGTAAAAGTCCAGTAGGGTCGCTCACCCTCTCCCTCATTGGTCCACTTGGCTTAGGGCCCATGTGGGGATATATCAAAGTCCAAGGTGGGCTTAGACTAGACTTTTCCAACTTGGACCAAGAAGACAAAGTCCACTTGGCCACCTTGGTCAAGGGGGCGCACCCTTCCATATATTGTTTTTTATTTTGTGGTTTTTGACCTCATGGGAAGAATATCTTCTATCTCTTGTATACCCCTCCCCTAACCCTAGATCTGAGGGTAATTAGGTCTTTTAGGTGGAATTATATAACCCTTGTAATTAGCTATTTTCATTAATAAGAAGAAATTCAGAAATTGGTCCAAGAGCCCAAGGGCGCCCCTCTCTCTCTCCCACCCCATTGCAGATGGATTTCTATGAAATTCTTGAGGTGTGAAGCCTCCTCCCCTCCCCCTCTCTGAGTGAGAAGCTCAGCACCACCGCCGCCACCGCCATCGAGCCGCCGTCGCACCACCACCGCCACCACGTCGGAATTCTGTCCACATCAGGATAGAAGGTTGAAGCCTGATTTTTATCTCCACATCAAAAGATCTGATCGAGCTGCAATTTTGAGTGTTTGTTCTTCTTGTTATCCCCAGTCTCCATTTTAAATTCCGTGCCAATCAGAGGTTCGTTGTCCATCCCGCATCATTATCGTAGACGGCTCCTGCAGGAGCCTAGGTGATTGATTGCCACACTGGGGACTGCTCCACTGCCGGCAACCGGGGTTGTTCATTCTCAACCACATCTTCAAAAATCTGGTGTTGAACTGACACCATGTAGATACTTCTCTCGTGGCTGCCTATCACATGGGGGCGCGGTGGAGCCATCACATAATCGCCCATTCTGAGCTCATCTCTCTCGATCAGGTCCTGAGCAATATCTTTGAAGACGTAGCAATCTTTGATAGGGTGACCCAGTATCTGGTGATAAGGACAAAACAAGGGGTCGCCACTTCTACGGGCATCTTGCGGCCTTTTGGAGCTTGGGGGGGAGACCTTGCCATAGTGGTGGGCCCAGTCAAAGATCCCTCGGGTCTTGTTCTTTTGGAAAGAATAAGGCCTTTGCATCCTCTCTTGTAGTGTGAGATTTCGCTCAGCCGCTCGTCCGACTGGAGAATCGGTTGTATCCCTTGCTCCCTTCTTCAAATGCATGGGGGCGTTTGGGATAGTGTTCGGGGACTAGTGCATGCCGATATTATGCTGGCGGAAGATACCCCCGATAAAATCAGACACAAGTGCGGTCACTTTAGCTAGCCGAGCCTTCAACATCTCAATCTCCCACTGCTGCTGATAGCACAGGGCAAACATGGCAGTGTCACACTGAGGGGGCCCTGGAGTGCGGCCCGCTTCCCCGTCCTTTGCATCAATGTTAGGCGAGGGCAATGGCGCCCTGTTGCTGTGATCGTCCAGGGTCGATCCTTCAGAGGAGGGTGGGACCTTCCTCGTGTCCCGGCAGGAAGGTGGGTTCCATAGGAACACTTCTTCATCTTGATCTTCTTCGGTCGGAGGCATAGGGTGTCGATGGTCTTTGACTTCCCGTAGGCCTGCATTGCCCGCGGGGCTATTATCGTCCAGAGCCGAGACTGATATCACATCGGCTTCATAGGAGTCTTCTATTGAGAAGCCCAAACCTGGGTGCCGGGTGATCTGTAACAACCTCCGGTCCATGTTCGGCGGGTTCCACATTTTCTTGAACATTTTTTTCCGACTGGAGAGCTGGCAAAAGGGAATGCCATGTTTCTTGGTCATTTTGATCACACGGCCGGCTATGTCGGGAAGTCCCATGATCGGGACGAGTGGATCGTGCAGCTCATCGGGGAGTTTACAATCATCATCCCCCCTGACCGGGTGCTCTTTAGCCACATAGAAGATGGTGGACGGGCTCCCGGGGTTAGGCACCTCGAAGGTTCTTAATGGCTCGACCACCTGGCAGTCAGCTTCTGCGAGAGGCTTGATGATCCCGGGCGGGACCCTGACATCCTCCAGCAAGTCTTCGAGGTACAACATCCCCGGTGTAGGGTAGATGGGAAGGGGAGCGGCCCTGAAAATCCCTTCTGCTTCCGAAATAAATGAGACCTGAGGGGGAGACACATAGCCTGGCAGTGGTGGAGGAAACCAGCTGTCAGGCTCTACCTTTTTCTTTCCTTTGTCCTGAGTGACTTGGGGAACTTGCTTCAGCCTTTCTAGATACAAAGTGACATCCGAAAAGTGGCACTCAAACACTTTGAATGGGTGGAGATCGGCAAAAATTCTTTCCTCTTTCCCGTTGCCAGGGTATTTGATGCATTGGTGCAGAGTGGATGGCACCACCCTGTTCTGGTATAGCCAAGGTCGGCCGAGCAACGCCTTGTAAGAGGTGTTGGTGTTGATCACATGGAACTGGACCTTGGTTGTGAGATCGTCGAGGGAGAGGTTGAACTCTGCGACCCCCATGGGGACCTCGCACTTCTGATTGAAGCCAGCAATCTTGACGTTTCTAACCTCGACCAGGTGTACGTCAAAATAATGTTTCTGGTACACCCGGTAGGGGAGTATATTCACGGCTGCTCCCGGGTCGACCAAGACTATGTTGATGGGATGCCCATTCAGCTGTCCCTTCATGTAGAGTGGCATGTTGTGGCTGCAGGTAGGTAGAAGCATATCCTCTTCTGTGAAGGCCACAGCTACTTCAGGTGACATTTCTGCAAGGCAAGCTTCCACATATGCCGGCGTCTGGAGTGCAGCAATGACAGCTTACCATGTCTCTTCATCTAGAGAGAGAATCTCCCAGACAGTAAACCTGGCCAGGATCCTCTTCAAGTGCTTGACTATTCTACTGCCAGCTCGGACTTTAGGCAACTTTATTTCTTCGGCTCTGCTACGCCTGCCCCCACTTTGGGCTTGGGGAGCCGGATCAGCCGGTGCCTCCTCCACTGGGTCGGACGCCGCTTGAGCTTGTGGGGCCTGCTGGGTCGCCTCCCTTTCTTGCATGAACTCGGCAAGGTTCAGGGTGTTACCGGGCCCGTCTCTTGGCCGAGGAGGAATCACTGCTATTCGCCCAGACCAGATGGCGGACAAGAAGGGGGGTTGAATTGTCCCCTTGCCGAGATGGTGGATTTTAAAAACTATCTAAACTAATCACAGTAGAATTAAAATTAACTATGTTGATTAGCCTAAACAGACGTGAGATTAAAACATTCTCTCAAGCTATTCGATCTCACTCGAATAAACTATGCAATAGATGGTAGAAATAGATCCTAACACGGATAGCGGATGAAGCAATGTGCGATGATGCAGTGAATAAAAACCTATAAGATGACCTGTGAACGGAGATAGAATTAATGGACAAACACACAGGCATTCACAATGGACACAGAGATTTTTAGGTGGTTCGAGACCACGACGGGCTCCCTACGTCCACCCCTCACCGAATCCGGTGAGGCTTCACTACACGCTACGAACCGTAGCAACATGGGGATGAACCCCAACACCACACACGCTGCTTCTGCAGTAATACACACACGGGGCCAGGCCCCAAGCCGCTGCCACTGCAGCACACACACACACACAGTCGGGGAGCACACCCCTGACACAAAGCCCACACGAGACACAGCTCCATCTTCACACACGGACTCTGGGAAACTTGCCCCGTAATAAAACCATACACTCGAAAACGCAGCTCCGCCCACAAACGATAATATATCAAGTTCGATGAATAGAGAGGATATACAATAAATGCCCAAATAACAATCTATGCTCAAATGGAAGAATAGAAATGAGAGAAGAGGAAGTTTCCCTCATATCTGCAGTATATCTCGTCCATTGGAGTGATGGGGTGCGCTGGAAGCATTTGCTCGCGGAGTGGAAGTCGTCCAAGCTTGTCGAAGAAGCCGCAGGTATAGTCTTCAGCAACCACGCTTGAAGCTAGATCAGATCGACAGATGAAAGTTGGTGGATGGCGTTCTCCTCTCCTTCTTGTTCCTCCTCCAAGTGGTGGCGTCGCCCCTTTCTCCTTTCCCTGCAATAGGATACAAAATGTTAAGCCCCGGATTCTTCCGTCGAAGCAAATCGCAGTCAACATATACTCAAAGGAAAAATCAGCAAAAGGACCAGAAAGCCCTTCTAAAAACCCTTCAAAAACACACCCAATAGATGGGAGAAACCCTACGGGTATTGGGGTAAAAACCTTAGCCAATCGGATCTTGAAACCGGGAGATCGAAACCAAAACGACAAACCTGACTCGGGTCGCCCAGAAGAAGTGTCGACTCAAGGAGTCGACACTTTCTTCAGTCCACACTGTCCCGTTTAAAAAACAAACAGGACTCAGGTTGAAAGTGTCGACTCTCAGAGTCGACTCTTTTCAGCCAGAGTTCTGTCTTCGTTGAATAGAACCCAGCCAGCCATAAGTGTCGACTCATGGAGTCGACACTTATATGCAACTCTACTGACTGCATCAAAAATAGCCCCCGAACACCAAGAGTCGACTCTTTCAGAGCAAAAATAGAAAATGGCCTAAAGCAATGAAATAAAGCCCCAAAACATGGAAAACCTATCAACCCCATTCAAGGTACAATAAATGAACTTCAAAGTTAAATTCTTACCATATCTTCAAGGATTTGAGATCATTATAGAACCTGCACTACAAAGAATTACATTTTGTCATTCTTTGATCAAGCTAAATGAGAAGAACACATACCTTGCATTTTATCATTTGAATGAATCTTTTAACATGTGTTTCAGATGCAATCGAAGGCATGGAGTCCAAACTGAATTCAATCAAATTGACTCATCCAGTCCATATCATGAACCAAATGAATTCATAGCAAATTGAAACTTGCACATTTGGAAAATTCAGAATTATGAGTATCTTAAATCAATGCAATTGCTGAAACCAGTTTCAAAACATTTCTTTACACATAACTATCTCTTCAAGGTGAACCTGTAGATTGATGTAATTCTTTCTCATTATCATTTATCAATGAGATTCCCCCTAGGTGTGACTAGGAAAGTACATTCCGAATTGGAAGCACTTCCCTAATCACCACTAGGCAGGGTTTTTCTATCAAAAAAAAAGTGAACCTGTAGATTAGTAACTTAAGAATGCAGCTATGTGCACAAGTTCAGTTCAGATTAGTAACTATTTCTTCATAATATGTGATTCAAGAAATCCATCTTTAACACCACTTCAACATTCACAAGGTCCAACCAGTTTGATACAGAAGCCCACATATCAACTTTGATGATCCATGCAATGTCACTCATAGACATGAATTTCCTTGACTTAAACCCATCATATAAACCAACATGGAAACCAGTTTCACTTTCAAAATTAATCAGATTTCTGCATGAAGAAACCAAGACTTATTCTGCATGAAAACAAGAGACAAGGCTCAAGGAGCTAGGGCCTACAGGGGTCGACCTATAGGGTCGACACTTGCTACAGGTGTCGACTCTGTGAGTCGACTCTTGCAGCACCAAGACCGAAAATGCAATTTAAGCAGAATTTAACCCTAAAAACTATACAAATGCATCAACTCAAGAACTATATACATGAAGCACATTCATTTCATCAAGATATGAACATCATGAACTCAAGTGCAATACATGAACCTCATTCAACTCAATTAAGCCAAAGACTCATGTAAAGCATGTTAAGACCCAAAACACTTCAAATGTCCCAGATGAATATGCAAGAACCAAATGACATTTTTTCCACAAAGCATACACACAATATATTTTTATCATCAAAATCATCACCAAAGACAAAGAGGGAGTGCCATGAACCCAACAATCTCCCCCTTTTTGATGATGACAATATATTGTGGCAATCCAGAACTCTCTCCCTCTTTGGCATTATCAAAAGGTGGAGGTGTAGAGAAACAACCAAAAATAAAATGAGATTGAAAAGCGCACGAACTCAGCAATAACCTACCATGAAAGGAAGGTGTGAAGACCATGAGCACCAAGCAAGAAAATGAAAGTTGATGTGCAATATACAAGATTTTTGAAATATGTCTAGATGCTCAATTTTGAGATATGTTCAAAAAGTATAACCAAACTATGCACAGAAAGTATGACTAACTTGGACTATATGCAAGTGCTATACTAAAGAGTATATTATTCTCCCCCTATTGTCATGAACAAAAACTGACTGAGAAATGGATTATTTAACATGTTATTTACATGTATAACCTAAAGATGTATGAAATTTCAAGCAAGCAAGCAGTCATGCATGTGGCAAGCATGTAGTAAGCTATAGCTCCCCCTCAATGGGGTAAAGAGGATAAGAACTGAATAGTTCATTCAAAATTGAAATGTGAGACATGAAGCATAATCAAAAAAAGGTAGTGCATGCATATGCTAAATGTATTGCATAAACCATGATAAGAACAAATTCAAGATATACAGTCATCACAATAATACCCAAAATTAAAATTTGTGTAAATGAGCAATGAACTTCAAAATTATATGGATATGAATAGAATTTCTAAAAAACACTAGAGCGTTATTTCCTTCCTACACTTCCATTTCGATCCTCGACTTTTGGTAGCTTCACACAACCCCTTTTTGTTTACTTTTCTTTTATTGGATTTCACCGTTCGACGTGAGTCATCTCATATGTCTCAATGGGGTTTCCCGGCTACTAGGATTCATCACGCAATGTGGATTTTTGTTTCACCTTTCGACGCGAGTTTCCTCATTTATTTCAGTGGAGATTCCCGACTACTTGGTTAGACATTCCACTTATTGAAGCTTGCGGGGTAGGTAGCATTTTCCTCACGATTCTCTTAATTTTCATGTAGAAATTTGTTTCCCTTTAAGTGTTAAAAGGAATTTCTGAAATCCTTATCAATCAAAGTCATATGCATCATTTTTGAACAAAGTATGTGGGTAATTACTTTGTGTGTAGAAAATGAATTTGCCTAGATATAGTTATGACTCTCCTTAAATGTATGCACAGTTAGAGATAAATCCTCCTCCTTTGTATATATCATGGTTCACAAAAGATCAAGAACATTGTGTTCTATTTATCAAGGAGGTGAGGTCTTAGAAGATTTTCAAGAAAAGGTTGCATAAAATATATATACAAACAATCAAGCAAGGATATTGCAATATGTTAAAACAAAGTGATTTCCGGTACGTGGCGGAGGAGGAGGTCCGAAGACCCGACTCACGCATTGTGGAAGTATCTAGTTGAACATAGTCCAACCTTCTCTAACCACCATTTGATATACCGTAAAATCATGACATTCAAGTATGCAAAGATAAAAAGTATGAGCAAGTGTATATGTAAGTATATGCATGTAAATTGAAAGATGATTGAAGATTATTCCTATTTACATGTATGCAAGGATGTGTATGATATGTGATGGAGGTTAAATATATAAACTGTGTATGCAAAACTGAATAGTTATTCACAAAATGTGAAACGGAGACTATGCAAAACTGACCTTAACCTGCAAATCACAACACTTTGGAAGTTGCCACAATTAACACAACAGGAATGCAATTGTTTAAATGCGAACTCCAAATTCAACTTTTACCTTTGCAGATTTTTCAAGGAGAACTTAAGCAAGAAGAATTTCAAAAACAAACCATTTTTATTTCTCGCCTTGAGAGACCATGCTTATTGTCTTTCATCGGCCTCAAGGAGCCCCTACAAGATAAATTCTCATTTTGAAGTTTTGGGTACCCAAGCCATCTTGGGTCCCGAGAGGTTAGTTCTAACATAAGCAAATGTGTTCTTATATCTCCTAGAACATCAATCATCATCATATTTCATTGTGGCACAGTCATCCATATATAGAATGACCATTCTCACCACAATAACAACAATAAGAAAATCTTCTTTTCATGGACCATTTTTCATTAAAAAGTAATTATTCATCATATGTCCAACTTCACTATAATAATGACATGAAAAAGAGTTTCTTTCGACAGACCACTCATCATTACTTTTCTTGGTAAAGTAATCATGCATTTTCATGGCTAAATTTCCCACAATAAAAGTATGAAACATTCATTCTTTTTCTTGATGCATGAACATGTTTAACAATTGAGGATTTTGCATACATACAAGAATGATCATTGACATTTTTCTGTTTATGATTTTCTTTATCACACAAATGTAAGGACTCATTCAAACTCATGATTTCATTTTTCAAAGATGAAGTGTGCAATTCGATACTTATTAATTCTTCTTCACATGACGTAATTTTCTCATTCAACAAAGAATTAATAGTTTTGTGACTTTCAATTTCTTGTTCAAGAATATACAATTTGTCACAATGATCATCAATCACACATTTTCCTTTTTCAATTTTTTTAAGACTTTTCAATCTACTTTCAAGCAAGGAAATCTGAATTAGCAAAGCACTGTTTTTGTTTTGGAGTTTTTCGAATGAGTCTCCGTTCATGGAGATGTGTTCAAGTTCGTTCTTTTGAAAACTCACTTTTTCATTAAGCATTGGATTCATTGTTTCATTTAAGTCGACAGACTTAGACAGATCATTCTTCAGATTTCTCAACTCCTCTTTCAACTCAATAGTTTTATCATTCATGTTCTTAAAACTTTCTATCTCATGTTTTAGCTCCCTTAGCCTTTCAGATTTGTCAGCATTTAGAATAGCTTTTCCTTTTTCAAGGAGTAGCTTTTCAGATATAGCAGTATTCAACTCTTTCAGATTCTCATTATCTTTAACTATTTGTTGAAGTTCTAAGATTTTAGTCAGTAAAGATTTATTTTCAGTTCTGAGATTAGCAATTATCTCTTTGTGTCCTTCAACATCTAACATGTGAGACTCAATTAATTTCTCAAGCTCAGTGCATTTTCCACATGAAGAATTATCAAGTTTCTTCTTCAATTTTCTATTTTCAGATTTTGTTGTTTTATATCTAAGAAGAAATTCATCATAAGCATTAACAAATTCATCAAAACTAAGTTCATCTCCACTATCAGAATCAGAGTTTACCTTAGGACTTTTCTCGCTTTGACAATTACTCTCGTTGTTTGCCACGAGGCACTCACTATTCCAGCTTTCTTTTTGGGCTTCGCTTAGCCCATCCCAGATCTCTTTGGCTGACCTGCAAGATGAAACAAAAGTAAATCGATTAGGGCCCACAGCAGCCTTAAGAGCATTCAAAACAAATAAATTATCAGAATTCTTTTTCTTATCCTCATCGGTCCACTTTGACTCATTTTTAGGAAGACTGTGAGGATTAAGAGTGATTAGATTCATAAGCTTCGGATTAGTATTAGTAATCCACACACAGAGTTTTCCAAGCCACAAAGCATAATCAAAACCATCAAAGACAGGAACTGAATTTAGACTAGCCATCATGAATAGATCTTTTCTCCTAGACCGTGAGGTTTGCTGAATAAAAATCAGAGACTATGCTCTGATACTAATTGTTGGCCCAGACTAGATGGCGGACAAGAAGGGGGGTGAATTGTCCCCTTGTCGAGATGGCGAATTTTAAAAACTATCTAAACTAATCACAGTGGAATTAAAATTAACTATGTTGATTAGCCTAAACAAACGTGAGATTAAAACATTCTCTCAAGCTTTTCGATCTCACTTGAATAAACTATGTAATAGATGATAAAAATAAATCCTAACATGGATAGCGGATGAAGTAATGTGCGATGATGCAGTGAATAAAAACCTATAAGATGGCATGTGAACGAAGATAGAAGAAATAGACAAACACACAGACATTCACAATGGACACAGAGATTTTTAGGTGGTTCGGGACCACGACGGGCTCCCTACGTCCACCCCTCACCGAACCGGGTAAGGCTTCACTACACTCTACGAACCGTAGCAACACGAGGATGAACCCCAACACCACACACGCTGCTTCCGCAGTAATACACACACGGGGCCTGGCCCCAAGCCACTGCCACTGCAGCACACACACACACACAGTCGGGGAGCACACCCCGGACACAAAGCCCACACGGAGACACAGCTCCGTCTTCACACACAAACTCAGGGAAACTTGCCCCGTAATAAAACCAAACACTCGGAGACGTAGCTCCTCCCACAAACGATAATATATCAAGTTCGATGAACAGAGAGGATATACAATAAACGCCCAAATAACAATCTATGCTCAAATTGAAGAATAGAAATGAGAGAAGAGGAAGTTTTCCTCAGATCTGTAGTATATCCCGTCCATTGGAGTGATGGGGTGCGCTGGAAGCATTTGCTCGTGCAGTGGAAGTCCTACAAGCTTGTCGGAGAAGCCGCAGGTATAGTCTTCAGCAACCACGCTTGAAGCTAGATCAGGTCGGCAGATGAAAGCTGGTGGATGGCGTTCTCCTCTCCTTATTCTTCCTCCTCCAGGTGGTGGCGTCGCCCCTTTCTCCTTTCCCTGTAATAGGATACAAAATGTTAAGCCCCAGATTCTTCCGCCGAAGCAAATCGCGGCCAACATATACTCAAAGGAAAAATCAGCAAAGGGACCACAAAGCCCCTCTAAAAACCCTTCAAAAATACACCCAATAGATGGGAGAAACCCTACGGGTATTGGGGTAAAAACCTTAGCCAATCAGATCTTGAAACCGGGAGATCGAAACCAAAACGGCAAACCCGAGTCGGGTCGCCCAGAAGAAGTGTCGACTCAAGGAGTCGACACTTTCTTTAGCCCACACTGTCTCGTTTAAAAAAAAAAGGACTCAGGTTGAAAGAGTCGACTCTCAGAGTCGACTCTTTTCAGCCAGAGTTCTATCTTCATTGAACAGAACCCAGCCAGCCATAAGTGTCGACTCATGGAGTCGACACTTATAGGCAACTCTACTAACTGCATCAAAAATAGCCCCCGACACCAAGAGTCGACTCTTTCAGAGCAAAAATAGAAAATGGCCTAAAGTAATGAAATAATGCCCAAAAACATGGAAAACCTATCAACCCCATTCAAGGTACAATAAATGAACTTCAAAGTTAAATTCTTACCATATCTTCAAAGATTTGAGATCATTATAGAACCTGCACTACGAGGAATTGCATTTTGTCATTCTTTGAGCAAGCTAAATGAGAAGAACACATACCTTGCATTTTATCATTTGAATGAATCTTTTAACATGTGTTTCAGATGCAATCGAAGGCATGGAGTCCAAACTGAATTCAATCAAATTGACTCATCCAGTCCATATCATGAACCGAATGAATTCATAGCAAATAGAAACCTGCACATTTGGGAAATTCAGAATTATGAGTATCTTAAATCAATGCAATTGCTAAAACCAATTTCAAAACATTTCTTTACACATAACTATCTCTTCAAGGTGAACCTACAGATTTGTAACTTAAGAATGCAGCTATGTGCACAAGTTCAGTTTGGAGAATCATTCATCGGGCTGTGCCTGTGGACAGTAGGGTGGTGGACTGTGGTATTCCTTTAGTGTCTAAGTGTAGCTACTGTCAAGCCCCAGCGCAGGAGGATTTGAACCATCTGTTCATCACCGGAGATCTGGCATCTGAACTGTGGTCTTGAATTTTACCACTGGTCAGTGATAAGGTAAATCTTAGTGACCAGATCACCATCCGCTGTTGGAGCCTCTTAACAGTCACCAATAGTAAATCACCTTTCAGCTTCATTGGGTTCTATGCAGTCATTCTAATGCTGTGGGGTATTTGGAAGCAGAGGTGTGCTATTAGGTTCAATAATGAGGTATCTTGGTGGTATCAAGAAAAGTATAATCTCTTCCATTTCACATGTGTTGGAGAAGATGTGCTTTCATCTTCCTCTGTCTCCAGCTCAAGCAAGTAGGCTTGCTCATTATCACCTATTTCCTCGGGTGGAGATTAAACGGCCTATCTTGGTGATTCGCAGCATGGCTATTGATCGGTTGACTCTTCATGTGGACGGGGCTTCGAAAGGCAACCCTGGTATGTGCGGAGGAGGGGGCTGCATTCGAGATGCTGGTGGTAACATGATAATTGCTTTTGCTTTCCATTATGGTTGTGGCAACAATTTTTTTGTTGAAGCACGGGCGCTACATGATGGGCTGCTTGTATCTAAGCAAGGAGGATTAAATCTAGCAGTAAGTTTTTCAGATTGTGCTCTGCTTGTAGAAGCCATCCGAATAGGTGATGCCCCCAACTGGACAGTGTTGCCTTGGTGGAGGACATTGTTGGATCTCCTTCGTAACTGTAGATTTTCGGTGCAGCATGTGTATAGGGAAGGTAATCAAGTAGCTGATGCTTTGGCATCATATGCTTGTGGTGTACATGACAACTTTATTTTCACACACATGAGAGACCTCCCACTCATGGCTAGGGGGGCGCTCAAGATGGATAAAGTTGGGTTGCCCACGCTGCGCAATTGTAATTAGTCAAGTGGGACCCTCCTTTTTTTGTCTAGTTTCTTTCCTTTGATGTTGCACAGGGGTATGCCCCGTTGTCATTGTATTCACTCATTCTATTAATAAAAACATATGGCCACAGGTTTATCCTGGGGGAGTGAGAACATTCTTCCCTTCTGGGGGAGGGTGCACTCGACGAGATACTGATCCTGTTGGTTGATTTTTTGCTTAATTTAGTAACTATTTCTTCATAATATGTGATTCAAGAAATCCATCTTTAACACCACTTCAACATTCACAAGGTCCAACCAGTTTGATACAGAAGCCCACATATCAACTTTGATGATCCATGCAAAGTCACTCATAGACATGAATTTCCTTGACTTAAACCCATCATATAAACCAACATAGAAACCAGTTTCACTTTCAAAATTAATCAGATTTCTGCATGAAGAAACCAAGACTTATTCTGCATGAAAACAAGAGACAAGGCTCAAGGAGCCAGGGCCTATAGGGGTCGACCTATAGGGTCGACACTTGCTACAGGTGTCGACTATGTGAGTTGACTCTTGCAGCACCAAGACCGAAAATGCAATTTAAGCAGAATTTAACCCTAAAAACTATACAAATGCATCAACTCGAGAACTATATACATGAAGCACATTCATTTCATCAAGATATGAACATCATGAACTCAAGTGCAATACATGAACCTCATTCAACTCAATTAAGGCAAAGATTCATGTAAAGCATGTTAAGACCCAAAACACTTCAAATGTCCCATGATGAATATGCTAGAACCAAATGACATTTTTTTCACAAAGCATACACACAATATATTGTTATCATCAAAACCATCACCAAAGACAAAGAGGGAGCGCCATGAACCCAACAACTGCAAATGGAGCCGATGGGTCGCCTGCTCCTTTGGTCAGCTGGGACTCGCGGGGGCATGCCTGTATTCCCCTCTGAGCCGTAAGAAATTCAATGAATGACGGGGCGCTCTGACCACTTGGTTCTCTAGGGTAGAGGCCCGATGGAGGGGGGATCTCCATGCCTTGGATCCTAGGTTCGGGGATATGATATGGTTGTTCTCCCCTAAGTAGGATGTTATGGTTAGCCTAAGGAGGGCGTCCCCACTTCCATCCCAACCTGGTGGCATGTTGGGAAGTGGATGCTTCAGCCTGGCTCACCGCTGATGACTCAAGGGGTGCCTCTTGCTCTTCCTCTCCCAGGGAGAGGGCTGTGTCTTTGAAGGAGAGGACAACCCCACTCTTCTTTTTGTTTCTGGGCCTTCTCTTCTTCTTTTTCTTCTTCTCCTCAGTGGTTGGTAGCCGCTCCGTAGGGGTTCTCCCCATAGAAGAGGTTCTTCGCTCGTTCTGGCTTCTGCTCCTATAGCCAGCTCGAGTGACTCGAACTCCTCCCAGGGGACATACTCCTTCAGCTCCACAGGTTGGATCTCTGGCTGTTCATAATCCTCAAGCCCATCAATAATGGCCTGGAGTCTCTCGACTGCAGGGCTGACTTCGTTATGCATCCGCATCGGGATGTGCTTCTTTTTGTTATAAGTAGGCCACCTCATAATGAGCCGGGGGGCTGTGTCATGCCAAACATGTGTCACCAGTGGCGGTGCTGGTCGGGGTGTAACACCCCTTATGTGAACTTCCAGAGTGGGCCGGGGAGCTTGTCTTCTTCTTCTACTCTTCGTCGACGCGGCCTGCCAACCTCTTTGATCCTGGGGTAGCGCCATGACGAAGGCTTCATAGGTGGCACATGTACTGCCCTCCGACCATTCTTCAGGCAGCTGTTGGTACAGTGACACCATGTTGATGGTAGTACCCAAGCTTGGCATCTCGTGCGGCTGTGGGAGATCCACTTTGTGCTCCCCCATGTCCAGCTCCCCCTTCTTGATCAAGGACTCAATGACATCCTTGAAGATGTAACACTCCTCGATAGTGTGCCCAAGCATCTGATGGTACTAGCAAAAGTGAGGGTCATCCTTCCTCTTCAAATCACCCGACCTCTTTGGTTCTGGCAGTGTAATTTTGTTGTACTTGGTGGCCCATTCAAACAGGACCCGAGCCTTATCTCGAGGAAAAGAATACAACTTGTTCCTCATTTTCTCCCGCAGGGAGGGACCTTCCCGCCGTTCAGTGGATCTGGGGGGAGGAGGGTTGGTTGTCTCTTTGGCCTTCTATTTCTGCTTCTCGAAGGTTTCAAAGTCCAGCGTGTGAACTTCTGGCGGTGTCGGTCTTTTCTCGACTTGCCTGGCCCTCTGGCTCGATGCAGTTGGAGCAGAAGAGTATCGAGCAAGGAATGCCTCGATCTCTGCCACTATATTGTTCAAAGGGTAAAATGACCTAACCTCAGCACCGATCATCCTCTCAAGGATTTCCTTCTTCAGATTCTATTTACAAATCTGCACTGCGTCCTCCTGATGCGGGGGACGTCTGCACCTCATGCTGAGGTTTCTCCATCTCTTTATATAGTCGAGTGCTGACTCATCATTTCTTTGCCTTGTGGCATAGAGCTCTGCCATAGTTACCTCTCATTCAGCTACGTAGAACCTCTCTTTAAACTTCTTCTGCATGTCGGGCCAGTCTGTGATGGACCCGGCGGGCAAGCTTGAGTACCATTCGAAAGCGAGCCCGGTAAGTGTCGAGTCAAAGAATTTGAGGAGATAGGCTTCATCTGTTGCTAGATCCCCCCATCACATTCACATAGTAGGCAATGTGCACCCTGGGAGACCCTTGCCCGTTAAATTTCTCAAACTTCGGCGGCTTGGTGATCCCGATCGGTAGCCTCCTGGCAGCATAGTGCGCCAGGTAAGGTACCCGGTATACATCGAATGGCGTGTGATCACCATCGCTCCTCTCTGCCAACCTCATATCTATCATCCGTTCGAGCATCAGTCTGCTCACTGCTGCTGGGTCGACCGGACTCGGATAGAAGTGGGTCGGTTGCGCCAGTGGCGTTGTTAGTACTGTTGCCTGTGGTGCAATAGTGGACCCTTGGAATGGCAAGTTCAGTGGCAGGGCCGGTGTGATATGCTGTGGCTGATGCAAGGGTATGCCCCCAGTGTAGCTAGGTATCGGTGGAGACATCCTCGCCTGCGGAGAAGCTTC
Source organism: Amorphophallus konjac (assembly GCA_022559845.1). Lineage (NCBI taxonomy): Eukaryota > Viridiplantae > Streptophyta > Magnoliopsida > Alismatales > Araceae > Amorphophallus > Amorphophallus konjac. The sequence continues at coordinate 333,914,593 of CM040126.1, read as the reverse complement.
CGAGGCTTGACCGTTGCCTCAAGGAGTTTCGGGCAATGCTTCGGTCTGCCCGGATGTCGAGGGCTGGGCAGCTCTTTTAGTCAATTATTTTCATAACAATTCAATCTCTCGCTGATATTGCTGCATCATATGCAATACAGCGGGGTCATTCATGGAAAGGCTAGGGGTACCCCCCCTCTTCGGTCGGTGCCTCCTCGGGTGACGTGGGTGGTCCTCCCGTGGTGCCTTCGATAATAACATTGGCGGCCAAGGCCATTGTAGGCTCCCCATGGCCAGTTTCTCTGGTGTGAACTTGCACCACCTCATTTGCCACTCTCCCCCTTCTGGTAAGAGGTCCTGGCCTTGTGGCAAGTCTGGCCACTTCTTCGGGCTCGGTCGGCAAAGCCCCGTACCGGCCGAATACTCCGGCCATGTTGCAGGTGTAAACCCTCAGGTCTCTGCCTCTTCTTGCCGCTCTTCTCGACGGCCTACCCGAAAAGACCAATCTGTCAAAGACCGATCTCCGTGGCTTCACTTCTTCCCTCAGCGGGGACTGATGACGCTCCTCCGAGCAGTTTCTGGACTTGGCAATGGGCACCAGTCGGGTCTCTTCTTCTTCAAAGGCGGAGGCTACTGCCCCCAGTAATCTCTGGCGGCCTAGGGGAGTGCTCCCTGGGCCCCGTAGGTAATTCCTCATAGCTTGCTCCACTCCTTCCCAGTCTTGCTCAGGAGGAGAAGTCGGTGATGTCACCCTATTAACAGCAACAGGCATGTGGACTGCAGGCCCCGCACGGGCAGCCTGATGGTGATGTCGGTAGTGCCGACGGTGGGTGTTCTCTGGTGGGGCCGGTATGGCCAGTGCCGGCTGGTAGACAGGGGTCATCATCTCGACCCAATCTCCTTGTTGTGCCCTTGCTGGGCGGAAGGTACTGGGCCCCGCCCGGGCGGGTGAAGTGAATCGGGCAGCCTTGGGAACCCAAACTTGCTTGCCCTTGGCGGGCCTGGAGGCCGACTGATGCTGCGGTATTGTGGCTGGAGTAGCGGGCGTCATCTCGCCCTTCATCTTCTCCAGTGCCTGGAAAGAGTTACGCACTGGTACAGTAGGAACGATGCGCTTCGAGATCATCTCGGAGTCTTGTCCGGTAAGGTGGACTCGGACGCTCCCAACGATAGCAGACTTGCCGGTGCTGGAGAATCAGCCTCTGGGTGACGTCGTAGCATGGCTCCTCCGGAGCCTCCTCTGGTGAGAGGCCGACCCGTGGTAAGATGGGCCGACAGCCTGGTGCACATGGTGCACGTTGCAGCTCAACATCCCTGTTGGGACGGTCCTGGAAGTCTCGGCCACTGATCGACCGGCAGCAGCTTTGGTGGCTCCCTTGATGGGAGTGTTGCTTTCGGTCCTGTCAGATGCTTCCACGTCCAGCAGGTTCGCGAAGGCCACCCTGAGGAAGTTGGGGAAGCCTACCACGGGAGGGAAGCTCCCGAAGCTGAGGGGGACAGCCAAGTAGCCGTTCCGAACATGGCTTTCGGCGGCCTGTTGACCGAAGGTGAGCACCATCCCTGGTGCCCAAAATGCAACCTGCATTTGCAAATCAAACGATTAGCATTACAAGAAAGGGACCGTAAGGCCCTTAGTCCCGGCAAAGAGATGAAGAGTGATTTCGGTCCCACCGGGCGTGCCAGACTTGTCGACGCACATTTTATTAAATAATAGTTTTATTTGTTTGTTGAGTTTGTTTATTGGTTTATTAAGTGCGTGGACGTGCCAGTCACAAGGTGACGATTTATTCGGGCTTCAAGGAAGCCCATGGTGCGCTTGATCTGACTAATCAGATGATTGTGTAGTTCGTGTCGGGATCAAGACCCGCCGTGCCATGAAGGTCACGGCGTCATTTACATCCCCTCGGAGAGGGGAACAACCTTGATTAGTTGCCAAGAATAAGGGCCCTACGGCCGAAAGAATTACTTATTAATGCAAGAAAAGAGAGACAGTCGAACTATGCTAAGAGTTTACATCGGGCCACGAACATCCAGATTATGTTGGCCGCACACGGACCATTCCATGTCCGGACAAAGGTCCGTATAGAAAACAAGATAGTGATTGAAATAAACCCGTGCAAATGTCTGCCAGGAGATGGCAATTTCGATGAGAAGATGGGATTAGATCCCGGTGGAAAAGGGGGTGACTTTGGTGAGATATTGGCTCAGAGTGAGGTTGAGCAATAACCATGATGGGTGAATAACTCCCTGAGGGCAAAGCCCGGCCTACGAGGGTATCATTAATATTCCCGAACCCAGGGCCCGAGGGAGGCGAAAGTCGTATCGTTCTATTCATTATTATTATTATTTATTATCATCAGTTATTTGTTATTATTATCATTTTTTACTGACCCCCTTTTATCACCCGTGGGCTATGAACCCTTCTTCCACTCATTTTTTATTATTATTATTTTATTGTTATAATTTTTTATCATTATCGATATCTGAATTTATTTTTTTTCACTATTATTATGTCCCCCCTTTTTATGATGTGGTGTTTTGGATGGAGGTTTTAGAGAGTGCACCGCTGGAGGAGTATGCCGGGTAGGGGAGTTGGATGGTGTACTGCTGGGAGAGAGTAGGAGTGCATCGGGCGAAGGCTGGAGAGTGTACCGGGTGGAGGTGTAAACGGGAGGGTGTACCGCTGAAGGAGGGTACGAGTGTACCGGGCAGAGGGGCTGAAGTGTGCTGGGCTAGGGCGTGAGCGACAGGGTGTACCGCTGGAGGAAGGGAAGAGTGCACCGGGTAGAGCGGTCGAAGTGTGCCGAGCTAGGGTATTAAAGGGGTGCACCGGGTAGAGCTTGGGCTGAATGAAGGCCTGGGCTTGAGGTCTGAGCATGCTGGGCTTAGAGTCGGTGCATGTCTGTCAAAGTCGGTGCAAGTTCTGTGCAGCCAGGGACAAGGTCGGTGCAGGTTCTATGCACGTAAGGGACAAGGTCAGTGCACACTAGGATGTGTTGGGACGGTGCGATGGATACAGAGGGGGGGTGAATGTATCCCCTTCAATGATATTGCCCCACTTAAAAATAATAAGCCTGCTGCTAGACACAGTTGCAGAATAAAAGCTATAGAACTCAAATGAACATTTGATCAATCAGATGAACTGCTAACTATACTAGTGGAACCTGATCAAGACTAATGCCGAAGATAGAACTGTGCAAACCAGATTCACTTAGCAAGATATGTAATGCTCAAGGTCACTGCAGATAGAAACAAGAGTGTTCATACAACCTGTGAAAGAGGTAGAAGACAAGGAGCAAACGCACAAGGAAAACCACGGCACAGATAATTTTTAGGTGGTTCAGTCCATAGACCTACGTTCACCCCTCACTCCAAACCGGAGTGAGGCTTCCACTAGCTAATGCTAGAACCGTAGACTTAGTCTGTAACAGGTGCTGTCAAACAGCTTGACCAGGGGAACAACCTCCCCTCTTCCTCCCAACAGGAGGGCAACCGCTAGTGACTACCCGTCACTAGCAACCAGAGACCGAGATCTCTCTTCCTCCACCCAGGAGGGAACCCACCTGGACTTGCAACCCACAAGACCAGAACTGGAGACGAATCTCTCTTCCTCCAACCCGGAGGGAAACCCACAAGTGACTCCCAGCCACTTGCAAACCAGAGGTCACGGACCTCTCTTCCTCCACACCAGAGGGAACCACTAGAGACTACCCAGTCGCTAGCAAACCGGAGAACAAGTCTCCCTTCTCCTGAGACCACAGGAGGAACCCCGATCCCAAACAAGGGAATCGGAAGAACAAGGTGAATAGATGGAAAGAACAAAATAAAAAACAAACACAAAGAAAAAACACAGCAACGTAAAGCTGGAAATGAGACACACTAAGTAGCTCTCGCAGGAGCAAGTTTGGCTTGGATTTGATCCGAATGCCAGTGAACAAATCTTCTGATGATTCCTCTTTCTTCTTCTTCACGAACCCTCTCTCTATCTCTCTTTCTCTTTTTCTTCTACTTCACGAGCTCTCGATCTCAATCTCTTTTTCTTTTTCTTCTTCTGCTTTCAGCCTCTCTGCTGCTCTCTCCTTTTTCTTCTTCTGCCTTTTTCTGCTCTTTGCCTCTGCTTCGATCACACTTGCTTGATCTGTCTTCTTCAAGTGGAAGAAGCTCCATATTTATACCAGCCGCAGCTAGGGCGTGTGCAGGGCTTGTGCCCTCTTTATCCTCGGATCACGTGCCAGGTGCCAACCTCGGATCACGTGCCTAAACATTTACTTCTCGAAGTATATACCTATCACACAGTCATAAGAAAGTATCAGATAGATGTACATACTTAGTATGAAAGATAGAATGTATAGACTTGAATGCTTGGAAAGGATTGTATAGACTTCGACTTGAAGGAGATGCACATGTGCACTGAAGTGTGTACAGTCTTCATTGAAGGATGTTCAGACTTTAAGTGATGAAGTGTGTACAGACTCTGCTGAAGAATGTTCAGCCTTTGAGTGCTGAAGTGTGTACAGACTTGTTTGTAAATGGATGCTACAATGTGTAGACTTATGAACTGACGCAGACACATGCTGTATAGACTTTGAGAGCGTGTAGACAGTGTGCAAAATTGCTGTAATGAACGATGCCCAACAGCATGGTGTATGGACTTACAATGCATGAGACAGCAATGTATAGACTTCAATGCAAAGGCTGGAGTGTGACGGATGTCTAGACTTTAGAAGACGAAGCATGCACAGGCCAACGATGTACAGACTTTGCCAATGTGAGACACTGTATAGACTTTGATGCCCACATGCAATGTATGGACTTGTGTGTGCAGGGTAGACAATGTATGGACTTGCAGCACATGCAGGGCAGGCAATGTATAGACTTAACGATGCATAGGCTGGAGTTAAGCGAACGATGTATAGACTACCCCTTGAAGAATGTACAGACTTTGAAGATGTGAGCGAGAGAATGTATAGACTTGGCCCTTGAAGAAATGTACAGACTTTACTTCGTGCTAGCTACATGACAATGTCTAGACTTGATGCAGCTTCAAGGTAACCATGTGCAGACCTTACCGATGTATAGACTTGGTGTTCTGAACGTAGGTAAAGGTAAGGAATGTATAGACTTGATGAATGGCTTGCTAGCAACAGGACAATGTATAGACTTGGAAGGTTCAGCGGTGGATGTACAGACTTCACCGATGTCTAGACTTAGCAAGCCCCAGGCAATGTACAGACTTGGCAAGCCCCAGGCCGATGTATAGACTTGCAGAACAAACGATGCACATATGCCATGAATGTGTAGACTTTGAATAAGAAGCCAGGCAAACGATGTGTAGCCATGGCCAATGTATAGACTTGAAAGATGCAGACTTGTGCAAACTCTGTACAGACTCTGCATGCCTAAAACAGGGCAATGTATAGACTTGCCACCAATGCAGTGTATAGACTTGATCTCGAGGAATGGTTGTACAGACTTTAAGCGATGTATAGACTTGCCACCAATGCAGTGTATAGACTTGATCTCAAGGAATGGCTGTACAGACTTTAAGCGATGTACAGACTTGGTGAGCGCCAAGCGATGTACAGACTTGGTGAGCGCCAAGCGATGTACAGACTTCAATGACTCATGCAACCAGACACGTGAAAGCACAGACAATGTACAGACTTAGTGCAAACAGGATGTGCAGACTTGTGGCATACAATGTCTAGACTTGATCTCAAGGAATGGCTGTACAGACTTTAAGCACATGCACAGAACAGTTTATGCATATCAGCTAAAACATCATCAAAGATTTGAGAGTAGACAGAGCATTACCTGATCTGAGCATTGACCTTACCTGTCATGATTTGACTTTGACTTGGGTTGACTTCATGACTTGTGAGTCATCCTTAAACTTGTTCTGACAGTTTCTCATAATGCAACAGAATTATATCATCAAGGATGCAAACATAATGAGGCATAATATCTGTCATCATCAAAACTCCAGAACCACAGGGGACACAGCAATCTCCCCCTTTTTGATGATGGCAATATTATGAGTCATTGCAATAGATTCATCATGATGGTTATGAAATACCATATGACAGTTCATGATTATGTAAACATAATGAGCATGTAAAACACCATGTGATGCAACTGTTGATTGATGCAAATGATGACTCACAAAAGTTCTCCCCCTTTGACAACATCAAAAAGAATGGAATGATCATTGACTGTTGAAGGAGATGATATAGGAGCTATTATGCAATGCTGAGTTACAGTCATCAAAAACTCCCCCTGACAAGATATTCTCCTGAATGAACATTGAACCACAGGGACATGCAAGAATTCTCCCCCTTAGATGGACAGTGATTGGAATGAAGCTCAGGACATAAAGAAGTCAACAGTCAGGTCTGAAATAATTGAGTTCAATGTGAGAAAGGAAGTATTCTGAATGAATGAGAAAGATTTTCAATGGGATATCAATTTCATAAATATGATTAAACAGGTATTTCAGACTCTTCTATTATAGAGATTTATGAATTATCTTCATTGACAAGTCAGATCAGAATATTATGTATGCAAGGCTTGTTCATAAGTTTTCTGTACTCATATCTGAAATCAGTTTTAATAAAAGTGAACCTTGCTTTCATATTGACAGTCTTGTTTAATCTTCTTCTTTCTTACTCACTCAATTTCAAAGATTCCTTTAAGAGATGCAATCAATAGTAATGAAGTTAAACACATAAGAAATCATTTGTTTCTGTCAGGGGTTCCAATAGAATATTTCTTTTGCACACATTTTCAAATGATACACTAGATCAGCAAAAATTTTATAACATTCTTCATGAGCACTTGAGTTTAGTACACCCTTGTAACTAGAGGATACACGTTGTTTAGACGCCAGTATCCCTAAGCACTTGGAAGGACTAACTGTCATGCTTCATAGGAAAAGAGATTGCATTTACACTTCATGACACACTATAAATCATTTCTTTGATGAGTGAGATGTATTTCTCAGTGTGCATGCCATTGCCCTGCCAGATTATCAATCATTCTTAAGCAGAGTTAACTATGGCACCTCATGACACAGTCCTTTGGACATGGTTTCTCAGTGACCAAAGTCATTGCTCTGATAGGATTTACCCTTAGACATGTTCCATATTCTCAGATGTTTAAAAATCAATACTAATTTCATACATATCAATCAAGGAATATCATGATTTCAGAATTTTCAGAATTCAGAAGAGTTTAAAAAAAAACAACATGAACATGTTGGTTAATGTTTATTAAGACTAACTCAGATATTTTCAAGATATGTTCATAAGCAAACACAAGACATACATGAAACTTCAACCGGCTGAAAGTATCAGACATTCATAGTCCTATATAATAGAAGATTCCTCTTTAAGTTGTTTTCAGATTTATGATCAGGATATGCACAGAGAAGTCTTTCTGAATTTTCAAGGAAGGCCAAATCATTTTAAGGAGCAGCCAATTCAACAGATACCAATGGATAGAATGAGTGAAAATGGCTGATAACAGTTGAAGTAGGAAGCTGAAGTGTGTTGCAATGCATGGGTCAGATGCGATTTTAAGAGTATGAATAATGTTCCCCCTAAATATATGCATGAGACCAGCACTCAAGGTGTCGACACTTCTAACCAGTAAATGCAAGTGCAGTGAGCTGACATCATGTAATATATGCAATTGCAAATGCATGTGCATGTCAAATGTTCAGGTGAACATTTTTAAGCATGAGACATCGTCCAAGCAACAAATTCATTCAATTCAGCTTTTCAGTTTTATGATGTGTAATTTATTTTCAGTCGAACTGTTGCGCAAATAACACATCATATTGAGAGATTTCAATGCCAAGCATAGATGCAGTTGAGAAGCTATATGCATGAAATTTTGATTAACAAATCAAACATGTATGCAACTATTTAAACAACGTTATATAAAAAAAAACTCAAATGTCTACCAGCAGAGGTGGGGTTTTACCAAACTTTGGATGCCTTGGTTTATTTGACCCCCTTTTATTCCTCATCATCAAGGCATACCTGCAAAGCACAAATCTCATTTTGTGTTTCTAGGTACCCAAGACTTCTTGGGTCCTACATTATTAGTAACACCTCTGATTGGTGCTTTCCTCAACCTTTGGGCATGTTTATCATCATTCATCATTAAAGCACAATGATTCATGGAGTTCCCAAATATTCCACAGTAGTAGCATGAAGAACCAGATTTTAGGTTCTTTTTATGCACATCATTATGAACATGAATTTTATGTGCATTGGCATGGAAATTTCTGTTACTTGCATGAAATTTTGGTTTACCATTACCTGCCCACCAGCATTCCGAAGCTCGGTGGCCAAGTTTTCCACATTCAAAGCATGCATGAATCTTTTCTTTAAAAACAGATTTATTCCTACCAAAATCATTTCTATTTGCGGGGAATTTAGCATGTTTAAAATTTACATACCTACCCTGGTTATGCCAACAGTCCTTGACTGTATGGCCATGTTTTCCACAATGAGAGCAGATAGAGAAGGTTTTTCTATGAGAACCTAACCAGCATTGTGCAGCAACATGTCCTATTTTTCCACAATTATAACAGTGAATTTTCTTTTCTCTAAAGACATGCTTTCTACCCTGATTGTTTTGTACAGCAGCTAGGTCATCCTTTTCCATCAAGTTACACTCATGCATCAGATGTCCAAATTTGTGACAGTAGTGACATATCATTTTCTTTCTAGATGCATGTGAGTGTGTGTGAGGACTGTGATCAACATGCACTGAAGAATCCTTTTATTTATTTTCTATTTTTCAGTCTCTTTCTGATTTTTGTACTGAGGTGAAGATGAGGTAGAAGGCTTTTCTTGTTCTGAACATTTAACAAAAACAGTTTTCAATTTGTCTCCATCAACCTTCTCAGCCTTCTTCATGACTGGATTGTAACCCAGTCCCTCCTTCTGAAAATTCACATTCGCTCCAAGGAGCTTATTCAAATTGTCTCTTCCCTTAACAAATTTTGACAGGGAGTTTTTTAGATCTTCAATTTCTCTCTCCAAAGACACAATGTAGTCTTCACACGAAATGACTTGATTTTGCAATTCATCATTCAGACTCTTCAGAGTCTCATTTTCCTGTGTCAATTTGAATTTAATATTCACTTCATTTTCTTTCAAGATAGATTTCCCTTTTTCAATCGTCAGCCATTTTTCAGAGAAAACAGTGTTTAGAACCATTAGCTTTTTGTTTTGTTCCTTCAGATAAATGTTTTCTTCAATCAGCTTATCTTGTAATTTATCAGTTTCCTTCTTCTGAGTCAACAATGAATCATTTTCTTCCTTCAAGGAAGTAATTAAGTTTTTCTGTATATTATCATCAGAGTCTAAGTCTTCAATCGATTCCTTCAAGAATGCACATTCATTGCAAGAGTCATTTTCTTTGACAGATTTTCTAAGAGAGTCATTTTCAGATTTCAGCCTACTTAGTTCAGAGCAAATACATTCAAGTTCCTTCATTAATTTTTCATTCTGGTTTTTATGCATATGGATATCAGACAAACAGGCATCATGAGATTGCTTCATATTTAAACAATTTTCACATGGTGAACTTGAACTACCCCGATCACCTTTCTTTTTCAAGTTCTTGTATTATTTTCTTAAGTGTTCATGAGATTCAAGCAACTTAGCATATGCATTCTCCCAATCATTTAAAGAGAAATTCTCGAAGGGATTTACCTCCTCATCATCATCCTCTTCTTCATTTCGGCTGCCACTTTGATTACTTCTGTTAGCCATCATGCAGCTGTCTTCATTTATACTGTGAGCTAGCTTCAACTTCTCCAGGATGTCTTTAGCTGACCTGCAATCATAAAGAGAAGAGTGTAAGGCTCTGTCAGTGGCTGCTTTCATCATATTGAAGGCTTTCTGATTTTCTCCATCCTTTGATCTGTGGCTGTTGGTCCATTTGGACACTTTATTTGGTAATGTGTGAGGACCTTATGAAATTAACTTCCACAGATCAGGATTAACTGCATCAACACAATTGCGCAGACTGACAAACCACACATTAAAATTAGAGCCATTGAAAACCGGTGGATCACCCATGAAAACTGATCAGATAAATGCAACAGGAATAATGATGCACCAAAAGCTAGATAGCACCAAGACAGCAGGATCGAATCTGCAGGTCGCTAGACCTTCTATGCAGACAACCCACTTTGATACCAATTGTTGGGACGGTGCGATGGATACAGAGGGGGGGTGAATGTATCCCCTTCAATGATATTGCCCCACCTAAAAATAATAAGCCTGCTGCTAGACACAGTTGCAGAATAAAAGCTATAGAACTCAAATGAACATTTGATCAATCAGATGAACTGCTAACTATACTAGTGGAACCTGATCAAGACTAATGTCGAAGACAGAACTGTGCAAACCAGATTCACTTAGCAAGATATGTAATGCTCAAGGTCACTGCAGATAGAAACAAGAGTGTTCATACAACTTGTGAAAGAGGTAGAAGACAAGGAGCAAATGCACAAGGCAAACCACGGCACAGATAATTTTTAGGTGGTTCGGTCCACAGACCTACGTCCACCCCTCACTCCAAACCGGAGTGAGGCTTCCACTAGCTAACGCTAGAACCGCAGACTCAGTCTGCAACAGGTGCTGCCAAACAGCTTGACCAGGGGAACAGCCTCCCCTCTTCCTCCCAACCGGAGGGCAACCGCTAGTGACTACCCGTCACTAGCAACCAGAGACCGAGATCTCTCTTCCTCCACCCAGGAGGGAACCCACCTGGACTTGCAACCCACAAGATCAGAACCGGAGACGAATCTCCCTTCCTCCAACCCGGAGGGAAACCCACAAGTGACTCCCAGCCACTTGCAAACCAGAGGTCACGGACCTCTCTTCCTCCACACCAGAGGGAACCACTAGAGACTACCCAGTCGCTAGCAAACCGGAGAACAAGTCTCCCTTCTCCTGAGACCACAGGAGGAACCCCGATCCCAAACAAGGGAATCGGAAGAACAAGGTGAATAGATGGAAAGAACAAAATAAAAAGCAAACACAAAGAAAAAACACAGCAACGTAAAGCTGGAAATGAGACACACTAAGTAGCTCTCGCAGGAGCAAGTCTGGCTTGGATTTGATCCGAATGCCAGTGAACAAATCTTCTGATGATTCCTCTTTCTTCTTCTTCACGAACCCTCTCTCTATCTCTATTTCTCTTTTTCTTCTACTTCACGAGCTCTCGATCTCAATCTCTTTTTCTTTTTCTTCGCCTGCTTTCAGCCTCTCTGCTGCTCTCTCCTTTTTCTTCTTCTGCCTTTTTCTGCTCTCTGCCTCTGCTTCGATCACACTTGCTTGATCTGTCTTCTTCAAGTGGAAGAAGCTCCATATTTATACCAGCTGCAGCTAGGGCGTGTGCAGGGCTTGTGCCCTCTTTGTCCTCGGATCACGTTCCAGGTGCCAACCTCGGATCACGTGCCCAAACATTTACTTCTCGAAGTATATACCTGTCACACAGTCATAAGAAAGTATCAGATAGATGTACAGACTTAGTATGAAAGATAAAATGTATAGACTTGAATGCTTGGAAAGGATTGTATAGACTTTGACTTGAAGGAGATGCACATGTGCACTGAAGTGTGTACAGTCTTCACTAAAGGATGTTCAGACTTTAAGTGATGAAGTGTGTACAGACTCTGCTGAAGAATGTTTAGCCTTTGAGTGCTGAAGTGTGTACAGACTTGTTTGTTCGTGCATGCTACAATGTGTAGACTTATGAACTGATGCAGACACATGCTGTATAGACTTTGAGAGCGTGCAGACAGTGTGCAAACTTGCTGTAATGAACGATGCCCAACAGCATGGTGTATGGACTTATAATGCATGAGACATCAATGTATAGACTTCAATACAAAGGCTGGAGTGTGACGGATGTATAGACTTTAGAAGACGAAGCATGCACAGGCCAACGATGTACAGACTTTGCCAATGTGAGACACTGTACAGACTTTGATGCTCACATGCAATGTATGGACTTGTGTGTGCAGGGTAGACAATGTATGGACTTGCAGCATGTGTAGGGCAGGCAATGTATAGACTTAGCGATGCATAGGCTGGAGTTAAGCGAACGATGTATAGACTTACCCCTTGAAGAATGTACAGACTTTGAAGATGTGAGCGAGACAATGTATAGACTTGGCCCTTGAAGAATGTATAGACTTTACTTCGTGCTAGCTACAGGACAATGTCTAGACTTGATGCAGCTTCAAGGCAACCATGTGCAGACCTTACCGATGTATAGACTTGGTGTTCTGAACGTAGGTAAAGGTAAGGAATGTATAGACTTGATGAATGGCTTGCTAGCAACAGGACAATGTATAGACTTGGAAGGTTCAGCGGTGGATGTACAGACTTCACCGATGTCTAGACTTAGCAAGCCCCAGGCGATGTACAGACTTGGCAAGCCCCAGGCCGATGTATAGACTTGCAGAACAAACGATGCACATATGCCATGAATGTGTAGACTTTGAATAAGAAGCCAGGCAAACGATGTGTAGCCATGGCCAATGTATAGACTTTAAAGATGCAGACTTGTGCAAACTCTGTACAGACTCTGCGTGCCTGAAACAGGGTAATGTATAGACTTGCCACCAATGCAGTGTATAGACTTGATTTCAAGGAATGGCTGTACAGACTTTAAGCGATGTACAGACTTGGTGAGCGCCAAGCGATGTACAGACTTGGTGAGCGCCAAGCGATGTACAGACTTCAATGACTCATGCAACCAGACACGTGAAAGCACAGACAATGTACATACTTAGTGCAAACAGGATGTGCAGACTTGTGGCATGCAATGTCTAGACTTGATCTCAAGGAATGGCTGTACAGACTTTAAGAGCATGCACAGAACAGTTTATGCATATCAGCTAAAACATCATCAAAGATCTGAGAGTAGACAGAGCATTACCTGATCTGAGCATTGACCTTACCTGTCATGATTTGACTTTGACTTGGGTTGACTTCATGACTTGTGAGTCATCCTTAAACTTGTTCTGATAGTTTCTCATAATGCAACAGGATTATATCATCAAGGATGTAAACATAATGAGGCATAATATCTGTCATCATCAAAACTCCAGAAGCACAGGGGACACAGCAGGATAAAGTCTGTGCGGGCTTCAGCTGGGCTGAATGAAGGTCGGTGCAGCTATGCAGCCATGCCAAATGAAGGTCAGTGCACAAGGAGGCCAAAGTCAATGCACAAGAAGGCCAAAGTCAGTGCACATTTGAAATGCGTGAAGGGCAAGGTCTGTGCACGTTGAAAACAAGGTCAGTGAACAAGGGGACTAAGGTCAGTGCACATTCAAGGCAAAGGCTGGACAAGGTTGGTGCACGTTGAAAGCAAGGTCAGTGCACATCTGAATTAAGGTCATTGCACATAGGGGCAAGGTCCATGCACGTTCAGAACAAAGGCTTAGCAAGGTCAGTGCACGTCGTCCGCAAGGTCGGTGCACATAAGGATAAGGTGAGTGCACATTGGAAGCAAGGTCGGTGCACATTGAAAGCAAGGTCGGTGCATGTCTGGATTCTGAGGAGGGAAGGTCGGTGCAGTAGCAGCTGAGCCCAGGCAAGGTCGGTGCACATGGGTAGTTGTGCATGCCAAGGTCGGTGCAGCTATAGGATCTCTTCATCAAGGTTAGTGCACATGATGGCCAAGGTCAGCGCTAGGGACGACCAGATGCCACTAGGGTCGACGCTAGTGCGGGCCAGATTCAGCTAAGGTTGATGCTAGTGCAGACCGTGAGGCAACTAAGGTCGATGCTAGTGAAGGCCAGAAGGTAGCTAGGGTCGATGCTAGGGAAGACCAGAAGGCAGCCAAGGTCGACGCTAGTGCAGGCCAATCTCAGCCAAGGTCAATGCTAGTGTAGACCAGAAGGCAGCTAGGGTTGATGCTAGTGCCAACCCCGATGCAACTAAGGTCAATGTTAGTGCAGACTATGACAAGGATGAGGGTGGCCTTAGCAGGGGGGGGTTCATGCATGTGAAGGCCAAGCTCTGAGCAGGCCTGGGGCAAGGTCTGAGCATATGCAGGCCAAGTTAGAATACAAGTCGGTGCAATTGAAGTATGTCGGTGGGTGGCCTGATTGGAGGTGTACCGGGTAAGAAAGGGTTTGAAGTGCGCTGTGCAAGGCACAAGTGGGGTGTGCCGGGTAAGGCACAGGCAGGGTGTGCCGGCAGGGCAGGCCAAGAGTGTGCCGGGCCAGGATTAAGCTGGAGGTGTGCTGGTCAGGGCAAGCAAGGAGTGTGCCGGACTAAAGGGCAGATTGGGTGTAAGGTCTGAGAGGAGGTCCCTTGTTCATGGAATTCAGATGGAGGGCCTTAAATGGCAAGTTTTTAATTTTCTGTTGTGTGATTAAGTCCACGGTCATGTTCAACTGTCCAACTCTTCGGGTCTTGCACGATTTCCTTGTCTTGGTTGGAATGTTTTATTATTGTTCGTTTTTTTTATTTGTTGCTTTCTTTTGTCTTTTAATGTGTTGTTGTTTCTAACAAAAATTCGGCAGCATATCCCCTTGACCCGGATGCTAAGGGGGGTAAAGGGGAACACGCCCACAAGGAGTGGCGTGACCCAACAACTTGAGGTACGTGCCAAGGCAGCGACACCTTTAAGAAAGCTTCAGAAAATCCGAGGAAAACAACGGACGAGAGACACTGAGCTAGAACGGGCTAAGGATGAACCGACTAGAAGAAATGACTAGGGTGTACAGGGTTTGGCTGGCCAGGGGTGTGCTGGGAACGGCACGGCTGGAGTGTGCCCGGAAGGGCATGGCTGAGGTGTGCCGGTTGAAGGCACAGCCGAGTGTGCCGGTCGAAGACCAAAAAGAAGGGGTGTATGCCGACCGGGGCATGGGCCAAAGGGTGTGCCGAGCTAAGGGCAAGTCTGTACACCATTGGCTTTGAAGGGAAGGTTGGGGAACACTCTGGCCAATGGATGAGTTCCAAATGTTGAATAGGGGCAGTGGGTTCCAACAGGCTCGTATGGAAGGATGAGGGGTGATTATACTATAGAAAACCACTGAAGAGGAAGGAGGCCAGCCTAAAACTATCATGCCAAAGACTCCACCTATCGGGCTAGATAGACCAGTGTCGTGGGGAGCATGTAAAACAAAGAGCAAGAAAACCGGAGGGAATAACACAAACCACAGGCTAATGGTGAAGGAGAAACTAACAAGAACAACAAGAAGCAAAAAAAAAAAAAAAAGATACTTCATTCATAGAGAACACAATGACAGAAGATCACAGCCAGGGGCCAAACACAACGGGGTATAGCATAGGTAGCAGAGAAGGAGAAATGAAAGAACATGGGGAGAAAAGGAAAAACAACATCTGAGGAGAGGGATGGAGGAGAGGAGGGGCGACGGCTCCACTCTTCTCCCATCCCCTCCTTCTACATTTTTTGATCTCTCCCTCCTCTAGCTCTCTTGTACCTTCTTCTTCTTCGTTCCTTTTCTCTTCTCCTTTGTTGTTGTTCACTGTCTCTCTATTTTTCGCACACCGTTTTCCTCTTCGTGAGAGGTTTTTATACCTCT
Source organism: Amorphophallus konjac (assembly GCA_022559845.1). Taxonomy (NCBI): domain Eukaryota; kingdom Viridiplantae; phylum Streptophyta; class Magnoliopsida; order Alismatales; family Araceae; genus Amorphophallus; species Amorphophallus konjac. The sequence continues at coordinate 333,899,019 of CM040126.1, read as the reverse complement.
GACGTTGACGGGGGCCTCATGATGGCCATTCTGTCCGAGGTTGACCTCGGTCGTGTCTTTGTCAGGTGGAGGCCTGCCTCCTCGAACCAGAGAGCGACACCGCGGCAAGGTGTTAGATGGCTCCGAGGTGGCCGAGCTACGCGCCAAGGGTCCCACGTAGTGACCGTTGTGCCTTCTACCGGTTTGTGCCGGTCTGAGGGTCGTAGCGCTGCACCGGGTGGAGGAGTTGGCAGGGTGTGCCGCTGAGAGGGCACAATGACTGTGCCATTGGAGTGGGCTCACATGTGTGCCGTTGAAGGGCACAGGGAGCGTGCCGTTGGAGGGCACAGGCTGTTGTGCCGTTGAAAAGGCACGAAAGGGGTATGCCGTTGGAGGGGGTCCAACAGTGGTGTGCCGCTGGGGCACTTCAGGAGTGTGCTGTTGGAAGGGGCACCAGGAGTGTGCCGTTGAAAGGGGGCATGAAGTGTGTGCCATTAAGAGGCTGCTTGGAGTGTGCTGTTGGAAGGGGCACCGGGGTGTGCTGTTGAAGGGCTGTTTGGAGTGTGCCATTGGAAGGGGGCATGAAGGTGTGCCGTTGAAGGGCTGTTTGGAGTGTGCCGTTGGAAGGGGCACCATGGTGTATGCCATTGAACGGGGCACGAAGGAGTGTGCTGTTGAAGGGGGCACGAAGGGGTGTGCCGTTGAAGGCCTTGATCTTTGCTTCAGGGACACAATACTGTATACTTCTCGAGACATTCTTCACCGTCGGGGACCCGAGGGTGGGCCCATAGCAGTGTATAAATTCAGGAGGGTATCTTGTATTTTCTTTGTCATTTAATGCGCCCGTGCAAATGTGAGGATTTACCCGACGGTAGTATTCTCCGGAGCCCTGGGTAGCCAGTTTCTCCGAGTTTTCTCTCTTCAGCTCTGACGCCAATGCGGGACCTAGGTAGAACATATGGACGTATACTTTTATATGTCCATAGCTCCCCACGTATCGGAAGTACGATGGGAACGGAAACCCTTACCTTCATGTGAGGGAGTTCTTGTATGAGTCGGCATAGTTCCAGCATGACAACCAGCTCATGGCATATTTATTCCACCGTTCGTTGGAAGGGGTCGCTCTAGAATGGTTCTACACCCTGCCCTTGGAGGAGGCAGAGAGATTCAAGACTATGAAAGAGAGGTTCATTCAGAGGTTTCCAGACTGGGTCGGCCCGGAATATTCATTCACAGACTTAGTGGCTGAAAAGATGAAGCACGATGAAGATTTCACCACGTACGCCGACCGATGGAGGCAAATGGCTGCCTGCGTGCCCGGACACATTCCGGAGGAAGAGAAGGTGAAGTTGCTTATCTCCAATGCTACCCCACCTTCAGAAATATTCTGGCTATGAATGACATCTCCAATATGCACCAGTTGTACAGCATGGCTCGGTTTATACAAACACAGTTCAAGGACTCCCCCATCCATACCCTCTTCGAGCCACAAAAGCCCAAATATACCAAGAAAACCCAGGGGCCAGTCACTGAGGGGGTCCAGACTAATGAGCAGGTGCAGACTGTTACTTTCCAACCCGCCAACCAGTCCGCTCCACCCCGCTACCAGCAACCTCCCCGTAACCCCCAGTTCGCCACTCCCCAGAATGCCCAACTTGCCTTCCATGCTCTTCAACAACCCCAATAGCCACCGTAGTACCACAATGTTCCTCCCCCTAGCAGCTATGCACTCTCGCGTCCGGGACCTAAAAGAACCCAGTATCCCCCTTTATCGGAGACCCTCTCGGATATTTTCACTACCCTCATGTCTGTCGGAGCTTTGCAGCTTCCCCCGGAATGGCCAAATTGGAACCCCGCCGTTGATCAGTCCAAGTATTGTGTCTTCCACTGGTAACCCGGGCACATGGTCAAGAGATGCTATCAGTTCAGAGACCTCGTTTACAACCTGCATGAGAGGCAGCGCATTGACTGGGCTGAAATGCGTAAAGTCATTACAGAAATCAAAGAAAGGAGGAGACAACAACCAGTACAACAGCAACAGCAGCCCGCACCACACCCAGTGCAGCAGCCACAGTAGCAGCAGCAGCCCGTACAAGAACTTGGGATTCATCAGAATCCAATGCCAAACCACCCGCCCGCTCTGCAACCGCAGTCGCCGGCACCGACTCAAGTGAACATTGTTCACCGCCCAGCTCCCAACGCTGGGTGGTCCTATGATGACGAGACTGTAGCTCACCTTTTGGCCCTCCACCATACCTACAACAACCCCCTCTCATCTTTTACCCCCACTATCATTCGGCCTACTGTTGTCCCCTCCCCCACACCCGCCATTCCTTCCAGACCCATCATTATACCTACCCCATTGCCCACCACATCACCTGTCATAACACTAGCGCCTGTCACGCCCCCCATTGTCACCTCCTCACCTAACCCCTCACCTATCATCCTCCCGTCAGGGCCTATCAGAACCACCTCCACTATCAGCACCGCCACCTTTACTCCCTCCACTTACCCCGCTGGACCCATCAAGTCACCTATTGTGAACTCGTCCGATGCCGTGTCGGCACAGAATCTTGCCCTCTGGAGTGGGCGCTTGTTCTAGAGAAGTTATCCCACCACCGGTGCACCTGCACCTAACCCCCAAGTTCCATCAGCAACAGTTGAACAAGAAGAAGCCGACCCCTTACCTGGCACAAAGTATGATTTATTGCAGCACTTGGACCGAATGCCGGCCAAGATATCTATATTGGAGTTGATTAAGCGATCCACACTGCACCAAGATGCTCTAAAGACTTTTCTTCAAAAGGTCATGGTCAGCGAGGACATGGCAGTGGACAGCCTTCCATCGGCCCTAGCAACACTGACAAAAGGGTCGTCCATCACATTTTCTGAGACTGAATTGGCACCGCCAGAATCCCGCCAAATGCCGTTGTGCATCTCCATCACCTTGAATAAGGTGTCTATAGATGCGGCTTTGGTTGACACCGGGGCCTCTATAAATGTCTATCCACTTAGCACCCTCCACGTCTGTAACATTTCTAAAGAATTGTTGAGGCCGACTCTAACGACTATAGCAGCTTATGACAACTCCAGGAGAGCGTGCCACGGGGTGATCACCGTTCAAGCCAAGCTTGGGCCATTGTCAATGCCCGTAGAGTTTTATGTATTAGATATTGACCCAATGTTCAAAGCCATTTTGGGTCGTCCGTGGATCGACAGCCTTCACGCCGTACCCTCTACTGCCCACCAGTGCCTCAAGTTCCCATTCCAGGGGTGGCTGGTAAAGGTAAAGAGCATCTCCATGGTACACTCGGTCGAAGCCATCTCCAACAAGATTCTACCGACCCTCTGGCCAAGTAACAAGCCGATTATTTCAGTGCTCGACCTTGATTTTCCATGGGCATATGCACCACGCAAGCCCACCATTGCACCAGTTAACGTCAAGGTGAAGCCCAAAATAAGAGACTCCAAGGGCTGGAATATGATGCTAAAGTTAGGCTACCAGCCGGGCATGGGCCTCGGTGCTTAATTACAAGGGCGGACTAAGCCAATCCCTAAGGGTAGAAAAATGGGCAGAGGGGCCTCGGGTACCGGGAGTCCGCATTATCAATTCTGGGAGATTCAGGACCGCTAACATGGGACTACCGTCAACATTTCATGAAGGGTCCGTTGCAACCCGGCACCTTGAAGACGCTGCCTTGTCAGAAAGAGAAAGAAAATGCTGCTTGCACAGTGACCGAGCCGCCGTTGCTGCAAAAGGGGCCGGTTGATGATGCCATGGATTGTTCCGAAGCCTTTGCCGAGATGTTCCATGAAGAAGAAGATTTGAGAAAACCCAAGATGTAGCTTGTGAAGTACACGCCAGCAAAGCCAGCTCTTACTTCTATGGGAAGGGGGGAGCTCCCTTATTGTTCCGAAGCCTTTGCCGAGATGTTCCATGAAGAAGAAGATTTGAGAAAACCTAAGATGTAGCTTGTGAAGTACACGCCAGCAAAGCCAGCTCAAAGTCTATGGGAAGGGGGGAGCTCCCTTATTGCCTTTTCTTGGTCTCCTTCCTGTCTTACTTCTTTTTTTCAAGAGCTGGAGTCCATACCCCGCTCACCCCCTATCATGATTGCTCCATTTTTCATGGAAATGCCAACTGAAGTGCTGATTGTGCCATGTTCATGTGGGCACTGCCCACCTGTTGATATGTCAACCATGTGGTTTTCCTCCTCTGACCCCTTCTTCGATGCCCTCTTCCCATCCCTCTATCCTCTTACGCTTCCTCCTCCTCCTTCTCCATCTGATCCTTCTTGCTGTATGGTCTCCACCAGTCTCCAAAAAAAATGCCAATTTTAAAACGGAAATTTCAGTGGAGGATTATGCTATGTTTTGTCAATCCTCTCCCCAGGGGCATGAGGCCCTTGTTTCCCTTCCATTAGATTTTCTATCCTCTAGGTTAGATGTAGGGCTTGCTGAGTCTAAGGAAGTAGAGTCGGTCGAGTCTAGTGAAGTAGGATCTTGTTCTGATGTTTCCAGCCCTTCCACGCTTGCTACGCGCCCAATGACGCGCCATTCTAAAGTTATCCTTGAGAGGTTCCTACAGGATCTTGCCCAATGTTGTCACACCCTCCTTAGATGTCCTGAGTTTGTAGAAACAGCCATCGTCCTGGAGGATGATGAGGAGCTAGACGGGGCATGGAGTGATGATGGGCTAGGTGTTTATGAGATCATATATGAGAAAGACCCGATCGATTATGAGGATAGCGACGTGGATGACACTGCCGATTTGTACGCACAAGGATTGAAGAGGTTCGATGAACCGTCATCAGCAGTGGATGAACCCACGAAAGAGATTAATCTTGGAATAGAAGAGGACCCCAGGCTTATCATCATTTCAGCTAATCTCCCTCATCAGGTTGAAGAGGAATTAGTCAAGGTCCTGAGGGAGTATAGCGATTCATTTGCCTGGTCCTACGAGGACATGCCCGGTCTTGACCCCGCCCTGGTGGAACATAGACTTGTACTCAAACCAGGGGCAACGCCCGTTAAGCAAAAGTCAAGAAGATTCCACCTCATATGGCCTTAAGGATAAAAGAAGAAGTGGATAAATTGCATAAGGCCAAGTTCATTAGAGTTGTTTTGTATCCTCAATGGGTGGCAAATATAGTCCCTGTGATGAAAAAGGATGGAAAAGTACGAATTTGCATCGATTTCAGGAACTTGAATAAAGCATGTCCTAAAGATGATTCTCCGCTTCCTCATATCGACGTGCTGGTGAACAACACGGCCGGGTACGAAGCCCTCTCATTTATGGATGGATATTCAAGGTATAACCAAATCCGTCTAGCTCCGGAGGATCAAAAAAAGACCTCATTCACCACGCCCTGGGGCACCTATTGCTACGTAGTCATGCCATTTGGACTGAAGAATGCGGGTGCCACATACCAACGGGCAATGATGACAATCTTCCACGACATGATGCATGTTTACATGGAAGCGTATGTGGATGACATCCTTGTGAAATCGAGGTTGAAGGAAGAGCACCCTGCTATTATGGCCAAGGTGTTACAAAGGGCTAGGGAGTATAAATTTAAAATGAACCCAAATAAATGTGTGTTTGGGGTATCATCAGGGAAGTTACTAGGTTTTATAGTTAGCAAGCGGGGGATTCAAATTGATCCAAACAAGGAAAAGGCCGTTATGGATATGCCACCGCCTAAGAACATTACTAAGCTTCGAGGACTGATTGGGTGTTTGCAGTTTATTCGAAGGTTTATATCTCAGCATTTTCAGAGGTGCCGTCCATTCTACGAATTCTTGAAGGTGGATGCCAAATTTGAATGGAATGAACAATGTCAAAAGGCCTATGAGGATTTGAAGGTTTATTTGTCTAATCTCCCAGTTTTGCAACCCCTTGTTCATGAAAAACCTCTGATTTTATACATTTCTTTTATTGATGACTCCCTAGGGGCTGTCCTGGCACAAGTGGACGACGAAGGGAAGGAAAGGGCAGCTTATTACCTCTCTAGGTTGTTCAATCCTGCAGAAGTCAAGTATACTACTATGGAGAAGACCTGCGCGGCCTTAGTTTGGGTAGCCCAATAATTGAAACACTATTTTCTTGCCCATGAGGTTAAGTTGATCTCTAGATTGGACCTCATTCGCTATCTCTTAGAGAAACCATCCTTTCTAGTAGGTTGGCCCACTGGCAGAGTTTTCTTTCCCAATTTGATATTACCTTCGTCGTTCAGAAAGTAATCAAGGGATATGCTATCGCTGAACATCTTGCTCACTTACCTATCCCTTGTACATATTCTATCCAAGATGAGTTCCCCGATGAACATCTGGTTGTGCTCACTCATCACCCTTTCTGGTCGCTGCACTTTGATGGTGCACTCAATTCTCGGGGTTGAGGGATCGGCGATGTCCTCCTCACTCCAGAGGGAGTGACTGTTCCCATTGCATATCAACTCTCTTTTCCTGCTACCAACAACATAGCCGAGTATGAGGCTCTCCTTGCTGGATTGAAGCACACCTATGTCCTGGGTGCGCGATACTTGAACATCATAGGAGATTCTCAGTTGGTGCTACGCCAGGTTCTCTCTACCTATCGCACCCTTGACCCTAAGCTCAAACCTTATCAAGATCTGGTCACGCTCTTGGCTAAGTAATTCTGTAAGTTGATTTACATTCACACCCCTCGATCTCAGAATATCCTTGCCGATTCACTTGCATCGCTTGCTTCTTCCCTCTCCTTCCCCCTCAGTCGCTCCACTGAGACCATTGTGGTCCAGCAGTTAGATGCTCCTTCCCATCAAGATCCGTGGTTTGATAACCTTAGGAAATCTGTAGAGAAGAAGGCTGAGAAGGAAGATTTGAAGGAAGTGTCTTTAACTAAGCTCGAGGAGATGTTAGAAGATGATAAATTACCTTGGTATCATAAAATTGAGCAATATTACAGGGATGGGTCGTTCCCAGAATCAGCCAACGCCGAGCAGCGCAAGGCCATAAGAAGAGTCGCCTCTACATACATAATTATTACAGGAGAATTATATAGGCGTGCTCTCAATGGAGTTCTTATGAGGTGTCTAGATGATGACGAGGCTTGAAAAGTTGTTGAAGCAACTCACTCAAGTGAATGTGGAGGGCATGTCAACGGTCAGGCTTTGGCGAAGAGGATTCTTAGGCAGGGCTATTACTGGCCAACCCTAGAAGAAGATTGTTCCACCTATGTTTGAAGGTGTCTTCAATGCCAAATCCATGCCGACAAGATTCATGCTCCTGCTTCATCCCTTCATCCTCTTTCTGCTCCTTGGCCATTCTTCATGTGGGCTTTTGATATTGTAGGCCCACTAGGTGATCCAAACTCCCAAACCAAGCAAAAATCTTTCATCCTCACTACTACGGAGTATTTCACCAAGTGGGCCGAAGCTGAAGCATATGCGAAAATCAAAGCTACCACAATTTGCCACTTCATCCTGAAGAAGATCATCTCACGATTTGGAGTGTTGAGCGACATCGTCACCAACAACGGACATCAGTTCGTGTCCCAAGAACTCCAAGACCTCTGTAAGAAATTTAGAATTACATTGCATCATTCATCACCATACTATCCCCAAGGCAACGGCCAAGCCGAGGCCACCAATAAGACTCTTCTTAAAATCATCAAGAAAACATGTGAGTCGCATAAATTCGTCGATTGGGCCGACAGGATGGTGGAAGCTCTATGGGCTTATCGCACCTCCATCCGTACTCCCACGGGGCAAACTCCTTTTGCTCTCACTTATGGGATGGAGGCGGTACTCCCTAATAAGATTTTGATCCCTTCCCTAAGAGTGCAGCTTGACAAAGAACTTAATCTCGATGAACGTCGAGAGGCGTTGCTAGTCCAGTTGGAACTCTTAGACGAGAAGAGGCTTAATGCGGCCAATCAATGAAAGAAAATTCCAAGTGGGTAATATGGTTTTGAAGCGCAAATTCATTAGATCAGGAGGTCCTAGGTCTAAGCTGCAACTCAATTGGGAGGGTCTGTTCGTAGTCAAGGAGGTTTATCCTGGGAATGCGTACCATCTGATCAACGTCGAGGGCGAAGAATTATCTCATGTGTGGAACGGGTTGTACCTCAAATGCTTTTATCCTTAGAGCCGAGCTAGCGACGGCCCGGTGACGAGGTGTTCCTCTCTTTGATCATGAAGGGAGATCCCCTGCACAACACTCACACACTACACGACCTCCAAGGTTAGGTTTTCCTCTATTTCGTAACACCATTTCTCCTTTGGCCATACTTGGGGAAATAAAGGTCCTTGTTTTTCCCCTCTTCGGCTGAATATAGGGGCAAGCGGTGAATAAGGAGGCGAGAACTGATCTTGACATCCCGATACAAAAGAGGTCTCAAATAGGGGTAGTCTATTATGACCTAATTCTGCATTCACAAAAAAAGAGAGAAAAGAAATAAAAGAAAAGGGGCAAAAATCAAGGCAAAAGTGAAAAGCTCGCTCAAAAGCTCGAAGCTCAAAAGTCTAATCGCTTCCAAAGAATGAAGCTAAGCATGGAAAGAGTGGCAGTATAGTTTTTCCGCGGGACGTCAAGAGCCCGGTCGTACGCGTGCCTAGAGCGGATGAAGGTCCGATGATGGACATAAAAGCCCCGGCGCAACAGACCGAATCTCTTGAGAGGGGGTTGTCAGGAGAACAACTCAAGCCCTAAAAACCTTTATACCTATCACCGGCTTTCCTTTCAAATTCTCTTTTGATTTTCGAGGATTGGATCATACCCCGGGTATGGCCTTAGTAGAGGCACCGTTAAGTGAAATTGGACCCTGGCCATGAATGGTCACTCGTAATGCAAGTTATACTTGGGAAACCCCTAGAGATATGTGGGTCTCTCGTCGCCGGGTCTAAACTAGTTCAAACATAAAAAAATAGAAAAATTAGATATTTCAAAAATTCAAAAAAGTCATATATTTCAAAATTTTAAAAAAATCATATATTTCAAAAATCCAAAAAAATCACTAAAAAAGTAAAAAAATCATATATTTTTAAAATCCAACAAAAAATTTGATATTTCAAAAAATCACATAAAAAGTCAGATATTGCATCTTGCATTTCATGGCATGCATTTGCATTTGCTCTTATCTTCCGTTCGCCTTTTTGATAAGGCTTAACCCCTTGACCAAACTTCAAGAATTGGTCTCATATCGGGCTTGCCCTAGGCAAGGGGTTAAGCCTAGAATAGATCTAACCCGTTTTCTTTGTTTAGTATATACAGGGACAGGTTCGTGAGACACAGGCTATAAAGCTATACTCCATAACCCTTCCAAGTCCCGGCCTAATGGCCGGCGGTCGTCCAAGAACCGTTTTCCTATTTTAAAGGTCATCATGTTACCATTTTAATCAATCAAGCGGTCCTTGTCTAGACCGTCTTTAACCAGAGTCTGAACATGAAGGTCCCCCTTGATGATGATTCATAGCGGTCTTCTGGGGACCATTTGATTCATCTCCGCGGTCCATCACTGACCGTTTCTATTTCTGACGGTCCCTTGATAGACCGCCTCCCTCAGCTGGCAACTGTTAACCATCGGCTCGTTAGCCCTCAATGGCACTCATCTCTAAGCAGTCTATCCTGGACCGTTTATTCTCACTACACGGTCCGTCACTGACCATTTTCAATACTGGCGGCGCCGCGATAGACCGTTTCTTTCATCTGAGAATTGTTGCGTCATAGGCCCATTATCTACTCTCTCGCGGCCTACTCACGGCCGTTTGCCTTGAATATGCGGTCTTCTTTCGACCGTTAACTTATCCTAGTGGCCCTGTGTTAAATCATCCTCACCCCTGAGGTCCATCTTTTCCACACAATTTCACACAAAAGAAGGGGCAAATCCATTTCTCATTCAATCAAAATCTTTTATTCATGGACTCACTACATAAGTCTCTCTGGTACATCATGAATCACTCGATCCTCAGTCGGGCATCCCCACGAGGACGGATCTCTCTAACCTCTCTGAAATAGGCCTGGTACTCCTCACGGGTCTCCGTCACCTCTGCGGGTAGGATGTGCGTCCTAGCCTGCTCGTCCTCCTCCATGCCAAGCCTCCTCGTCCTCCTCCATGCCAAGCCTCCTCGCCTGCAACGTGGGTAGGTGGGGAAGTGTTGGAACTGTAGCGCGCGGGAGCCCGACCTGCAAGAAGCATCTGTGGGGGCTGTACATCACTAGCGTGGTGTTCCCCACAAGTCTCAAGTCTAGGCCAGCCCTCCTAGGAAGCCTCAGAGCAGTGCCGATGAGGAAGACCGGGTGCATCACAAATCGATCCAGGGGCAAGGTGTTGAGATAGATCCGCCATTCGTCTCTGGTCTTCCTGTCTACGGTCCTACACTCAACCTGTTGAGAGAATCCAAATGCGCCTCCAATGAAGAAAAGAGGGTGGCTCCCAAAGATCTGACTGGCAGAAGAGAGGTCCTCCCTAGGTGAGAACTTCAACCTAACCCCCATCCAACATTCTAGTACTATCATGGACCCAAAAAGAGGCCCACCAAGGGAAGCTGAGCTTAGGCCTTCATAGAGGTAGGCAAGGACGGACTGCGAGATGGATAACCCTTGCCACAGCCTGCTGATGGTGCTGAGATTTGGGATATCTAGGAGATGGTCAGTGGTAGGGAAAAGAAGGGCCCCACACAGGCAAATGGAGGCCACCTTAGCTATGGCCTCGGTCCACCCACTCTTGTTTTTGCAATGGGCAATAACCCACTGGGCCATGGGAAGTAGATGGATGCGTTGAGAACTGGACATGGTCCTGACATCTTTAGAAGTGGGTAAGAATTCCCCTAGGATCAAAGAAGGGTCTATCGAGGTGACTGTGTGACAAACTAAGTCCTCATCCCCTACCTTGGTCTTAGGAAGTGACAGTAAGATCTCAAGCTCTTCTAGGAGGATGATGGCCTCGAATGAGGGGAAGATGAAGGTATGGGTTTGTGGGTGCCATAATTATACTAAGGCTGAAATACCATGCCAATCAAATGAACGTTTGTGATAGTTTTTGGCCAAGACGAGTAGTGGGTGGACATGCCAGTTCCTAAGAAGGGAGATCACATCTAGAGGGAGTTCGCGGACCATGGGAGCCAACCACTTCAAATTAGAATAGCGCCTTGGGCCGGGAAGAAGCTGAAGCAGAAAAGGAGAAAAGGAAAAGAGAGAGGGAGAAATGATTAATGGGAATTAGAAATGAACTCAAATGAAGCGGAAAGGATCTCATTTGCTTACCTCTCTCAAGGGCTTGGTGCTCATGTGATTAGGGATGATGTAAGCCGCTGCAGTACCCCATACTCCGTCTTAGCCGGCATTGGCCCAGTGTAGATGCCCTCACCCGATGTACTAGCATCAAAAGCCCTCTTCATAATGAGTTGAGAGAAAATACCAGGGATTTCAAGGTTGGAAAGAAGGGTGGTGGGTGAGTCACGAATTTAGCTTGCCCCCTTCTTATAGAACCTCAGGATCGAGTTAGGATGACTCTATCTCGGATTAGGAAGAGTTTTGGCACGGTTTGGGATAGAGCACTCCTCGGGTTGGGACTCTTTTGAAGAGTCTCGGTCGGAATTGCCAGGTTCGCTAAGGTGGCGGTCCATCGTCCGACCGCTAACAGCCTTTGGCGGTCCAGTGGGGGCTATTTCCAGTTCCGTCTATGCTTCAGTCTCTCCCGCTCATCTAACAGTCGTTCGTAGACCATCCACTCTTTCCAGCGGTCATTTGATGGACCGTCACATCTTGCATAATGGTCTCAAATAAACCGTCCACTCTTTCCAGCGGTCCTTGCACGACCATTTTCCCTCTATGGCTATTAGGTTGGTCCCTCTTTCAAGACCCTTTTGGTCTGGTCGTTTCATCTCTCTCGTTCTCTCCCATTGTTACTTGTTGTTGGTCGTTGTTAGTTAGTCGGTGTCAGTACCACATGCATTCATCATTCTAGAACAAAAGCAAAAAAGCATTTCACTATGCCAAGCCATACATACACGTCATAAGTGTACATCAGGCGGGACCCTCTCCTGGTCTGTCACTGTCGCCTGTCTCCTCATGCCTCTTCTCTGGCGGACCCATGGCTGTGCTACCCTCCTCTCGCGGCCTCTGTCGACTCACCTCCTCCTCGTTTCTCCGGCGACCGGATGAACTAGTGAGGTAGTCTCTGTAAGCGCTACTGGGAATGCCACTCGGTGTCCGGCTCCGCTGGGATCCTCAGGAAAACATCTAGAGGGCGTCCTTCAGTGTCATCACCTGACCCCGCAGCAGCGATGTCTCTATGAGGGACTACTCCCTCTCCACACGAAGACGCTCTGTCTCTGCTCGGGACCTCTCCAGCTCGGCACGTAGAGGCGTCACCTCTGCCGTCTCCACGCGGGCTCACTCCAGCTCGGCTCGGAGCTGCGCCACCTCCCCCTCCTCTGCTCGTGGCCTCGCTAGCTTCTCCCTCAGGCGGGTGGTCTCGCCCAAGGCGGCCTCTAGCTCTCTCTCCTACATGCACATTCACATTTAGCCAGATATTGTCATTTTCATAAGCATGGAAGCATTAAAGAAGGTTTGCTAATTTGCTTACCTGCTCTGCGAGGGTGGCCTCGGCCTCCTCAGATCGAGCTATCGCTCGGGTGAAGTCGGCGTCCCGCTCGGCCCGACCCGCTGCGGGCTGGGAGGACGAGGACGGTGCGTCTAGCCCCTGTTTCTGTGCCCCCTCGGCACGCTGCATTTAAAAGTCAGGTCGGTTAGTCACATAAGCATCATATCACAGTTGCATTCCAAGGTCGGAGGTTTTGTTAGAGCTTACCAAAAGGTCCAGGGATCGTTGCAGCTCATCCCGCTACTAGATCGTTGAGTTGAGGAGCCCCTGTAGCTCCGCGATCCACCCCTAGGGGTCCAACTGCAAGAAAGGTGTCGCTTGTCAGCATATAATCACCACAAGCATGTAGAAGGCATAAGTGTAGAAGTCATACCGGTCATTGGGCACTGTGGAAGACCTGGTCTCCGTAGCGTCGGGCGTAGGTCGTCACGTAGGCCTCATCGCTGGTAGCCCGGGCGCGCACCTCTCGCCCTCGCTGGGTCTAGTCCCGGATCTGATCCGCAGCTCTGGCGACCCAGTCAATCTCCCTGGTCAGCCCGCGTGAAGGTCAGTCGACGCGCTCTGCCCACTCCCACGGCGGGAACTCCACCTCCAGCTGATGCACCCCCGCGGTCCTCATGATCAGGCGGTAGTGGAGTGGCTCGATGACATTCATGCAGTGGAGCCAAATGTCCCGTCCTACGTACGCCATGGCCGCCTCCGCCCAGGGCTGTCCCTCATGACTCTCGCCCCCGTACGGTGTCCAGCGCACCTGCAAGGCGACGACCTGTTGCATTAGCACCCAAGCATGTAGTTGCATTCGTAATTGCACAACTTGAGTTTAAAATCTTACCGAGGCGTAGGGAACAACATCGATCTCATGCTGGATCGCCTGCACCTGCCTCCGTAGGGATCCCGTCTCCCTAGCTGCTATCCACCGTGCTGCGATGGGTACTCGCTCGGGATGCGTCTCGTGTCCTCTCCCGAGCCCAGGTAAGTATAGGTATGCCAACACCTACATTTTCATTGCATCAAGTTATCAGTACGTAGCATTTATAGGATCATGTAGCAATTGCACAAGTCGTAAGGGGTTAAGGCATACCTGTAGCAGTGGCGAGAACCCATCAAGCATGGTCCGCCGGCTCGTGGAGCTGAGGGAGTCGAAAAGGAATGCCAGGACTGCTGCACCCTAGGCGTACTCCCCCACGCGGTCGACCTCCTCCAGCAGCGGCAGGAGCCTGCAGCTCACCCTGTCTGCTCTGGTGGTGAAGAGGAGCTTCCCTAGCAACAACATCAGAAAGCGGCGAAGCACTACGTCTGCCTCTGGTCCTGGCTCCGCTGCTACCCTCTCTCGAACCCTGTCCACTAGGTGCCCAAGGTGCTGCTCAGGCAGTTCACCAACGGCGATGCCTGCTCCCCACAGGCCTAAACTCTCCTGAAGCCTCGCCCTCGGCAGCACCGAGGTCTGACGGTCGGGTGTGGACATGCAAAATTGCATGCCCATGCGTCCCAATTAGCCTGGCATCAGCAACGACTTCAACTGAAGAGACTGCTAAGAAAGAGGGCCATCCAGACTCTCTAAACATCAACACACACTGTGTGAGGCCGCCTCCGGAGTCACGATGGCAAAGAGAGATCAGCCCCCAAGGGCCTCACAAACCACGGGCCACGGAGAAAATCAAACGGGCCATGACTCGTGCTCACAACGGGCTCAGAACGGGCTCAGAAATGCACCCAGGGTGGCCTTCGGCGGCACACCCTTGCCCTTCAACGGCACACCCTGGTGGCCTTCAGTGGCATACCCTCTGGCCCTCAGTGGCATGCCCATGTGGCCTTCAGCGGCACGCCCATTTGGCCTTCAGCGGCACGCCCATTTGGGGCTTCAGCGGCACGCCCCCTTGGCCCTCAGCGGCACACCTCCTTGGGCTTCCAGCGGCACGCTGTTTGCCCCTTCAACGACACGCTTGGGCAGCCCTTCAGCGGCACGCCTTTTGCCCCCTTCGGCGGCACGCCTGCAGTGTCTTGCAATGGCACACTTGCTGAGCCCGCCAATGGCACGACGTTCAGCCATTTCAACGGCACGTCCGGTAGACCGAATCTCGCGCCCATGCCCTACGGATCTTCGACACGCAGTGGCCTGTCCGAGGTGTCGACCAGGGGTTGGGCCACGCAGGCTACCACCTCGCCACCCAGGACGGGAAAAGTCAAACGCCATCATGACGAAGCTGCTTCCTGCCTTCGCCGTCCGTGCTCGAGAGCTCCCGCGGCCGGGAGTATAAAGCCACTCACATTCCGGAGAATAGAAGGGGGCAGCAGACAGAGCAAGGAGGAAAAAATGAACACAGAGACACACATAGACAGGCAGAGAAAGGAGAAGAAGAGAAGAAGAAGAAGAGAGCTCGGCTGTAGCATTCTCCTCCGACGACCACCAGGCAAAGAAAAGAGAGTAAGAGAGAGAGAGGGCTTGATGTAGTAGGGGAAAGTGGGGGAAAGAGCAGTGGACGGTCGTCCCTGCTTCGATCCCCAACACCTCCTCTTCTTTTGTTCTTTTGTTCTCCCTCCCCGTTCTTTCGTGCTTTGGTTTTCTTTCTCGCCTGTAGCCTTAGCTCGGGCATGCTTTGTAATGTATATGGACGGCTACGGCCCTTTATTCCCCCACGAATGAAGATCATCCCCCCCAGTGGGCTTTCTTTTCGTCTCGTTGGTTTAGGCCGCAGTGCGCTTGATCGTCTTTTCCTTCCCTTTCCAGTGTTTGTTTTCATCTCTCACGCCGACGGTTTCCTCCGGATTCAGCGCCATCTTGAATGGTTTGAGGTCGCGAACCTCCTCCTCTTGAATGGTCTGAATGGTTTGAGCCTTCTCCCCTCCTGTCGGGGGTCCCTGTGGGTTTGATCGGTCTAACACCCCGCCCCATTAGCAGACCAACCCTTTTGGAGCCTTGCTCGGTGCGCTTGCACTTTCCCCCAGCGGCACACCCTTACGGCACCTTGGCCGACACACCCATAGTAGCCCCCAGTGGTACATTTTCCCCTTTGTGCCCCAGCGTCACACCTGGTCTCTCTCTATCTTGGTATCCCCTCAAACGCCCTGTGCCCGTCCTTGGCCGGCACGCCTTGGCTAACCCCCCAGTACACCCTGTCCAGTCTTAGAGGTCTTCGTCTTGTTGTTTTCCCCGCGTTTTCTGAGGTTTTATTAAGGTGTTGCCGCCCTCGGGCGCCCACCTCCAGTTGTCGGGTTCCGCCACTCCTTGTGGGCGCGTTCCCTTTATCTCCCTTACCGTTCGGGTCATGGGGAGATGCTGCCGAATTTTCATTAGAAATAATAACATGTTAAGAGGCAAAAGGAAGCAACAAGCAAATGGAACAACAACACATCAAAAGGCAAAGAAAACAACGAACGAATGGAACGACGAACACTTTAACCGAAATGAGGCACTGCGGACAACATGAGAAGAATTGGATGAAATGACTACATGGTGAATTAAATGCTCAATCTGCAAAGAAAATGTTGGGGGGAAGAAGGAGAAAAGATTTGTATAAAACTACATAAAGATCAGAGAAAATAAGAAAAGAAAAGCCTTAAAATAAGTAAAAGAGGAGTGGGCCTTCATCGGCACGTCTGTCCCAGCCTTCGCCGGTACGCCCTCTACCCTCGTTGGCCGGTACACCTCCTACCCTTCCTTCAGCGGTACACTCTAACAGCCCTTCAACGACACACCTTTTTGGCCCTTCAGCGGCACACTCCTCCTCACCGTCTCATTCTCTTTCTCCCTCCGTCTCTCCCTCCGTCTCTCACTCTCTCTCTCACCGTCTCACTCTCCCCCTCACCGGTACACACTCTCTCTCACCGTCTCACTCTCTTTCTCCCTTCGTCTCTCCCTCTCTCTCTCACCGTCTCACTCTCTTTCTCCCTCCGTCTCTCCCTCTCTCTCTCACCGTCTCACCCTCTTTCTCCCTCCGTCTCTCCCTCCGTCTCTCACTCTCCCTCTCACCGTCTCACTCTCTTTCTCCCTCTGTCTCTCCCACCGTCTCTCCCTCTCTCTCTCACCGTCTCATTCTCCCCCTCACCGGTACACTGTCTCTACCTCCGTCTCACTCTTCCCCTCACCGGTACACCCTCTCTCTCTCTCACCGTCTCAATCTCCGTCTCCCTCTCTCTCCCTCCGTCTCGTGTGGAATGGCCTTTCTCGAAGTGGAGCACAATGTACAGACTTGGTGAATTGATGCACGAACACAACGACAAGCAATGCATAGACTTTGCATGAAGGATTGCACAAATGCAGATAGTAAAGTATGTACATTAAAAATGGATGTTCAGACACGCCGTGAACGAATGTATGGACTTAATGTGCTTGTGACAATAATGTATAGACTTTGTGTGCACGTAGCTAGCCAACGTACAGAATTTGTGTTGCAGCAGCTAGCCAACGTACAGACTTCGTACTGCAGCAACCAGCCGATGTACAGACTCTGTATGCATGCAGCCAGCCAATGTACAGACTTTGTGTGCACGCAACCAGCCAACGTATAGACTTTGTGCTGTAGCAACCAGCCAATGTACAGACTTTGTGTGCACGCAGCCAGCCACGTACAGACTTTGTGTTGCAGCAACCAGCCAATGTACAGACTTTTTGTACACGCAGCCAGCCAACGTACAGACTTTGTGTTGCAGCAGCCAGCCAACGTACAGACTTCGTGTTGCAGCAAGCAGCCGATGTACAGACTCTGTGTGCATGCAGCCAGCCAACGTACAGACTTCGTGTTGCAGCAACCAGCCGATGTACAGACTTCGTGTTGCAGCAGCCAGCCAATGTACAGACTTTGTGTTGCAGCAACCAGCCAATGTACAGACTTTGTGTGCATGCAGCCGGCCAATGTACAGACTTCGTGTTGCAGCAACAGCCAATGTACAGACTTCGTGTTGCAGCAACCAGCCAATGTACAGACTTCATGTTGCAGCAACCAGCCAATGTACAGACTTTGTGTTGCAGCAACCAGCCAATGTATAGACCTTGAGTTGCAGCAAAGGGACGATGTACAGACTTTGCGTGTGCGCTAGCAGACGATCTACAGACTTTGAGTTTGTAGCAAATGAGGAATGCACCGGCTATGCATGGCAAGCTATGCAACCAATGCACGGACTTGTGTGTTGCTAAACCAGTGAACGTAGGTAAAGATAGGAATGTATAGACTTTGAATGCATGGAGCACACGGGCTGCATAGACTTGGTCCGAGAATGTATAGACTTTGAGCCGATGGATGTATAGACTTTGTGTTGCAGCAACCGGCCAATGTATAGACTTCGTGTTGCAGCAACCAGCCAATGTATAGACTTTGTGTTGCAGCAACCGGTCAATGTATAGACTTTGTGTTGCAGCAACCAGCCAATGTATAGACTTTGTGTTGCAGCAACCAGCCAGTGTATAGACTTTGAGTCGCAGCAAATGGATAGTGTACAGACTCTGCGCATGTGCTAACAGACGTTGTATAGACTTCGAGTTAGCCCGACACGCCCGCCAACTCCCTCCCCGGCACACTCTCTTAGCACTTCTCCGGCGCCCTCTAACCCACACCGGTACATCTCGATCAGCCCCTCAGCAGTACACTTGTGCCCTCTTCAGCGGTACGCCCTCCCGTTCGCGCCCTGGCCGGTGCACCCTTCCACTGCCGCCAGCGGCACACCCTTAGCTCACCCTCCAGCGGTACGCTCGTTCCCTCCTTCAGCGGTACACTCTCCTCCGCCCTCTCCACACACGTGTCAAATGCAATAGGCAATAATAATAATAACGGACTCACAATAAAAGGGAGTAAATAATAACAATAAATAATAAAATTATAATAACAAAAAGGGGGTAAATAATAATGATGACAAACCCGATAAATAAATAAATAATAACAATAAAAGGGGAAGTAAGTAATAATAATTACCAACCCAATAAAAAAAATAATCACAATAAATAAATAAGTAGATGATAACAATACGAATAATAATAAATGAATAATGATAACAAACTCACAAAAAAATAATATAAAGAATAACAGAAAATAATAGTAAAATTTAAATAATAGTAAAAAAATGATGAGATCTACATCGCAGTCCCATCTCTCCCGCGACCCGGTACTGAAGGAACAACAATGCCGCCCTTCTAGGTTGGGCCTGAGTCTTGGGAATTATCCCGAAATAGCCATGACCTGACCTCGCCTCGGGCCAATATTCCGATTAAGCCGGACTCGTTTCTCGGGCCGGATCCCTTCCGAGCCACTACTAAAATTGCTGCACGTTCGGCAGATATTTGAACGGGTTCACCTCGATTTCCGTCGCATTTCTACTACGGACCTGTGTCCGAACATGAAAAGACCCGTGAGCGACCAACTTGGCCGACGGCTCCCACCCCGACGTGGTCATGACCCGGCATTGCTCTGGGCCGATAGCTCGCCAAATTGGATTCACTCTATCGGGATTCGTTCCCGCCCTTTCAATGAAATTACCGCAAACTCGACATACATTTGTACGGGGTTGTTTCTGTCTACGTCGTACCTTCAATATGGACCCTTGTCCGAATATCAAGTGGTCCGCAAGTGACCGACAGAAATCGGAATAGAACGAGATGGCTCCCGTCATCCCTGGACCCTACACATGAGAATATCAATAAGGCCTTCGTAGGCTATGCTTGGACCTCGGGTCCGTCCCGATTATGGTCATTGTCTGACCCACATCCTCGGCCTACAGCCCGCTCCCTCTGAACACGTTTTCGATTTTCGAATCTAGTCCCGGGACTCTTCCTCGTTGCCCTCCGGCACCAAAAACATTAATGATGCCCACGTAAGCCCCGTTTGGACCGCGGGAGGCGCCCCCGGCATGGTTCTGACTCGATCTTGCACCGGGCCAACAAATTCGTTGGTTTCCTGCTACGCTAACCGAGATTTAACCGAATGTTTTTAGTGTCTCGGGATAATAAACTTACCGTACCCCGGCACACATATGTTTCAGGTCCTCCTGTGACGATTACGATATTCTCAAGCCGGACACCCGTCCGAATATTAAACGGTCTCCCGAATGACCGATACGTTTCGAACGTTCGCTTCCCAAGACATAGGGCTTTCCAGCTGATTCAAGGGATATTCCCCGTTGCCCCTTGGCACCGGAAATATCAATGAGGCTAATGCAAGTCTTGTTTCGATCGCGGGGGGCCCACCGCAGCATGGTCGCAGCTTGCTCTTGCACCGGGCCAACAGATTTACTGGTTTTTGACCACTCCAACCGAGGCTCAGCCGAACGTTTTTCGTTCTTCCGAACAATAAATTTGCCGTACCTCGGAATACATGCGTTCCAGTTTTCCCGCGACAACCGTGATTTTCTCGAGACGGACATTCGTCCGAACATTAAATGGTCAGTACACGACCGACATGGTCTCGAATTGTTTTCTTCTCACCCTCGTACGGGGATTTCAATGCTCCCTAATAGGCCTTTCCATGCAATTAATTTCCTGGCCATGAGGCCCTAAATCCCGGCGATTAATCAAGGGTGTTCCCTCGTATGGGGGATGTAAATGACGATGTGACCTTTATGGCGCGGCGGGTTTTAGTCCCGACACGAACCACACAATTGTCTGATCGAGTCAGATCGAGCGCACCATGGGCTCTTCGGAGCCCGAATAAATTATCACTTTGTGACTGGCACGCCCACGAACTTAATAAACCAACAAACGAAACGGCCCAAACCATCGTGTCGAAAAGTACGTCCACATCGGGTCCCGGCAATTCCAACTCGAGTAGTCTCTGCACTAGCTCACGGTAGTCGGTGAAGGTCCTGCCGCTGACCGGCACCCCATGTACTCTCAGGCCGGTGATCAGGGCCACGTCCTCAAGGGTTGGGATCATATGACCCCAAGGGAACAGGAAAGCTCTGCTGACCGGGTCCCACCGGTCATGCAATGCGTAGAGTAGCGCTGTGTCTAACCGCATCACCTCCAGGCTCAGGAACTCTGCGAACCCCATGGCCTGCAGCCTTTCTCTCTGGAAGTTCGGCAATGCGAGGTACGTCGCACGGACCTGTAACCAAGAGATCCTTGTCCTTCTCTTTCCCTGCATGCATTCAGATATTTTAGTCAGTCATTCATGTAAATAAAGTCATTGCATTGCATATTAAATTAAATTTTAAAAAAATTGAGCTATGTCTGGGTAGCGATCTGTTTGGGACCGTTTACACCTGGTAATGGCCTTCTTCGAACCGTTTGGTCTTCCTGGCGATCAGCTGTAGACCGTTTTCCCTATGCCCCTTCGCCTTCACCATAACGGTCTAGTTTAGACCATTTTCTTTGTAATGGCGGTCCCCCACTGGGCCGTTTGGATTCTAAGATGGTCCTGAATGACCGTATCTACCCTAAGCGGTCCCTGGAAAGATCATTTTCTGGCCGCCACGGCGTACCGAACCCATTCCCTTCCCCATGCCTTCCCGAGGCCTTGCCGGCCCTTACAAGCATCACAGGGGTTGGTATTACCCCTTATCATCCCTTTAATCCCACATGCAAGGCTCAAAATTCAAAAATTGAGGTTTTGGGAGGCCACGGCCTACCTCGGATGACGGTGGCTTCCGGGCCGGTTGCTCGGCTGCCGCCACTACTCCTCCACCCTCTTGCTTGGTGCCCCCTTCCTCTGGCGCTCCGGCCACCGTGGAAAGCCCTCCTTCCTCGACCGTCGCCGGCGGTGGCGCCACCTCTACCGTTTGGCTCGCCGACGCTTGTTCCTCGCCCTCCTGAGCTATCCGCCGCACCATGCCCCTCAAGGCCTACTTCTTGGTCCTCATTCTTTGGGGGAGAAGGGAGGAAAAAGGGGGCGGGAGCTCGCAGGAGTCTCTTCTCCTGCCGTTCCCTCGGTTGCGCTCCGCTCGCCAATGTGCGAATGGGGAAGACGAAGGGGGGGAAGCGTCTTTCTTTTTTGAAATCGACGATGTGGTAACGGTCTATCGTTAGACCATTTTTCATGTTCTGGCGGTCCATATATGACCATATCCTCAGATCATAGTGGTCTGTTATTGGACCATCGTATCCGGTTCCCACGGTCTACCATTAGACCGTTAAATCATGTTAGGCGGTTGAAAGTGGACCGTTTGTTCTCTTTGGGCTTGATTCTTATCCTCTTCGCCATACTTGACTCACGATATACTTTGGTGATTGATTTGCTTTATACATGAACATGATTATTTGGCTATCTAATATGCTAACCCAGGCTGCATGTTTATGGATTGCACCTGCCACATCAGGTTCGGGCAGGTAAGTCAGGTAAGTGTTTCGTATCCCTCGTCCTCTCTATGCATTACTATATGATATCTATATTGTATTATCTCGAGAATTGACTGGTCATTCATGTGTTCTAGGATCTGATGTTCCCCTCTACCAAACATGATGATGATCTAAGTACGCATGTTTAATCGCTGGATAGGCCTTAAGGTTGATGGAATTAGGGGACGATGGTTCTATCTTGCACGCTGTCATTACAGATGGTGTCCTGACCCTGACCATTCCAATCTAGCAATATTATTCTCAAGTATTTTCTATTTTATCTTTCTTTACATTCATTTTAATGATTTCTTTTATTTTTAACCCAGCATGCATCATACGCATCTTTGAGCATCCACAACCCGTAAATCTGGCCAAGAAGGGTCCTGTTGTTGATGGGTAATTGTGTGTCCATTGTCTTGGGTAAGAGAGACGATTCCACTCTGAGTTGGAAGATTTTCTTTGGTTCGTTTGCTTGGTTTGATTGGGCTGAGAGTCCCTGTCTGGAGTTTAGTCTACCTCCTTTTATTTTTCATTACTGCTTATTCCGATCCCCTCATTAGTCCGAGGGATTGTGTCCCCTATGAGGTTGATCGTGTGTTTTCCTTTACGTTTAGCTAGTTCCTCTAGGCCGGTGTCATTTTAGTTCGACCGTTCCTCGTGATTGGTTTAAAGTTTTCCTGAAGATTTCTATCGCTCGTTGGCAACGAAACATGTGTCGTTTGCCTTAACGCCCCATTTTCAGTCCGCTCCGCTTCGTTTCCACTTCATCTCCATGTTCCATTTCACTGTCGCTTCACCTCTGCTCGCTCCCCTGCAAAGAGGACGTTAAGGAGGGGCATCTGTTGACACCTGTTTTATGTCTATGAGTTGGGTTATTTTTCTTACCCTTGTTTTATGATGTCCCAAGTTGACGATTAGCAATTGGGCTATTTTGGGTCAGTTTCGGGCTTATTTTCTAGGGTTTCTCCCTGGACTGGGCCTATTTCTCGGGTTTCCTTGATCCTAGGACTTATTGGGCCTGATTTGACTTGGTCTTTTGGAGATAAATGGACGTGTTTATCTATATTTATTTATTTTACAACGACCAAGGGGAAAGCGGTCGCTCGATAGACCGCAAAGATTCCTGGCGGTCTATCGAACGACTGTTTTCCATTGGCGGGAAATGCCCACTGACCGGGTTTTTCTCCCCAGATTCGGAAGCGAAATGGCCTCCTTAATCCATGGATTTCTCCGCGGATACTGGACAAAATCGCGCGCCATTTGTTCCTACGGATTATTGGGAGTATTATCTCCAATTTATTCAAAAGAGTCGACTGTTGTTTCCCGCCGAAACCCCTCCGAAATCGAGCTGAGTTTCTGGGCTCTATAAATAGGACTTATTGGCCATGGTTGTGAGGGGGGGAATTTTAAGCATCACGGCGAAGCCCTGCCGCAGTCTAGAGCGAGTTTTAAGTCCAAGAGAGGGGCTCTTCCACGTCTATTGAGCCCACAGTCCAGGGAGTAGTCATGGCTTTAATGCTTTCTCGTTTTAGTTCTTAATCATCATATTCTCATTTGAGCATCATTTCTCTTGCGTTCCTTCGCTTTCTTCTTCATGTTTTTCACCATACTTTGCATCCATTTACTCCCATCCCATCGTTTTCATGCCCCCACAGGGGTTAAAAACCACCAACCCCCAGCTATCGTCCCATCCTTTATGTGTTTTAGCTATAGTTTGCATTAGTGGTTACTACACATTCCTGATCTAATCCGGGTTGTTTCTTGTTGTTTTGCAGGTCAACAGGTATTCTGACACGAGACCCATCCCTCCTGGCCGGTCGGAAGGGGTGGAGGATCAGACCATTGGAGTACGGGTCTTGGACTACCGTAGCGGTCGATTACGGACCGTCATGGAGTGGAAGCGGTCTATCCTAGACCGTTTTCAAGCCATTAGAGGCTCCTCGTAGACCGTCTTCTTATGCCTATGCTGCTTTCTCCCACGCCCAGTTCAAACGCTGGTGGCGGACTATCGGGCGACCACTTTCGTGGAGTGGCGATTCTTTGGAGACCGTTTCCATCTCGTCCCAGCGTTTTCCTTCGACGAGTGTCTTATCTTTCCAAGGTACGTAGTGCGACCCCTGTCGCGTTACTTGCCTTGGTGACGATCACAGTCAATTTCTCTGTTTCACCCCCTTCCCTTTTGCTCAGTCTTCATACATATCTACGCCCATCTCTTCATTACGTTTAGGTCGGGGGGTAGATTGAAATATCTACAACGGGATGTCCGGGACATCCATGAGACTGAAGGTCGATCACTGGGTCACAACCGGGTCGACCGGGGGTCAACACAATGCAACCGGAGCACGAGTGACACGGAAATAGAGTGGCGGTCATCCCCAAACCGTCACAAGGAAAGACGGTCCTCCTTGGACCGTCCCAAGAAGAGGCGGTCAACCCTGGGCCGCAAGGACAAGAGATACGGTCCTACAAGGGCTGCAATCTCCAGAGAGAAACAGTCTCCTGCCAGACCGCAAGAAGAATCGACGGTCCAATGCCAGACCGCCTAACGATAGAAGCGGCCACCACAGGACCGCCACACCACGGGCTATGAAAAGGGAAAAACGGTCACCTTGTGGCCGTTTCATCCTAAAACGATCACCCTGGGATCATAACCGGGAACGAGGCGGTCACCCCATGACCGCTTAAGCAGAGAGAATCTTATAACGGTCAAAACTCGCCCTCGGGGGTCACGCTGGCCCCACGAAGAAAAACGGTCAGCCACTCGGCCGCCGTTGCCGGTAGTGGCCAGTCGCGTGACTGCAAACCCCGCTGACATTCCTGGTCGGCTAGCGGTCACCAGGTGGGCCGTTTCACCCAGAAACGGTTCCTGGTAGGACCGTTTTTATTCCAGAAAACTGAGAACGGCGAACATGGTGAAAATCGCCATTTCCATGCCCCATTCACCCCTAGGTGAAGGGAAATAAAGGGGAAACTAGTCCCCAACCTCTCTAGCACCGAGAGGACCCATTTAAACCCTAAAAACGTGATCAAAATATTAGATCGGGCTCACACCCCAAACTCATGTATTTTTTCCAAAACGCTCAAATAAGCCCGCTCGACTCACCACGGACTGCAAAACTCGCGGGAAAGGAAGTACGGGGGTTAGGGAACCGTCCCCCTACCTCCACCGAAGATTTTGGGCACCGTGGACGCTGATCCACGTGAAAACGTCCGCGAAACCCCCGCCGGTTCACGAACTCGCACCCGAGCTTCCTCACGCCACCACGCCTCGATCCTTGCCCCATCCACGCCACTCCTCGCCCCACGAGCATCACCACCTTGCCCTCGTCCATCTCCATTGGCCGCCCGAAGAAAAGCGAGGGGGAGAGGAGAGAACGTGAGAGAGAAGAGAGAGGGAGAGAAGAGAGAAATGATAGTGAGGGAGAGAGAGAAAAGGGGGTATATATATATATAGAAAATCCAAAAATTCTATAAAATACCAAAAATAGGGAAAAATACTCCTCATGATCCTCGAAAAATGCATAACGCAGTGGTAACATCCTAGAGTCGGAGAACGCAATGGTTCATCCTACACGAGGTTCCGAAGGTCCGACAGACAAAAACATGCGTAAACCATTAAACTCAGTCCGAGACCCACAAAAGCAATCCGAAACCCACGGATCCTGATCCGAACAATAATCCAAAAAACCCGGGGCGTTAAAGTTCCAACACTACCGGAGTAGTGAGAGTGACCAATGATAGCTAACGGAATTCAAATCGGATACTCAATTTGGACTCGGTGCTCAAACTACTCTTTTTTGAACTAAATTATTTTAAAACTAAAGAGCACATGTTGGGAGTCCAAAATCTGAAACATCGGTCTGATCGGCATGTCGATTGTGATAATATGACCTGGGTGGTGAGAATGATCTAGGAGCGCTGACAGAATCCAAATTGGATACCCAGTTTGGACTCGGCGCTCAAACTACCCTTCTCCAAACTAACTTAGTTTAAAATCAAAGAACTCAGGTTCGAGATGTCCAAAATTTGAAATATCAGTCCGATCGACATGCCGATTATTCAAACATAGCTGGGGTGGTGAGAGAGACATGTGATAGCTGACGGAATCTAGATCAGATTCTTGGTTTGGGCTCGACGCTCAAACTACCCATGTCCAAAGTAACTTTGTTTAAAATCAAAAAAACTCAGGTTCGGGGGAGTCCGAAATCTAAAATACCAGTACGATCGGCGTGATGATTATTCCAACACAACCGAAGAGGTGAGAGTGACCCGCAAGAGCTGATAGATTGCAAATTAGGTTTCTACTTTGGGCTCGGTACTCAAAAGTGCATCCTCCGAAATAACTTAGTTTAAAATAACCAAAGAGCTCATGTCAGGGGTTCAAAATCTTAATACAAGTTTGTTCAGTGTGCCGATTGTTCCAACAAGAGCTGGGTGGTGAGACTGACTTGAGAAAGCTGACAAAATCTAAATCGGATACCCGGTTTGAGCTCAACGCTCAAACTACCCTTTTCTGAACTAACATTTTTTTTTAATAAAAAGGGCTACAGGTTCAGCGGCTAGTCGAGTGCACCTATCCCCAGCGAGGAAAGGTGAAACCTTTCCCCCAGGCGAGGCCTGTACCCATTATTATTATTAATAATAAGGAAAGAATGTATACAAGGACCACGTGGCATACCCCTGAGAAGTACAAAGAGATAAAAGAAAATGCGAGAAGAAACCAAATTTGAACATGACTTCACCCGAAGACTAAAAATAGAAAGAAGGGCAACCCGGAATATCCATGAGGACCGCCCCCCTAGCAGAAGGAGGTAGATCAGATTGTGACTCAAAGATTTTATTCTGACCTGAATGACAAGCATAGGATGCCAGCGAATCCGCCACCTGATTCCCTTCTCTAAAGACATGATTGATCTTAGGGACTGCATGTGCCATGTTCATGAGTTTATGCCACCAAAATAAGATTTGCCAAGAAGGGCATGTGTTGCTATTAAAGGCCTGGACCAAGACAGCCGAATCAGAGTATATAGCCGCGATAAGGTAACCTTGAGATACAGCCAAATTAAGACCATCATATATAGAGGGCCCTGGTCTCTGCTATCAAACTATTACCTGAGCCATAGAAATGAGCAAAGCCAATGAGAAATCTCCCCTCCCTATTACGGATGCAACCTCCACCACCACAATAATTAACCAGGATTGCCTTTGGACTCACCGTCAACATGAAGGCTATAACCAGTGTGAGCCAAGGTTCTGAACTAACTTAGTTTAAAATCAAAGAACTCAAATTCGGGATGTCTGAAATTTGAAATATCAGTTTGGTCGGCGTGTCGATTATTCCAACACGACTTAGGTGGTAAGAATGACTTGGGAGAGCCAACGAAATCAAAATTTGATATCCGGTTTGGGCTCGGTGCTCAAACTACCCTTTTGCAAACTAACTTAATTTAAAATCAAAGAGCTCGAGTTCAGGACGTCTTAAATTTGAAATACCACTCTGATTGACATGCCTATTGTTCTAATGTAGTCGGGTTAGTGAGAGTGACATATGATAGTTGACGAAATTCAGATTTGATTTTCAGTTTGAGCTCAGCGCTCAAACTACCATTCTTCGAACTAATTTAGTTTAAGAATTAAATTCTTCCGCCCCAAGCAAGGGCTCTCCCGACCCTTCACCCTGGGCCTCCTCCGGTCATGGCCGCCGGCCATGGAGGGGAGCTTCCAGCTCCCTCTCATTGTTCGCTGGAGCCCCATCCCGCCGTTGTTCTCGCTATGGACCTGCCGGTCCTCTCCGCCGGTCTTCCCGTCGGTCTCTCTGTTCCTCCTGGTCCCTTCCTGGTAGATGGGAGCGGACCTCCTCCCCTTCTTCCTGCTGTGGCTCCCATCGTCCCTGGTGTTGCTGTGCCTTTGCATGCTACTGTTGCCCCGCCGTGCGACGCTTTTTCAGCCCATGCCGCTGCTGGCGTGTTTGGTGTCGACCCTTCCCATATGCCAGTGCCTCCTTCTTCAGCGTCGGCTGTTGGGCACCCGGGAGGTGTTGGCACCGGCGGGGCAAGAGTCGGCACTCGTATTGTGCCGGCACCTACTTTGTCGCCATCAACGGCTGCTGCTGGACGCTCCGGCGTTCTCGCCAATCAACCAGCACATACTCTTGCTGCCGGTGCCCCTGTTGTTGCTGCGCCCATTCCTGCTGCCGGCACCCCTGTTCGAATTGCCCTTGCTACCAAACCTCCTGCTCGTGCTGTCCATATTTCATCTCCTTCCTTTGCCAAGGTGATTCTAAATTCTATCTCGCCTCCGGTTCTCCCTATTGCAGTCCACAGTTCGGCATTTACAGATTTGGGTTAGCCAGCCATTTTCTTTTCGATGGATGAGATCAACCTGTCATGCAAAGGGCTGGCGCATGCTATTGTTGCCAAGACTCCTCTGGGCAGGCCCCCATTCCAAGAGATCAGATCACATTTCGCTCAACGGTTCCATTTTAATCAGGATTTCTTTATGAGTTCTCTAGATGGTCGTCATCTATTGTTGCGTTTTCAGAATCAAAAGGATTATCTTCAAGTGTTGCTCAAGGAGTCTGTGTTTGTCAAGGGTAAGCCATTCTGGTTTTCCAAGTGGACTATGGATTTCTCTCCGTTCGCAGATTCTCCTATTGTCCCTGTGTGGCTTGATTTGCCTGGGTTACCTGCCAACTTCTACAATGATTCTATGCTTCAATCTATTGCTGGTAGCATTGGCCCCGTGCTCAAAGTAGACAGAAACACCCTGTGCTTAACACGCACCCAGGCTGCTCATGTTTGTATCCAACTGGACATTTCAAAGAAGTTGCCACACCAAGTTTGGATTGGTATTGGATCTGATGGTTTGTGGCAGCCAATTGTTTATTCTGCCCCTCCAATGTTTTGTTCTTCTTATAATCGCCTCGGCCACGACCTTTTTAAATGCAAGAAAAGATCTCATGGGGCTGCTGGTTCCTCCCCTTTGGCTTCAAATGATGCTACGCCTCATGTCGTCCAGGATGGTGTTCCGCCAGCACTTAAGCGCATATGGCGTTCTGCTAAGGCCCCTGTGGTTGCTCCGAGTTTGGACCCTCCTGGTCTATCTGCTGGTATTCTGGAAAGGGTTGACCCCCCTGATGCTAGTGTCGATCCTAATGGTATTGCTGTTGCTGTTCTTGTTGGGGTTGACCCCCCTACTGCTGCTGATGGTCCTCCCATATCGGTGGGTCTTGATGCTCATGCAGTCGACCCTCTGGCTACTGCTGTTCGTGTATCTTATGCTCCTCCCCTTTCTTCACTAGTTGAGGTGGTGCCATCTTCTGGTAGTATGGGACTTTCTGGTCCTTCTTGTTCTGTTCTGGCTGGCGGTAGTGGCCCTTCCTCTTCTTCTCCAGCCGTTGTGCCAACCGCAACCAACGCCTTGATTCTTCCTGCTCCCACAGCTCCTGAGCCTGTTGCTCCTGAGGTGTTGTCTGCTCCAGCCTGGTCTTTGGCGGCTGCTCTTTCGTCACTCCCTGCTGGTGTGGCTGCCGTTCCCATTTCTCTTTCTAGTGTGGCTCCGTCTACTCTGCCTGTGCCAGTGGCCTCTCCTGCTGACTCCCCTCAAGAAGCGGCGTGTCAGGCTCGCTTGGCTGCCCTGCGTGCTCTGCG
Organism: Amorphophallus konjac; assembly: GCA_022559845.1. Classification (NCBI taxonomy): domain Eukaryota; kingdom Viridiplantae; phylum Streptophyta; class Magnoliopsida; order Alismatales; family Araceae; genus Amorphophallus; species Amorphophallus konjac. The sequence continues at coordinate 333,869,546 of CM040126.1, read as the reverse complement.
TGATGAAGTTAATGCCTTGCCAATGTTCTCTTGTTCCAACTCAGTTGTTCCTGTGGGGTATTCCCCTGTTGGTTCTTTGCCTATTCTACCGGCCACCCCTGTGGTCTGTGCTGCTGGTGGGCCCGTGCTTGGTGGTGGTGCTGCTGCTGTCTCCTTGGCTGCGACTGTTGCTTATGTTCAGCAGCCCTCCGTTCCTGCTCCATCTCCTCCCGTGATTTGTCGACTCGCTAATGTTGTTCCACCTTTAAAGCCGCACTCGTCGTCGTAGACTTGGCTGCTCCAAATGTGCCTGATGGCTCTTCCGTGCAACCATTCGCTACTTCTTCTTCCAGCCAGCCTCCTGCTATTCCGGATCCTGTTCAGGCTGATCCCGGTATCTCTGCAGATCTACCCAGTCCTCACGAGAGACATCCCGATGATCTTGATTTTCAAATGGTGAAGACAAGGCGCTCTCGTCGGCGACCCACCCGGTATCATTCTTAGTGCATCCATTTTGTTGTTTGGGTGACTTGCCATTTAGTAGGCTTTAGTGTACCTACTTTTGGTTCCTTTGAGTCACGTTTACATTTTGACCCCTCTGCGTAGGGTGTCCATTTATTGGCTCCGGCTTCTATGTACTTTTTTCTTTTGTTATATTAATAAAAACACCTAACAGATCCTCGGATCTGTTTAGTTATTGCTTCAAAAAAAAATTAGTTTAAAATCAAAGAACTCGGGTTCAGAGGTCCAAAAACTAAAATATCGGTCTGATCGATGTGTCGACTATTCTAACATGACCAGAGGGATGAGAGTGACTCACGGGAGTTAGACGGATTCCAAATTAGATTCTCACTTTGGGCTTTGCCTCAAAATAGCATTCTTCAAAATAACTTAGTCTAAAATCAAAGAACACGAGTTCTGGAGGTCCAAAATCTAAAATATTGATCCGATCGGCGTGCTAATAATTCCAACACGATCGGAGAGCTGAAAGTGACTCGTAAAAGTTGACGGATTTCAAATCAGATTTTCAGTTTGGGCTCGACGCTCAAAATAGCATTCAACAAAATAACTTAATTTAAAACTAAAGAATCCATGTTCAATCTTGTTTCGAATTTACAAAATCAAATAATTTATTTAATTTAATTTTAACTAATTTTTTTATTCATACATATCTAATGTTATTTTTTTAATGTAAGATCCTTAAGTGTGTGGCGATGGAGGAGACGAGGAGGACGAGGAGGATGAGCACATGGAGGACCTTTCTTGATTTTTTTATCAATTGTAAAAAATTGATATTTTTAAATTATTGTATTTAAACAATTTTAAAGTGGAATGTAATTGTTATTTTATTTGTCATTGTGATGTGAGTGTTATGTATCTTTTTTATTTAAATAGGTAATTTTTGATATTCTTAGATTACATATTTTAAAAAGAGCTCAAAAACAATGCGATGGAATTATGACCGCCTAAAATCCGTCACACCAACGGCTTTTCGACTGAAATACCTATCCGTCGTTGATATATGTGTGACGAATACTATGACGAGTATATTTTTCCATCTCAATTAATGCAACTGCTTTGTGATGTAATTGTTTTCTATCGCAGAACTTTTCCGACAGATGATGTGATGTTATTTTTTACTGTCACAGTTGTTAATGACGAATTTTCGACAACCAATTTTTCCATCACTGAGGAAAATGTCTACTTCATCTTTAAGAGAATTCAGATGGAAATTTGTTTTGTCACAAATCTATGATGGATTTTTGACGGATATTTTTACTGTTGGAAATCAGCGAACAGAAAAAGTCGACGGCCAAATTTTGCCACTAATTTGATATAAATCCGTCATAGTGGCAACCAGCGACGGATTTTCGATGACATTGCGACGATTCTCTACCATCACTATAGCTGCTTTTTCTTGTAATATATCACTTGTGGACTTCATCTTTACACCTATCAAGATTTATTATGATAATTACACCGCGATCTTCTTCTTTAAGAACTATAAGACATCTACATGTGGTAAAGCATTAGATATAAAGTATCTTACTCTTAGAGATAAAGTGAAATCATAAGATGTCTTTTGAGCATATTGAGACAGGTCTTATGATAACAGATCCACTCACTAAGAGACTACCAACTAGCATATTTTATAATTTGTGATTAGAATGAATCATATTATTTCTCTTAATATGATGTGACATTTACAGTTTGACACTTACACTTATTTATGATCATATTTAAGACATGAGTCTTCTGTTATGATTTTGTCTATTCCATATTTAAATTACGTATATGAGTTCATGAACTGTGGTTGGTAAAATTACATGTTTAAGTGGTGATTGGCAAATGAGCATTATTTGCAATTCCCATATACAATGTTCGATTATAAGAAGTTGATGACATATATTGTGATACATGGAAGGTAGTATGTAATTCGAATGCATTTATTGTCATGGCTCATGTCATTTAATTTTTTTAATTTAAACTTTTAGATTCCATTGTCTGGAACAATGTGTAATTTTTTTTAAATTGTGCAAGTATCGAGTTTCTTTTCGGGTGGAAGTACATAACATTAAATCTTCAGTCATTTTCAAAATTATACGTATAACTATATTATATGTACGTCTCTTAAAGTGATGATTTGATGTTATTATGACAAGTTGGACTAAGTGAGAGAATGTTGAGTCTCACTTAATTTTGATATATATATATATATATATATATATGTATTATAAGTAAAATTATTCAAATAATTCTTTAGCTCAGTTGGTTAGTTGAGATGTGTTTTAAACAAAAAGTATGGGTTAGAATCTTACAAATGTCAATGATTTTTAGAATTTTTTCTCTTCAATCTCTGAAGAAAAATGAAAAAAATAGAAACATACATCTTGTGTGGTTCAATTAACTGACCTATCAAGTCCACTTTATTATAAAATGAAACGTATAATATTTAAAAATACGAAGGTAACGTATTGATTGCGTATCTTGTGTATCACGTATCGATATGTTACGTATCGGTCCATACGATCTAATACGTATCGGATCGATTTGTGGAACCTTAATTATCTCCATAAGTCATAATGACAAAAATATCCTCAAAGCAAGAAAATTTCATGAATGTCCCTTTTAATTGTATGGATACTCCTCTCTTCTAGGGATGTCAAAAATATCCGCAAACCCGATTACCCGCATTACCCGACCCGTGATGGGTCGGGTAATACTCGAATAAACGGATATGGATTCGGGTTCGGATACATTTAAAATACCCGTTTCATATTCGGATAGGGTATGGATTTAGTGTACCCAAATTCGTACCCGATCCGAACCCGCTCTTAATAACTTATTGTGGATGTTAGGCCTATGATTTTGACATGAACCCAATATGTTGTCCGTCTTGTTGAGTTTGTGAGTTTAGACTTCTTGCTAAAATTATAATGACGTTTTTATAAAACATAAAAAATACTTTAGAAAGGAAAGAATTGGCTGGATTTCTTTTTTTCTAATTCTCATAAATATCACATTTCTTTGGATGTGAATGTGGACTTATGCTTTATGGACGGATATGGATATCCGCGGATATATCCATACCCACGACGGATATACCCGTATCCATACCCGTGAAAATAATAGGGTACTATCCGGGTATGGTATTAGTAAAATTTTCACGGATAGGATATGGTATTGATCTACTCGAGCCGAACCCGATCCATTGACATACCTACTCCCCTCTACTAGCATAGTTACACATGGGCACGCATTTCGAGAAAGGTGGAGAAGGATAATCGTGTGACATTTTTTTCATTATAATAAGGATATTCATGCAAATATGTATTTGTTATGAAGTAGAAATCCACCATAAGTATTCATGCAGAAATTCCAAAGACGGGATAAAAGGTTTGTAAATTTATAGGAAAAGATAAGAAAACTATTTGTACCCATATAAATTTTGATAACCATATAAACTTATTTCCTAGCTTGACCATCAATTATCAGCCCATTTTTTCTGTGGCATATCTTCAACAAATCCCGACCCACGATGCTACAAATGCAACGTACAATTAATTTGTACCCATTAAAAAAGAATCAAATGAACAGTAGAAAATCGGAAACAGAGAAGTGACTGGCTTCAAATCTTTTGAACAATTAAAGTCAAAGTTTTTAAAGATATTCTAATCTTTTTTTTGTCGGTTAGACCGACTAATATAAGCCAAATTTTTACACCATTTGTATTTCTGACATCTTGAAACCTAAAATTTACTTGCACTGGCATACTGGGAATGTTGGATCCCTATGGGCTTCCCCCAAGGTCATATGGTGGGACTCTCGGAGCACGGACGAGCCGCCATAGCAGCTCAGGGGCTTCTTCTCTGCCTTCCATGCTGTCCAATGTTGATCTGAGGAAGTCGATTGCGGGGATCATACGATGCCCAACTCACCGGGCTAGCATAGGCGGGGATCATACGATCCGAGGCTTGACTGCTCGGTTTCTCCAATCCTCTCGTAATGCCAGTCGAGGGACGTGATTGGAGAATTGGCCGTCGAACAGATGACCCAGTGGAAGACGACTGTCAGACGAATCCCCTGCCCGATCTTCATAACGTCGATCCACGCCTGCTGAGCTATGAAATGTTCGCCCGCAAACCATGGTAGGAAAGGGGGAAGAGGGTCCTCTGGATTTGGGTGCTGCAAATGGTGGAAAGGGAGAAGAAGGGGCTTGCTACAATATATGCTAGGGCGTGCACTTCTATGACTGGGAAGGGGAAAAAGGCGGTCGCGAAGGGGGGGAGGGGAGGGGGAAGAAGGCCAAAGACGAAGGGCGAGGAGGCGAGGAGGGGAAACAAGGGCGCAATAGGAGGCTTTTGTAGGTTTCGTCGATGGAGTGCTATAGGAGTCTGTCTTCTCTCTCCACGCAAAATCTCAATAGCACGTAAGCTTAGGCCGCAACGGTGTGTTTGTGATTCCAACGATTGGAATCTCTCACAAATGCGTTGCCAAGCGCACCTATAGAAATTATTACACTCCTTGTAAGATTGTCGCAATTGAATGTACAAGGCGGGTATATCCGCAAATAAACCCAGAAACTTTACATTGGCCGAGCGAGAAAGCTCCCTCCATCCACATCGTCGTCTTCAAAGCTCTCTCCCGGTCTCCAGTGGCGGATGTGCAGGGGTCCAAACCTACGCAGTCTTCAAAGGCAAGCTAATGGGGTCCGTACGATAGCTTCTTCCTCCGCCAGCGCTGCCTTCCACCGCCTGTGGCTGTGAGCATGGGGAAAACAAACCGACGACGACCATGCACCTGCAGGTACAGTCTTCCAGTACGCCTATCTACTGCATGGTGAGGGCGTCAACCTGAGCAGATACACCGCCGCTAGTCCTCGCCGAGCAGGGCCCTGAACTCTTCGTCGGTGCTCTTCAGCATCTCCGGTAGCGGCAGCCGGAGCCGGCGGGCCTCCATCTCCCGGTGTCTGGGCTTGATCCGCTTCTCCAGGCTGAACGCGAAGTACTGGGGGAACCCCCGCAGCTCCTCCAGGCTCCTCCCCATCTCCCCCACCAGGTAGGCGTGCTTGGGCCGAAAGTTGTTCTCCACGCTGAAGGTGAGCAACGCCGGGCAGCGCGCCACCATGGCCGCTGCCCCCTCCCGGCCGAACCCCAGCTCTAAAGCCAAGTACTGCACCTTGGGCAGCAGCGTCCGCTCCACACTCGACGCCAGCAGCACCGGGTCCTGATAGGCCAGCGCCTCGGTGTCGCGGAGGCCCAGGCGTTGGAGGAAGAGGAGGGCGGGGCGGAGCTGGTCGCGGGCGCTGCAGACGAGAAGGCGGGGGCACTTGTTGACGACGCGGCGGAAGTGGGCGGCGGGGACGCCAAGGTCGCGGGCGAGGAAGCGGAAGACTGGGGCGAGGTCGGCGCGGACGTCGGCGGTGAGGGCGGCGGGGCACATGCCGAAGATACGGGCCAGGTCCTTGTGGTGGAGACCCTTGGAGAGGAGGTAGGAGACGACGGCGTGGAGGGTGTCGAGCGGAGCGGCACGGAGAGATGGGTTGAGGGCGATGGCGCGGCCGGAGTCGACGCCCATGATCTCCAGGCAGAGGATCTTCTCCTTGACGTGGGCGGGGAGGTCGGGGAGGGGGAGGAGGGGGCCGGGGGCTGCGGCGCCGTTGAGGGTGAGGTGGGTGGTGGTTGGCTTGGAGGCGACGGGCTTGGTGGAGGGATGGCGGCTTAGCTCGGATCTGGGCAATGGCGTTGGCGCTGGCGTTGGCGTTGGGTTGGGGGACAACCACCGGAATTGAAGACCGGGCATCCTCCTTCTGTCTGTCTCTCTTTCTCCCCCAGCTTCTTCCCCCGTCTCCTCCTTCTTCCTCTTTCTCCCCCTCCTCCTTCTTCCTCTCTCTGTGGAGGAAAAGAAACGAGGGGGCGTTTTGATTGGACCAGACCTGATACCCTTATCTGGGTACTAGAGAGAGAAAAGACACGTGGCAGAACAGTGAGAAGGCATTGGATGGCGATAGATTTTGCGGGTCTCACCATGCCGACAGATCAGAGTCTAATCATGCCCTTCACACATTCAACTTCAATTTGATAAGGAGTTAGACTTTGAGTGAAAATAAGTTAGTCCAGAGTTAATTCATTTTTAATTTGATAAGAGGTGAAAGATATATTAATTATTGATAATATATTTTCTTCATCTCCGTGAACACCTTGTCGAGCTCATCTCTCTCATCTCCATTGCCTCTCTCGTCTCTCTGTCATGCTCTCACTCTCTCGTCTGATTGTTTCAATGAAGATTTTTTTAAAAAATTATTTATCAAATCTTATGAAATTTTAAAATATTAATAATATTATTATTGTATGTTCGGACACACGAAAAAAATATACAATATATGTTGAAAAAAATATGTTGGAAACTAGTAGCTACTCATATAAAAGACAGCAACTGGATCTGGCAGTGCAGTCGCGGGAGCAGAAGAGAGGGGAAGAAAGAAGGCTTGAGAGCGGGGAATGGGTCAGCTGATACATACATAATACACTCCAGTCATAAAATTTCACAAGTATGCAAGAATTACTATACTTTTTTAGGGCAATTCTGAGATATGAACATAACATGTTATATGCATCCCCAGGAATAGAAAGATCAACAAAACATCGTTGAATAAAAGATATCATAGACATTAAACATCAAATAATAATGTTTACACGTACAACACTTTCATAATGTGCACTATGATCTTGTAACCAAAACAATTAGAGCTAATACACAAGCCACTCAGACCACTCGACCACAGAAATCTTCTAATCAATCTGAGTGAATTCTTCAAAATAGAACTTGAAATGCTTGTAAGAATGTCTCACGTCATCCACCGCACACATTTCTCTTATGCTATGCATGGACAATTGAGGAGCACCAACATCAACCGTGTGAATCCCAACACCACTAGCAAGTATAGGACTAACTGTCGATCCACACGGCATGTCATTCCGAACTAATAAATCCTGCAAGAAACATCCCCAACAAAAAAATGAAACAGGTCAATGGAAATTTTGTTTGTTAGAGTAGATACTAATGCCGAGATGGGTAGCACATGACAACGACACTCCATGAATAACTAAAAAAGAGTAGTGATATAAGCAAGGTAGAAGTCCACGATTTACCCACATCTGCCAGTCCACTGCTAATAAATAGCAGCCGGGTAGAAGCCCATCATTGCACATTTTAAAACATTAAAATCCACAATTAATTACAAAAGCCGAAGCATGTAAACTGTATCTACATACCGTCGATGCTTCGTGTGCTAGTGCGTACATCTACATGTACGAGCTACACAAACATATTTTGGTTCCATAATTACTGATACTTGTACAGGCAAGTTATGCTGTCCGAAATATAAATGAAGTGACAAGCAAGTTATGTTGTCTTGCAATCTCTCGAAATATAAATGAAGTGACAACAAGATATGAAAATCAATCGACCAAGTTATGCCCCACCTGTGACATATATACTAACCTGTAGTGGATTAATCGAAGAAGACAAATACCTTCAACAGTCATAAAAATTTCAGCAGATCTGTTTATGTTTCATTTCAACAGATCAGATGCTATTCTCACAGTCAGTAGAAGTTATGGGGAAGCTAAGGAAAAACTCAGTGGACTAAATTTAACGAGGAGTACTATGAAGATCATGAGGAGTACTATTACGAGGCTCGGTGACCCGGGGAACCCCCACGAGGTAGGGGATTATCTATTTCAGTTTATTGTCGCAACAAGCTAGTCCATACCTACGGAGATGGATTTGAGATCATTACTAAGCAATGACATAGATTACATGATTTACGTGAGGCCCCTGCAGTAGTTACACCACAATCCCTGAACCTATGGCATGGGGAGGTCCAAGTGTACGTACCAATCAAGCCATGCTTTGTAGTTTGTATTCTTTACAACCGGCTTTGTCTGCCCAATAAGCCCGCCTTAGCCATACCCGGCTTATATGATTTGATTGCACGATGGCGAATCCGGGTTATCTAGGCTTATTCGACGAGTAACTCATTCGAGGGAAATGTCCGAATAGGCTGATCGATTGGGGTCACTCCTCGTCGCGGATGATGACGATCATGCGACGAGGCAACGTCGGTGTCCGTCGTCGACGGTGGATGAGAGTCTTACGACGACGTTAGACGTCGTCTTCAATGGCATCCGACAATGATTTTGTCATCGTCCAACCTGACAGCCGGAGTCCGATCGTTGTCTTCGCATCCGACATCTTATCCGCATGAGCGAGGGGACAATTGCGGTGAGGCAGCACCGTACGGTAGCATCCGGTAGCGTCTCCGGTGATGTTTTCATCATCGTCCAGGGCGGCAGCCGGAGTCTTTGCATCCGGCATCAAGCAACCTACCCGATTATCAAAGGAAAACGATCCGATAAGTCAACCGCGTCGTCATCTGCGATTTAGTTATCCGCCTTAGTTAACCTAGCTACGTACCCGGGTGTCAAAGTAGCCCCTAATAAGTGGATATAAGATATACCTCTATCCGTGGTTGGTAAATGCTCGGACCAAACTACCGCTATAGAGGACTTGCAAGCGTATCATTTGATCAATAGGTTCAACCGGTCTAAACACCTGGTTTGTTCAACTCAATTCATGTGGGGTTTGGGTACGTGGTCAAGGATGCAAAAAGGACATCGTGGCCCGGCCTGAAGTAAACATACAGGAGCGAGCTTCAAGCTTGGCCAAGTCTAGACCATGAGTTCCCTTTTTGCCATTAATTGCATATGACCTAGCTAGCTTCTATTCCTTCTCTTCTTTGCTTGACAAAATGGTCGAATCCGGCCGGGTAGGATCTGATCGCTCGATCCTAATATGACTCATATCCACATCATGAGATCCAAACCCTTACTCAAGTAGTTATTGCCAGATCCGATGGATGATCGAGAAGACCTGGTGGATCTCTCTCTCTCTCGACTGTGTGTGTGTAGACCTGTAAACGGTCAGATACGGAGCGGATAGTGTGATATCCGAATTCGTATCCGATTAATAATCGAATTATCCGATTAGTAATTGAATTATCCGTCGGATACTTTATTCGGATAACGATAGGATAAATACGAATTCGAATTCGGTTCGAATTTTAAACGGATAATTACTAGGCCTACTTAGGGGTGAGTTGTGTTAGCCGTGCGAGAGCATCATATATTATTTTCTCAAAAAAATAAAGAAAGAGTGAAAGTTTTTTTTTATTTTGAGAGATGTTATCAAAAGATTAGACTTCATCTTAAAAAATAGGAGATAACTTACGATGTGGGTGTAAGTGAATTTCTTATTTTTAAATTATATTTTGAGACCAAAAAAAATAAAAAGAATAATCAAACAATATATTAAGATTTAAGCTAATTATATATAGAATATGTATATCAGTAGATTTTTATCTAAGGGTTCATACTCGGTCGGATAATATCCGACACGGATATCTCAATATTTGAATTCGTATCCAATTAATAATCGGATATCCGATATCCGATTAAATTATCCGTCGGATATTTTATTCGGATAATTATCCGATTAAACGAATACGAATTCGAATTCGGTTCGAATTTTAAACGGATAATTACCAGGCCTACATGTGTGCATGAATCATTAAAGCGTCTATATTTTTTGCTGTTCTTCTTACGTGGATTAATTACATAGTGTTCGATCTGGGTTTGCTTTCATCCATCTCCCGATGCTTTCTTCTTCAAACTCCTATCAGAGCTATGAAATTTGCCATTTCTGCTCCAGTTTACCTGAAATTCTCCCCTTTCTCACACAATAGAGCTCCTGATTGAACAATTTTCCCCATGACCAATCTGCAGAAAACGAGAACCTTTACAATCCACCTCTGATGCTATGTTCTTAATTTGTTGATCAAACATCTAAATGGGAAAACTATATAGATGAAATTAGAAGGATTATTATTTCAAGTGTATTCTTGTCTTCCTTTTTTTTTCTAGGAAGAAGGATCCTCGGCGGAAGGATACATGAGCACTTGGCTACGGGAGCATGAAGGGCGCAGAAGAATCCCCATGGATTTTTATTTTTTCCTTGGCAAGGTTTGGTGCCCAACCATTGGTGTTTTTGTCCCCCACATTAATGCCCCCACGTCGTAACACAACCCTCTCCCTGTGTTTAGCGTCACCCCAGCAAGGAGTGGCGGAGGAAGGAGCTCTCTATTTGGCCCCGGCAGAATGCTTCAAAGTTAAAAGACTACTGTTGGTGATGAGAGTCCAGGGTAGCAGCGGCAGACAATGTTGATGACAGAAGTCTGCTACTTAACAGGTTTTTAGCACTCGAGATGAGGAAGTCATGGTGCCCATGCAGGGATGTCGAGGGAAAAATCTGAGTTTGTAGAAGGTGTCGTGTAACGTTAACATTTGAATTTATACTTTGGGACCGAGATGTAAAAGAGCAAATACAGCAAAGAACGAATTATCCATAGACAACCGGAGACGAGTCTTCCTTAAGCTGATGGTGGAGAGAGAGAGAGAGAGAGAGAGAGAGACATGGGTCTTGGGCCGAATATTTCTTGGATAAAAAAGAAAAGTGTTAGAGTGTGGAGTCAGAACTCTTCATCGTGCGTCTCTGCACGGGATCACACTCTGTCTCAGGAGTGCATCCACTGCTTCAGGGAAGCATTCTCAACGTCATGGGAGTATAGGGAGCACATGATGTCTCTGGGGAGCAATCGCTACTCCAGGGGAGCATCCTCAATATCAGGGGATCATTCTCAACGTCAGGGGAGCATGTACTACAGGCTCAAGTGTCGACATTTGTCTCCTTGGAACAGGCCGACCTGCATGAAGAAGTGTCGACACTTCTGTCTTGGAAATGCATTAACCTGACTGATGGTGGGGGAGCATTTGCACCTTGTGGAGCGCATACTCGGTCTCAGGAGAGCATCCTGTGTGACAGGCGATCATGCACGTCTAATGTACCCCGGAAGAGGATTTCTATTTAACAAGGGCATTATTGTCCTTAATGTCCTGACTAATGACGCCCTAATCTCCTAGTATAAAAGGGTGGACTCTCTCATTATATTGTAACTCTGGTTGGTGGCTTTCTTAGTGGAATCTTATTACGGCCGTGGACGTAGGAAGGCATCTTGCCTCCGAACCACGTAAAAATCTATGTGTGTGTTCTTGTGGTTTATTTTTCTCTTCTCTCCTTTCTTCTTCCTCCTCTGCTGGTTGTCCTCCTCGTCTGGGTACTCCGTCCATATTCCCCAACAACTGGTATCAGAGCCTTGTTCTGGTTCGAGGAAAATAGTGGGAGTAATGGCGACAGATGAAGGAAATGTGAGGATCGACAAGTTCAATGGCAAGGACTTCGGTTTCTGGAAGATGTAAATCGAAGACTACCTGTATCAGAAGAAGCTGCACGAGCCGCTTCTTGGAACGATGCCGACAGGGATGAAGAAAGAAGATTGGGATCTACTAGACAGACAAGCACTCGGAGTTGTTCGCTTGACGCTGGCCAGAAACGTCACCTTCAACATCGTGAACGAGAAGACCATGGCAGGATTGATGAAGGCGCTATCAAATATGTATGAAAAGCCCTCGGCTTCAAACAAGGTATATTTGATGCGTCGTTTATTTAATCTGAAGATGGCCGAAGGTGCTTTTGTTACAGACCACATCAATGAATTCAATGTGATTACAACTCAGTTGAGTTATGTAGAAATAAACTTTGATGATGAGATTATGGCCTTGATTCTTTTATCCTCCTTACCTGAAAGTTGGGGTGCAACTGTGACGGCTGTAAGTAGCTCTTCCGGTTCAAGTAAATTGAAGCTCAATGAGGTTCGAGACTTGATTCTAAGCAAAGATATTCGCAGAAGGGAATCAGGTGAAGTCTCAGGTTCTGCCTTGAATACAGAGAGCAGGGGAAGAACAAAACAGCGGGGTCAAAATAGGAGCAGATCTAGGTCCAAGAAGAAAAGTCAATCAAAGTTTGGTGGTGATGGGTGCTGGAATTGTGGTAAAAAGGGGCACTTAAAGAAAGATTGCAAGGCTCCAAAGAAGAAAAACCATAATGAAGAGTCCGCCAATGCAACTGCAGCAGAGCAAGTTCAAGATGCTTTAGTTCTTTGTGTTGACACTCCTTTAGAGTCATGGATTCTTGACTCAGGTGCATCGTTTCACTCTACCTCACATAAAGAAAGTATGCAAAATTATGTTGCTGGAACCTTTGGGAAGATTTATCTTGCTGATGATGAGTCTTTAGATATTGTGGGGAAGGGTGATGTCAATGTAAGGACCACAAATGGCACTTTGTGGAAGTTAAAGAATGTAAGGCATGTACCTGGCATAAAGAGGAACTTGATATCTGTTGGACAGTTTGATGATGAAGGTTATGTAACAACCTTTGTGGGTGGATCTTGGAAGATCACCAAAGGTGCTATGATTATAGCACGATGCAACAAGATGTGTACTCTCTACATGACTAGCAACAACAAAGATATAGTGGCAGTGGCAAATTCAGGAGTTGACTCCAACATATAGCACTGCAGGTTTGGTCACATGAGTGAGAAAGAGATGAAGGTACTGTTGTCAAAAGGTAAATTGTCTGGCTTGAAATCTGTGGAAGTTGGTCTTTATGAAGACTGCATTTTTGGGAAGCAAAAGCAGGTTGCATTCTCAAAGACAGTAAGAACTTTGAAGACACAGAAGCTAGAGCTTGTGCATACAGATGTATGGGGTCCTTCACCAGTACCATCTTTTGGAGGCTCACTCTACTATGTCACTTTCATTGATGACTCTACTCGCAAGGTATGGGTTTATTTTTTGAAAAGGAAATCTGATGTATTTGTTACCTTCAAAAATTGGAAGACCCTTATAGAGAATGAGACATGTTTGAAGGTGAAGTGTCTGAGATCAGACAATGGTGGAGAGTATGACAACAAAGAATTCAAGGACTTTTGTGCAACTAGTGGTATTAGGATGGAAAGAACTGTTCCAAGAACACCACAGCAGAATGGAGTTGCCGAGCGCATGAATAGAACCTTGAATGAACGGGCTAGGAGCATGAGGATACATGCCGGACTGCCAAAAACATTTTGGACAGATGCAATTAACACAGCAGCTTCTTGATAAACCGAGGCCCATCTGTCCCTTTGGATGGTGAAATTCCAGAGGAGGCCTGGACAGGGAAAGAGATAAATCTTTCACACTTGAGAGTCTTTGGCTGTGTTTCATATGTGCATGTAGATTCTAATGACAGGGATAAGCTAGATGCTAAGTCTATAAAGTGCTTTTTCATTGGATATGGTTCTGATGAGTTTGGATATTGATTTTGGGATGATGAAAATCAAAAAATTCTCAGAAGAAAAAATATTATATTCAATGAAAATGTCTTGTATAAAGACAGGGCTGCTGTAGAATCTGACAGTGCAGGGAAACAAAATGAGAATGGTGGACAGGTTGAGCTAGAAGAAATTTCACAAGATGATGTGAATGATAAGATACATGATGTATCTGAAACAGAAGCACAACCTTGTACACCGGTACAACTGAGAAGATCTGCAAGAATACCTAGGCCTACACAAAGGTATTCTCCATCTTTGCATTACCTACTGTTGACTGACGAAGGTGAACCCGAGTGTTATGATGAAGCAATGCAGGTTACAGATTCTGTTAAGTGGGAGTTAGCCATGAAAGATGAGATGAACTCATTGCAAAGGAACCAGACTTGGGAGCTAACTAAACTCCCTAAGAACAAGAATGCATTGCACAACAAGTGGGTTTACAGAGTCAAAGATGAACCTGATGGCAGTAAGAGGTACAAAGCAAGGTTGGTAGTGAAGGGCTTCCAGCAGAAGGAAGGTATAGACTACACTGAGATCTTTTCTCCAGTTGTGAAACTAACCACTATTAGATTGGTGTTGAGCATTGTTACTGCTGAGAACTTACATTTAGAGCAACTAGATGTGAAGACAGCTTTTCTCCATGGTGACTTGGAGGAAGACATCTACATGTTGCAACCAGAAGGATTTTCAGTCCCAAGCAAAGAAAACCTTGTATGCAAGCTTAAGAAAAGTTTGTATGGTCTGAAACAAGCCCCCAGACAGTGGTACAAGAAGTTTGATGGATTCATATGTAACAATGGTTTCATTAGGTGCAACATGGATCATTGTTGTTATCTCAAGAAGTTTGATAATTGTTATATCATATTGTTGTTGTACGTGGATGATATGCTTATTGCAGGATCAAGTATGACAGAGATTAATAATATGAAAATATACTTATCAAAGGAATTTACTATGAAGGACTTAGGAGCAGCAAAGCAAATTTTTGGGATGAGAATTGTGAGGGATAGAACAGCTGGCACTGAAAAGCTATCTCAAGAAGGTTACATACAGAAGGTGTTGGGCAGATTCAACATGCAGGATGCAAAACAAGTTAGCACTCCTTTGGCAAGTCACTTCAAGCTGTCTAAAGAGCAGTCACCAAAGTTTGCTGAAGAGCGTGAGTCCATGAAGAAAATTCCTTATGCATCAGCTGTAGGAAGTCTGATGTATGCCATGATTTGTACTAAGCCAGATATAGCACATGCAGTAGGAGTTGTGTACAGACATATGGCGGATCCGGACAAGCAACACTGGGAGGTAGTGAAATAGATTCTGAGATACCTAAAAGGCACCTCAGGCAAATCACTTTGTTTCAGGAAAAGTGATGTTATTCTACAAGGTTTTGTTGATTCAGATCTTGGTGGTGATCTGGAAACCATAAGAAGTACCACTGGCTATGTTTACACCTTGGGTGGCACTGCAGTGAGTTGGGTTTCAAAGCTTCAGAAGGTTGTTGCTCTCTCAACAATAGAAGCAGAGTATGTTGCTATCTCTGAAGCTAGCAAAGAGATGGTATGACTGAAAAATTTTCTGAAGGAGTTGGGCAAGGAACAAAGCAATAGTGTGTTATTTTGTGACAGTCAAAGTGCAATTCACCTTGCCAAGAACCCATTCTTTCATGCAAGGACTAAGCACATACAACTGAAGTATCACTTCATTCGTGGTTTGCTTGAAGATGATGTTTTGCTACGGGAGAAAATATTTGGTGCAGAGAATCCAGCAGACATGTTAACCAAGGTGGTGACCACAGAGAAACTGAGGCTGTGCAAAGCCTCAGTTGGCCTCCATGGATGATTGATGGAGGGATGTCGTAGCAGTATTTCGATTGTTATATTGAGCAGGGTTAATACACTGAGAGGTTTACTTTCTTTGGAGTTCAGACTCCAAGTGGGAGATTGTTAGAGTGTGGAGTCAGAACTCTTCATCGTGCGCCTCTGCACGGGATCACACTCTGCCTCAGGAGTGCATCCACTGTTTCAGGGAAGCATTCTCAACGTCATGGGAGCATGGGGAGCACATGCTGTCTCTGGGGAGCAATCGCTGCTCCAGGGGAGCATCCTCAATGTCAGGGGATCATTCTCAACGTCAGGGGAGCATGCACTACGGGCTCAAGTGTCGACATTTGTCTCTGAAGAGGCGAGATCTCGTGTTGGGTCCTGAGCGGGCTATGGATCACCAGAATATGAATCTGCAAGATAGGGAAACGTATCAGAGGGCCCAGGGGATCTCCCTGGGGTAAAACCCTCCGATGGCTAAGTCAGTAGAGCTATGGTGGATGCAATAATGGGGGGAGGAGAGAGCTGATGCGCGAGAATCTTCTCCACCAAGGGGTGAAGCGAATTGTGCTCAGGAGCTTAGGGTGTGTGAATGCTCAGTTCATCTTACCATCTTCCGGAGGGTATCCCTTGCTTAAATAGTGCGCCGCCTTCAGGAGTCCTGTAAGCTGAGGGGTTCTCGGCGGGAGTTACGTCTTTAACGGGGGCTTTCATGGCCTGATCGTGGGAACGTTATCCCCTTGGAGTCCGGCGGCTCCCCTGACTCTCCCGCTGGCGGAGGACTCTGAACGGCTGCACCTGCAGATAATCAACCGGCCTTATCGAGCCTCGGGGATGCTAGCTCATGTCCGAGCGATAGGCATGGCCCGGCGAGGGTGGGGTCGGATAGGTCGGCTGGAGTCTATCTCTCTCGGACGGGGAGAGGGCTTTAGGCCGGACCTTCCTCGGGACCTGACCGTTGTCTCGGGCCCTCCGAGCCTAGAAGGCCGCCGGGGAGAGTTAGTTCCTCGAGTCTTTATTTATTGGGCTTTTCTCCCTAAGTGGGCCCTGTGGGCTATCACTTGGGTGGGCTCGCCTGGTTGGACCTTGTGGGTCTTATTGGGCTTCCTTTGTGGTGGGCTGCGGAAATCCCCCTCTCCACTTGTCCCCCTCCTACTCCCGAGCCAAGGAGGCTCGGATGAGTAGTTTTTCGAGGCTTTGGACCGGCGTGGCTCAGGTGGGTGGAATTCCATTGGCATTATGGAGCCGCTTATAGCGGTCGCCGAGGCCCGTAATGATGATCCTGACGGATTTGAAACGAAGGGGCCCCCCTTTTTCTCGGAGCACGGAACGGCGCGCCGCCACCCTCAGGGGTTTTTAGGGGGCGCTGTTCATCGTTCTAGGCTTCCAGGGTTTTAGGCTTTCCTTGCTTCTTGATGCGCCGTGAGAGCACAGCGGAGACGCGGAGCCTTGCGGCGGCGTTCGAGGAGTTGGCGAGGACAACCGCAGAGGCGGTCCGGCAACTTCCTTCTCCCCCGGAGTCTTCGAGCTCGTACGAGGGATCTCTTCCCGACTCGATGGCGGATCAGAGTCCGGAGCTTGTGCCGGTGAGGCGGGAACCCGTCCCCAACTGTAGCGAGTTGGGGGAAGCGGAGGTGCGGAGGCTGGAGCATCGTTTCCGCCTGCCTCTCAGATACAGCTTTGTCGCCGCCACTCCGAACGAGACGAGTCTGGATGATCGTGATGAGCTCATTTGCACCTTCCTCCTGACTTGGAAGAGTGGATTTCGGCTCCCTTTCGATCCTTTCGTGCTGCAGCTTCTTAATTTTTTTCGGTTGGCGCCTATTCAGTTGGTGGCCAACTCCTATCTTCTTCTTTCGGCCTTCGGGATTCTTTGTCGTCAGCGCAACATTTTTCCTTCTTTGGACCTCTTCCACTTCTTTTTTGAGTTGAAAGCGCACCAGTCGGCGGGGAAAGGCTTCTACTTCATCCAGGCACGGAGGAATAGGAGCTGCATCTCGCTCGCGGCGAAGGACTCCTCGCATAAGGGGTGGAAGAGCCAATTCTTCTGGGTGAAGGCGGTGGCGACGGACGAGATCTGGAGATGCCGGACCTCGCCCAAATTTCACCCGAATCTGCCCCCTCGCCAGGAGGAATTCCCTCCCCACGTGGAGCAGCAGGCTGCCCGTCTGCTGGAGAACCGCCAATCGACCGAGGAGCTGGTGACGCCGGAGAACATCGAACGGTGTCTTCTCTCGCGGTTGACGTCGACAGGTACGGCTCTTGAGGCTCTTTTTCGGGGGTGGTAGCTCTTTTCCTTCTCCTGACTGGGGCTTCTTCTTGTTGCAGACGTGAGGCGGGAGCCTCTGGAGGAGGCGGCCGAGGTCATCGATCTGGGAGATGACTCGGCAGCCGATGAGCCCGATGTCTCGGTGGGTCGCGTCCATGCCCGAGATAAGGGCAAGGGGGCGGCCCCCGAGGGGACTTCTCGATCGACCGGCCTGAAGCGCAAGGATCCCCTGGCGGGGAAGTTGCGGGAGGCCGCGAAGGCCAGGAAAAGGGCCAAGAAAGCCGGTTTTCCTACCGCCGTCGGGGGCAATTCTGGCTCGGCGGCGCTCCCCCCTCGGGGGCAGGATGGGGCCGACCCCTCCGGGCTGGCTCTCCCATCCGCCGGGCGAGAGGGGGCCGAGGAGACCAGGGGCCCCGCAGAGGGAGGTGATGGGTCGGCTCTCCCCTCTGTGGGGGCAGAGGGGGCCGATGCCGGTGTGGTCGGCGCCGGGACCGAGGGATTGGTCGGCGCAGATGGGGGTTCGCCCGCGAGGGCGTCGCACCCCCAAGTGCCAGCAGTTGCTGGTGCGGTTGATCCCGCGGCGCCGGTCGAGGGTGGGGGTTCGCCCGGGGAGGCGTTGTGTAATATCCCGGACCTTTCGGATCCTTCTTCGTGGGTCCCGGATCTGGTTTTCGGAGCGTCCAGCTCTGTTGTGTCCGAAATTTCGTTTCGGACATCTTTCGTGTTCGGATCGGCGCGATCCGGAGTCGTTTCGGAGGCCCGGAGGCATTCCGCGACTTTTCCGCGTGTGTTTTCCGATTTCCGGCGCGGGTTTCGGCTTTTCCTTCGGACGCTCGCTGCGGGTTAACTGGGCCGTTCACCCGGGCACGAGTGGTACCGTTGCGATCGGTGCGTTCCGAGGATTCCAGAAATGTATTTTTCTATTTTTCGGTATTTTTCCGAAAATTCGGATTTTCTATAAAGCCCTAATTCTTTTTCTTTTTCTTTTCTCCTTTCTCTTTCTTCTTCTTCCTCCTTCCTTCCCCAACCGTGAGCCCTCCTCTCTCTCCCTCTCTCCCATTCGGACGCGGCGAACCCCTCTCCGGCTACGGACGGCGGCGGGGCGACGGCGCGGACGCGTGGGCGACGGTGAGGCGATCTCGTGGGCGTGCGGCGAGCGTGGGAAGCGTGGGGAGTTCGTGAAGCTTCGAGCGTTCTTCGTGATTCGTGATCGATCCGGCGGAGCATTCGCTCCATTGAGGTAGGGTGACGTTCCTTAGTCTCATGCCGTTCTTTTCCGTGATTTATAGGCCGCGGGGAGGCCGAGAGGGGATCATTTGAGCGTTTTTGGGTTTTTCCATGATTTGGGGAGAGCTCGCCCGATCTATGGATTCAATGCATGGATTCGTGTTTTGAGGGCCTAGAATCATGCTAGGGGTCCCCAGGGGTCTTCCCCTTTGTTTTCCCCCTCTCCTATGGAGGTATGGGGGCGTGGTTAGAATTTTTGGGTGTTCTTACCGTTTTCGACCGCGGACTGAGAACGCGCTATACTCCAGTAGCGCGTTCTTGGAGGTCGCGCCGCCCCGACCGAGCGCGTTTATCGGAGAAGATGAACAGGAGGCGGTTCCTGTCGCGCTATGGGGTCATAGCGCGATCGTCCTTGTCGCGCTAGGAGGACCTAGCGCGATGGTTCCTGTCGCGCTATGGGGTCATAGCGCGATCTTCCCTGTCACGCTAGGTGTCCCTAGCGCGATCTTGCCTGTTGTTGGGTGTTTCTCTTGGGCCGTGTGTGCGCCCCGGGCACCCCGTGGAGTTCCGTGACCGTGTCTTTGGTGTCCGGAAGTCCCGTTTGCCTCGGTTAGGCGTTTGACCGTGGGCAATGCGTCTGTTTCTTTTCCGACCGTGGTCACCGTGCGACGGGGCTGGTGCGTGGGGTGATTCCCACACGTTGTCGGATTCGGACGTCGTTTTCCGTTGACTCGAGAGTCTACTCCTTCAGTGACCCTCCACTAGTCGTAGCCTACTAGTACGCGGGTGCTAGTCGCACCAGGGAGTGGTGTACGGGCCGACCTTTCGAGACGGTTTGTGGACCGGTTACCGTTGGGCCCCACGTCTTGCAGCCAGAGTCCGGCTGAGGGGAAAACCGGTCAGAGGGCCAGACCTGGGACGCGTGGTCTGTGTGTGCACACGTGGTTGGGGGCGGTTGGACCCACGTCGACGGGCGTGACCCCAGCTAGTCACTTGTTTGTGGTTACTTGTACGGTGTTCGCGCCTCGGGTAGGACCTACCGCGTCAGGCGGTTCACCTGCGGTGCGGTGTAAGACGTCAGGGGACGCTACCGGCTGTGCTTCTAGTGGGTGGTACTCCTGTCGAGTACGGAGTGTCAGACTGTCAGTTGTGTGTTTCCGACCTTCGGGTTTTGACGGTTCGACCGTTGAGTTTCGGTCTTCTCGTACCGTGGCACGTGTGTCGGTTTGCGTGCCGTAGGGTCTAGTTCTGTAGAGTACAGGGCTTTCCTTTCCGAGGTACTTTCCTACCGCTAGAGTAGTGGTTTCTCATTTTTCGAGGTAGGGTTCGAGTGATCCCTACTGAGTCTTGTTCTGAGACTCATTCCCTGCGTGTTTCCACCGTGTTTCAGGTGAGGCGTCACCTTCGGGGAGCGCGTCAGGAGCGCAGCGTGGTGCGGGTGCCCAGAGGTAGTGCCAGAGGTCAGAGCCGGGGGATGCCCCGTGTAGCTGTACTTTTCTTTCTTGTCACTGTACTAGTCGTGGACTACTGTTGCTGTTGTTGTTATTTTATTGTGGACCATGTAAAATGTTAATTTATTTCCTGCTTAATATTATAACTGTTTAATTTCTGCAATTATTTGTGATACTTGTGTAGTTTCCACACCATCCTTTTAACCCTTCCGAGTCTTCGGACTCGTGGGTGGCGGTACGAGTCTCGGGTTATCGGGCCTTCCCGGTAATCGGATTCTCGGGTCGTTACAGCTGGTATCAGAGCGCGGTTGTGGAATTACATGAGAATCATAGGTAATTGTAGTGGTCCACTAGTCCACAGCGATGATGTACAGATGACGCTGGCATTGGGCACCGTGTGTTTATTTTGACATTGCCGTTTCCGTGTTTTTCTATCTTGTGCTTCAGGAGCGAGTATGGCGCCGAGGAGAAGTTCTCGCTCTCAGCAGGGGCAGTCGGCTGGAGGTCAGGAGATCCAGCAGGGGGTCCAGAGGGACCAGGAGGAGCATAGCAGAGTTCCGGGAGCTACCGAGGCCGCGGATGCTGCGAGGGCTCCGGGGGCCGAGGATTTCTTCCGTGGCATGTACCATCTCATGTCTCAGCAGTTTGGCGGAGAGGCTGTTGAGGGCTCGTTTGCTAGGGGTGGGCCAGGCCGAGCAGTGAGGGACTTCATGCAGTTCCATCCACCTTACTTTAGCGGCCAGGCAGACCCTGATGCGGCTCGTGATTGGCTCGATGAGATGGAGCGGGTGTTCAGTTCTGCGAAGAGTACTGCCGAGGACAGAGTGGTGTTGGCCTACAACCAGTTGCAGGGTACGGCTCGGAGGTGGTGGTCTTCCGAGTGGAAGACGTCCTTTCAGCTTCGTCCACTTGAGCAGGTCGAGTGGGATGACTTTGTCAGTGCTTTCGAGCGTACGTACTGTTCAGATGTTGTTGCTACGCAGCGGATGCGGGAGTTTCTGGAGCTGGTGCAGGGTGACATGTCAGTGTTGCAGTATAGGGCCCGATTTGTCGAGCTGGGTCGGTATGCACCTCATATCATGGAGCATGAGAGGGTGTTTCATCCGTATTTGGATCAGTTCGTGGTCATCTTCGTGGATGACATCCTTGTTTATTCGCGGTCTGCTGAGGAGCATGCGTACCATTTGGGTGTGGTGCTGCAGACGTTGCGAGATCACCAGTTGTATGCGAAGCTCAGCAAGTGCGAGTTTTGGCTCAGCGAGGTGCACTTTCTGGGGCACGTGATTTCTGGTGATGGCATTTCCGTGGATCCCGCCAAGGTCGAGGCTGTGATGCAATGGCCGAGGCCGAGGTCGGTGACGGAGATCCGGAGTTTCTTGGGGCTTGCGGGCTATTATCGCCGGTTTATCCAGGATTTTTCTCGCATTGCGACCCCGATGACTAGGCTCACGCGGAAGGATGTGCCTTTCGTTTGGTCCGAGGAGTGTGAGCAGAGCTTCAGTGAACTGAAGAGATTGCTCACCTCGGCTCCGGTGTTGGTTTTGCCTTCTGGATCGGGAGGTTTTGTGGTGTGTACAGATGCTTCCGGCGTTGGATTGGGTGATGTTCTGATGCAGCATGGTAGAGTGGTGGCTTATGCATCTCGACAGCTAAAGCCCCATGAGGAGAACTACCCTACCCATGATCTTGAGTTGGCAGCAGTGATCTTCGCGCTGAAGATCTGGAGGCATTATCTGTACGGTGAGAAGTTCGAGGTGTTCACTGACCATCAGAGTTTGAGGTATGTGTTCTCGCAGAGAGATCTGAACCTCAGACAGAGGCGTTGGATGGAGTTCATGAAGGACTATGACTTCACCCTGTCTTATCAGCCGGGCAGGATGAATGTCATCGCCGATGCCTTGAGTAGGAAGGTTGCGGTCAGTACCTTGATGTTGAGGAAGTGGAGGTTCTGGGAACAAGTGCCCGAGGTATCTTTCAGGCTCAAGATTCCCCAGGAGCCAGGGTTGGCAGTGCTTGCGAGTCTGACTGTCACTCCTGCTATCCGTCGTCAGGTGACAGAGGCTCAGCATGCGGACCCTGAGTTGCCCCGGATTCTGGCTATGGCTGACGTAGAGCTTGGCGAGGACGGTGCTGCGAGGTTTCGTGGCAGGCTGTACGTCCCGGCCGAGGAGCGGGTTCGTCGTGCGGTGTTACGCGAGGCTCATGGGAGCAGGTACACTGTACACCCGGGTGCGACGAAGATGTATCGGAACTTGCGGAGGCAGTTCTGGTGGCCTGGCATGAAAAGAGATGTTGCCGAATTTGTGGCCAGGTGCCTGATCTGTCAGCAGGTGAAGGCGGAGCATCAGCGACCAGGAGGTACTCTCCAGCCTTTGGATGTTCCTGCTTGGAAGTGGGACCATGTGACCACGGATTTTGTGGTGGGGTTGCCGAGGACCCCGAGTGGGCAGGACAGTATTTGGTTGCTGGTGGATCGGCTGACGAAGGTGACTCGATTGTTACCGGTCAAGGTCAGCTGGAGCGTGTCCAGGTTGGCTCGTCTGTATGTGGAGCGGATCGTGCCATTGCATGGGGTTCCCATTTCGATCGTGTCGGATCGAGATCCGCGCTTCACTTCTGGATTCTGGAGGGGTTTCCAGCGAGCTCTTGGCACGGAGTTGGCATTTAGCTCGGCGTATCATCCACAGTCAGATGGTCAGTCTGAGAGGACCATTCAGACTTTGGAGGACATGCTGAGATCCTGCTGCCTGGAGTGGCAGGGGAGTTGGATTCATCACCTACCGTTGGTGGAGTTTGCCTATAACAACAGCTATCATTCGAGCATCGGCATGGCTCCCTATGAGGCTCTGTATGGGCGTCCTTGTCGGACTCCGCTTGATTGGTTTGAGGTGGGTGAGCGTGTTTTGACGGGACCGGAATTGGTGCAGCAATGTGTGGATGTTGTGCACCTGGTTCGTCAGAACATGTTGGCGGCCCAGAGTCGGCAGAAGAGCTATGCTGACCGTAGGCGGCAGCCTCTCGAGTTCGCCGTGGGCGATCATGTGTTCTTGAGAGTTTCTCCGATGAAGGGGGTGATGCGTTTTGGACGGCGTGGGAAGCTGAGTCCCCGCTACATTGGTCCTTTCACGATTGTGGAGCACATCAGTGAGGTTGCTTACCGGTTGCAGTTACCTCCTGAGTTGGCGTCGGTGCATGACGTGTTCCACGTCTCGATGTTGCGGAAGTATATGCCCGATGACTCTCATGTGCTCGAGTTTTCCGTTTGGCCTGAGGTGACTCCAGATCTTTCTCTCCCAGAGTTTCCGATCCGCGTGGAGGATAGGCGAGAGCAGCGCCTGCGGAACAAGGTCATTCCCTTGGTAAAGGTCGTGTGGCAGCGACACTCTGGTGGTGAGGCTTCGTGGGAACGTGAGGACGAGATGCGTCAGCAGTTCCCGTATCTGTTTGAGTGAGTCTTCCTCTTCTTTCCCCGTTGGTTGTTCTCAATTTCGAGGACGAAATTCCTTAAGGGGGGAGGGCTGTAATATCCCGGACCTTTCGGATCCTTCTTCGTGGGTCCCGGATCTGGTTTTCGGAGCGTCCAGCTCTGTTGTGTCTGAAATTTCGTTTCGGACATCTTTCGTGTTCGGATCGGCGCGATCCGGAGTCGTTTCGGAGGCCCGGAGGCGTTCCGCGACTTTTCCGCGTGTGTTTTCCGATTTCCGGCGCGGGTTTCGGCTTTTCCTTCGGACGCTCGCTGCGGGTTAACTGGGCCGTTCACCCGGGCACGAGTGGTACCGTTGCGATCGGTGCGTTCCGAGGATTCCAGAAATGTATTTTTCTATTTTTTGGTATTTTTCATGATTTGGGGAGAGCTCGCCCGATCTATGGATTCAATGCATGGATTCGTGTTTTGAGGGCCTAGAATCATGCTAGGGGTCTCCAGGGGTCTTCCCCTTTGTTTTCCCCCTCTCCTATGGAGGTATGGGGGCGTGGTTAGAATTTTTGGGCGTTCTTACCGTTTTCGACCGAGGACTGAGAACGCGCTATACTCCAGTAGCGCGTTCTTGGAGGTCGCGCCGCCCCGACCGAGCGCGTTCATCGGAGAAGATGAACAGGAGCGCGATGGTTCCTGTCGCGCTATGGGGTCATAGCGCGATCTTCCCTGTCACGCTAGGTGTCCCTAGCGCGATCTTGCCTGTTGTTGGGTGTTTCTCTTGGGCCGTGTGTGCGCCCCGGGCACCCCGTGGAGTTCCGTGACCATGTCTTTGGTGTCCGGAAGTCCCGTTTGCCTCGGTTAGGCGTTTGACCGTGGGCAATGCGTCTGTTTCTTTTCCGACCGTGGTCACCGTGCGACGGGGCTGGTGCGTGGGGTGATTCCCACACGTTGTCGGATTCGGACGTCGTTTTCCGTTGACTCGAGAGTCTACTCCTTCAGTGACCCTCCACTAGTCGTAGCCTACTAGTACGCGGGTGCTAGTCGCACCAGGGAGTGGTGTATGGGCCGACCTTTCGAGACGGTTTGTGGACCGGTTACCGTTGGGCCCCACGTCTTGCAGCCAGAGTCCGGCTGAGGGGAAAACCGGTCAGAGGGCCAGACCTGGGAAGCGTGGTCTGTGTGTGCACACGTGGTTGGGGGCGGTTGGACCCACGTCGACGGGCGTGACCCCAGCTAGTCATTTGTTTGTGGTTACTTGTACGGTGTTCGCGCCTCGGGTAGGACCTATCGCGTCAGGCGGTTCACCTGCGGTGCGGTGTAAGACGTCAGGGGACGCTACCGGCTGTGCTTCTAGTGGGTGGTACTCCTGTCGAGTACGGAGTGTCAGACTGTCAGTCGTGTGTTTCCGACCTTCGGGTTTTGACGGTTCGACCGTTGAGTTTCGGTCTTCTCGTACCGTGGCACGTGTGTCGGTTTGCGTGCCGTAGGGTCTAGTTCTGTAGAGTACAGGGCTTTCCTTTCTGAGGTACTTTCCTACCGCTAGAGTAGTGGTTTCTCATTTTTCGAGGTAGGGTTCGAGTGATCCCTACTGAGTCTTGTTCTGAGACTCATTCCCTGCGTGTTTCCACCATGTTTCAGGTGAGGCGCCACCTTCGGGGAGCGCGTCAGGAGCGCAGCGTGGTGCGGGTGCCCAGAGGTAGTGCCAGAGGTCAGAGCCGGGGGATGCCCCGTGTAGCTGTACTTTTCTTTCTTGTCACTGTACTAGTCGTGGACTACTGTTGCTGTTGTTGTTATTTTATTGTGGACCATGTAAAATATTAATTTATTTCCTGCTTAATATTATAACTGTTTAATTTCTGTAATTATTTGTGATACTTGTGTAGTTTCCACACCATCCTTTTAACCCTTCCGAGTCTTCGGACTCGTGGGTGGTGGTACGAGTCTCGGGTTATCGGGCCTTCCCGGTAATCGGATTCTCGGGTCGTTACACATTGCAACCCCAACCGACCGTGGCGCGCGGGGCGGTCAGCTTCGCTGCCCGAACAGGGTCTTCTGGCGGGGTGCCCAGGGTGGAGCAGTCCCCTTTGCCGGAACCTCTGGTCAGGCTCGGTATCTCGGGTGACTTGTACCGGTTCTGCCGGTCAATCGCCGAGAGGGGGGGAAGGCGCAGCACTCCCGCCGGGGTCCTTGATGTCCTGATGGAGGGCGGCCTGGTCATAGCTCGGAGAGCGGCCGTGATGGCGGAGGCGCACGCCCGGACGGAGGTGGAGCGGTCGAGGCTCGCCTGGACCCTTGGTGGATGCGAGGGGAAACTAGCCCGGCTCGAGGGGGAGCATGAGGGGCTCCGGCGGGAGTTCCTCGCATTCAGGGAGTTGGCGCGGTCGAGCCGACAGGAAGCCGAGGCGCTGGCCGAGCAGCTAGCAAGGCCCGAGAATCGCTCGAGAGGAAGAGCAAACGTCTAGAAGACGAGCGTCAACGTCACATCGAGCTGGACGGCCTCTGGGAGCTCGAGCGCGGCGAGCTGCAGGATCGGGCGGAGGACGCGGAGCGCCTTCGCGCTGAGGCCGAGGCGGACCGAGCCCGGGCGGAGGGTCGGACGATTGAAGTCGAGCGGAGGATGACCGAGCTAGAGGAGCGTCTGGCGAGGGCGGAAGAGCGTGCGGCCGAGGCGGAGCGGGCTCGGGACGGGCAGGTCGAGGCGGAAGCGATCGAGCGCTACAAAGACTCGGAAGCTTACTCGGCCGACCTGATTGAAGCTGCCCTACCCTACTATGAGGTAGCGCTCCGCCGGGGTGCCCGAAAGGGATTCAGGCAGGGCTATCGCCGGGCGATGAGCTATGCCAATGAGCACCTTGCCGGGGGTGATTTTCCTTACGGCCAGAGTTATGACTCGGATGAGTCAGTTTCCAGCTCCTCATCCTCGGCCGGGGAAGAACCGGAGGAGTCATCTCCAGCGGGGTCATCAACTCCGGAGGCTCCCGGAGGGCTAACGACCGGGACAGTTCTCGCACAGGCGAGGTCAGTGTCCGGGCCGGCCGTCACCGAAGGTACCGGGGGTGACGCGTCCCCTACTGCTGTTCCCGAGCTTCAAAGTGGGCCCGAGGCCTGATGTATTTTGCTTTATTTTGCCCCTCCCCCTTTTTATCTGTCTTTCCTTCTGTAAGAGGATTTCTTTATGGGAGGCAATAAAGGACTTACTTCGTTTGATCGTTATCTTTGCCGTGATTTGGCTGGCGTATCGGGGGCAGTTGGAAGGTGCCGATATTTTCTGCAACGTTCTCGCATGCTGATTCGAGAGACTTCTGGCGAGGCGTTCTTTCATTCCACCATGCTTTGAAAGTCGAGGCGCTTCGCAAATCCCGCTAGGGCGGGGGCCGAGGAATTGGAGGTGACCTTCCAAGGGAGGTCCTATAGCGTATTTTCGAGGGGGGAGTCATTTAAGACGCGTGGCCTCCCTTGGCCTATAAAAAGGACCGAAGGGTGCTCCTTCCCTCTTAACACTTAGGACTCTCGCCGGTGGTCTGCTCTTATTCCCTCGTCTTCGCTCTGCGTTGCGCCGCCGCGATCGGAGCATGGAGGACCCTTCAGAAGATGACGCTGCAGACGACGGGGAGCGGCCGGTTCCAGCTGTCCTGGAATATCGGTCGGGTCCCACGGTCGCCGCGCGTGCATGAGACGGGTCCGACGGTCGCCGCGCGGATCTGGAGAGGGCTTCGACGTGCGGGGGCACGCCGTTTGCCTCCTCTTGGCTCCGGCGAGGCTTCCGGGAGGACGCCGAGATGGAGGGCGGATGGGGGAGTTAGGGATGCCGGCCGCCATTCCCCTCCGTGGGAGGGGAGGAGGCGGCTCCAGTTCCTTCCTCACCTCTGTCCGCAGCCTCTTTCTCTCTCTTTTGTTCTTCATTTCTTTCACTCTTCGGGGGCTGCTTACTTTCTGTTCGCCTCCAAAGAGTTGGTAGTTTGGCAGAGAGGAGACCTTCACGGCGCTCCTTTTTCCAGGTTGTTGCCAACTTGGAAGGTAGCCTTCCTCGCGTGAAAGGTGGCCTTCTCCTTGCTGTCCCTCTGTCACCTTTGTCACGGTCCACCCGAGCCAACTGGGTCGACCATCTCTTGTCTGAGCCAGTTTCTACGCGAGGCAGAGTCAGTGGCTGGATGCGAGAAAGTCAAGACCGGGTCGGCCGGGCGATGGCCGTTTGCCGCGGTGCTAGATGGATTTTTGCTTTTCACTATGTAATGTACTGGCAGTTGCCTTTCTGATGTACCAACAGTTATCTTGAATGAATGCAAAAAGGGGGTTTATTTTACCTGATTTGTTGATACAGTTTTCAGAAATAAAATCTGCGTAGTGTGGTTGCGTTCCATGTCCAGGGAATGGGTTCCCCTTCCATTGTGGCTAACCTGTACGCACCTTTCCCGAGCATCTCGATCACTCGGTAGGGGCCTTCCCAGTTGGGGGATAGCTTGCCCGCCGCCTCCAGTGGTCGAGAGGCTTCGGTCTTCCTGAGGACGAAGTCCCCTGGTTGGAATTGTCTGCCTCGGACCTTGGTGTTGTAGTACCGAGTGAGGCGGCGCTGGTATTCCATAGCTCAGACGTTCGCGATCTCTCGGAGTTCGTCTGCCAGGTCGAGGTTCTCGAGTAACTTCTACTCGTTTGCCTCGGGCGAGAAGCTGATCACTCGGAGAGACGGATTGGCGATCTCTAACGGAACGACGGCTTCGGTGCCATATACCAGCTGAAAAGGGGTCTCACCGGTTGCCGTCCTGGGGGTCGTTCGATGCGACCATAGTACGCTAGGCAGTTCCTCGAGCCAGCTACCCTTAGCCTTACCGAGTCTGGTTTTTATGCCCTTCAAGATGGTCTTGTTGGCATTTTCAACCAGCCCGTTGGCCTGAGGGTGGGCGACCGAAGTGAAGTGGTTGCGAATATTTAGGTCAGCGCATCTGTCTCGGAAGTACCGAGAGTCGAATTGCCGTCCGTTATCGCTCACTATCACTCGGGGGATGCCAAAGCGACAGATGATCGATTTCCAAACGAAGCCCCAGACGACTGTCTCGGTGATCCTTGTTGTTGCTTCAGCTTCGATCCACTTGGTGAAGTAGTCGATGGCGACAATGATGAACTTCTTCTGGGATTGAGCCGTTGGGAATGGCCCAAGGATGTCGATCCCCCACCCAGCGAAAGGGTAGGGCTCGGTAAGGGTGACAAGTTCCGTGGCCGGCTGATGGACCAAATGGTCGAACCGCTGGCAACGGTCGCAATGTTGTACTTAAGCCGTGCAGTCGCGCTGCAGGGTCGGCCACCAGTACCCTTGCCTTAGCAGGATTCTGGCCAGCGACCGACCTCCTGAATGTGCTACGCACAGGCCTTGATGAATCTCTTCAACAGCTTGGCTTGCTTCGTCGGGACCGAGACACTTCAGAAGGGGCCCGGAGAACGATCTTCGGTAGAGAGCGTTGTCGAGGATGACGAAGCGCCGAGCTTGGTACTTCATTCGGTGGGCTTCCCGAGGGTCGGAGGGCTCCCGGGAGTCCCGTAGCCAGGACAGGTAGGGGGAGCGCCAGTCGCCGGGAGTGGCCGAGTCAATGGCGAGGAGCTCCGAGTCTATGCTCGGGCGCTCTAGCTCTTCTAGGAGGACCGATCGTGTACCTTCCGGGTCTAGGGAGGAGGCCAGTCGGGAGAGGGCGTCCGCCCGAGAGTTTTGCTCCCGAGCTATTCGGACTACCTCGAACTCCTCGAACTGCTGGGCCAGGCTCCGGACCAACTGGAGGTATTTCATCATAGGTACCTCTCGAGCTTCGTACTCGCCATTGACCTGGCTTGCAACTAGCTGGGAGTCGGTGTGGATCCTGACTCGCTCGGCCCCCAACCGTCGGGCCATGCGGGCTCCCGAGATAAGGGCCTCGTACTCAGAAGCATTGTTGGACGCCAGAAAGTTGAACTTTAGGGCGTATTGCAACTCTATTCCTTCGGGGGACTTTAGGAGGATCCCTACGCCGCTACCGACCGAGTTGGACGATCCATCGACGAACAGCTCCCAGGTTGGCCCGGTTGCCGTCGGAGGCCTGTCCTCGACCGGAACGGTGCTCTCGGCGATGAAGTCGGCGAGTGCTTGTCCTTTGATAGCTGATCGCGGCCGATACGAGATGTCGTAGGCCCCGAGCATGATGGCCCATTTGACAAGTCACCCCGAGGCTTCGGGGTGGGCCTGAATCTTCTTCAGTGGCTCGCCGGTTAGCACGGTGATGGGATGCCCCTGGAAGTAGGGTCGGAGGCGCTTTGCGGAGGTAACCAATGCTAACACGAGTTTCTCGGTTGCGGGGTACCTCCACTCGGCCTCGTTGAGCACCTTGCTGGTGTAGTAGACCGGCCTCTCGACTCCCGAGTCATTCCTGACTAGGACCGAGCTGACCGTTGATGGCATCGCCGAGAGATAGAGCAACAAGACCTCGCCCGGGACGGGCTTAGAAAGCACCGGGGGTGAAGCCAGGAACTCTTTGAGCTCGGCGAACGCTGTTTGGCATTCCCCATCCCATGCGAACGTAGCAGATGCTATCTTGGGCCCCCTCATCAGCTTGAAGAAGGGCATGCATCGTTCGGCCGCACGGGACAGGAAACAACTGAGAGCAGTGACACGCCCCGTCAGACGCTGGACGTCTTTAATGCACGTGGGCGGGCGCATGTCCAGGATGGCCTGGACCTTGTCGGGGTTGGCTTCGATCCCTCGCTGAGTGACCAGGAAACCCAGGAACTTCCCGGATCTTACTCCAAAGGCGCACTTGGCGGGGTTGAGCTTGTGCATCATAGTCTCCTCTGGTATACCAGGGAGTTGATCATCGGACCAAGCAAAGACCCGAACATACTCAGAAAGAAACTCCTTGTATTGCTGTTGTTCCTTCGGTGGTAGGTCGGCGCCGATCCTTACTCCTAGGGCCGGGTCGTCGTTCAGGAATACCGTTAATAATTCACCACCGGGCCCGGTGGTCACGGCTTTTCCTTCGACTCCCCTGGGGCCCTTATCCTTCCCTTCCGGCCTTGAGGCTTCCACCGAGATGTTGTAGCACCTTCTAGCCGTGGCCTGGTTACCTCGGACTTCCCCCAACCCGTTTTTGGTGGGAAACTTCATTTTTTGGTGATAGGTAGATGGTACGGCCTTTATTCGGCTGAGAATTTTTCGGTCGAAAATGGCATTGTACGCTATCATACCTTTAATCACTATGAAGTCCACTATGACCGTAACGGTTTTGGGTGGGGTGCCGATAGTGACCGGCAGGCTTAGGGCTCCCTCGGGGTAGGTGGCCAGGCCATTAAACCCGCAAAGGGGCGTTCGGATCAGGCGGAGCTTGGATGGGTCTTCCCCCATCTTGAGAAAATAGTCATAAGATAATACATTGGGGGCGCTCCCATTATCAACCAAAATCCTATCTACATTACAGTGATTTATCGTGGCCGAGATAACGAGGGCATCGTCATGCGGGGTGCTCAGCCCTTCCAGGTCTTGGTCGGAGAAGACTATGACCTGGGGCTCCATCGGCGGGCCTCTGGGGGGCTCTAAGGCTTGGCTGGCCCGCTCGGCATGACGTTTCCTTCCTCGGCTGGTGTCGCCGCCCGATGCCGCTCCTCCGGAGATGATGTTGATGTGGACCCCTCGGGGGGCGTTGTCGATCTCCTCTGCGGCGTCTCGGTCTTCTTTGTGCCCGATCGTGAACCGGGCTAGATGCCCCAGACGGACGAGGCGCTCGATCTCGTCCTGGAGCTGATGGCAATCTCCGGTGTGGTGCCCGTGGTCGCCGTGGAACAGGCAATGCTTGTCCCGCTTACGGTTCTTCGACCTCATTGGCTCGGGCTGGCGGAGAAGTCCCAAGTCTTTGATGTCTTCATAGATCTCATAGACTGGCGCGGTCAAGGGGGTGTACCGCTCGTACTTTCTTTTGCGCTCTCCTTCTCGATCGTGCTTCTTACCCGAGCCAGGGTTTGGCTCGGAGGTCCGCTTCTTGTCCCCCTCCCGACCCGAGCCGGTTGCGTCTCGGCAGGCGTTGAGTACTTCTTCGCACTCGGCGTGGCGCAGTGCCAGAGTCACTAGCTCGGCAAGGGTCGAGGGAGGGTGGAGGACAAGCTCGCGGCGGAGATTCTCGTCCCGGGTGCCCCCAGTCAGTGCGGTTGTGGCTGAGGCCACATCTAGGTGGGGGATCCTGGGGTCTTCCGATTTAAATCGGTGGACGTAAGTCCGGAGCCTCTCCCCTTGCGCCTGTTTGAGGGCCAGGAGCCCCGCTACTGACCTTGGGGGGGCGCTAGCGACGAAACTCTCCTTGAAAATTCGCCCGAATTACCTGAAGTCTCGGATGGACCCAGGGGCGAGGGCCCGGAACCATGCCTGAGCACCTTGGACCAAGGTGGCCACGAAGGCTCGGCATTTGATGGGATCCGGCGTTCCATGAAGGGTCACCAGGGCGTCAAAGCTATCGTAGTGGTCGGCTGGGTCGCCCTGGCCGTCGTAGAGTTTGAAAGTTGGAATGGAGGCTCTGGGAGAGACCTCTGCCTTCAAGATGTACTCGGAGAAAGG
The DNA here is from genome assembly GCA_022559845.1 of Amorphophallus konjac. NCBI lineage: Eukaryota > Viridiplantae > Streptophyta > Magnoliopsida > Alismatales > Araceae > Amorphophallus > Amorphophallus konjac. Next base: position 333,836,991 of record CM040126.1, on the reverse strand, counting down.
GGATTTCTCCTCGTCCTCTGGGAGAGAGGACTTCTGCAGGGCGCGGAGGGCGCGCTCTTGCTCTGCGAATCGTCTCTCGAAATCACGCAGCCGTAGGGACAGCTCTGGCTGCAGTCGCACCGTGGGGCTGGGGGGGGCGTCTTGGCGATCTCCCGGGGCACTAGTGCCCGGGCGCGGCGGCCTCGCCCCCTGCTTCCCTCTCCTCGGTGTGGAGGAAGCCTCTTGCTCCGCAGGCGGAGCTTGCGAGGGTCCTCCGACGTCGTTGCGGAGGAGCTGTCAGCCTCCGGCGGTGTGCTACGTCGCACTCCTTCGAGGGGGACTTCCTGATGGGGCGCGGGACCTTGCGTCCCTGGCCGCCTGGGCCCTCATGAGCTCCACGAGGACGTCTATTTTTTCGTTGAGGGCCTGGAAGGCGTTGGCGCCACCGTCGAGGGGTGCCCCTGTCTCCGCCGGGGGGGGGGGGGGTGGTGGCCTGTTGGTGGGGATGCTGGCGTTGGAGGGGGGGCTATGCGAGACGCTAGAGGGGGCGCCTCCCGCCGCCGCCACAGCCTTACCTGCCCCACCGGCGGATCTCCTCCCTGAGCTTCTTCTCACCATCTCGACTTTTTGTGCGTTTCCCACAGACGGCGCCAGATGAAGAGGCGAGATCTCGCGCTGGGTCCTGAGCGGGCTATGGATCACCAGAAGATGAATCTGCAAGATAGGGAAACGTATCAGAGGGCCCAGGGGATCTCCCTGGGGCAAAACCCTCCGATGGCTAAGTCAGTAGAGCTATGGTGGATGCAATAATGGGGGGAGGAGAGAGCTGATGCACGAGAATCCTCTCCACCAAGGGGTGAAGCGAATTGTGCTCAGGAGCTTAGGGTGTGTGAATGCTCAGTTCATCTTACCATCTTCCGGAGGGTATCCCTTGCTTAAATAGTGCGCCGCCTTCAGGAGTCCTGTAAGCTGAGGGGTTCCCGGCGGGAGTTACGTCTTTAACGGGGGCTTTCATGGCCTCATCGTGGGAACGTTATCCCCTTGGAGTCCGGCGGCTCCCCTGACTCTCCCGCTGGCGGAGGACTCTGAACGGCTGCACCTGCAGATAATCAACCAGCCTTACCGAGCCTCGGGGATGCTAGCTCATGTCCGAGCGATAGGCATGGCCCGGCGAGGGTGGGGTCGGATAGGTCGGCTGGAGCCTATCTCTCTCGGACGGGGAGAGGGCTTTAGGCCGGACCTTCCTCGGGACCTGACCGTTGTCTCGGGCCCTCCGAGCCTAGAAGGCCGCCGGGAAGAGTTAGTTCCTCGAGTCTTTATTTATTGGGCTTTTCTCCCTAAGTGGGCCCTGTGGGCTATCACTTGGGTGGGCTCGCCTGGTTGGACCTTGTGGGTCTTGTTGGGCTACCTTTGTGGTGGGCTGCGGAAATCCCCCTCTCCAGTCTCCTTGGAACAGGCCGACCTGCATGAAGAAGTGTCGACACTTCTGTCTTGGAAATGCATTAACCTGACTGATGGTAGGGGAGCATTTGCACCTTGTGGAGCGCATACTCGGTCTCAGGAGAGCATCCTGTGTGACAGGCGAGCATGCACGTCTAATGTACCCCGGAAGAGGATTTTTATTTAACAGGGGCATTATTGTCCTTAATGTCCTGACTAATGACGCCCTAATCTCCTAGTATAAAAAGGTGGGCTCTCTCATTGTATTGTAACTCTGGTTGGTGGCTTTCTTAGTGGAATCCTGTTACGACCGTGGACGTAGGAAGGCATCTTACCTCCGAACCACGTAAAAATCCTTGTGTTCTTATGGTTTGATTCCTCTTTTCTCTTTTCTTCTTCCTTCATCGTTGTTTGTTCTCCTCGTCTGGGTACTCCGTCCATATTCCCCAACAACTGGTATCAGAGCCTTGTTCTGGTTCGAGGAAAACAGTGGGAGTAATGGCGACAGATGAAGGAAAGGTGAGGATCGACAAGTTCAATGGCAAGGACTTCGGTTTCTGAAAGATGCAAATCGAAGACTACCTGTATCAGAAGAAGCTGCACGAGCCGCTTCTTGGAACGATACCGGCAGGGATGAAGAAAGAAGATTGGGATCTACTAGACAGATAAGCACTCGGAGTTGTTCACTTGACGTTGGCCAGAAACGTCACCTTCAACATCGTGAACGAGAAGACCACGGCAGGATTGATGAAGGCGCTATCAAATATGTATGAAAAGCCCTCGGCTTCAAACAAGGTATATTTGATGCGTCGTTTATTTAATCTGAAGATGGCCGAAGGTGCTTCTGTTACAGACCACATCAATGAATTCAATGTGATTACAACTCAGTTGAGTTATGTAGAAATAAACTTTGATGATGAGATTAGGGCCTTGATTCTTTTATCCTCCTTACCTGAAAGTTGGGGTGCAACTGTGACGGCTGTAAGTAGCTCTTCCGGTTCAAGTAAATTAAAGCTCAATGAGGTTCGAGACTTGATTCTAAGCGAAGATATTCGCAGAAGGGAATCAGGTGAAGTCTTAGGTTCTGCCTTGAATACAGAGAGTAGGGGAAGAACAAAACAGCGGGGTCAAAATAGGAGCAGATCTAGGTCCAAAAAGAAAGGTCAATCAAAGTTTGGTGGTGATGGGTGCTGGAATTGTAGTAAAAAGGGGCACTTAAAGAAAGATTGCAAGGCTCCAAAGAAGAAAAACCATAATGAAGAGTCCGTAATGCAACTACAGTAGAGCAAGTTCAAGATGTTTTAGTTCTTTGTGTTGACACTCCTTTAGAGTCATGGATTCTTGACTCAGGTGCAACGTTTCACTCTACCTCACATAAAGAAAGTATGCAAAATTATGTTGCTGGAAACTTTGGGAAGGTTTATCTTGCTGATGATGAGCCTTTAGATATTGTGGGGAAGGGTGATGTCAATGTAAGGACCACAAATGGCACTTTGTGGAAATTAAAGAATGTAAGGCATGTACCTGGCTTGAAGAGGAACTTAATAACTGTTGGACAACTTGATGATGAAGGTTATGTAACAACCTTTGTGGGTGGATCTTGGAAGATCACCAAAGGTGCTATGATTATAGCACGATGCAACAAGATGGTTACTCTCTACATGACTAGCAACAACAAAGATATAGTGGCTGTGGAAAATTCAGGAGTTGACTCCAACATATGGCACTGTAGGCTTGGTCACATGAGTGAGAAAGAGATGAAGGTACTGCTGTCAAAAGGTAAATTATCTGGCTTGAAATCTGTGGAAGTTGGTCTTTGTGAAGACTGTATTTTTGAGAAGCAAAAGAAGGTTGCATTCTCAAAGACAGTAAGAACTTTGAAGACACAGAAGCTAGAGCTTGTGCATACAGATGTATGGGGTCCTTCACCAGTACCATCTCTTGGAGGCTCACTCTACTATGTCACTTTCATTGATGACTCTACTCGCAAGGTATGGGTTTATTTTTTGAAAAGGAAATCTGATGTATTTGTTACCTTCAAAAATTGGAAGACCATTGTAGAGAATGAGACATGTTTGAAGGTGAAGTGTCTGAGATCAGACAATGGTGGAGAGTATGACAACAAAGAATTCAAGGACTTTTGTGTAGCTAGTGGTATTAGGATGGAAAGAACTGTTCCAAGAACACCACAGCAGAATGGAGTTGCTGAGCGCATGAATAGAACCTTGAATGAACTGGCTAGGAGCATGAGGATACATGCCGGACTGCCAAAAATATTTTGGACAGATGTAATTAACACAGCAGCTTTCTTGATAAACCGAGGGCCATCTGACCCTTTGGATGGTGAAATTTCAGAGGAGGCCTGGACAAGGAAAGAGGTAAATCTTTCACACTTGAGAGTCTTTGGCTGTGTTTCATATGTGCATGTAGATTCTAATGACAGGGATAAGCTAGATGCTAAGTCTATAAAGTGCTTTTTCATTGGATATGGTTCTGATGAGTTTGGATATCGATTTTGGGATGATGAAAATCAAAAAATTCTCAGAAGGAAAAATGTTATATTCAATGAAAATGTCTTGTATAAAGACAGGGCTGCTGTAGAATTTGATAGTGCAGGGAAACAAAATGAGAATGGTGGACAGGTTGAGCTAGAAGAAATTTCACAAGATGATGTGAATGATAAGATACATGATGTATCTGAAACAGAAGCACAACCTTGTACACCGGTACAACTGAGAAGATCTGCAAGAATACCTAGGCCTACACAAAGGTATTCTCCATCTGTGCATTACCTACTGTTGACTGACGAAGGTGAACCCGAGTGTTATGATGAAGTAATGCAGGTTACAGATTCTGTTAAGTGGGAGTTAGCCATGAAAGATGAGATGAACTCATTGCAAAGGAACCAGACTTGGGAGCTAACTAAACTCCCTAAGAACAAGAAGACATTGTACAACAAGTGGGTTTACAGAGTCAAAGATGAACCTGATGGCAGTAAGAGATACAAAACAAGGTTGGTAGTGAAGGGCTTCCAGCAGAAGGAAGGTATAGACTACACTGAGATCTTTTCTCCAGTTGTGAAACTAACCACTATTAGATTGGTGTTGAGCATTGTTACTGCAGAGAACTTACATTTAGAGCAACTAGATGTGAAGACAACTTTTCTCCATGGTGACTTGGAGGAAGACATCTACATGTTGCAACCAGAAGGGTTTTCAGTCCCAAGCAAAGAAAACCTTGTATGCAAGCTTAAGAAAAGTTTGTATGGTCTGAAACAAGCCCCCAGACAGTGGTACAAGAAGTTTGATGGATTCATATGTAACAATAGTTTCATTAGGTGCAACATTGATCATTGTTGTTATCTCAAGAAGTTTGATAATTATTATATCATATTGTTGTTGTACGTGGATGATATGCTTATTGTAGAATCAAGTATGACAGAGATTAATAATCTGAAAATATAATTATCAAAGGAATTTACTATGAAGGACTTAGGAGCAGCAAAGCAAATTCTTGAGATGAGAATTGTGAGGGATAGAACAGCTGGCACTGTGAAGCTCTCTCAAGAAGGTTACATCCAGAAGGTGTTGGGCAGATTCAACATGCAGGATGCAAAATAAGTTAGCACTCCTTTGGCAAGTCACTTCAAGCTGTCTAAAGAGCAGTCAACAAAGTCTACTGAAGAGCGTGAGTCCATGAAGAAAATTCCTTATGCATCAGCTGTAGGAAGTCTGATGTATGCCATGATTTGTACTAAGACAGATATAGCACATGTAGTGGGAGTTGTGTGCAGACATATGGCGGATCCGGGCAAGCAACACTGGGAGGCAGTGAAATGGATTCTGAGATAACTAAAAGGCACCTCAGGCAAATCACTTTGTTTCAAGAAAAGTGATGTTATTCTACAAGGTTTTGATGATTGATGGAGGGATGTCGTAGCAGTATTTTGATTGTTATATTGAGTAGGGTTAATACACTGAGAGGTTTACTTTTTTTGGAGTTCAGACTCCAAGTGGGAGATTGTCAGAGTGTGGAGTCAGAACTCTTCATCGTGCGCCTCTGCACGGGATCACACTCTGCCTCAGGAGCGCATCCACTGCTTCAGGGAAGCATTCTCAACGTCATGGGAGCATGGGGAGCACATGCTGTCTCTGGGGAGCAATCGCTACTCCAGGGGAGCATCCTCAATGTCAGGGGATCATTCTCAATGTCAGGGGAGCATGCACTACGGGCTCAAGTGTCGACATTTGTCTCCTTGGAATAGGCCGACCTGCATGAAGAAGTGTCGACACTTCTGTCTTGGAGATGCATTAATCTGATTGATGGTGGGGGAGCATTTGCACCTTGTGGAGCGCATACTCGGTCTCAGGAGAGCATCATGTGTGACAGGCGAGTATGCACGTCTAATGTACCCCGGAAGAGGATTTCTATTTAACAGGGGAATTATTGTCCTTAATGTCCTGACTAATGACGCCCTAATCTCCTAGTATAAAAGGGTGGACTCTCTCATTGTATTGTAACTCTGGTTGGTGGCTTTCTTAGTGGAATCCCGTTATGACCGTGGACGTAGGAAGGCATGTTGCCTCCGAACCACGTAAAAATCCATGTGTTCTTGTGGTTTGATTCATCTTTTCTCTTTTCTTCTTCCTCCATCGTTGTTTGTCCTCCTCGTCTGGGTACTCCGTCCATATTCCCCAACAACTGGTATCAGAGCCTTGTTCTGGTTCGAGGAAAATAGTGGGAGTAATGGCGACAGATGAAGGAAAGGTGAGGATCAACAAGTTCAATGGCAAGGACTTCGGTTTCTGGAAGATGCAAATCGAAGACTACCTGTATCAGAAGAAGCTGCACGAGCCGCTTCTTGGAACGATGCCGGCAGAGATGAAGAAAGAAGATTGGGATCTACTAGACAGACAAGCACTCGGAGTTGTTCGCTTGACGTTGGCCAGAAACGTCGCCTTCAACATCGTGAACGAGAAGACCACGACAGGATTGATGAAGGCGCTATCAAATATGTATGAAAAGCCCTCGGTTCAAACAAGGTATATTTGATGCATCGTTTATTTAATCTGAAGATGGCCGAAGGTGCTTCTGTTGCAGACCACATCAATGAATTCAATGTGATTACAACTCAGTTGAGTTATGTAGAAATAAACTTTGATGATGAGATTAGGGCCTTGATTCTTTTATCCTCCTTACCTGAAAGTTGGGGTGCAACTGTGACGGCTGTAAGTAGCTCTTCCGGTTCAAGTAAATTGAAGCTCAATGAGGTTTGAGACTTGATTCTAAGCGAAGATATTCGCAGAAGGGAATCAGGTGAAGTCTCAGGTTCTGCCTTGAATATAGAGAGCAGGGGAAGAATAAAACAGCGGGGTCAAAATAGGAGCAGATCTAGGTCCAAGAAGAAAGGTCAATCAAAGTTTGGTGGTGATGGGTGCTAGAATTGTGGTAAAAAGGGGCACTTAAAGAAAGATTGCAAGGCTCCAAAGAAGAAAAACCATAATGAAGAGTCCGCCAATGCAACTGCAGCAGAGTAAGTTCAAGATGCTTTAGTTCTTTGTGTTGACACTCCTTTAGAGTCATGGATTCTTGACTCAGGTGCATCGTTTTACTCTACCTCACATAAAGAAAGTATGCAAAATTATGTTGCTGAAACTTTGGGAAGGTTTATCTTGCTGATGATGAGCCTTTAGATATTATGGGGAAGGGTGATGTCAATGTAAGGACCACAAATGGCACTTTGTGGAAGTTAAAGAATGTAAGGCATGTACCTGGCTTGAAGAGGAACTTGATATATGTTGGACAGCTTGATGATGAAGGTTATGTAACAACCTTTGTGGGTGGATCTTGGAAGATCACAAAAGGTGCTATGATTATAGCACGAGATAACAAGATGGGTACTCTCTACATGACTAGCAACAACAAAGATATAGTGACAGTGGCAAATTCAGGAGTTGACTCCAACATATGGCACTGCAGGCTTGGTCACATGAGTGAGAAAGGGATGAAGGTACTGCTATCAAAAGGTAAATTGTCTGGCTTGAAATCTGTGGAAGTTGGTCTTTGTGAAGACTGCATTTTTGGGAAGCAAAAGAAGGTTGCATTCTCAAAGACAGTAAGAACTTTGAAGACACAGAAGCTAGAGCTTGTGCATACATATGTATGGGGTCCTTCACCAGTACCATCTCTTGGAGGCTCACTCTACTATGTCACTTTCATTGATGACTCTACTCGCAAGGTATGGGTTTATTTTTTGAAAAAGAAATCTGATGTATTTGTTACCTTCAAAAATTGGAAGACCCTTGTAGAGAATGAGACATGTTTGAAGGTGAAGTGTCTGAGATCAGACAATGGTGGAGAGTATGACAACAAAGAATTCAAGGACTTTTGTGTAGCTAGTGGTATTAGGATGGAAAGAACTGTTCCAAGAACACCACAGCAGAATGGAGTTGCCGAGCGCATGAATAGAACCTTGAATGAACGGGCTAGGAGCATGAGGATACATGCCGGACTGCCAAAAACATTTTGGACAGATGCAATTAACACAGTAACTTTCTTCATAAACCGAGGCCCATCTGTACCTTTGGATGGTGAAATTCCAGAGGAGGCTTGGACAGGGAAAGAGATAAATCTTTCACACTTGAGAGTCTTTGGCTGTGTTTCATATGTGCATGTAGATTCTAATGACAGGGATAAGCTAGATGCTAAGTCTATAAAGTGCTTTTTCATTGGATATGGTTCTGATGAGTTTGGATATCGATTTTGGGATGATGAAAATCGAAAAATTCTAAGAAGGAAAAATGTTATATTCAATGAAAATGTCTTGTATAAAGACAGGGCTGCTGTAGAATCTGACAGTGTAGGGAAACAAAATGAGAATGGTGGACAGGTTGAGCTAGAAGAAATTTCACAAGATGATGTGAATGATAAGATACATGATGTATCTGAAACAGAAGCACAACCTTGTACACAGGTACAACTGAGAAGATCTGCAAGAATACCTAGGCCTACACAAAGGTATTCTCCATCTTTGCATTACCTACTGTTGACTGACGAAGGTGAACCCGAGTGTTATGATGAAGCAATGCAGGTTACAGATTCTGTTAAGTGGGAGTTAGCCATGAAAGATGAGATGAACTCGTTGTAAAAGAACCAGACTTGGGAGCTAACTAAACTCCCTAAGAACAAGAAGGCATTGCACAACAAGTGGGTTTACAGAGTCAAAGATGAACCCGATGGCAGTAAGAGGTACAAAGCAAGGTTGGTAGTGAAGGGCTTCCAGCAGAAGGAAGGTATAGACTACACTGAGATCTTTTCTCCAGTTGTGAAACTAACCACTATTAGATTGGTGTTGAGCATTGTTACTGCTGAGAACTTACATTTAGAGCAACTAGATGTGAAGACAGCTTTTCTCCATGGTGACTTGGAGGAAGACATCTACATGTTGCAACCAGAAGGGTTTTCAGTCCCAAGCAAAGAAAACCTTGTATGCAAGCTTAAGAAAAGTTTGTATGGTCTGAAACAAGCCCCCAGACAGTGGTACAAGAAGTTTGATGGATTCATATGTAATAATGGTTTCATTAGGTGCAACATGGATCATTGTTGTTATCTCAAGAAGTTTGATAATTGTTATATCATATTGTTGTTGTACGTGGATGATATGCTTATTGCAGGATCAAGTATGATAGAGATTAATAATCTGAAAATATAATTATCAAAGGAATTTACTATGAAGGACTTAGGAGCAGCAAAGCAAATTCTTGGGATGAGAATTGTGAGGGATAGAACAGCTGGCACTGTGAAGCTATCTCAAGAAGGTTACATCCAGAAGGTGTTGGGCAGATTCAACATGCAGGATGTAAAATAAGTTAGCACTCCTTTGGCAAGTCACTTCAAGCTGTCTAAAGAGCAGTCACCAAAGTCTGCTGAAGAGCGTGAGTCCATGAAGAAAATTCCTTATGCATCAGCTGTAGGAAGTCTGATGTATGCCATGATTTGTACTAAGCCGGATATAGCACATGCAATGGGAGTGGTGTGCAAACATATGGCGGATCCGGGCAAGCAACACTGGGAGGCAGTGAAATGGATTCTGAGATACCTAAAAGGCACCTCAAGCAAATCACTTTGTTTCAGGAAAAGTGATGTTACACTACAAGGTTTTGTTGATTCAGATCTTGGTGGTGATCTGGAAACCAGAAGAAGTACCACTGGCTATGTTTACACCTTGGGTGGCACTGCAGTGAGTTGGGTTTCAAAGCTTCAGAAGGTTGTTGCTCTCTCAACAACAGAAGCAGAGTATGTTGTTATCTCTGAAGCTAGCAAAGAGATGGTATGGCTGAAAAAATTTCTGAAGGAGTTGGGCAAGGAACAAAGTAATAGTGTGTTGTTTTGTGACAGTCAAAGTGCAATTCACCTTGCCAAGAACCCATTCTTTCATGCAAGGACTAAGCACATACAACTGAAGTATCACTTCATTCGTGGTTTGCTTGAAGATGATGTTTTGCTGCTGGAGAAAATACTTGGTGCAGAGAATCCAGCAAACATGTTAACCAAGGTGGTGACCACAGAGAAACTGAGGCTGTGCAAAGCCTCAGTTGGCCTCCATGGATGATTGATGGAGGGATGTCGTAGTAGTATTTCGATTGTTATATTGAGCAGGGTTAATACACTGAGAGGTTTGCTTTCTTTGGAGTTCAGACTCCAAGTGGGAGATTGTTAGAGTGTGGAGTCAGAACTCTTCATCGTGCGCCTCTACACGGGATCACACTCTACCTCAGGAGCGCATCCACTGATTCAGGGAAGCATTCTCAACGTCATGGGAGCATGGGGAGCACATGCTGTCTCTGGGGAGCAATCCCTGCTCCAGGGGAGCATCCTCAATGTCAGGGGATCATTCTCAACGTCAGGGGAGCATGCACTACGGGCTCAAGTGTCGACATTTGTCTCCTTGGAACAGGCCGACCTGCATGAAGAAGTGTCGACACTTCTGTCTTGGAAATGCATTAACCTGACTGATGGTGGGGGAGCATTTGCACCTTGTGGAGCGCATACTCGGTCTCAGGAGAGCATCCTGTGTGACAGGCGAGCATGCACGTCTAATGTACCCCGGAAGAGGATTTCTATTTAACAGGGGCATTATTATCCTTAATGTCATGAATAATGATGCCCTAATCTCCTAGTATAAAAGGGTGGGCTCTCTCATTGTATTGTAACTCTGGTTGGTGGCTTTCTTAGTGGAATCCTGTTACGGCCGTGGACGTAGGAAGGCATCTTGCCTCCGAACCACGTAAAAATCTCTGTGTTCTTGTGGTTTGATTCCTCTTTTCTCTTTTCTTCTTCCTCCATCGATGTTTGTCCTCCTCGTCTGGGTGATATATATTCCTAACAAAAAGTTCTCGACGGAGGGTGAGATTCCATAGGAGAACCCTCCAATGCTCTCGATAGCCAATGGTTGGAGGGAGTGGAGAGCAAGTGAGGGAGCAGAGAGGATAGATGGGAGTAAATGCTTGGTTCTCATTCACATATTTGGTGGAGACCGTTGTGACCAACCTCTATAATCTTTGGGCCCAGGGAATTAAATGTCAATCTTACTATTAGGACGAGCGTGTCTATAGGGGTTAGACTCTTATCACCCATGCCATGGTGCAAAGAGTTCGTCAAGATGCGCAAGGGGAGGTGGCTGCAGAGCGTCAAGCGACATGCAATGGGCGACATTCGAGGTTAGTGGCAGAGCAATGTGTTATGTGTGTTAGGCAATGTGTAGAGGCAGCAACAAAATGGGGCGTCAAAATGCCTGCCATTCAACCATATCCGCATGGCCAAATGATGTATGCATTGTCACTAAAATAGATGAGAGACGCCCGAAGTGACGGCAATGTGACGCATATATACCCAGATTTGGTGAGCCATAGTGAGAGCCCACATCAGAAAGGATCCAAATGGGAACCCGTGGACATCCACTCTTGAAAAGACGGATATCAACCCAATCCTATTTTCAAAATCTCTGTATATAAGAGTCAAAATCTGCAAAAAGAGAATCTGTCAAGGTCAGAAGTGAATTTATTTCAGACAGGCCAAATCACTTAGCCTCTCTTTAGTATTGGTTTATCCCGGGGTTAACTCTAAGTTAACTCCGGGATAAGTTTTTTTGTGCTTTGGTAAGGAGTTAGTGTTAGTCGGGTTAGGTTAAGGGCTAATCCAGGGATATTCTTGGGTTTTGAAACCCACACCCAAGGGTGGGTTAAGGTGGGTTAACCTCCTACCTCAATAATAGCTCAATTAAATGTGTCTCTCTCTCATAATAAATGCTATTTCTCTCTCTCATTATTACTAGGTTAACCTACTATTTACCAAATCATACTAGATTAAAATTAGGTTAGCCCACATCCTTACTCCCAGATTAACTACCCTCCTACCAAATCAAAAATGGGTTAATTCCAGATTACTTTAATCGGGTTGACTTAGTCCATCTTTAACCTAACTCCATACCAAAGCCACCCTTATAGACTCATCTAGCCCACAAAGAGCGGATGCCACCCATCCGCTTGGCTCATAGCTCACAAATTGCATTTTTATAGATGATGCCATCCTGCAGGTTTCTAAAAGTCTCGATAGGGACTAAATGAAGGCATAGGCACCTACTAAACATAGCCTTAAATTTTAACATGGCAAAAACTTTAGATTTTAAAAAATACTTTTATAGTATTAAATAGAAATTTTTTAAATGACCTTAATCACTACCTTAAACGAGTTGAGCGAGCTTATGCTCAAACTCAATTTATTTGCAAACTGAGCTCAAAAACTTGTTTGAATGTAACTCATCTAATTTAATAAACGAGTTGAACTCAAATATCAACCGACTCAGCTCCGGTTCATTTGCACCCCTATCTTCAACCTATTCATTAACTAGTAGCCACATCCATTTGACCTTGCATGTGTCATCCCTGTGAAAAGCCTCCATCCACTCCCCACTCTCCTCTTTTCTCTCACCATCCCCCCGGTCTGAGTCTCCAACAGGCTCCATCGACCTCAAAGCGGTACATTATTTTATTTAATTTGTAGTGAGGACATTGTCTATCTAATGAGGCATAGTGACAGGTCAATGGCAATAGGAGTGTGGTAGTGGATAATATTTTAAAATCATACCCAGACCTTGACTCGGATAGGTTAGTGGGTCACGACTCAATGATTTAACCGTTCGGGTTGACTCGTGACCCGTAAGACTAGAATCGCTCACATCAATATTATATAGCCACTAGGTTAGTGAGTCACGACACTTTTGTGATATAGGAGAGAAAAGGTGAGGCTTCTCTTTATAGTCTAAAGCCTTGTTCAACGGACAAGAAGGAAAGAATCAAGTCTGTCAACTAACCATGGTTGATGTCTTCTTTTTGCAGTTTGAAGCATAGTTCAGTGGACAAGAAGGAAGGAGAAGAAAATTTTAACTTGAAAGCTGGGGGTGCTGTTGTCACAGAGCCACCTACTTCTCTGCACTCGTAATTTTACATTCTATAGTTTTCCTTTCTCCTTTGCAACTTATAGGTTATCCCATGGGATGGCTGGAGTTCATCAAGTTTAGTGGACTCTTAGGTTTTGTTTATTTTTTTTCTGCACATAGTGAAGAAAGACTTAGAATCCGGATCTTTTCAACTTCCAAAACTTGTGTTAATACGATTAAATGATAAGGTCATAAGAGATATGATTTCAAGGATGACTCCTCATATTCCATATTTATTTGCATGCTAAATTAAAACCTAAACTAATGATAGAAACTTAGAACATATGAAACATGTCTCAAACCTAGTTGGGTCACATTGATTTTATCGGGGTAACTGAGTTTGACTAAGTTTTAAGTTATGGCTGATCTAGATAGGGTTTAAACTCAATTTTGAGATCGGGTCATAAGTCAATCAATCGGATTAGACGGTCTGGGCCAAATTTTAAAACAGTGGTAGTAGGTCTATGGCAAAGAGGTCATCACAACAACACCATCGCATGTTAACGATAGTAGGGAGTGGCCAAAGCTCATCCCCCACTCTCTCCCACATTTTGTTTTTCTATTTATCACTCTATTCTATGTCATCAAAGTAATACTTGCTTCCATAGATTGCATATGTGCCATGCCATCTTACAATTTTGCTTTTCATATACATGTGATAGAATGGCTTAATACCATTTCAACTATCCAATGTGATGACTACATAATCCCATGTAACGTGTCTAACATGAAAAAAAGACTTACATACTATGTAAGAATGAAATATATCTAATAGGAACATACTGTAAAAAGAAAACATGATATGAGGATAAAATATAATGTTTAAAAATAAAAATGTCCTACATTATATGTTTCATTCTCGTACATTATATTTCTCTATTACTAAAGTTCGTCCAAACTCTTTCTTCAACTGCATGTGTCAAGTTAGTCAAAAGTAAAGATGTCCAACTATCTTATCATGTGTATGTGGACCAATAGGAGGTCAAATCTTAAGATGACATAGTGCACTACCAATCCATGCATTGTTGCAAACTCGGGCCACTATGTGTATTGGACACCTCTCCTCAGGGATCGGCTGGTCTCTTTTGTACCACTCGATGTTGACCGAGGCCTTAAGATATGACCTAGTGTTGGACTTGACAGAGGCCACTAGTGGGGCTTCAACAAACAACCCTATTCAGGGCCAAAGGTACTTCCTCTTGAAAAGAAAGGAAAGAATTGACAGTGAGAAGATATGGGAAGTATGCCATCTTCTTCAACAAAGATACTAACATAGACTTGAGAGCTTCTATCAGTAACCTTCCGAGGGTCTAATGACATAAATAAGTAGGACACGTATCTCGGAGTTCCCTTACTCTATGAGAGATCTATGACAACCTCCTTGCAATTCATCAAGGAAAGGTACCTCCAGAAGCTCCAAGGCTAAGAAGGTCAGGCCATCACTAATGTAACGCCTGAGAGTTTTTCTAAGAATTTTTTTTAGGATTTAAAAAATAATTATAAAGCATTTAATAGGTTATTAAATGAATTATAGTTAATTAAATCTAATTATTTAGCCCTACACTAATCCAAGAAGATTAGGCACATATAACAAAGCCAATAGGCCCAAAAAGATTGTTTTGGACTTTAGCCCATATTCTAGAAGCTAGGAATGGGTGTAATCACGGAATTAAGGAGATAATTACTCCTTGGGGTATAAATAAAAGGATAATATTAGGGATAATATCAAAAGAGTTTGAAGTATTTCAAATTCGACGCCTGGAATGAAAAACGGTCTATCGCGAGACCGCTAATGAACGGTTGGCGGCCCAGTCCTAGACCGCTAAATCACTGCAGTTCCGTAAATGGAAAATAGCGTGGAAATGTGAGATTTTTGACATCTAAATCACATAGGATCGACTCTATCTACTAATTAGATAAGTCTAGAAGGATAGTAGATCAAATTGAAAGCCTAGTTGGGACTCTAAGTTCGTTCTAATCCTCAAAACCCTAGCTAACCCTATAAATAGATCCCAGATTTGACGTGTGTGACCCTTACGTTTGGCACACGTGGAACTCAGGTAAAGAGGATGAATTAGAGGTAAGTTTCTTCTAGGAATTTGTTTATTATACTTAGAACTAACTACCCTCTGATTTTTGTTTTAGGAGATCAAGCCTACGGGAAGTTAGAGTCTTCCAAAGTTGTTGATTCTACATTAAGAACTCAGGAATTAGTGCATCCGACCTAAGAAGATCAAGGAATTCGGAGCCCTAAACGAGGTATTTAGTAGAAGTGTCTTTAGAACTTTTTGTTACCCTTCATATCTTATATCTACCCTCAAAATTGCACGTCCATAGGTCAAGGGAATCAGGAGATAGAGAGACGTGAAGTTACTGATTTAGTACAAGAACGGGCAGAATTAGGGCTGACTTCCAGTCCGAAATTGACTATCTAGAAGGATTAATTGAGGTAGGTTAGCTCATGAAAGGCTCAAATTTGAAGTCAGGAATAAAAACTCTCTGATTTCATTCGTTTTCATGCATTGTACTTTGAGAATTTCATGTTTTACTTAGGACTATGCATCTAGTTTAGTCTTCATGCATAATACTTAGCCTAATGAAGAGAAAAATGGAATTTCCTTGTTGTTCATACAAACATATGCATATTGTTGCCCTATATACAATCTATCATGATTATGGAAGTTTATATATGTTTATTTCCATGCATGATGTATCTTAGATTAGCATTTTGTATTGTTTTCATTGAACTCGATTTTATGCAGGAAGAAACGATCTTCACGTAGACCGCCAGGGATTCTAGCGGTCGTACGATAGACCGCAAACCGCAAGCGACGATCCTGTATTAGACCATTTTATGTTCTGATTTCTATAATATTGTTACCTGAAACATCTTGTAGATTAGCCTTAATTGATATATGATAAGTCTAGTTAACTAAGTTTTAAGCCTGATTTAGATACTGGTTTCATATACTTAGTTATATTTACTATTCATCATGATAGATTTCATGTTTTCAGGCACATTAGTATTATTTTAACTTATGTTAATTTGTGACCAAAATCATATATTCTTGTAATAAATATATGTTCAAATGATAGATGATTCATGATCACTATTTTATCACGATTCTCTCTCTCTTCTAAGCGTCATTTTCTTAAGTACATGACACATATTCCGGTATGTTGTCATTAGTTACACTTTTTACACATTAGGAACACAGTGTTGGACATGATGACCTCTCCTTTGGATATTCCTTCCAACGGACTAGGAAATCTTGTTTCAAGGCCTCCATAAGACTCCGCGAGCCTGGGATTCTCACTAGGACGTCGAGCTGGTTGTACCATTAAAACCCAATTGTCTAGAAAAGTACTTATATCGATGTTTTATATTCTGGACTTTTGCGGGCATTTTGTTGACCGTCTGACTCTACTAGCGGCCCTACACTTGACCGCTAATAGATCCTAAACGGCCATGCATTAGACCACTAAGACTCCAGATATTCTGTTTTTAAAATATAGAATTATCTTATAAAACGGTCCTGAACTAGACCGCCAGGAGCAAGAAACGGTCCTGTAAACGACTGCTAGTTTCCTGAGATTGGTTAACCCGGGGTTTGACTCAAGGGTTGATTTTTCTATGTTCCTATATGGTCCAATTGATTATCTAGAACCTGTCACATTATTCCAAAGATACCTAAGTAATTTTGAAAGATATGGAATGTACCGTTATGCTGCCGATTTATTTCCATGGCATAACCTAGTTATTTAATGTAATTATTGAAATCTCTTATTCTCAATAGAAGCATTCTTTTTTTTGGTTATCTTATCATGGAACTATAGTTGAAATTGTACTTTCTTGACCATATTATTGTTATAACGTGGAAGTACCTTGATTTATACTTGAAGATGCAGTTCGAGTACTGATTGTGTTCAAGGGCTCTATACTAGTCCCCTCGGCTGATTATCAGAAACATACTGTAAACCATAGGGTATGATGCTACTGACGTCGCATTGCACTGGGAGTACTTTCTTTATAAATAAGTGAAATATCCACGGGGTGATCCACATAAATTCACGAAGTATTTGTTACTAAGTGAAGAGTACATTCTTGCTTGTTACATGACATTCTAGTGCATAGCCTTCATGGTTATGAAAAGTACATTCTTATTACATTCTTGAAACGGCCAAAATTACATTCTTGTTATATACTTGATCAAATTATATTCTCATATCTCTAGCTTGATCATATCACGTTACTTTGGCTTTACTCGCATGTTTCATCGTATTTGCATGGTTTATCTTATTTCTTTAGAGCTAAGATGCTAATTACTTAAATTTGCCAATCATGTTGATACGAAGATACCTATTGGACAAGTGTGTTCATTACCCTACTTTCTAATTTTTTTCAAGAAATCCTAGTGGGTCTGATTAATATTACTCAAGTGAAGGATCCGAGAGCGATTGAAGGATAAAGACTCGAGAGAAGCCTTAGTTATTCATGTCTAGTCGAGTCATGATGTAATTTTTTATTTTTTTATTTTCTTGAGTCTAGCGATGATAATCAAAGTTCCTATGTAATTTGGGATTATTTTATGAAGGAATAAAGTTAAAGGTTTTTGGTGAGTTATATTGTGCAATTACACTTATGTGATTGTCTTGCGCTCTGATTATATTGCTTGCTTGAGGCGTACTAACCGACTGTTCACATTCCCGATTGTTTCCGCTGCATAATCTCGGGACGTGACAGTGAAAGTGGTATCAGAGCACTAGGACTAGAAGTCCTAGGGAAAAGCCATGTCATAGATTAAGTCCAAGGTTTAAAGACCCACACCCATGAAACTAGGAAAGAAATTCCCAACCTATGAAAGGAATTGGGTGGAACCGGGGATGAGATAGAAATTAGAATTATTTCTAAGGATTAACCTCACCCATTCTATTAGAATTAACAAATTCATTGCTCTTCTCAGGTACCTCATTCTTACGATGGCTCATCACGTGGACTAGAACGGTATGCAAGAGACCGTTACGGGTCTTACTCAGGCATTACAAACTATGGCTCAAGCCGGCGCAGGGGAAAGAGCTAGAGATTTACATCGCAACTTCCGGAGCTTAAACCCTCCATGATTTTCGGGTTCCTCTAACCCAGATGAAGTCAAGAATTGGACAGATGAGATGAATCACATCTTTGAAGTTATGTAATGTGCGGATCAGGAGAAGGTCTGTTTGGCAACATTCCAATTAAATAAAGATGCCTGTACGTGGTGGAAGTCTGTTCCTGCACCACCAGCTGATGCACCTCATACATGGGAAGGTTTTCTTATGCTCTTCCGAGCCAAATACTTTTCTGAGCATGTTAAGGAGAGAAAGGCGATGGAGTTTGCTTCGTTACGTCAAGACATGATGACGATAGCGGAGTATGAACTTCAATTTTCGAGGCTAGCACCGTATGATCCTCATTTGATTAGCACTGACTTATTGAAGGCTAATCAATTTATGGACGGGTTGAGGCCCGGCTATATTCAACAATTGAGGATTTAAAATATACGTACTTATGTAGAGATGGTCCAACGGACGCATCTATACGAAAGGACCTTAGAGAAGGTCAAAAAAATTAAAAGGCAAGGGCGAGGAGCCGAGCCGAAGGTCAGATCGGCATGATAAGAAGGGAAAGTTTAGTATCACGGAACCCTACAAATCCCGTGATAGCAAGAAAAGATCCCGGAATGGGAGTGGTAGTGGTAACCACAAAAACAAGAAAGTCAAAGAAGAAGAGAAGCAGGTCATGACGGCTTGCACTTTTTGTGAGAAGTTCGGTCATTCGGCCGAAGAGTGCTGGAAAAGCGCCTCGGCGCTTGTTTAAGATGTGGCAGCCGGGAACACCGCATGCCGGATTGCCCACTCATGAAGGAACAATCTTCAGGTGATGGACGCAAGCGTCAAGCTCGTCTAAATGCTATTCTGGAAGAGGAAGAAGCGCCCAAAGATGATGGGCTAATGGAAGGTACTATCTAAATCTATTCCCATCCTGCATTCGTACTATTTAATACTAGTGCTTCTCATTCTTTTATATCTACTACTTTTACAAAAATCTTACCTATTTCATCAGTTCCTCTACCTTCAAACCTTGCTATTACTACACCCTTAGGTCCCGGAACAAAACTTACAAACTATTATCCAGATAGTGAGGTAATGGTAGAAGGTAACAATCTTCCTGCAAACCTCGTATGCCTTGATATGGAGGGCTACGATGCTATTCTAGGCATGGATTGGCTTGTAGACCACGATGCCTATATAAATTGCCGCAACCGGATTATCTCTTTTTGGAAACCTGGTCTTCCAAGGTTTTCCTTCCTTGGTATCAAATATAGGAAGCATCCTACCATAATTTCATCTCTACACGCTTGCAAATTAATTTCGCAAGGATGTGTAGCATTTCTTGCTTCCGTAATCATTACCGAATCCAAAGAGATCGTCTTAGAAGATATTCCTATTGTCAATAAGTTTCCCGATGTATTTCCATCAGATTTGCCCAGTTTACCACCCAAAAGGGTAGTAAATTTCTTTATTGAACTCATTCCCGAAGCAGCACATGTTTCAATAGCTCCCTACAGTGTTGTGTAGTGGACAGCGGATCTAGAGAGGACGGGTGAATAGATCAGCCCCACTTTTCGTAATGTGGCCCTCTATATAGCTAGTTAAAATGAATTGCAGCGGAATAGAAATGAGCTTCCAAGTGCGTTATGATTTGCTTAGCAAGATAAGCAAGATATATAACAATTCGATCCTAAGCATGCACCTAGAACGAATCAATCACACAAGCAAACCACACTAGATAGGATTTTAAGGTGGTTCGGACTGAATCCTCAGCCCTACGTCCACCCCTCACCAAAACCCGGTGAGGCTTCACTTGTGCAGCGCACAGAACCGCAAATCGGAAACCACCGATTGCCTTCCTACTCACCACCTGGTAGGGATGTCAACCGCAAATTGGAACAACCTCCAATTGCCTTCCTACTAACCACCGGTAGGGATGAATCACACTTTCAATGTTTAAACAATAATGAAAATGAAACAAATGTGAATGAACTAAAACAAGAGATTGAGTTATAAGTGAAAATGAATTGGCCCTTGTATGAAATGTTGATCAGCAACAAGGCTCCTCTTGGCTTCAACTCAATCTTCTTGATTCACCCTTGATTGGATGAATGTTCTTCACGGAGTACTGTTCACGTGAACAGTACCTCTTCCTTCAATTCTTCTCTCTTGATCTTCTCTTTGAATTTCTTTGAATGAATGAAGGAGATGATGAAGCTACCTTGAATCTTGATTGCTTCGTTAGCTCCTAGGAGTTTGAATGCTTGAAAGATCACCTTAGATGAGCTTGAAAGAGCTTGAATGGATGTAGATGATTTCCCTTGAAGAACTTGAATCAAACCGGCTTCCTTGGATCACTTTGATAGCCTTGCTTTGATGTAATCTTCCTTGAAGTTTGCTGGCTTTGATTTGAGCTTGATTCTCCTTTGATTGGATGAAGAACACCTTCACGAACTACTATTCACGTGAACAGTAGCTCGTCTCCAAGCTCTCTTGCAACCTCCCTTGCAGCCACCCTAGATCTCACAAGAAGCCCCTTGAAGCATTAGGGTTTCTAACCCTCTTACAAGAGTTTTATAGACCTTGAATGGTCTATGGACACCCCCTAGACCAGATCCACAATTTGTGGGGGATTAGGTGTCTTTAGGATTAAACAAATCAATGTTGAATGGCCCTTTTCGAAGTTGGAAACAAAGTCAATAATTGATGGCTCGGGACTGGCGGTCGACCGGAATTCATGGGGCGGTCGACCGGAATCTGTAAAATCTCCAACTTGTCGGTTCTGGGAAAACCGATCGACCGGAAAAGTAAGGGCGGTCGACCGAAATCTGTAATTCCTGGAGTGTTTCGTTTCTGGAAGAACCAGTCGACCGGAAAGGTAGGGGCGGTCGACCGAAACCTGTAAAACGTGGAATTCTTAGGCTCTGGCAAATCAGGTCGACCGGCCAAAGCGTGTAGGTCGACCGAAAAGACCTGTACCTGCAAAATTGAACTGTTAGCCCAAGGAAACATGTCCATAGGTCAAGATATTCATGTTCTCATCAATTTCATGTATTCTGGGATTGAAATCAATTTAGATTATGCTATGAGCATTTCTAAATTTTGTTCTGGGGGCTGCGCCCCCGGAAACCCCCGCAAGGGGCACTGCCCCCTTGACCCCCGCGACCTGACCGCGCAGGTCGATCCGCGTGCGAGGGCGCAACATTCAGCGTTCACGTTCACCATTTCCACTTGATTCCTTGTCCATTCATTGGCGCACCTGTCATGAACAAAAACATCACGTATGTCAATCACATGAAGGTGAAAAACATCAATGACTAATAGTGTTTAGCCATTATCAAAACCAAGAATACATTAGAACTCATATGACCATAGAATGATGTCGAATGACCCAAGTGACCATATGAACTCAAGTGACCATAGGGGCACAACATTCTCCCCCTTTTTGATGATGGCAACACTGTGAGTCATTATATGGCAGAGATATCCAATATGGCAAAGTTTATGACATATGCAACCTATGCAGCTCAAGATCCATGATAGTAAAACATGGGAATGCGGATTTGTATGCATGGATGATCAAAGCATGTGAATGCTATATGGGAATACTATGATGATCAAAGTATGTGAATGCTATATGGGAATGCTAGGCATAATGTGATATGGGAATCCTATGCATAATGTGACGGTTGCATGATGACAGATGAAACAGATGAAGGCTCTCCTCCTCAACAAGGACTCCCATGTCCACAACCTCAACAAGGACTCACAACAACAAGAATTCTCCCCCTTTGCCAACAGCAAAAAGGAGCAATAAAGTGAAATATCTGTGAGACCAGAGCGGAAAGGAGTGAAGAGCAAGCCATTATATGCAAACCTGAAGCAGATTGTGAGCAACATGTATGGTTCAAAGCTAATGAAATCCGAATTCATCAACAGAGTTCGAAAAGTAGCTACATCCAAGATTTAATAGAAATGAACCAAAAAGGTATATCATGGCAGTGCTTAACCGTCCCTTGTCTTATATATCCATAGTCAATAACTAGAAAGGGAATAACACAAGAACTCGTATTGAGGCTAAACAATCATGACTAGAGCATGGAATTGTATGATTGAAGCAAGAGGTTTCATATTTTGATTTTCAATATCTGTAGTATATGAAGGCACATGACTCATATTTTACGAGCAGTCAAGTCTAGTACATGCCTCCTAGCCGTAAGAATACACGTTGTTTAGACGCCAATATCCCTAGGTATTTGGCAAGACTGATTGTAATGCTTCAGAATGAACAGAGATAGCAGAGTCGCGTCATGACATATCCGATCTCATTTCTATGATGAGAAGATATATTTCTCAGCAATTATGCTAGTGCTCTGCCTAGAGTCCAAATATAAGTAAGACAGAGATAATAGAGGCACATCATGACATATCATTCGTCACTTGATGTGATGACGTGACATATTTCTCCGTGCAACAATATCATTGCTATGCAAATAGATTTTCAAGAAGTCCAGCTCATCAAGATGTTTAAAAATAATACTAAGCTCTAGAGTATCACCAAGATTGTCATGAAGTCTGGATTTTCAGATATCAGGATAGTCATTCAAAGCATAATATGTAATCTTTAGTTAAGGTCTATTAAAACCATAGAACATAGATGATTTCAAAACGAATATTTCAGAGCTGCAAGGAAATCATTAAATCTGAACCATTTTCATTGATTGGACAATCATGAGGGCATATAATAGAAAGCTCTTACACCATATATTCGACACTCTCAGGAGCTCAAACCAGACTATAAGCCAAGAAGTAGATTGCAAGAGGTTAAGAGAATCAGCAAAACTCCCCCTAAAGATATGTAATGGATGCGCGAAGGAGTTATATTTGCAATCAAGTTGAATGACAAATGAGGTTGGCCTAGTCACTCATGAAGGTGCCAGAAATGAAATGTATGACCCAACCCATGGTTGTACACTTATTAAATACAACAGAATGAAGATAAAATATATGCATGAATGCTGCACAAGGACAACTCCCCCTTACTATATGTCCTATATGCGACATTTGACGCATGGTACTTGGCGAAGGTGAAACCTCACGCATATTGAGTGCTTCGTGACAAGCATAACTTGCCCTTCCATACATCAACATTTGATATACCATGGCCATGCGAGAATGATGCTACACAAATCATACAATGCATTATGAACATGAACTCAATTCATTATTATGCAACTACATGCAATGCGACACCATATGTAAAAAGACATATTGACATATAAACAATGCATGAATGCAAAACACACAACTAATTGAACAGGATTATCAATTCAAATTCTTATTGGCCTGAGGTCGGCAAAGACCAAGCTCCCTTCTTAGTGTTGAAAACCTGTCATTACACAAGGGCTTGGTAAAGATATCAGCAATCTGATTCAATGTATCAACAAAATGCAGTTCAAAGTTTTTCTTACCGACCTCATCTCTAATGAAGTGATGTCTAATCTCAATATGCTTAGTCCTAGAGTGCTGGACTGGATTTTTGGCAAGGTTGATAGCACTAGTGTTATCACACAGAATCGGGACACAACCAAGATCCACCAAGTAGTCTTGGAGTTGGTGTTTAATCCACAACACTTGGGTGCCACAGCTCCCCGCATCAACATATTCTGCCTCCGCGGTTGAGAGGGCTACCGAGTGTTGTTTCTTGGAAGCCCAAGAAACTAGACACCCGCCTAGAAACTGGCAATAGCCACTAGTACTCTTACGATCCAGCTTGCATCCAGCGTAATCCGCATCAGAATAAGATATAAGAGTTAAATCACATGATGACGGATACCACAATCCCAAATCTTGAGTGCCGGTAAGATATCGAAGGATATGTTTGACAGCAGTCAAATGGGATTCTCTAGGACTAGCTTGAAATCTAGCACAAAGGCAAACACTAAACTGGATATCTGGTCGGGATGCAGTCAAATAAAGTAAAGAACCAATCATACCTCTATAGACCTTTGCATCCACCAATTTATCATTTTCATCCTAATCCAGTGAAGTTGAGGTGCTCATAGGAGTTGCAATGATTTTGCTGTTTGCCATGTCAAATCTTTTCAGCAACTCCTTGATGTATTTGGCTTGGCTTATGAAGCAACCATCTTGTCCTTGGTTGACCTGCAAACCGAGAAAGAATTGGAGTTCTCCCATTAGGCTCATCTCAAATTCGCTAGTCATGAGGTTAGCAAATTCCTCACACATTTCAGATTTAGTAGAACCAAACACAATGTCATCAACATAAATTTGAACAATCAAGATATTTTTATCTTGCTTCTTGATGAAAAGTGTTTGATCTACCTTATCTCGTGTGTACCCTTTTTCAATGAGGAATGAGCTTAGCCTTTCATACCAAGCTCTTGGTGCTTGCTTAAGTCCATAGAGCGCCCTGTCTAGTTTGTATACAAAATCTGCATTGTTAGAATTCTCAAAGCCAGGGGGCTGCTCAACATAGACTTCTTCTTTGATCAAGCCATTCAAGAAAGTACTTTTGACATCCATTTGATAGAGCTTTATTCTAAGGGAGCATGAAAAAGGTAAGTAAAATTCTGATGGCTTCGAGTCTAGCAACTGGGGCGTAAGATTCATCAAAGTTGACCCCAAACTCTTGATTATACCCTTGAGCCACCAATCTAGCTTTGTTTCTGATTATCTTGCCTTCCTCACTTAATTTGTTCCTAAAAACCCATTTAGTGCCTATGACAGATTGTGATGATGGTCTAGGAACAAGATGCCAAACTTTGTTTCTTTCAAACTGGTTTAACTCTTCTTGCATGGAATTTATTCAGTTTTCATCTTTTAAAGCATCATCAATGTTTTTGGGTTCATGCTGCGAGACAAGAGCAAGTTGATCTAATTCTTCCACAATTTTAAAATGTGACCTTATTCTAGGTGGGTCATTCAAGCTGCCAAGGACATTCTCCAAGGGATGATCCTTATGAGTTCTAATGTTTGTAGAATCATTACCTTCTCCTGGAGCTTGATCCCTTGCATTGCTTGATTCAGCTAGGTCACCGTCTTCTTTTATTTCTTCTTATGGAGAATCACTCTTGTCCTTCATGCTTAGGAATTCCCCATCTTCATCATTTTTCCTGCAAGAGTTATCATTGTTAGAATCATGATATTCATCAAAGGAAACATGGGGTGATTCTTCCACAGTTTGACTTTTAATGTTATAAATTCTATAAGCCCTAGATCTATCAGAATATCCAAGAAATATACCTTCATCGCTCTTGGGCTCGAATTTATCTAAATCTCTTTTGTCATTATTGTGAATGAAACATTTTGATCCAAAAACTTTCATATGATGCAGAGAGGGCATTTTACCTTTGAGAGAGTCTTTTTGATGTGAGACCTTACCATTGACCGGTTGATAATGTAACACGCCGTATTTACCGCTTCGGCCCAAAATTTCCTTGGAAGTTGCCATTCGGCAAGCATTGTCCTCGCCATCTCTATGAGTGTTCGATTCCTTCTTTCAACAATCCCATTTTGCTCGGGGGTTCTTGGTGAAGAGAATCGGTGTGAAATACCTTCTGACCTGCAAAGATTATAGAAATCAGTATTCTCAAATTCACCACCATGATCAGATTGAATCTTGGAAATCTTAAACTCATCGTCCTGCTTTATCTTCAAATAGAGTGCCTGAAACTCATTAAAAGTATCATTTTTGTGTGTGAGGAAGAAAACCCATGTGAACCTAGAGAAATCATCCACCAAGACATATCCATATTTTCTACCACTTAAACTAGCAGTTCTAGTTGGACCAAACAAGTCCATATGAATTAGCTCGAGTGGTTTGGAAGACAAATATGAGGATCTAGCCTTGAAGGATTTTCTAGTTTGTTTACCAAGGGCACATGCATCACACAACTTGTTTTCTTGTTTAAAAGATAATTCAGGCAAACCTTTCACCATTGAATGTTTTAACAATTTATGTAGAACATTGTAGCTAGCATGTCCTAGTCTACGATGCCATAACTATGCAAGTTCAGATTTTGGTGCAGCAAGACAAAGATTTGCATGAGCAGGATCATCTAAGTCAATCATGTAGACATCGTTGACTCTTTTACCAGAAAATTTTACCTTGTCAGATTTTGGTTCAAGGATTTTACATGCATGAGAGTCAAACAATACTTTATGACCTTTATCATACAATTGACTTATGCTAAGTAAGTTGTATTTCAATCCTTCAACTAACAACATATTTCCAATGGAGTTGGAGAGGTTCTTACCTACATTACATGTTCCAATGATTTTTCCTTTGTTGTTTCCTCCAAATGTGACGTATCCTCCTTCCTTTTCCTCCAAGAGATAAAATTTTGATTTGTCTCTCGTCATGTGTCTTGAACAGCCGCTATCAAGGTACCACCTGTTATGCATGGCTGCAAGACACTCCTGCACAAAGAATTAAGCAATGGGGTTTGGAACCCAGTAAAACTTGGGTCCCACCAACTTCTTCAAGTTTTCAAAACATGATACCATCTCTTTCGGAATCCAAACCTTTCTAGCATTCATGTTTTCTTTGCTTAATGCAGGAATTTTCTTTTCAACTTTGACATTCATTTTCTGTTTGGAGGTTCTTTGTTGAACTTTGTGAAAGTTTGAAAATGCTTGCTTCTTAAACCATTGAGGCCGTTGGCTGGTTTTAGATTGAAAATGATTGTTTTGCCACCTAGGGGATTGGTGCACACAGAAATCACAATTACCCCACAAGTGAGGTGGTGTTGGCCTAAGTGATGGAGCACCCCAGTTATAGTGATACCTAGAAGGCTGAGCAGGTAAAGGCCAAGAATGTGTTGACCTATGTTGCTGGGAAGATTGGCCTTTCTTAGGCTTTTGGGCAGTCTTCTTGAGGATTTTGGTGATTGCCTCTTCAATCTTTTCTTTCCCTTTCTCCTTTTATTTTTGCTGGTTTTGTGTGGGAATTGTGTTCGAGGTGGAGGCTTCGGAAGATGAAATGAATGTAACAGTTTTGAGCCCAATTGGCCTTTTGTTTGTTGGTTCAAAACTTAACCCTTCCTTGTTGAAGTTCATTCTAGTACCTAGCAATGCATCTAGGTTTTCTCTTCCATCCACAAACTTTTCTAAAGATTGTTGTTTATCCTTCAACTCTTTTTGTAGGTTTTCGATATTTTGAAGAAGTTGAATGTTGACTTGTTTGACAGCTTCATACTTTTCATTGCTCAATTTACTATCTTTCTCATAGCTTTGCATTTTGAGCTTCATGCTATCAATTTCAATTCTCAAATCCTCATTTTCAGTTTCCAAGTCAGCCATTTCTTTTCTTCCTTCCTCCAAATTTTCAATCATTTTCTTAAGAT
Organism: Amorphophallus konjac; assembly: GCA_022559845.1. Taxonomy (NCBI): domain Eukaryota; kingdom Viridiplantae; phylum Streptophyta; class Magnoliopsida; order Alismatales; family Araceae; genus Amorphophallus; species Amorphophallus konjac. The sequence goes on along the minus strand of CM040126.1, from coordinate 333,809,616 downwards.
CTTCAATTTCAGTCTCAAGTATAGCATTCTTATGATTGGTTTCATGATCATGCACAAAAGAATTGATTTTCTTTTTCAATGATTTATTTTCCTTTTTGTACATGTTATATTTTTCCATCAGTTGTATATATGCTTCCTCCCAATCATCAACAGTATAATCTTCAAATGGAGAAGTTACCTCGGTTTCTTCGTCACCTTTGGCCATAAGGCAAAGATCTCCTCTTTCCTTGTCCGAGGAGCTGGTTTCATCATCACTTTCTTCTTCGTCGCTCCAAGTGGACACCATGGCCTTGTTCTTCTTCTTGCCCTTCCATTTGTCGGCCTTTTTGAATCTGTCGAGACAATCATTCTTGAAATGTCCTGGTTTATTGCAAGAATAGCAAATGATTTTATCAGGTTTCTTAAAGTTTTCAGAATTAGACTTGAAACCATTTCTTACCTTTGACCTTCCTCTCATGAAGCTCTTACCTTCTTTTCTCAGGAATTTCTTGAACTTACGTGTGAGCATGGCTACATCATCCTCTTCTTGCTCACTTGCCGAATCCTCACCTTCATCGGAAGAGCCTTGACGGCTGGGTCCTGCTTTAAAAGCTAGGGACTTTTTCTTAGGTGCCTCAGCCTATTTGTTCTTGAGGTTGATCTCATAGGTCATCAATGACCCAATGAGTTCATCTACCTTGGTAGTTGCGAGATCTCTTGATTCTTCAACCACGGTAGCCTTTGTGTGCCATGCTGGAGTCAGTGATCTGAGAATCTTTCTTATAATTTCCTGTTCTGAATATTTCTTTCCCAAATCAGTCAAACTATTAGTAAGCACAGTTAATCGAGCATACATATCTTGAATTGATTCATCAGGCTTCATGCGGAACATTTCATATTCAGAAACTAAAATGTTTGCTTTTGTTTCTCGTACCTGAGACGTTCCTTCGTAGATTACCTCTAACTTATCCCACATTTATTTTGCAGATGCGCAGGTAGCCACTCTTGAGAATTCTACTGGATGGAGTGAGCATTGCATGATGTGTTTAGCATTCCAGTTGACAGTGGATTGCCTTATCTGATCTTTGGTCCACAAGTCCTCATTATCCGTAAGCTCATACGGACCTTTGCTGATCACTCGCCAAAGTTCATAGTCTTGGGCGCGAATGAACACCTGCATACGATGTTTCCAATAGGGATAATTAGATCCAGTGAAATAAGGAGGCCTATTCACAGCATGTCCTTCGGGTAGAAAACCCTTGGACGCTGATCCACCATTTCTCTCAAGGTCGTTGGACCCCATAATGAGAGATTAGGCTCTGATACCACTTGTTGTGTAGTGGACAGCGGATCTAGAGGGGAGGGGTGAATAGATCAGCCCCACTTTTCGCAATGTGGCCCTCTATATAGCTAGTTAAAATGAATTGCAGCGGAATAGAAACTAGCTTCCAAGTGCGTTATGATTTGCTTAGCAAGATAAGCAAGATATATAACAATTCGATCCTAAGCATGCACCTAGAACGAATCAATCACACAAGCAAACCACACTAGACAGGAATTTAAGGTGGTTCGGACTGAATCCTCAGCCCTACATCCATCCCTCACCAAAACCCGGTGAGGCTTCACTTGTGTAGCGCACAGAACCGCAAATCGGAAACCACCGATTGCCTTCCTACTCACCACCTGGTAGGGATGTCAACCGCAAATTGGAACAACCTCCAATTGCCTTCCTACTAACCACCGGTAGGGATGAATCACACTTTCAATGTTTAAACAATAATGAAAATGAAACAAATGTGAATGAACTAAAACAAGAGATTGAGTTATGAGTGAAAATGAATTGGCCCTTGTATGAAATATTGATCAGCAACAAGGCTCCTCTTGGCTTCAACTCAATCTTCTTGATTCACCCTTGATTGGATGAATGTTCTTCACGGAGTACTGTTCACGTGAACAGTACCTCTTCCTTCAATTCTTCTCTCTTGATCTTCTCTTTGAATTTCTTTGAATGAATGAAGGAGATGATGAAGCTACCTTGAATCTTGATTGCTTCGTTAGCTCTTAGGAGTTTGAATGCTTGTAAGATCACCTTGGATGAGCTTGAAAGAGCTTGAATGGATGTAGATGATTTCCCTTGAAGAACTTGAATCAAACCGGCTTCCTTGGATCACTTTGATAGCCTTGCTTTGATGTAATCTTCCTTGAAGTTTGCTGGCTTTGATTTGAGCTTGATTCCCCTTTGATTGGATGAAGAACACCTTCACGAACTACTATTCATGTGAACAGTAGCTCGTCTCCAAGCTCTCTTGCAACCTCCCTTGCAGCCACCCTAAATCTCACAAGAAGCCCCTTGAAGCATTAGGGTTTCTAACCCTCTTACAAGAGTTTTATAGACCTTGAATGGTCTATGGACACCCCCTAGACCAGATCCACAATTTGTGGGGGATTAGGTGTCTTTAGGATTAAACAAATCAATGTTGAATGGCCCTTTTCGAAGTTGGAAACAAAGTCAATAATTGATGGCTCGAGACTGGCGGTCGACCGGAATTCATGGGGCGGTCGACCGGAATCTGTAAAATCTCCAACTTGTCGGTTCTGGGAAAATCGGTCGACTAGAAAAGTAGGGGCGGTCGACCGAAATCTGTAATTCCTGGAGTGTTTCGTTTCTGGAAGAACCAGTCGACCGGAAAGGCAGGGGCAGTCGACCGAAACCTATAAAACGTGGAATTCTTAGGCTCTGGTAAATCAGGTCGACCGGCCAAAGCGTGTAGGTCGACCGAAAAGACCTGTACCTGCAAAATTGAACTGTTAGCCCAAGGAAACATGTCCATAGGTCAAGATATTCATGTTCTCATCAATTTCATGTATTCTGGGATTGAAATCAATTTAGATTATGCTATGAGCATTTCTAAATTTTGTTCTGGGGGCTCCGCCCCCGGAAACCCCCGCAAGGGGCGCTGCCCCCTTGACCCCCGCGACCTGACCGCGCAGGTCGATCCGCGTGCGAGGGCGCAACATTCAGCGTTCACGTTCACCATTTCCACTTGATTCCTTGTCCATTCATTGGCGCACCTGTCATGAACAAAAACATCACGTATGTCAATCACATGAAGGTGAAAAACATCAATGACTAATAGTGTTTAGCCATTATCAAAACCAAGAATACATTAGAACTCATATGACCATAGAATGATGTCGAATGATCCAAGTGACCATATGAACTCAAGTGACCATAGGGGCACAACATTCTCCCCCTTTTTGATGATGGCAACACTGTGAGTCATTATATGGCAGAGATATCCAATATGGTAAAGTGTATGACATATGCAACCTATGCAGCTCAAGATCCATGATAGTAAAACATGGGAATGCGGATTTGTATGCATGGATGATCAAAGCATGTGAATGCTATATGGGAATACTATGATGATCAAAGCATGTGAATGCTATATGGGAATGCTAGGCATAATGTGATATGGGAATGCTATGCATAATGTGACGGTTGCATGATGACAGATGAAACAGATGAAGGCTCTCCCCCTCAACAAGGACTCCCATGTCCACAACCTCAACAAGGACTCACAACAACAAGAATTCTCCCCCTTTGCCAACAGCAAAAAGGAGCAATAAAGTGAAATATCTGTGAGACCAGAGCGGAAAGGAGTGAAGAGCAAGCCATTATATGCAAACCTGAAGCAGATTGTGAGCAACATGTATGGTTCAAAGCTAATGAAATCCGAATTCATCAACAGAGTTCGAAAAGCAGCTACATCCAAGATTTAATAGAAATGAACCAAAAAGGCATATCATGGCAGTGCTTAACCGTCCCTTGTCTTATATATCCATAGTCAATAACTAGAAAGAGAATAACACAAGAACTCGTATTGAGGCTAAACAATCATGACTAGAGCATGGAATTGTATGATTGAAGCAAGAGGTTTCATATTTTGATTTTCAATATCTGTAGTATATGAAGGCACATGACTCATATTTTACGAGCAGTCAAGTCTAGTACATGCCTCCTAGCCGTAAGAATACACGTTGTTTAGACGCCAATATCCCTAGGTATTTGGCAAGACTGATTGTAATGCTTCAGAATGAACAGAGATAGCAGAGTCGCGTCATGACATATCCGATCTCATTTCTATGATGAGAAGATATATTTCTCAGCAATTATGCTAGTGCTCTGCCTAGAGTCCAAATATAAGTAAGACAGAGATAATAGAGGCACATCATGACATATCATTCGTCACTTGATGTGATGACGTGACATATCCCCGCGACCTGACCGCGCAGGTCGATCCGCGTGCGAGGGCACAACATTTAGCGTTCACGTTCACCATTTCCACTTGATTCCTTGTCCATTCATTGGCGCACCTGTCATGAACAAAAACATCACGTATGTCAATCACATGAAGGTGAAAAACATCAATGACTAATAGTGTTTAGCCATTATCAAAATCAAGAATACATTAGAACTCATATGACCATAGAATGATGTCGAATGACCCAAGTGACCATATGAACTCAAGTGACCATAGGGGCACAACATACAGGATGTCCCCCACGGAACTCAAGGAATTGAAGAAACAGCTTCAGGAGTTATTAGACAAGGGTTTCATTTGACCGAGCACATTCCTTAGGGGTGCGCCAGTTCTTTTTGTCAAGAACAAAGATGGATCTCTCAGGCTGTGTATCGATTACCGGTGACTGAATCAGCTTACTATCAAGAACAAGTATCCGTTGCCGCATATCGATGAACTCTTTGATCAGCTTTCAGGAGCAGAATATTTTTCCAAGATAGACCTCAGCTCATGTTACCATCAGCTCAGGATTAAATATGAAGACATTTACAAAACTACTTTTCGGAGCAGATATGGCCACTATGAATTTGTGGTAATGCCGTTCGGGTTAACCAATGCCCCGGCAGCTTTTATGCAACTTAGGAATAATGTCTTCAGGCCTTATCTTGACCAATTTGTAGTCATCTTCATTGATGATATTCTTATTTACTCCAAAACAAAGGAAGAACATGAAGAGCACTTAAGGATAGCCTTGCAAATACTAAGAGAGCACAAACTCTATGCGAAGCTTAGTAAGTGTGAGTTCTAGCTAAAGGAAGTCTCTTTCCTTGGCCATATTATTTCAAAGGAAGGTATTGTTGTCGATCCTTCAAAAATAGAAGTTGTTAAGAATTGGAGCCGACCGACGACTGTGTCTGAAGTCAGAAGTTTTCTGGGTCTGGCTGGTTACTATAGGAGATTTATCAAAGATTTCTCCAAGATCGCCGTTCCTTTGACTAGACTCACCAGAAAGGAGAACCCTTTTATATGGTCGGAGGACTGCGAGGAGAGTTTTCTAACTCTTAAGGATCACCTTACTACGGCCCCTATTCTAACATTGCTCAATGAAGGTGGTGGTTTTGAAGTCTATACGGATGCGTCTGGCATTGGCCTAGGATGTGTCCTTATACAAAATGGAAAGGTGATTTGTTATTCATCAAGGCAGTTAAAGCGTCATAAAGAAAATTACTCTGTGCATGATCTGGAATTAGCTGCGGTTATATTCGCATTGAAGATTTGGCGACATTACCTATATGGGGAGAAATTCACAATATTTTCATATTATAAAAGTTCGAAATATCTTTTCACCCAGAAGGAGTTGAATATGCGACAACGTAGATGGTTGGAGTATCTCAAGGACTTCGACTTTACTATTCAATATCATCCAGGGAAAGCAAATGTTGTAGTTGACGCTCTTAGCAGAAAACCAATGCCAACTCTAGCAAGCCTCCGAAAAGGTATAACTTGTCTTATTGAAGATTTTTCTCATTTAAATCTTGATATTGACAAAGAAGGAGAAGGATGTATCATGGTCAACATAAGGTCTCAACCTACATTGATCAAGGATATAGTTCAATTTTAAAAGAATGATCCTACATTGATGGAAATCAAGGATAACATTGATCAAAAACGAGAATTTTCTATCTCACATGATGGAAGATTATTGTTTAAGGATCGAATTTGTGTACCGAATCATGATGACACTAAGAAATTGATCATGGAGGAAGCACATAAATCGAGGTATGCTATTCACCCTGGTGCTACCAAGATGTATCAAGACTTGAAAAGAAACTTTTGGTGGCCCAATATGAAAAGAGAAGTAACGAATTTTGTATCTCAATGTCTCACTTGTCAACTAAGTAAAAGTAGATCATTTAAAACCCGCTGGGAAGTCACAACCCTTGAATATTCCCGAATGGAAATGGGAAAGTATAGGGATGAATTTTATCATGGGTTTACCTAAGATAAGAGGAGGACATGATGGTATATGGGTGATCATAGACTGATTGACTAAATCTGCACATTTTCTACCAATCAAAAGTCGATGGTCTGTGGATGTACTAGCAGCATTATACATGAAAGAGATTGTTAAATTACACGGTGTCCCAGTCACCATCATATCTGACCGAGATCCTCGGTTCACATCATAATTCTGGAAGGGTGTACAACATTCTTTAGGGACCCGACTGAACTTTAGCACTGCATTCCATCCACAAATTGATGGTCAAACTGAAAGGACAAATCAAGTGGTGGAAGATATGCTCATGGCTTATGCTATTGACTTTGGAGGAAGTTGGCACGACCACTTGCCTTTAATGGAATTCTCATACAACAATAGTTACCAAGTTAGCATACAAATGGCACCGTTTGAAGGTTTATATAGAAGAAGCTGTCGTTCCCCTATTTGTTGGAATGAAGTAGGAGAAAGGTAATTTCTCGGTCCCGACATCATTAGGGATACCACCAAAAAGATAAAGCTCATTCGAGAAAGACTTCATATGGCCCAAGACAGACAGAAGTCATATGCTGATAATCGAAGGCACGACCTGAAATTTCAAGTAGGAGACCATGTATTTCTTAAGGTTTCTCCAGGTCGGGATATTCGAAGATTTGATATCAAAGGTAAGCTTACTCCAAGATTCATTGGCCCCTTTGAAATTCTCGAAAGGGTTGGTGAAGTTACTTATAGAATAGCTTTGCCTCCACAATTATTTGAAGCCCATGATGTATTTCATGTTTCAATGCTCAAGAAGTATGTACCTGATTCTTTCCATGTCATCACTTACGACAATCTGGAGATTAAGAAGGATTTGACATATGAGCAAAAGCCAATCAAGATCATTGAACGAGAAGTACGTCAATTACGGAATAAGACTATTCCTATGGTTAAGATCCAGTGGATTAAATCTGAAGAAACATGGGAAACCGAAGAAGCAATGCGTAAAAGATTTTCAGAACTATTTGAATGTAAGTACACTCTCCATAAATCCAAGCATTGAATTTGGGGACAAATTCTTTTTAAGTGGAGGAGGGTGTAACGCCCGAGAGTTTTTCTAAGAATTTTTTTAGGATTTAAAAAATAATTATAAAGCATTTAATAGGCTATTAAATGAATTATGGTTAATTAAATCTAATTATTTAGCCCTACACTAATCTAAGAAAATTAGGCCCATATAACAAACCCAATAGGCCCAAAAAGATTGTTTTGGACTTTAGCCCATATTCTAGAAGCTAGGAATGGGTGTAATCACGGAATTAAGGAGATAATTACTCCTTGGGGTATAAATAAAAGGATAATATTAGGGATAATATCAAAAGAGCTTGAAGTATTTCAAATTCGGCGTCTGGAATGAAAAACGGTCTATCACGAGACCGCTAATGAACGGTTGGCGGTCCAGTCCTAGACCGCTAAATCACTGCAGTTCCGTGAATGGAAAATAGCGTGGAAAGGTGGGATTTTTGGCATCTAAATCACATGGGATAGACTCTATCTACTAATTAGATAAATCTACAAGGATAGTAGATCGAATTAAAAGCCTAGTTGGGACTCTAAGTACGTTCTAATCCTCAAAACCCTATCTAACCCTATAAATAGATCCCAGATTTGACGTGTGTGACCCTTACGTTTGGCACACGTGGAACTCAGGTAAAGAGGATGAATTAGAGGTAAGTTTCTTCTAGGAATTTATTTATTATACTTAGAACTAACTATCCTCTGATTTTTGTTTTAGGAGATCAAGCCTACGGGAAGTTAGAGTCTTCCAAAGTTGTTGATTCTACATTAAGAACTCAGGAATTAGTGCATCCGACCCAAGAAGATCAAGGAATTCGGAGCCCTAAACGAGATATTTAGTAGAAGTGTCTTTAGAACTTTTTATTACCCTTCATATCTTCTATCTACCCTCAAAATTTCATGTCCATAGGTCAAGGGAATCAGGAGATAGAGAGACGTGAAGTTACTGATTTAGTACAAGAACGGGCAGAATTAGGGCTGACTTCCAGTCCGAAATTGACTATCTAGAAGGATTAATTGAGGTAGGTTATCTCATAAAAAACTCAAATTTGAAGTCAGGAATAAAAGCCCTCTGATTTCATTCGTTTTCATGCATTGTACTTTGAGGATTTCATGTTTTACCTAGGACTATGTATCTAGTTTAGTCTTCATGCATAATACTTAGCCTAATGAAGAGAAAAATGGAATTTCCTTGTTGTTCATACAAACCTATGCATATTGTTGCCCTATATACGATCTATCATGATTATGGAAGTTTATATATGTTGATTTCCATGCATGATGTATCTTAGATAAGCATTTTGTATTATTTTCATTGAACTCGGTTTTATGCAGGAAGAAACGGTCTTCCTGTAGACCGCCAGGGATTCTAGCAGTCGTACGATAGACAGCTAACCGCAAGCGATGGTCCTGTATTAGACCATTTTATGTTCTGATTTCTATAATATTGTTACCCGAAACATCTTGTAGATTAGCCTTAATTGATATATGATAAGTCTAGTTAACTAAGTTTTAAGCCTAATTTAGGTACTGGTTTCATATACTTAGTTATATTTACTGTTCATCATGATAGATTTCATGTTTTCATGCACATTAGTATTATTTTAACTTATGTTAATTTGTGACCAAAATCATATATTCTTGTAATAAATATATGTTCAAATGATAGATGATTCATGATCACTGTTTTATCATGATTCTCTCTCTCTCTTCTAAGCATCATTTTCTTAAGTACATGGCACATATTCCGGTATGTTGTCATTAGTTACAATTTTTACACATTAGGAACACAATGTTGGACATGATGACCTCTCCTTTGGATATTCCTTCCAACGGACTAGGAAATCTTGTTTCAAGGCCTCTATAAGACTCCGCGAGTCTAGGATTTCCACTAGGACGCCGAGCTAGTTGTACCATTAAAACTCAATTGTCTAAAAAAGCACTTATACCGATGTTTTATATTCTGGACTTTAGCGGGCATTTTGTTGACCGTCTGACTCTGCTAGCGGCCCTACACTTGACCGCTAATGGATCCTAAATGGCCATACATTAGACCGCTAAGACTCCAGATATTATGATTTCAAAATATAGAATTATCTTATAAAATGGTCCTGAACTAGACCGCCAGGAGCAAGAAACGGTCCTATAAATGACCGCTAGCTTCCTGATATTGGTTAACCAGCGGTTTGACTCTTGGGTTTATTTTTCTATGTTCCTATATGGTCCAATTGATTATCTAGAACCTGTCACATTATTCCAAAGATACCTAAGTAATTTTGAAAAATATGGAATGTACCGTTATGCTGCCGATTTATTTCCATGGCATAACCTAGTTATTTAATGCAATTATTGAAATCTCTTATTCTCAATAGAAGCATTCTTAGTTTTGGTTACCTTATCATGGAACTATAGTTGAAATTGTACTTTCTTGACCATATTATTGTTATAACGTGGAAGTACCTTGATTTATACTTGAAGATGCAGTTCGAGCATTGATTATGTTCAAGGGCTCTATACTAGTCCCCTCGGCTGATTATCGGAAACATACTGTAAACCATGGGGTATGATGCTACTGGCGTCGCATTGCGCTGGGAGTACTTTCTTTATAAATAAGTGAAATATCCACGGGGTGATCCACATGAATTCACGAAGTACTTGTTACTAAGTGAAGAGTATATTCTTGCTTGTTACATGATATTCTAGTGCATAGCCTTCATGGTTATAAAAAGTACATTCTTGTTACATTCTTGAAACGGCCAAAATTACATTCTTGTTATATACTTGATCAAATCATATTCTGATATCTCTAGCTTGATCATATCACGTTACTTTGGCTTTATTCGGATGTTTCATCGTATTTGCATGATTTATCTTATTTCTTTAGAGCTAAGATGCTAATTAATTAAATTTATCAATCATGTTGATACGAAGATACTTACTGGGCAAGTGTCCTCATTACCCTACATTCCAATCTTTTTCAGGAAATCCTAGTGGGTCAAGTTCGGATTACTCAAGTGAAGGATCCGAGAGCAATTGAAGGATAAAGACTCAAGAGAAGCCTTAGTTATTCATGTCTAGTCGAGTTATGATGTAATTTTTTATTTTTTCATTTTCTTGAGTCTAGCGATGAGAATCAAAGTTCCTATGTAATTTGGGATTATTTTATGAAGGAATAAAGTTAAAGGTTTTTGGTGAATTATATTATGCAATTACTCTTATGTGATTATCTTGCGCTCTGATTATATTATTTGCTTGAGACGTACTAGCCGACTGTTCACATTCCTGATTGTTTCCGCTGCATAATCTCGGGACGTGACAACTAAAGCAGGGCACATTATTCTCCTAAAGTAAGTACTCTCGGCCATTCCAGTCTTTGTCATGGCATCTATCAAGTTCTCAAAAGGAATTTGCAATGAACTCTCTAGAGTCCAGAGAGATTTCTAATGGGGTTACTCCATTGGTGATCGACACTCCTACAACATGGCCTAGTGCAAGATACAATAGCCCAAGAGAACGGGGGATTTAGGCATTAGAGGTTTGGAGACAACTAACACTACTCTAATCATGAAGCGCTTCATCGAGAGTCCTCACTCCCCATGGGTCAAATTGCTCTATGCTAAATACTTCAAGTATCAACCAAGACATTCTCAATTCAAGATTTAGAAGGGAATTCTTCATGCCAAGCAACATCTATAATGAGGCTGCTTTTGGACTATTGGCTCAGGTAATACAATTGATATATCGCACCACATGTGGATCCCAAACCATCCACCTTCGTCCCTATAGGTAATACAATTGATATATGACACCACCAAGTGAATCTCAAACCATTCACCTTCCTCCCTAAATCCCCCCCCCCCAACCACAACTGGCTAAAGATCTTCTAACAAAAGGGGATAAAGCTTGGAACACCTCTCTCTTTTTTGCCATCTCTCTCTCTCTCTCTCCCCCCCCCCCCCCGACCCTAGCTGACCAAAGATCTTCTAACATATAGGGGTAAAGCTTGGAACACCTCTCTCATTTTTTCCATCTTCTCCCCCCCCCCCATGTCTCAGACCATCTTATCCATTCCCCTCCCTAATTATCCTTCCCACTCCCATGATAACATCATATGGAAGTTCACCCAATCGGGCAACCTAACCACCAAATTTGTGTATTGTCTCCTGGCCTTAACCCATTCCCCTAACTCCACCTCGGTTGTCAGCCCCATTTGGAGACTCTTGTGGACACCACCCTCTATCACAACCTGATCCAACCCTTGTGAGGTATTGTTTGTTTTGGGCTAAGCCCACATAATTTTGTCGCCAAATGATTCCTCACAAAGTATGGTTCCAAATCTTACATATATGACCCAGTAACATTTTTTATTTTTCAATATGAGATTAATTCGGTTCATTCTTGCCCCAAGACCCATACACAGTGGTACCTTCACTCCATGGAAGCTCCACTCCAGAATTCCTGGTCTGGGTAGCCTTTTTCTATGGGTAGCTATCTCCTCTTGCACAGCTTATGACTGGGTCACTGCACCCTCACTGGGTCGATCCCACCTAATGCTATCATTTTCCTCTAGAGATGTTTAATTTGGATACTTTCGGTGAATGCCCAAAGAGCTCACCATATTCCAACCATCGGTCCCACCTGTCTGATGTCCAATACGAAACTGGAGATGGACTCCCACCTCTTCCTCCATTGAAATTTTGCTAAGGCTATCTAGCTTACATCTACTCTCACAGTTCGCTCGAAACTCTTCTCTAGTTCCTTACAAGATTGGATCCACAAGTGGATCCTCCCACCCACTTCTGATTAGCAGACTAGAGACAACAAATCTTTTCTTCATTATGCAACTGTTCTTTGGACCATATGGAAGGCGCACTACGAACTCATCTTTGATGGCAAAAGGGTTTCTCCAATAGGCACCGCCTAGCAAGCCGATAAAACCTTCAACTCCTGGCTTAAACTTAATCCCACTGACCTGAAGCATCCCCTACTCAAGGTCTCCCAATTCTGCAGATGGACTCCTCTAATCTTGGGCTCACTCAAAATCCAATTCGATGCTACAACCTTGATAAAGGGGGGCAGTGCTGTTGGCATTGCATGTAGAGACCACCGCAGGATTTTAGTGAGATACTTGGCAAGCCGCACCTTCTCCAATGACCCCCTATCATAGAAGCCCCGTCGTTGCGAGCAGGTATCACCCTCGCCTCGTCCTTCCGGTCTCCTCTACAATGATGGAGGGTAACGCTACAACTGTTGTCAACTGGGTCCTCAATGTTCACATCCTACAACCTTGGAAAATCTCACCTCTGGTTGGTCTAGAATTGCACGTGTGCTATCTTTATATCTATGCATTTTTGTTAGGGCCATTCCTCGACAAGCCAATAGGGCGGCTCATCTCTTTGGCTTCCTTTGCTAAATCAACTTCCTGCAATCTGATCCGGGAGAAGGGTTCCTTCCCATAGCATATGTTGCATCGTCTTAGTAATAGCATGTTGCTCTGAACACTGGGCTCCATTTTTCGAAAAATAGAAGATATGCATGCTCAATTTCTTGACACCGGGGATGCGAGTGTAAACTACTGGATCTGTTGAAATAGACAGCAGTCTTACACACAACCCCAACGTTACGGAACGGACATGGGGTGGAGAGGGATGGAAACAACAAGGAAAAAAAAAAATTCCATACTCAACGATCCAACCAAACGCCACCTGAAGTCATCAAACATCTCCAATTTCCGAGAAAGTCATTCACTAGTTAATTCAGAAGAGCTTCATTGGAGCTCCTGCATGCAGCCTAAGTGAGGTCTGTTTAGGGTTAGTGTGCTGTATAAAACACCACGAGGTCTATTTAGGGGGTATTTTGGTCGCTGTAAAACACCACAAAACATCGGCTCTGAAATTTCGAGTTTTAAAATCCATCACCTATTTTAAAATCTCCTGTTTTGATTTTGAGTGATTTTGGGCTGAAAATCAAAATCTTCCGTTAAAAAAAGTGTCACATGAATCAACTGCTTTTCAAACCTAACAATTCATGAGAATATATATCAGAAAATAGTTTACAGCATTCCAAACATACAAAACACACCATTTCACGACAGTATACAATGTTCTACAGCATTTTATAATATGCCAAACGGACCCCTTGTTGTAACTCATGGTATAATTTCTTTGAACATAATGGGTTCTCTTGTTTGGATATGGTAGATAAATGCTTGGTATTAAACCAAGTTTGCGTCGAGTACTTCTCTACGTCTACTCACAAAATTAACCACCGTGGAACCAGCCCGAATTTTGACACCCGAGTGAACCCCATCTTTTGGAAAAAGCTACAGCTCGTCCCTTTGCTAAATTGTCCAGTTTCCTTTTCAATGTTTGTTTGCAGATGGGGATAGGTGCTTAAGATACAAAATGGATTTTACAAATGAGATTATTTTTTTTTAACAATACATCGTGACAAAATCAAAATCAGAATAGCATCATAAGGGTGCCTATTAATTTCTAAATTCCGTCAGTTCCATACCTTCCTACCCCTAGCCCTGGATGGCTTTTGCTTCAGGAATCACACGCGTGCCTACACGCACCCTCGTGTACATATGCAAACACCCAGTCACAGCACAAAACACACACACACACACACACACACAAAGAAACTCCACCCGATGAAACCATGTAAATTTGCAGCATACAATGAGCTGTGTTTTCTCCATAATAAAATTACTACACATCTAGAAATGACAATAAAAAGTTGTAACAAAATACTCGATTATGCTCCAAATCTACTACAACATAATGTGATGCATGCTACTATCTGACGTATAACAGGAAGGGATTTCCCCAAAATACATACAATTGGCACTGCTTGGGTACAACAAGTATAGATTTATGTATTCATGGATAGTTAGTTACACACCTAAATCTAAGTTTTTTCTGCTCCATTCTTCTCTTCGCGAGGTTGCCAGACTATATCCTTTAATCCAACAGAGACGTTCTTGTAAAACTGTTAACATTAATCAGCCAACAAAAGAGGCATTCAAAAACCTTAGTCGACTAATGATGAAGGCAAATAGAAGAAGACCACTCCTGTTGTTGATGATAGAAAAATGAAGTATACAGTTCCTATGAAGTCCATACCTTGTGGAACTCAAGAGTGTCACCCTTTGACTTCCGAAGTTCGACCATATGCAAAGAAGGAGCCACTTCAAAAATCTGCGTTTATTATGAATCCACGGATGTTGGTGTGATGATTTCGCTGGAAGCATTTACACTGAATTCGATTGACTTGTTTCCCAAACACAACATATCTTTTGAAAGACATACCTCAGTTGCAATGGATAATTGACCCTTTCTTCCAGTCTCTTCACCTTGCAATTTCAGCTGAAGCAGGAACAAGAAAGTGTAACCAAGGGTTTTTTCTGCTCTAGAAAAGATTTAAGGAGCGACGAGAAAGAAACCTTGTAATTCTGCTTTTCCACATTGAATCCCAATGGCTTGGCTGCTTCTTCAATCTTCGAAATTATCTCCCCAGCTGGACACTTTGATGTAAACCTTGTTTCACGTTTAACAAGGCCCTATTCATATCCATTTCAATTAATGTTAGGATTCTATGAGGTAAACTGAGCAACCAAGAGGGGGTCTAGCACTAAAGATTAAATTGTAGACATCCTCCACCATAGATAGCAGAATCCTCCAAATCAACTAGCACTCCTTTTATTTAGATCACCAGTTAGTGAGCCAAAGTACAGGTATTAATTGATGTCTTTTTACTGCAACTGATTGAAGACACATTTACCTACAACTTCATATGCCATCCGCAGTATCACTAGCAATCAGTCAAACTCAAGCATACTGATCAAATGGAAAATGATGCACAAGTGACAGACACTTACCATTTGCTTCTCAAATAAGGTGCTAAGATTAAGACCTTGAGAAGTGGAAATTAGTTCGAAAGCATTCATCAAGACGGGTCCTTCTTCTCTTCTCTCAACAACAAGATTTGCAGGTGCCTGTGTATCAAGTTACATTAGGCTGGGAACAATGTTGATCTCATTCAGAACCGCCCATCGGTTACATGAATATATAACTTGAATTACCATAGATTCATCAAAAACTGCATTCACATCATCCAGAGAAACATCTGATGTCTCAAATGTGGGCGGTTGATATCCCTTCTTAAACCACTCATTTTGTATGACCTCTGCAATTGTAATACGCTGCAATTTCTCCAAGTGATTAGACAAAAGTAACAATTCCTGAAGCAAATTATTTCAACCAAGGAACTCCAAATCATACATTTGCTAAGAATCAGTAAGTTGATAGATAAGTGCATAGGTGAGAAACAAACTGCAATCATCCCTGAGAACTGACTGGGTGTTGCATGTGAAATATATCAAGAAATGTCACTTACAGTCACAGGATTGGGATCCAGGATCCTTTTTAGCAGTTTCTTCGCACTTGTAGAGAACCAAGACGGGCAACTGAAATCTGCCTTAAAAATCTGTAGATACATGACAAAGAATCATGTGGTAAATTTTAAAATCAAAATTTGTTCTGTCATCCCATAATCCGATGCAAGTATAACTTAGTATCATCGCTATAATCAGTTTCCTTTATCAAAAATCACCTTTTTATACAGGGCCACAAGGTTTGAGTCCTCAAATGGCAAATATCCTGCCATAAGGACAAACAGGATTACACCACATGACCATAGATCGGCCTTAGCACCATCATACCCCTTGTTATTGATCACCTAGAAAGTTACAAAAATCACAATATAAGCCTACAGCTAGATATAAAGGGAAAAAAACAAACGCGGCCACTAAATTATCAGTCAGCAGGTAATAGGTGTACCTCTGGGGCAACATAATTTGGTGTCCCACATGCTGTGTAAAGTAAGCCATCCTCCTGAAAAGAATGGAAATTCACTATTGTGCAAAATATTAAAGTGCATGTTTAACACACACAAGATTCAAAGAATTGTTTATTTGTTGAACATAAATGCACATTTGTTAGCTATTTAAGTAGCATGCACATTTTAATTCCCTGCATTGGGTATATCAAACATTTACGATTCAGGTACAAGACATTTTCCCACCGACCACAGTCAATGTTTATTTACATCTGCATAAAATCCGAATACCCTTGATTACCTTTTTAGCTTCTACAATATCTGTTGTGATATTATAGATTTTGTCTAATGGATATGATCTTGACGATAGTCCATTAGAGATACATACTCTTGCAAGAAACTTGAAGACTTGTTTTTTAATATATATACTTTGGATTACAATCGATTTTTTGAGACCGTCACATTTGGTCCCAATTATGTAATCGGATCCTTAGGTTTACATCTGGTCACATTCCGATCATTGGATGAGCTTCTGCTTTACACTTGGATCTCTGTATTTGCTCCTGTCAACAATCAAACCATTGAATTGACTTCGATCTATGATCGGAGTGTTGAATTTGCTTCTGATCACGAGCGGACCGTTGAATTTATTTCTGTCCTCAAACAGACAGCTTGATTTGCTCCTAGCCATAATCAAACTGTTGCAGTTGCACCTAATCAAGATCTAACCAATGGATTTGAATTTCATCGACATCAAACCCTTTGAGTATTTTTATAATTTTTGACCCTTCCTAGGTATTTTTGCAATCCCTGACCCTTCCTAGATATCTTTGCAATTACTGAACTTTCTTGGATACTTTTGTAGTTTTTGACTCTTTCTAGATATTCTTGCAACTTTTGACCCTTTCTGGGTATTTCTACAGTTTTCAAGTTCTCCTACACGTTTCTATCATTTCTTGACTTTCTAAAGATATATCTGTAATTTTTTGATTCTATAAACATCGTTGTCATTTCTTGACTGTCCGGGATGCCTCTGTCATTTCCAGACTCTCTAGGACATTTCCGTCATTCCTTGACATTTCGGGATATTTTCGACATTGATTTACGTTATGGGGTATTTCTGTCACTTACTAACGTTCTAGGTTAGCCCTGTTATTTCTAGACTTTTTGGAGCGCAATTGTAGTTTTCTGACTTTCTTAGACTTCTCTGTCATTTCTCGACTTTCCAAGACATTATGTAATTTTTCTTACTTACCCGAATCTTTATCATTTGTTGATTTTCCAAGACATTTCTATTATTTCTTGACATTATTAGGTATTTCTGTCATTTGTTGACTTCACATGGTATATTTGCAATTTTTCTAGATGTTCTATGCATTCCTATCATTTCTGACTATCTAGGGCTTATTTGCAATTTCAGGATTTCTCTGAACTTATCCGTCATTTCTTATTTTTCCAAAGTTTATTTACAATTTCAAGATTTCCCTATACTTATCTGTCATTTCTTGACTTTCCAAGGTTTATTTACAATTTCAAGATTTTTCTGGACTTATCTGCCATTTCTTGACTTTTCAGTGTAATTTTTCGCCAACGAAAAAATTCTCGTAACTTTCCTGAGCACCAGAGTTCTTGGGTTTGACAGTTCCTGGTCAGCCTTAAGCAAAGTTCAGGAGAGCGCACACCGCTTCAGGGAAGTGGCATGGTCTCACTCCAATGAGTCGTGCAGGAGACGTGACCTTGAATAAGGGTATTTTGAGAACTTCGGGGTAGAACAAGAGTTTTGTGCAATTTTTGGTTTCTATGCAATTTCTAATTGGTCTAGGGTTTGTTTGCCATTTCTAAGAAGCTCATGGAATTTTGATAATTTCTAAACTCTGGGGTATTTTGATAATTTATAAACTCCAAGGACATTTTGGTAACTTCCAGAAGGTTCAAAGGTATTTTGATAATATCTGAATAACACGAGTATTTGTGTAATTTTCAGACAACACAGGGATTTTATGTAATGTCTAGAAAGGCCAAGGATATTTTCGAAATATCTAGACTGAACGGGAGTTTCTATGTAATTTTAACATAAGACACAAGTCCATTCTTGATGAAGACACACAAGACAAAAACACTTAGAAGATTGTTTCTCCTTCTCGGGCTCCCATGGACTGTGATTACTCTCCATGAGTCCATCAGTAAATCATCACGGATCGACCTCTCCAAGAAATGGTACAAGAGGGCATAGCCATAAGGACATCTATGCAAACCCAAGACGATATATGCAACACACCCTTATTGGGCTTCAAAAATAACATAAGGCACAAAACACTAGGGCCCTCTTTGTTATTGGAATAGGTTTAGGTCGAATACGCCACCCGAGGGTGGCGTATTTGATCGCTGGAGGCCTAACAAGAAAACCTAAAGTTACATTCACTTTTTGCTTATTCTACCCTATTAACCGAAGTGCCACCAAAGCTGAACAACACTGGGACAGGCAAAACCGACTAGCAACTGGCGAGTACGCCACCCCGATTTTGCCTATCCCATTAACAAAGTGGGCCTAGGAGATTGCTTCTCCTCCTCCCATTTCCATGGGCTTCCATCCTCTTTTTTTCAAAATGAGAATCCGTTGGGGGATATTTATAGGCCAAAGATACTTAACTGGGCCAAGTGATAGTTTTAAGGCTAAACCGGACTAGATAGACTCCCTTGGGAGCTTACTAGCGTCAGGTGACCACCCACGGGCGGCCTGCCAACCCGGACAAACTTCCCGCAGAGGCCAACCCGGCCCAGACAAGGCCGCAGAAGCCTGCCCGGGCAAGGTGGCCTCCCGCAGAGGCCAATCTGGCCCGGACAAGGTCAGGCAGGCCTGTCGGGAGGCTAACTCGGCCCAGACAAGGCCGCCCAAGCCTACCTAGGTTGGGTGGCCTCCCGCGAAGACCAATCAGGCCCGGACAAGGCCGGGCAAACCTGCCCGGGCTAGGTGGCCTCCTGCGGGGACTTACCCGGACCGAGTAGGCTCCCACGGGATCCCATCTGTCCCAAACAAGCTTGTCTGGCCCAGGTTGGCTCCCACGGAGCCTTACCCGGCCCAAGTAAAGCTCCTGCGGGAGCTTAACTAGGCTAGGTGACCCATATGACGGCAGATCCCCCCCCCCCCCCCAGAGCTTAACTAGGCCGGGTGACCCATGTGAGGGCAGATCCCCCCATTTTTTGTTTTTCTTTCAAAGTTTTTGGGTTCCAATAGTGCGTAAACCCGTAACAACAATTGCATGTCTTACGGATGACCTAGCTACCTACAAGCAAACTTGTGTCATCCTTTTCTCTGACAACCTACTAAGCAAGGAAATCTTAGAAAGATAAAGAAAAAATTAAGTTTGCCTGATCATCAGCAGTTTTGCAAGCTTATGTTAGGCGTATCTCTGGAGGTGCCTCAAACCAATAACCTGGCATTGACTAGTGGAATGTTAATGAACAGCCAAATGCAAAAAATTTCTAAAGTTGCTAGATCCAGTACAGTGGCATAATCCATAAGCTAACGCACCTAGAAAGGCTGACATTCTTAGATAAATCTTTTGATCATCTAGGATGGCTTGAAACCTTTCGCTCTTTTTCCCCCATCCCCAACCAACGTTGTGCTTGGCCTTGAATATCTACATCTCCATTGTCATTAGCTGATGAGCTTAACTAAAGGATCAAACTGAGATTCTAGTAGACTTCAATTAAGAAAGAAAAATGAGAAGGGATTGTTATATTTCCGTATGATGCAAAAGAGTAAGCAACTATGTCATATGTAGAGAGCATGACAACCATAATAATGTTTTCAACTAATCAAGCCATACAAATGCTCTCATAGTGTTTTGGAGGAAACTCTCCTCTGCCCTGTCATGTTCCCTCCATCTATATTTGTAAAATTGTGTAACATGCCATTTATTGGGGGAGGAGGGAGGGCCAATTTCACTCACCCGAACTTGCTGAGGTAGTGCACTGAGTCCAAAATCAGTAACTTTGAGCACACCATTTGCATCCAATAATAGATTCTCTGGCTGTGACAAGGAAATAAAGGTTAGAATGAGAGATGTAACAGGTCTACAGACTGTTCAAATGTTCTGCAAAAATAAGGTAGAACTTTTGGTTTTACCTTTAGGTCCCTATGATAAACTCCCCTACTATGACAGTAGTCCACAGCGTTAATGAGTTGCTGAAAATATTTCCTAGCTTCATCTTCCCTTAGTCTCCCATGGCAAGCCTAATTCAATTACAACGGAAAAAATTCATGGAAAAAGCAAAACATCCACAAATACTTCAGTATGGAAATAAACTGCAGCTTCACTTACAATTCTGTCAAACAGTTCACCCCCAGTCACAAATTCCAAAACAATGTATATTTTTGTCTTGCTAGCCATCACCTACACATGAAACAAATAAAAAGAAGCAAAATTTGTCTGAATATCATCACAGAAGAGATCATAGTACTTAAATTCATAATGACCCTTCTCACATACAAGTAAATGAACAACATTCCGGAACAGTAGCAAGGATAAAAGAACCATGGACTATGCTCACCTCAAACATCCGTATGACATTTGGATGTCTGATGAGTTTCATAGTTGAGATTTCACGTTTGATCTGCAAGGTGTAATTTTATGATCACAAAATGACACATAAGCAAGAGCCAAGAAGATAGTCCAAGTGAATGCATACTCCAACAGGAAAGATAGAAAGGACCACTTTAGTGGCAAAATCATGGTGTTTATTTTGGCACTTGAAAATAACCAAAAATGCACAAAGCAGAGATAAGTGCAAATAAAAGGAGTGATTAGAGATGATGACTTAGATAAAACATTTTAGAATAACCTTAGCCATGATTTTATCTGCAGACAATCCTGCATATAGTTTACTAGGCTGACACTGAACATCAACATGAAGAACATGTTATTTTCATGAAGTTTACATATCCATCCTCTAATGGACAATTTAGAAAGTTCCAGCATGTTCAAAGGCAACTCAAACATTGTTTTTTTTTTAAAAAAAAGAGGGAAACTCAGTATTATTAATCAATATGGACTTTGTTCTCACAAGGTTTAAGCTGAAATCTGACTTCAAATACAGAGAAGGTCAACTTACCGCCACTTTAAATGTCTGACATTTTTTTTTGGAAAGTGACCAAAAGGAGGCCACAATTCATTAGAATAAGCAAACAAAAGAAGGATACAAAGAAGCTTAAAAAAAAACCCCACTCTACCAAGATGGTAGAATATTGACAGAAAAAGAAACAACCACCACCACCCCCTGCAGAGGCCAAGGCCTCCGGTAGTTAAGGACTAAATTACAGGACCAATCTTCCCCACCCTCCCAATTTGTACAGTAGGATAGACTGTTGTACAGTGGGCTTGAAAACAGACAGATGCCAATTCTGGATGTTATTAATGCAGCTCCTGATAATGGTGGATGGATGTCTGAATTCATCCCAAAAGATTCTATTATTTGTCTCTGTAGATGGCCAATACCATAGCTAGAAGACCCATCATCCATATTTCCGTATCATCAGTCCCTGGGTAAATTTTCCTCCATCTGATAACGAGTTCTTGAACATTATACTCCCAATCACAGTGCAGCCCAATTGTCTTTAAGAACTGAGTCCCTGACCTCTAGCTTGAATTTCTTCACTCTATCATTTGTCAAAATTCTGTTCCATGCTATTTTCCACTGAAAATTTTCTTATTTTGATAGGTAATTTACTGTTCCAGACCAGCTTGTGCCAAACTACTTTCTTCCCTCCTTGCCCCAACATTTTAACTGCTGATTTCACTGAGAATGCACCTGAGTTTTCCCATCTCCATGCCCTGGTGTCTTGTTTTCCTTCGATTATATTCATATTATCTAACAAGTGTGAGAGCTCCAGAAATTCATCAAACTCCTTATCCATGAGATTACATCAAAAATTCAGGTTCTAATGAGTTATCTCCTAGTTCTGACCATACAGAGCTGATACTAATCCCCGTTGTTCTAGCAATGCCATAAAGATTTGGAAAATTTTCCCGCATAGCCCTATTACTGACCCAGGGATCCTCCCAAAACCCAGTTTTCGGACCATCACCAACTTGTATCGCTGCTGAGCACCTGTAGAAATCCCAATTCTTCATAATATTCTTCCATACTGGGGATAAATAAGAGATCTGAAGTTCATCTGAAAACCATGCTTCATGATGGTGCAGGTATTTCTTTCTCACAAACAGGTTCCACAATAACCCCTCTTCTGAATCAGCCCTCCAAATCCATTTCAACAGAAGAGCACTGTTCATGATATCAATAGGTATCAGGCCAGCTCCCCCCACTTCCTTTAATCTGCGTACATGCTTCCAGGCTATGGGGTGGATACCTTTCTCTTCTGGTCCTCTTCCCTTCCAGAAGAAAGCAGCTCTCATTGATTCAATTTTCCTGTAAACAGACCTTGGAACCTTAAAGATGGATAGATAGTAAAGTGACAAGTTTGTTAAGACAACTTTGGAAAAAATCCATCTGCCCCCTGCCGATAACAATTTACCCTTCCATGAGGCAATTCTATTTCCTACTTTCTTAATAATGCTGCCCCAATCCGACACTTTTATTGCCCCATCTGATAGTGGTAATCCCAGGTACTTGATAGGAAATGATCCCAATCTCGCACCTACAATTTGCACGATCTGTTCACTCCTAATCCTCATTTAGGTTTTCTTGGAAAAGTTGATTTTCAGGCCAGTTACTGTCTCAAGTAGTGTAATCAATATTCTCAGATTGAGAAGCTTTTCTTCCACTGCAGATGAAAATAGGATTGTGTCATCTGCATATTGCAGATGTGTAACTTCCTCTGTGCCTCTTCCCACCTTAATCCCTTCAATAAAGACTGCTACCCTTGCCTTTGTCTACATGGCACTGAGGACCTGTCCAACTAGGACAAAAAATAGAGGGGAGAGTGGGTCTCCTTGTCTCAATCCTCTTGAACTGCCAAAGTATCCAAAGGCCATCCCATTAACACTGACAACCTTGCAGTCTAGACAGCTCCTTACCCATTCAATCCACTGTTCATCAAACCCCATAAGCTGAAGAATCCTGAATAAGCACTTCCAATTCACTGTCATATGCTTTCTCAAAGTCAATTTTGAAGAGCAAGCATCGTTTCCTCCTAATGCTCATGGATGCATTCATACGCTGTCATGTAATTGTCCAGAATCAATCTTCCTTTCAGAAATGCTGACTGGTTGTTATCAATCAAGCTTCCCACAACTCCTCTCAGTCTATTAGCTAAAGCTTTAGTTATGATGTTATATATACCATTGAGCAAACTAATAGGTCTATAATCATTCAGTGACTCCGCATTTTCTTTCTTTAGAATTTGAACCAGATATGTTGCAGTAAAACATTTCACATTCCAAGGCCTTTTCTGAAATTCAGAAACTGCTGCCATTACATCCACTTTAATTGTTTCCCAGAACTGCTGATAGAACCCCATGACTTGTTAGGGTCCATTTCAAAGACAACCTTTCTAATTTCTTCTTCTAAGAATGGCCTGACTAGCTGCTTAGAATCATCTACTGAAATTTTCTGGAACATATCAGTACTGATTTGAGGCCTCCAATGTTCTTCTTTGAACAAAGCTACATAGTGGTCCACTGTGGTTTTCTGAATATCTGACTCTCTACTACCCTTGTATTCCCCACATTAACACCTGCAATATGGATTTTTCTTTTTTTTCACACTGGCCATTGCATGAAAATATGTTGTGTTCTTATCCCCTTCCCTGAGCCATAGTTCTTTAGCTCTTCGTTTCCACTTAATTTCTTCTCTATTTGAGCATTCTTCATATTCCTGTTTAACTATGGAACCCAACGACGGAGGCAATACCTTCTCCTTCTACTTCTGGCTTGGAAAGAGGCCGTGCCGCGATGCCCTCGCCGGCAGAATGGGGCAACCCACCGCAGCAGCAGCTGACGGAGTTGATGTGTTACCAGAGACCTCCCGCATCTTCCTTGCCGACTAAAGAACCTCCCGACTGGAGACGGCGGGGGATAACACATCATATCGGGTAACCTCCAGGTAGAGAAGATGACCCAGAGGAATACCCAATACAATATCACCCAAAAGATGAAACCCAGATGACTTACCTGATAAGTTATCTCTCGGGCAAGTCATCTCGGGTCCGATAAAATACCTGATCCTGTAGATATTCTCCACCCGTTAGAGACATTGCGCCACCCTCCTCGACGAACGGGCCTTCTCCAACTTGCGGAACCTCCTCTAGGACCCCTTGAGCTTACGGAACCACCTAGGGACCTATCAGCAGATCTTGGTTCCCCAAGACATTGATTCTTATCAATCCGCTTCCCTCAGGTTCCCCTTCCCAAAGCCTGGTTCTCTTCTGCACACCGTCTTGGACCATCGAGCTCATGATGACTGGCTCTGGTACCAACGCTACCATACATGCATCTCTCTTTCCTCTGGGGCTCTGATTCTGCCTCTGCTGACTCAGAATAGGTTGTTTCTCCGGCTCTCCAGCTTCAGGCGGACCTCTGCAACACAACTTCCGGTAGCTGGAGGCCACCTCTGCCCATGTCCAGTCCATAGAGACACCCTGCACTCTCTTGGATCCCCAAGCTCTACAATGGCAGTTATCCAGAACTTATTTCCTCCCGACCTGATGAGCACTCCCTTTGGAATCTGCAACAAGCTATCCACTTCTACCAGGAGTCTAGCATATCTTAAGTTGACCCCATCGAGAGTGTCCCTATCCACCCTTCTCAAGAAACCAAATGGTGCCACTATTCTGTGGAAAGTCTTCAGGTTCCAGAGGTGAAGGAGAATCCCAGACATTCTGCACCAGAGTAGCTTACCTTGTGAGACGCCTCAGGTAGCAGTCTCCATCACCCATGGCTTCTTAGACAATAACCATTCCTTTGGATGACTCCTTTTGAAGGCACGATTGCTTCCACTCTGGCCTAGGGAACCAGATGAGGAAGTCATCATTCTTCAGTTGCCTAATCCATCAAGAGTTACAATTCCAGGCAAACTTCAAGTAATCCTCCACAGCTCCTCTCTTGTCTTGTATTTCTCCCTGGACTGACACCACTCCACAAGCTTCTAGTCTTCTCCTGCCTTCCATCAGCAAGGGGGACCAAGAGATATCTACGATGGTTTGTTTCCCTCCCCCCCCCCCCGAGGGATCCACAGCCTGATAATTATCTTATTTCACTGAATCTTCATGTAGACAGGCTTGATGCTTGATCTCCTTCCCATAATGGAGCTTCTTATCGAACCTCTTCCTATGGCTGACTCCCTTGCAGTACAAACACTCTACTGCATTTCTGCAATCTCTAACCCAGTGCCCTCTCTCTAGACATCTGATACAAAGATCTTGTTGCACCGGCAGTAGCTTATGTTCCCTGTTTCTACCTGATTTCTCCACTCCAGAAGACTTCCTACCCCTCCAGACTGACTCCAGCCTTCTTCAGCTCCCTCTTGCTTGTCTCTACCACTTTCCCCCTCCTTCCCCCTCTCTCTCGCCTCCCCCTCCCTCATCCTCTCTAGATCAGTATGCAGAGCTTATGTTACCTGCTTCTACCTGGTTTCTCCACTCCAGAAGACTTCCTACCCCTCTTGACTGAACTCAAGCCTTCTTCAGCTCCCTCTTGCTTCTCCCCACCACTTTCCCCCTCCTCCCCCCTCTCACTCCCTCCCTCTCCTTGTCAGAATTTTACAGCCTTGTGGGACATAGAGATTCTGGCATCATAGGCAGCTAAACTTTTGGCCACTCACCTTCAGGGAATCAGTAATACTTATCCTTAAATGTCTGACAATTGTGACTCATTAAGAGATTTTTTTTAAATTTGGGAATTATCAAAGCAGAGAAAAACAAAACAAGCAATACAACTAGGATTGAAATAATGGATCTTACCTGAACTAGCCTATGAAAAATGAAAGTGAAATACTCCAAATATTGGAAAGCTTCGTCGAGCCCAATTCTCATACTTCAGAACATTTTTTATTTTGACTCTTTCACCTCTTTTGGTTCTCCAAACTGTGATGGAGGCACTCCTCGCCAAGATTGCAAGTTTATGTCATAGACATGCAGTTAATTTTAAACAATATCCTCCATTGGTTCTCATATAGTACCACTAGTACAATTCTTAATTTACCCCTCCTATATCATATTCCACCACATACCAATCTTAGAGTCCAACTCTTTTTCAGAGCTCATTTTTTACAGTCCATGTGTACAAGTCTAATATTTTGGACACCGTCGAGCCATTGTGCAGTTGGCATGTTTTTAAAGTAATGCACCATGAGTTTATTCAATAAAATTGGTGGTGAAATCCACTTTACTTTTGGAAAAACAATGTAATGTGTCATGAGGGCCCTGGACAAAGTCCTACCATGGCCAGTAATGGTTGGAAAAAGAAAATAGTGGAAGGAAGATACAAAGGTGCAAGCCCAGGTGGGCTGTGCAGCGGGAGGGCTGCTACTGAGGGGTGGCCCCACATCACACGAGTCAGTGACTCTCTTGCCACTGCACTAACGGGTTTGCAACTAAAAAAATGAAAATCTATTATTTTACTCATATCTAGCATGATTACGTACAACTTTGCATATATTTTTTTGGAAGTACATCTCTAGGTCACATGCTATTCATTGCCTTCAATTCACCTTTTGACTAGTATCTGTACGGAGCAGAGCATGTATTCCTACATTGGACTTTACTCTTTCCTCTATGTCTTCTCTTTTCTAAGCCTAATGGAATGTTTGAGGATCGCTCCCTACTTGCATGAGTTTAAACTGCATATCTACGGAGTTAGGTTTCTACCTGGCAGCTGGTTTCATGGTACTTTTGATAGGCATACATTCTCCTATCTACATAGGCCATCTCTTTCCAAAGGGTTAATGTCAAGTAGATTAGCCAGTCACAACCGTTTGCCAAATCCTTGGGTTCTTCATTGCCAACTAGCCCACATGATGGGAAAGGGTTTATGATCGTTGATATCCCCCAACAATAGACATGATTACAAAAATCACAAGTACAGTGTTCAGGACGTACCTTGTTCGCACAAAGCGGAAACGAAAGCAGAAGCGGAACAGAAACAAAAGCAGAAGCAAAAGTGAAGGTGGACATGCACACAAACTTTGGTGAAGCCGATGCGCTTGAGCAGAGTCAAGGTAGACTACAAGAGTCGAGCCGCTAGTCCACCTTCCAAATGCGCAGGACTACAGTGATGGTCCTTTGGAGCTGTAGCCAAACTCATCAATACCGGCAATCGGACAGAGAGACGATTGGGAGAAAGAGGGATAGAGAGAGATAGAAAGAAAAGAATGTCGTGCTACACTCTCCGCATATTCTCTCTCTCTCACATGCACATTTAGTGGAACCTAGATCCAAAATCTCTCTCACACTTTCTCTCTCCTTTCACCCTTCTAGCATTAACCCTTATCACTACAACTCTCTCACACACCTTCACCCCACCACCTACGTGCATGCTGATAAAAACACCCCTCAACCCTTATCTATAGATGATGGAGATGGAGGATTAGGTGGGTTAAACCGGTGGGTTAGAGGGTGAGGATGAAAGGAGAATAGGCGTATGAATGGAAGGTAAGAAGAAGGAGAATGTGTGTAGAAGGGGAGAAAACACGCATGGGGAAAGAAGGGGGAGAGGTAGCATGGCCAGAAGGCTCCAGGCACCACCTGCTGGCCCAAGCCAGTGCGCGGTGCCGGGCACCAAGGCACAGGCGCACGTGAGGGTGGTCACCAGGGGTGCCAAGCAGCGCGGGAGTGGGTGCCAGGGCGCGGTGGCAGGTGCCGCGGGCACAGGTGCACGGCCCAGTGGGCTCCGCTGGCAGCCCAGGGGCATACAGCCCATTAACAATGATGATGATGATGACGACGTCGACAACTATGATCTCTACTTCATATTCTCCTATTAAAGCATCACATATCTCCTACAAGTGAAACCGAGATAGGAAATTTGCATATCTGTTATGCATCAATTATAAGTGCATCATCAAAACATTCCACCATTAAGGTGGGGGAAAAGGCTTCCTTTTTTTGAAAGGAGTTGACGAATTGGTATGGTATTCAAGAAGGGAATTTACCCATTGCAACAGAAGCTATCCTTCTAGTGATCTTTTCATGCCATGCATAAAGAGAGGGGAAAGTGGCATGTTTCTAATCATTCTCTCCAGGTAGCTCCGATAATAGCAAATGTTGGAATTCCATCATCCAGCTTTCTCCTTATCAACAAACACCAAGAACATCTCCATTCTAAGGAGTCTCCTCCAAGTAGCAGACATTTAAAGAAAAACAAAGCCAAGCAGTTGGTCTAATCATTGCATCAGCAAGAAACGGGAAAGAGAAAACTCAACCAGAAAGGAACAAAAGAAATGAAACCTGCTTTCTCAAACAAAGAAAAAAAAACAACCTGGCCGATCATCTTGTGCTTGAGGATCTTCTCCTTGTCCAGGATCTTGATGGCGACGTTCTCCCCCGTCCCCACGTTCCGGGCAAACTTCACCTTCGCGAACGTCCCCTCCCCGAGCGTCCTCCCTAGCTCGTACTTCCCCACCCTCGTCCTTCCCGGCGTCGTTCCCATCCCCGTCCGCCCACCCGCCGCCCTCCCTCCACCACCGCTCATCCTCTCTTTCCTCCTTTCCGACCCACTACCACCAGGTCCAATACCTAGAAAGAGAGAGAGATAGAGAGAGGACCGTAGCCCACCAGCCTACGCAGGCCTCTCTTGGAGCCTCACAAGCCAAACCCACGAATGGGCGGCGCGATCACCGACTCAGGATCTCTTCTTCTTGCAGGGTTGCCACACCTGCGACTTCTCCACACTCATCTTCCCTACCCGGCTCGCACCCCACCAGACGCGCCTGTAGCTGCGGTCCAGAAACCAGAACCAGAGAGAGAGAGAGAGAGAGAGATCACGCGCAGGAAGCGCCCGACGCAGCCGGCGGCGTAATGGGGAGGAGGCGGCGAGGTCCGAACGGGCGCGGCGACGCTTCCTCCATCGCCCCGACCCACCGAGAAGGAGATAAAAATGCGAACTTGGGAAGAGGGAATCCGGGCCGAATCAGGCGGAGATCTCCTCCTGCACCTTCTCCCCGCCCCCACACTCGGAAGAACCAAACGCAATCCAACACTGGCGTGATCGCGGGGAAGAGAGAGAGAAAGGTGTCGCCTTTTTTTCGTCTTCCCGATTCTTCACTCCACGGGGCAGGGGGACGGCCGGGCACGCGTAAAAGCCGGTCGGCAGGCGGTGGTATTTATAGAAAAACACCCCCCACCACCCCGGGCAGTGCACGGCGGGCAGGCTTTTATGGTCGTGGTTCACGAGGGCGACCTGCCCAGTTGCCCAAGTCTTCTTCGGAAGAGAATGGTGCTGTACACATTGAGCACCGTATTTTGACGGATTCACTCGATAATAATAAAAATAACAGTAATGAGTGTCATATAAATATGCTAATTATAGGTAACTCGACGCACTTCTTTGCATGCACGTAGAGCAGTGCATTTTTGTGAAACTCATGTGGAGTGAGAAACAATGTAAACTACTAAATGAAATATAGGTCGCAAAGGTGAAAAATAATCCAAAAATTTATCACAGTGAAAAATAATTCAGAAGGGTGAAAAATAGTGCATAGATTATTTTTCACTATTATTTAAAAAATAGTGGATCGAGATACGTGCAATTAGTGCACTTAAAGATGCCCAAAGTATGTTCACTTGAACCAACCAAGACATGGTGTGCAATACTTGATATCATTCTCTCTTTACAGACTTCACATGTTGAAACTAAGATCATATTTAAAAGTTAATATTTATAGGATATCGTGCTACTACTGGTGAGAGAGAATATTATAATATCATATCTTTTATTATCTCACTTTGATATGCATATGATATCACATTGCTAAAAGAGAAATATTGTATATAGTGTCACATTGATTAATTTACCATCTCGGTATTTGTTGGCACACTTGTTTTCCCATGCTTAACTTTAATATGCTATTTCTTCCTAATTGATTATAAGATTTGTAGGGTGTCAATCTCGCCTTCCTTACTTCCAAGTGATTTACTTCTCCATTATAATTAGGTATTATGTAACGAGGATATACTTGTGGCTGAATTTGTAAGATAAGACAAACGTTTGATGCGCTAGTTTGTAGGATTTACAAGTTATGTTGTATCTTGTATGAACGCGCGCGTGCACACACAGACAGAGAGAGAGAGATATATATATATATATATAACTAATGGCATTAAGTTGTACTGATGGCATTAAGTTGTACTGATTGCTATCTATTTCTTTTATAGCCTACTACTTAATTTCTATCTTTCTCTCTTCTCTCTCATTCCCTATGGCACTTTATGATATCCTCGTTGCATCTGGTATTGAGCATCATCTCCCATACAAATACCATAACTACAATTCTCAACGAGTTATCTTGCCGATAATGGCTATGAATTTGAAAGTCATTTTACTATAATTTGGGATCATTATGATCATTTTGAAGTATGTGATCTAACTTAAACTTATATTGATACTTCTCAAAAATCATTTCATGTGTTTCATGAGGAAGATGATATTCTACTGGTTGATGTTGTAGTTCCTACTTATATTCCTATTATATCACAGTTTAGAACTGATATTCGATATAGGGAATGGCATATATGCTATTGCTTTTCCTATTAAAAAAAATCTGTAAGTGGGAAGGGATATCATCATAAGTACAAAATCTGGCTGATATTTTGCTATCTCTCATATTGTTCTCAACTTTCAAAATTATTTTATAGTTATTTTTAAGGAAGTTAGTATTCAACAGCCTATGGTAGAAAGTTCTGAATTTGAGAAGCTTCTGAAGGCGTTCACAGAACCTACTCCAATCTATAAAAATATCCTTCGCCATTACAGGCTAAACTTATGGCATCCTCCGGTCCCAAAAGAGCCTATTGAATATTGTCCAATTTATGATCTTTATGAAACTGGTTTTCGTAATGAATGCAGGGAATATCCAACTACTTGGTTTAAACATCAAAATAATCATTTGATTTATAATAATTGTTATTACTCTCCTGAAAGCATAACATATGAGTCTCTAAAATAAACTACTATGGATTTTCTTACAGATATAAATGAGGAGACTGATACATCAAATACAGTTTTTTTGTCATCCACTGTTCATGATACATAAGATAGACCTATTACTGAAGCAGCAATTATATATGAGAAGGAGCCTCTAGAATCACTTGAAGAATTTGAGAACGAAGTAAAAAAGATAACAGTTTTGTTTGAGCAAGCTAGACATCCATGGCTCAGTATGGAAGAAGGAAATGAAGCCTGACGTGCTATTAATAACTGAGTATTACAAGATGAAGCGTGGAATAATTTTCTTCGATGTGAAAAAGGAAATATTTTTGATGAATTTCCTGAATCAAATATATCCGATGAAAATGCACCAGAAAAAGAAATTGATGAACATGTAATACCAGAAAAAGATCCAAATCTAGGTATGTTTGTAAATTCTAATCAGCATAATCCTGATAATTCCTCTCATATTTATATGATCCAATCAGCTTGTTATTCTTCTGTTGATCCTTCTAAACTCCTATCTTCTTCTGGCCTCCCTTTATCTACAATTCATTCTCATATTCTTACTCAGGAACTCCAGCATGACCAAGACAGAAATGTCACTTTCTCTGATGTAAACAAGGCTTATCTGTATTAATTTCCTCAGTTTCAAGTCCGATTGCTCCACAGTATCAAACAAGTAGAAGTTAATATGCAAGTTCAAGCAGCTGGGATTAAACCTGTATTTTTACCTTTTTTCTCCTCTAAAGATATAAAATTATGGAAATCTAAAAATACTAAGTTTGTACATGTTGGTCAAATAGATATATTAGTCCATCCCCACTTCTCATATAATCTTAATGCGCCTTTTCTTGTAACCCTATTAGATGTACGTCACCTAGATTGGAAAAAGGTTGTACTGTGTTAGTTTACTGGTACTTTAAATAAACATGGTTTGTATTCTATTAGACCTAGTTAATCTTATCCTTTCCTTAGATGATCCACATCTCCTGAATGTTTTTGTGATTTGTGTACAAATAAAAGAAATTGACATGATGTCATAATCAGTTTATGCTATTATAACATCAAGATGCATTTTTCATATTACAAATTCAGTTATTTCCTACTTCCGTCAACCTTATGGAGTTCATTTTTCTTTATTCTTAAATAAAAATATTTCAGTTGTAGTACCTACTTTAGAATTAGATGGGTTTGCTCAAGGTTATCCAGCTATTGAAAAGTTTGTATCCCATTCAGAATTTAGCCATAAAAAAACCTAAAAAGAAATAGTTATCTAAATTTCCTGAGCCTCACTCTCTTAGGTATTCCACTCTTAAACAGTTATCATCCACTAATATGAATACTCCTTCCACATCTATTTCTAAATTATCCCCAATATTACATGTTTAATTGTTAAAAATCCTCCTCCTCCTTCCATTACTACATCTCCCAATCGAGACTCTACTGAAATTAGAATGATGCAAATTATTCCTAGTATTGGAGAATCTTCTAGCACAACTGAACATCATTATATTACTTCTAGTGGCTGGCTTCCAAAAATGGCCTATAAGACAACCACTCCAGAGCAATTACAAAAGGAAAAGGTGGAACTCAAAACTGATGTGAGCTACTTACTTTTACATAAGGCTGATTCGGTCTAAGCTCAAAAGGATGAAACAATGTAATTAAATTATGTTATCCATTGAACAACTTTTGCTGAAAAACATATTACAGATATTGAAATTCAGTTATATGATATTCAAGCAAATCTAGTTGCTCTCAAAAATACTATCATTGAGCAACAAAAACAACAACCTATATATCTTAAAACAAAGAGTATTATCTGCTCATGAAGCAAATTTAAAATTTCTACTAGAAAATAATGTTCCATTTAGCCAGAGAAAAGAATTAGAACTGGCACAATCTATAGTATTACCTGTAGATCCCTTGAATCCTACTCCTTTACTTAAAATGATGAGAACTAATTAAGTTACCAAAACATGAAGAGATGTCCCTTGGAAGGCATAAAATTACTAATCAAGTTATTATGTTGGGTATGGATATCCCAATTCTCCCCTTAGATGATGCAACAGTTGATGATATTGAGGACATTGTACGAATTTTGACACAAATAACATATCTCACTCAGCAAGTAAGTAAAGTATCCAATCAGTAATTGTTCGACAGCTTCTATTTAGCATTTACGGGAAAGGTCAAACATTGGTGGCCCTTCTTGCATGACCCCAATAAAGTAGAATTAATAGAAAAAAGAGTACAAAATCTTGGCAATATTATTTTGCGATAATTTTATCCACCTCGTGCTCATCAAGCCGGAATCGATCTCTTATTAATGCTATCTAGACGTTACTTAAGAAATTTGGATGATTTTGAGAACTATGTCAATAGCTATATTAAAGAAGTTTATAGACTGAGATAACATTATTCAACAATTGCTAAAGCACAATTTTTAGCTTCTTTTCCTGAAGCAATAAGTTGTTATAACAGAATTGATCCATGAATATATCTTTTTATCTTTTTATTTGTTGACATTGTTCAACATGTTCAATAAGAAATAAAGAATTTATGTTATAATATGAATACTCAAAAAACACCTCCAAGAATTTCTCAGATAACATATTCTCATATTGAAGGAGCTGAAACTTATAATATTTGAAAGAAATTTGCCAAGAAACATCCCAAAAGACTCAAAAGAAACCCTAGATTTCAACGTTTAAAACGTAAAAAATTCTTTAGACCTTATAAATTATTTCGCAGGAGAAGAACTCCTAGTCGCAAAGCTACTAAAGATGATGGATGTTATGCTTGCAAAAAAAAAGGATACTATGCAAGACAATATCCTAGTAAATCACCTCGTCAAATTAAAGCTATGTTCCAAATTGAAGAAATTGAAGTAGATTGAGAACTTATTAAAACATAAGATTGAGTAATTACTCCAAGCATATAATAATGGAGAAATTATTTATTAATTAGTTTTTGATACAGAGTCATCTAGTTCTACTTATTCCTCAGCAGATGAAGGTGATATGTTGCAGGTACAAATGCTACATTCTACCGATAATTATAGTAAAGCACTCTATTTTAGCTCTGGTTCGGAAGAAGATGAAGAAAATACAGAATTGTTAAATACTACTGCTCCTTCTACATCATCTCATTCTCAGTCCATTTATTATGATATTGAAGAAGAATATTCTTCTACTACAATTCCTACGTCAGAAGAAGAAAATGAGAATTTTTCCACTACTTTTTGTCAGCAAGTTGATATCACAAAATGTCGAACTTCACCATTTATTTTATTTCAGAGTGATTATAAAAGAGATCTTGTTCTAGAAATTCTTCTTCCAACCTACAAACAGATAATTACAGACCATTAAGTGCTGCAAATCAAAAAGATGATCAAGCTCACACAAAGCATTGTCATTCCTGGATTAGTAGCTATTGATGGCAATGAAAAATGGAGGAAATGTCAAATTTTTATTGATACAGGAGTTAACATCAATTGGTGTACAAATGAATTCTGAAAAAATTGGATTTATTATTCTTATGAAGGTTTTACTATTCAAACTATGAACGGAGAAAGAGCAATAACAGACTTTGCTCTTCAAGTACCTATTAAGCTTGGAAAGAAAGCGATTTTATTAGATTTTGTTCAAATTAATGATGGCAAATATGATATGAGTATTGGTTGTGTCACTCTTGATAAACTTGGACCACATACTAATGCACAAGATATGTTGGTTCTCAATATTAACCAAGACAGAGAAATTATTCCTCGAATCTCTCCTTATTTTAAATCACAATCTCATCTCGCAAAATCTAAGGATTCATCTATTTCATAGCTTATAAAAATCTAAGAAAAGCAACATGAGAAAGCTGAAAAGTATTCAATTATCAAGCAACTAAATCAAATCTCTTCTCCAGCACAAGCTTATATGACATCATTGATAGATATTACAAAATAATTACAAAATTTTTGTATTGAACATCCCTCGGAGAAATGGGATACTGATTCTCCAGTAGCTTATATTCCAACTATTCATAATATTCCAGTACAAGACAAGCTGATATGAAATTCTCTTGAAGATGAGACAAAAATGAAGAAACAGATTCAAGAATTTATGGACAAACAACTTATGCAAACTTCTAATTCTAAATATTCATGTTCAGCTTTTATAGTTAGAGGACATGTTGAACAAAAAAGAGGAAAAGTCAGAATGGTTATCGATTATGGTCCTTTAAATGTTATTACTGTGGATATCAAATGGCCACTCTCTAATAAGGAAGAATTAATTTAGAGAGTAACAAAAGTCTATATTTAGCAAATTCGACTGCAAATTAAGATATCATCAGATCAAAATAGCAGAAAAACATATTCACAAGACTGCCTTCTCTTCACCTTGTGGTTTATATGAATGGTTGGTTCTTCCATTTAAGCTCAAGAATGCCCCTTCTAAATTCCAACGTAAAATGGATAAAATATTTAAACCCTATTCTACTTTTATAGGTACTTATGTAGATGATTTCCTTATCTTCTCAGACACCATGTAGGAACATTTGGAACATCTTCATATCTTTATGGAAATAATCACTACTCATGGTATTGGACTTTCTGCAACAACAGATAAATTTTAAATAGTTGTGAAACTAGTCGACTTTCTGGGAATTACTATAAAAAATCATAAAATATATATGCATTCACATCTTTTAGAAAAGCTTTCCCGATTTCCATCACAGTTGAAAAATTTACAACAATGTCAAAAATTTATAGGATGTGTTAACTATTTACGAAATTTTATTCAAAAGTTATCAGAAAAGACCAAAAATATTCGCAGAGCAATGAGATCAAAACCTTTTATTTAGACTTATGAAGCTACACAAGAAGTATTGTAATTACAGAAAGAATATAAGCATCTTCCTCTTCTACAGCCAACTTATCAAGGTCCGTATATTCTTGCTACAGATGCTTCGGAAGAAACATGGTCTGTAGTTCTTCTCCATAAAAAAGATAAAGAAAAAAACATTTGTCCATACCATAGTGGTCAATTTAAAAAGCATGACCTTAATTATTAGCCTGCTGCAAAGGAGATACTAGCAACAATAAAATGTGTTCAAAAATTTCACATCTATCTAATAGGTGAAAATTTTATCCTTTGAACAGATTCCTCTACTCTTGGAGCTTTTATAAAATGAAAATTATTTGATAATGTCAAATTAAGAAGATATGCATGCATGGTGGCAATTTATCTTAGCCCAATATCAGTTTACAATTGAAAGAGTCCCTAGTAAAGATCATCATCTACCTAATGCCCTCACTAGGGAATTAAAATTAGTCCAAATAATATTGTTAAGGGCACAGAATTCCACTTCATGGAAAAAACTATCGGTCATGACTCCCCAACAAAGATTGCATTTATGCCAACATATAAGAATATTATTTCCTTATGACAGTTCCATTCAAGGAGAATATCCTAATTTGGATCTTTATATTACATCTATTGGAAGAATCAGTTACCTCATTAATAATCTCAAGTGGACTTCCATCGAACCAGATATTGGTTGATTAAAAAGAATATTTTAAATGACATCATCATTCTAAAGCGACAATTATATGCGAAATTCAGTTCCAGGAATTTTTTTAATGATATTATCTCTCTTAATGATTGGGAACGACATCTTTGTCATTTCTTTCAAAGGATCAATTTTTTCGAACCTCAAATAATTCGCCATTATCTTGATGAAGAATTAGTTATCCACTCTCCAGAAAATACAGCTACATCGATAGTAAATTCACTCAAGCAGCTTAGTTCCTCAATTGAAGAATGTTGAAGTTGTAAGAAGAAAACGAATGGATTTTGTCCACATCATCTAGAAGCCCTCCAATAAATAATCAAAGAATAAAGCGACAAGTGGCATGATGATGTGTCTCGTATTTTGTAAAGAGTCACTTTGCGGCTCATTTTGTATTTTTGTTGAGGTGTCACCTTAACCCATCCTTTTATGAAGGTGTCTTAGCAATCATCTACATACTAGATGAGGTGTCCTCTTGTATATTAGATTATGTAAAGGTGTCCCATAAGGTGTCCTCCTGTCTTTTGCTTTTTGTAAAGGTGTCTTCTAAAAAAGAGCATCACTCTTAGTGTCCAAAATGCTCTTGTATCCATTATGTACCAACTTCCCTATAAATAGAAGTGTAAGCCAGAGGCTGGGGGCATCGGAGAAAACCCTTAGTATTCCAATTACACCTTGTGTGTGATATTCTTGTGAGTGAGTGTGCCTTGCACTTTTCTCTCAAGAGCCTTTGACCTCTGTCCACCTTAACTGATTTTTTTTATTTTATATAACCTTTTAATTTTATAAATTTAGAAAAGATGCATATGTGTGCCTTTAAGTGCCCCTGCGCAGTCAACTTATTTGGGAAATTGTAGGTGCCAGATTTGACTGTTCTAACTTTCCAAGGATGCACATGGAATTGCAGGCTGCACTTTTGGAGTCGATGCAACACTACAATGCAAAAATGTTAGTTGTAATAAAAAGGTGATCATCAGGAACTTTACTTGAGTCCCATAGAAAGAGAGTGATCGCAAAGTGCCTTCCAAAGTAGGATATTGCGGAGTTCTACCTTTCTTCGTTCTCAGCCGACCAAGAACAAAGAGCTCAGTACTTGTGAGCCTACGTTGAAATCCTTACAAGTCAATCAGTAGACAAACAAAGAACACCCATTAGAGTCGCAAAAGTGTGGTAAATGTTCAAAAGGTGGAGCACATATGTGCAATTGGGGGTAAAGCTTACCGGGAAGGGGGTTGGGAAGGGAGGATGGTCGAGACTTTTGACCTCCCACCTTCCCTATATTTTGGGGGTAAAGCCTCTTAAGACAGGGATCTAGGATGTAGCAACCCTGGTAAATTAAGGAATGAAATTCTACATGGATTAAAAAGACTAAAAAAAATGTTCAAGGCCCAACCCAACATACACTTAGACTTCATATACTCCCTAAATGGACCTTTCCCCTAAACTCAAAATAGGCCAAAAATGAATAACACCTCCTCTTAAGGCGCCATTTAATTGAAGATCGCTCAAGTGGGCGCTAATTGATGAATTGACGCCCCCTTGCTGGGAGCTATTTAAGGAATTGAAGACCCCTTAGAGTGGCGTCATTTCTTGAATTAACGCCCTTCCTCTGGACGCTATTTTTCTGCAGAATGAAAACGGGAAACCCGTGGTTGTGTTGGTTCGAACTAGGAAACTGGATGCAATCCGGGAAAGGATTGATCTAGGAAGGATTAGTATGTAGGAAAGTTTAAATCTAATAGGATATGTACGTGGGAAGTTTTAATCCCGATCAAACTCTAACCCACGATAGATCCTTTACCCTATAAACACACCCCTTCAGAACACAACAGAGGTTACTGCCTCTAGGTGTTCTACAGTTCTTCATGTTGTTGTCCCTGCTTCCAACGCTATTGTAGGGAGCAACGTGTTCCTCCATCCTCTACACGAACAAGAAGAAACTGCATCTTCTTCTTCCTCTTGCTGGAGAAGCATGCTGTTGTGCATCCCCCTATCCTTTCTTCTAGTGCAAAGGAAAGCCCTGTCTGTTGAAGAGCTGCTAATCCTACAGAAGCTACAGTGGTATCTTCTTCCTTTTCGTCTTGTTGCTGTAAAGAGAGAGCCTCATCTCCCTTTGTCTATTAAAAGAGTTGTAGTTGCTCAGAAGCTGGAGAACAGAGTATCGTGGGGATAAACTACTGTTGCTGCTCTTACTCTCTCTGCAATCTCTTCACGTTAGTCAACCCAAACCAACCCAATCAAGGTAGGTGTTCTCAAGTTCTAAGCAAAACCATGTGAATTAATAGGCCTTCTGCATGCATATAGGTTGTTAGACATCCTTAGAGAGATTTGCCGTATCAGGTTTTCGTGATTTTTGTATATACAGTAAATAGCGACCCAGGCTAGGGCGCTATTTGATATAACGACCGTGCAAACAGTCGTCAATTAGCTAGTTAATTAATAATTACACATGTTCAAAATTTAATAACTGTGAACCATGACATCTAATTTAATGCATGAGTATACTATTAGATTCCTGCTATTTTTCTCTGTCTGAACATGTCTCTAGTTTCTTGATTGGACATACTTCAAAAATCATGTGTCTATGATTGTACCTGCCCGGTGCATATCATATGACAAATAAATAACGACCGCCTTCAGGTCGTCAATTGAATGAACGCCCCCACACTCAGGCGCTAATTAGTGATAACCTGTGAACTTTGATCTATGCATGACCTAATTACATGGATTTTGAAATAACGACATGCACCCTGCCATCAATTTGAGATATGACGCCCCTGACTAGGGTGCTAATTACTGAATTAAAGACTTAAGCCAAGTCGTCATTTACATAATATCTGGAATTGAGAATTTTTACAGATTTTAATAAATATGGAACCTGGATATAACGACTGAGTGAACAGTCATTATATATTAAACTAGCGACCCTACCCAGGGTGCTATTTCATGAAATGAAGACGTGATCTAAGGCGTCAACTTACTATTTTCTGATTTTGTGGTTGTCTGTAACCCTTGACAGTGGGTTATACGTATAGGTACTATATTCTATTCCGTGAGTATAGTCCCACGTTTCATAATATTTTATCGATTATCCCACTGTTTCTCGGTGATACATGAACCCTCCGTGGGACATTCTGTTCCTTCAGACTGGTGATTTTATCATAGAGACCTCCGTAAGACTCATCGTAGCCTTGGATTCTCTCAAGGCCGATTGAGCAGATTGTACCATTAAAACCCATGACACTACTTGATTGCCATGTCACTCTAAAGAAACATGGTATACCGGCCCTCATGACATGCTACCTGGATGTCATGAGAATATTCTTGAATTAATGGAATGGGAAACCATGCCATTAATGTTTATTAAGAATTATGTGCCATACTTGTGGACACTAATTCTATCTACCTTATCATGTACAAGAACGAGCGACCATTATTATATGAGCGCTTATTCTTAATGTCATGGCACCTAATTAGGGAGTCAATTCCACCTAGTTTTTCATGAGTATCGAGATTATACGGTTTTTGACTATAGTATATCCCTACATGAGAGTTCAATCCTTGTAATTATATTCCACAAGATCTACCCTAAAGTTCCTACAAGCTTATTCTTTTAAAATTCCATATTGACTATAACTATAGTGGATGTCGAAAGCACATGACCAATGCCTGCGCATTTAGGGCCCGATCTGGTCTTGGAAGGAGCACCCGAAAGTACTTGTGCCCATGGGAGTTGTAATGATCACGATGTGACATTGCACCGAAGTACTTGTCATTCTAGTTAAATGACATTCCACAATCTAGTACTTGACTCGACTTGACATGACATGACATGACTTGCGTGACCCGAAAAGGGTATATGAACATGATAGCCAATTCTTGACATGACAGGATAAATATACGTGCTTGATCATCTTGATATATATTTGACATGAATTCTTGAAAGACTTGCTAGTTCGCTCAACTATCTCTTGTCATTTTACGCGAACATGCATAGCTATGTTACATTCATGTAACATGTAATTTACTTAAAGCAAGCTAGCACTTGAGATATAATTCCTACTGATCATTCGCTCACCTAGTGTCTTCCTTTATTTTTCAGGTAAGTTCGATGACGAGACTCAATCGAATGGGGAAAGTCAAGAGTGAAGAGATTAGAGCTATTCCATCTATCCAAGCGTCAACTAGTCCTATCTTTCTGTTTTCTTGAGTCATTCATTGTACTTTTCCTTTTTATTGAGTCCTGGCACTTTCGTTAAGTGGTTGTAATATAAGTACTTTAAGATTGTGATGGAATAAAGGATTGGGTTATCTTTACTTTTGCGCGCTGTCTTTGTGTCGAATACACTAACCCTCTGATTGACAGGATCGATATAAACTCATCACGCAACTCTGGGTTCCTTCCGCGCTCAGGACGTGACAGTTTTTGTAGTATCAGAGCCTAGGATATTCAATTCCTTGGAAACCCAAGTCCAAGGATAAGTTTAAACCTTCACTCGGTGAGAATCGGGTAGAACTATGGGCTAAGGTAACTTAGGTACTCCAACTCTTGGCCAATCTCATATTGATAAATTATTTAAAACTCTTGTAGGACGATGGCTGCCGAACGTGCCCAGTGGCATAACATGCAACGCACTATCCAAGGCATGACCCAGGCGCTACAGCAAGTGGCGCAAGGAGCGGTGAACCGTGGAGCTGGTGATCTCCACCGTAGTTTTAGAAATATGAACCCACCAAGGTTCATTGGCTCATCAGATCCCGATGATGCCGAGCATTGGCTCCAAGAAGTGGAAAGGATATTCCGCGTTATGTAATGCACGGACGAAGAGAAGGTATTGCTAGCAACGTTCCAATTAGAAAGAGATGCCCATTCCTGTGGGAGTCCATAGAAGCCACCTTAGGTGAAGAACCCATCACATGGGCTGAATTCACCGAGTACTTCAACGACAAATATTTTTTCAACCGAGTGCAAGAGAAGAAAGCCGCATAATTCGCCTCACTCAAACAAAGAGCTCTGTCAGTGGCCGAATATGAGGCCCAATTCTCTAGGCTATCAAGGTACGCAAAACACTTAATAAGTACCAAGAAGATAAAAGCTAGAAGATTTCTAAATGGGCTTCGACCTCAATTTATCACACAACTGGCGCCGATGGACATACAAGTCTATTCGGAGATAGTGCGCCGAGCCCAGTTACTAGAAGATGCCATGGAACTATCTGATAGGATTCGTGGGAGAGATAAGAGGGAGCATGTCACTAGCTCCGGTACCTTCAAGACCACTTTCAACAAGAAAAGGCCAAACAATGAAGGAGAGCCCTCTCAGGAAAAGAAAGTCAGGAAGAATAACAAGCCGTTCTCCATCACCACCACACCTTTCAAAGTGGTGTGTAAATATTGTGATAAGGCCGGACACAAGGCCGATGAATGTTGGAGAAAAATAGAGCTTGTCTTCGTTGTGGGAGCCGTAATCATCGGATTCCCGACTGTCCCCTGCTCAACGATCAAGCCGGTGACGGGAAGCGCCCGGTGACGAAGAGTGCACGTCTCCAAGCTATTAAGGAGGCAGATCTGTTGAGTTATGGTTTTGATGATTGTTGTGATTATTAAGTTATGGTTTTGATGATAACTAAACTTAATGTGTGATTAAGTGATGATAACTAAACTTGTGGTTGATTGCTCATGCTCTTGTTATCTATATATGGTTGAGATGGCAAATGGCAACGGTTACATGGTCTTGATCCTTGGTTTGCATATGTTGGTTTTACAAGAGACAAGAGGTTTCATAACCTCTTTAATGTGAGCAAGCATGGTATTAACCCTGACTATCTTGCTTGTAGGATTAAACTCATGGCAGTCACCTGGTGAATCAAATGTGTGGATAAGCACCTGCTCCTCTACAATCCAAAACAGGTGGTATATGTAATTTACTGTCAAGAACCATTGGTGAGACTCTTACCTTGTCTTAGCATCGATCTCACCATGTGTATCTCATATACCTCTCCTTAATACACCTCATTCATGCACATTAAACCTGAAACCCTTCAAGCCATCGTGCGCCCTCGCCCACGGATCGACCTGTGCGGTCAGGTCGCGGGGGTCAAGGGGGCAGCGCCCCTTGCGGGGGTTTCAGGGGGCGGAGCCCCCAGAACAAAATTTTGATTATAGGGAAGAGTGAGCATTGAACTTGTTTTAGATAATCTCATGTAATGACAAGTGTTCATTTGCTTTGAACTTTCCCAATGCATAAACCAAGTTGAATCCAATCCCAAAATGCATGGATTTGATATGGACTTGAAGCTCTTGACTTATGGACATGTTTCTTTGGGCTAACACTTCATTTTTGCAGGTATAGGTCTTTCCGGTCGACCAACACACCTTGGCCGGTCGACCAGATTTTCCAGAGACGAAAAACTTCAGAATTTACAGGTTTCGGTCGACCAGTGGGTAGTGGCCAGTCGACCAGTTCTTCCAGAAATGAAAAACTCCAGTTTTTACAGGTTTCGGTCGACCGACACTATAGGGCCGGTCGACCGGTTTTGCCAGAACCAAAATGTTCTGGCTACAGCAGGTTCCGGTCGACCGCCCCATGAATTTCGATCGACCGCTAGCCCCGAGCCCCCTTTTGTTGACTTCGATTTCAAGCTCGTTGAGAGGAATCTTTCACCCATTTCTTTAATCCCACTGCCCACAATCTAGGAGGGATTTGTGGATCTGGTCTGGGGGATGTCCAAGGACCATTCAAATGCTATAAAATAAACACAAGAGGGTTAGGAAACCCTAGTTGATCAAGAGGGATCAAAGGAGATCAAGAGAGGCTAGAGGAGGTGTTTGGAAGAAGGGGTATTGTATCTCCATGAACAATACTTCATGCAGCAAGATCTTCATCCATCTCCAAGGTGTTTCAAGCCAAATCTGAAGCTAGCAACCTCCAAAGAAGAGAATAGCCAAGGAAGCAAGCAAGGATTCCAAGAAGAGTGCCTAAGGGAGAAAGAAGAGAAGCCAAGCAAGCAAGAAAGGAGAAAAGCCAAGTAAGCACAGATTGAAGCTCCGATCAAGTGAAGATACGTTCAAGATTCGCAACATGCATTCAAGGGGAACCCAAAACAGGAGTTTTCTAAACTAAGCCTCATCGTCTTTATGTTTTGGGTGTTGTAATTGTGTTCATCATAAACTGCAAACTCGTGTGTGTGTGGATCATTGTTGGATCCGTGGTCGTATGTGTGTGTGTGTCGTATTTGATTCGTGTGTGCGTAGGTCTTCTTAGATCTACATGTGTTGTGTGGTTTTATCCATATCTTAGTGTTTGTGTGTGTGGATTGCTGCACTTGTAGCAGCAAGTGTGTGTGTGTTGTTGATCCGATTGTTGGATCGTGTTGGAGACCTTGTCTCCGTGTGTGTGTGTGTGTGGGTGTTGGGGCGCGTCCCCGTGTGTGTGTGTGTGCAGGCGTCATCCTGCGTGTGTGTTTGGAGCGTCGTCTCCGTT
The DNA here is from genome assembly GCA_022559845.1 of Amorphophallus konjac. Classification (NCBI taxonomy): domain Eukaryota; kingdom Viridiplantae; phylum Streptophyta; class Magnoliopsida; order Alismatales; family Araceae; genus Amorphophallus; species Amorphophallus konjac. Next base: position 333,765,288 of record CM040126.1, on the reverse strand, counting down.
TGGGGATTTGTCCCCGAGTGAAGTCTCACCGGGTTTGGTGAGGGATGGACGCAGGATTGCCGTCGTTGCATCCGAACCACCTTAAAAATTGCTGTGCATTGTGTTTTGAATTGTGTGGTTTGGTCCTTTTCTTCTACCTCTATTCTACATGAGTGTTAGTGTAATTGCGATTCTAGATTTATCCACGTATATCTTGCCTAATCCATCTCATCACCAAATATTTTGATAAATCCGATTTATGATTGAATAGTTTTGAATCTCTTAACTAGCACTCTATCACATATTTCAAAAAGGTCAAAAGTTTTTGTAAAATTTGTAATCACCCAATTCACCCCCCTCTTGGGTGTCATTGATCGCGGGACTTCAAGATCAAGATGAGGGCGGACTAGTGGAAGGTACACTGCAAGTTTGTTCCAAGTCTGCACATGTCTTATTTGATACTGGTGCATCGCATTCTTTTATTTCCAAGAAGTTTGCTGACCCATTACCTGTGGAACCGGAATGGATAAAATTAGTTATTTCGACTCCTCTCAGAAACGAAGCCGATATTACTCATCATTACCAAAATTGCGAAGTCTTGGTAAAGGGAAGAAATCTACCAATCGACCTAATATGCCTAGAAATGAGGGACTATGATATCATATTGGGAGCCGATTGGTTATCCAAATACCAGGCAACTGTTGATTGCCGTAACATCAAGGTTACCTTCAAGGAATTTCCGGAGCTGGTCTATACTAGCCCTAAAAGTCGAAGCAACTCACCTCTTATTTCGGCTCTTCGAACTAGCAAGCTAATAAGGAAAGGATGTGTATCTTTCCTTACTTTTGTCACCATTCAGGAGACTAAGGAGTCTAAGAAAGAAGACATTCCAGTTGTACAAGAATTTCCGGACGTGTTTTCGGAAGATTTGCCTGGACTACCCCCACAAAGAGAAGTGGCCTTCACCATCGACTTGGTCCCTGGTGCTGGTCCAATTTCTAAGGCACCATATAGGATGTCCCCTGCCGAACTCAAGGAATTAAAGGAACAATTGATGGATCTTCTAAAGAAGGGATTTATTAGGCTGAGTACTTCCCCGTGGGGAGCACCCGTGCTATTTGTAAAGAAGAAGGATGGATCCATGAGATTATGCATCGACTATCGACAGTTGAATCATCTCACTATCAAGAACAAGTATCCACTACCGAGAATCGATGCGTTATTTGATCAAATATCTGGATCCAAGTATTTCTCAAAGATTGATCTTAGGTCGGGATATCACCAACTAAGAATCAAAGATGAGGACATTCATAAGACCTCGTTCAGAAGCAGGTATGAGCACTACGAATTTGTTGTTATGCCTTTCGAACTAACGAATGCCCTGCAACCTTTATGCAGTTGATGAATAGTATATCCAGGCCTCATCTAGATCAGTTCGTGGTGGTTTTCATTGATGATATATTGATTTATTCAAGGACCAAGGAAGAGCATGAGGAGCATTTAAAGATTGCATTACATATATTGAGGACAAATCAATTATATGCAAAGCTCAGTAAATGTGAATTTTGGCTGGAAGAAGTATCTTTCCTAGGTCATGTGATTTCAAAGGACGGACTGTCCGTAGATCCATCAAAAGTTGAAGCTGTAAAGAATTGGGAAAGACCGACGAATGCTAGCGAGATCCGTAGTTTCTTGGGTCTTGCAGGCTATTACAGGCGATTCATCAAGGATTTCTCCAAGATCGCCGTACCACTCACTAGGCTAACTCGCAAGGAGATCCGTTATGAATGGAGCGAGAAATGTGAAACAAGCTTTCAAGCTCTAAAGGATCACTTAACTACTGCCCCAGTCTTAGCTTTACCAATTGAAGGAGAGAAATTCGAGGTATACACCGATGCGTCGGGCATTGGCCTCGGATGTGTATTAATGTAACAAGGGAGAGTTATAGCTTACACTTCCTGCCAATTGAAGAAGTATGAAGAGAACTATCCAGTACATGACTTGGAGTTGGCTGCGGTAATATTTGCATTAAAAATCTGGAGACATTACCTATACGGAGTGCAGTTCACTGTATACTCCGATCACAAGAGTCTCAAGTATCTCTTCTCTCAAAAGGAATTGAATATGAGACAGAGACGTTGGCTAGAATATCTCAAGGACTTCGACTTCACAATACAATATCATCCGGGAAAGGGTAATCCTGTAGCTAATGCCCTCAGTCGGAAGCCAAGAGCAATATTAGCCAATTGCATGATTCAGGAGTGGAAGTTGCTAGAACAGTTCACTAGACTCCATATAAGCATGGACAAGGAGAGCAGGTATGTTACACTGTCACATATGAGCATACAACTAGATCTACTCTCTGAAATACAAGGACTTCAAGATAATGACCCCGTATTAGTGGAAATCAAGGGCAAAATAGAAGAACAACCTGATTTCAAGATAGCCTCAGATGAAAGGTTGTTGTTCAGAGATAGAATTTGCATACCAGATTGTTCAGAGCTAAAGAAGAAGATCTTAGATGAAGCTCACAGATCAAGGTACACCATTCATCCAGGATCTACCAAAATGTATCAAGATTTAAAAAGGACCTTTTGGTGGCCCAACATGAAAAGGAAAGTAGCAGGCTTCGTGTCTTCCTGTCTCACATGCCATCAAGTCAAGGCGGAACACCAAAAGCCTACCGGTAAGTTACATCCTCTTGATATTCCCAAGTGGGAGTGGGAGGATATCGGTATTGTCACGTCCCGAGCGTGGAAGGAACTCAGAGACGCGTGACGAGTTTATATCGATCATGTCAATCAGAGCGTTAGTGTATTCAACACAAAGACAGAGTGCACAAAAGTAAAGATAACCCAATCCTTTATTCAATCACAACCTCAAAAGTACTTCTATTACAATCCACTTAATGAAAGTGCTAAGACTCAATAAAGGGAAAAGTACAACGATTGACTCAAAAATATAGAAAGATAAGACTAGTAGACGCTTGGGTAGACGGTTAGCACTAATCTCTTCACTCTTGACCTTCCCCATCCGATTGAGTCTCGTCATCGGACTTACCTGAAAAATAGGGAAAAACACTGAATGAGCGAACGCTCAGTAGAAATTATATCTCAAGAGCTAGCTTACTTTAAGTAAATTACATGTTACATGAATGTAATAAAGCTATGCATGTTTGCGTAAAACGACAAGAGAGAGAGAGTATAACAAGAGATAATTGAGTGAACTAGCATGTCTTTCAGGAACTTATACCAATAAATGTCAAGATATTCAAGCAAGTACATTCGTCATGTCATGTCGGGAATTGGCTATCACGTTTCAAGCAAGTATATAAATACCCTTTCCGGGTCACGCAAGTCATGTCATGTCAAGTCGAGTATGAGATTGTGGAATGTCTAATCAAGCTAGTCATGCACTTCGGTACAATGCCATACCGTGATCATTACAACTCCCATGGGCACTAGTACTTTTGGGTGCTCCTCCCAGGACCAGATCGGGCCCTATATGCGGATGCATTGATCGTATATATATATATATATTTTCGACATCCACTATAGTTATAGCCAATATGGAATTTCAAGGAATAAACTTGTACGAACTTTTAAGGTAGATCCCGTTGAATAGCATTTCAAGGATTTGAACATGTGGTATAACGACGATAATAACGGTATAATCACGATTAACGATAAAACTGGGTGGATTCGGCTCCCTAACTCGGGTGCCATGACGATAGGAATAAGCGCCCACATGAACATGGTTGCTCGTTCTTGTACATGATAAGGTAGATAGAATTAGCGTACACAAGTACGGCACACTATTCTTAAAGGTATGGATTACCCATCCCATTATTTCATAAATATTCTCATGACATACAAACAGCATGTCGTGAGGGCCGGTATACCATGTTTCTTTAGAGTGACATGGCAATTAAGAAGTGTCATGGGTTTTAAGGGTACAACCAGCTCGGCTGCTTTGAGGGAATCTAAAGCTAGCGGAGTCTTACGGAGGTCTCTATGATAAAGTCACCAGTCCGAAGGAACGGAATGTCCCGCGGAGGGTTCATCTATCACCGAGAGATAGTAGGTAATCGATAAAAATAACGTGAAACGTGGGACTATATTCACGGAATGGAATATATCGCCTTAGCAATTAACTCACTCACAGTGGGTTATAGGAATCCGTGAAGTCAGTAAATCAATAAATTGACGCCTCTGATTAAGTCTTCATTTCAGGAATTGACGCCTTTGACTAGGTCGTCAGTTCCAAATATGACGACTATTCACGCCGTCGTTATATCCATAATAATTTTTTTAAACATTCAAAATTTTTAGATATTATATAAATGACGACTTAGGTTAAGTCTTTAATTCAGTGAATAACGCCTTAGTTACAGGCGTCTTATATAAAACTGACGGCATGGTATATGTCGTCATTTCAATAATCAAGTGGATTTCACGATATGAAAATCCATGGGGTATCTCACTAAGTTGACGCCTGTGGGTGAGGGCGTCCATTCAATTGATGACATGGACATGGTCGTTGTTTCATATGAACAGAGGCACATGGAATTTTGAGCCATATTCAAACAGGATTCTAGAGATATGAACAGAATGAGAAAAATAGGAAGAATTTATCAATATGATCATGCATTAATTATTACATCAAGGTTCAAAGTTATTAAATTTTGATCCTATGTAATTTATTAGTTGACTAATTCAATTTGATGACTATTCCAAGGGCATTAAATCCAAACAAGGGCGTCTCTTACTGTAAATGTAGAAATCAGTAAAACAGAAACCTCCCTATTGATCTTTATCAAACTAAATGCATGCGAGGATTTATTACTAACTCAATTTGGCATAACCCTTGAGAAAACCTACCTTAGTTGATGATTCTTGGTTGATGGACGTGAAGAATAATGAAGAGATTGGAGAGTCGATTCTCTATTTTGAACAGAGTCACCAATTAGAGGGAGATAATACAGCTTATTTGCTTAGCTTCAACCAACAGCAGCAGCAATATCTCCGCTACTGAGGCTTTCACGCACAGCGACCTTCCTGCAGTGAGAAGAAGAACTATTCTTGTGTTGTTCTCGTTGCAAGCAACCAGTAAGAGGAAGAGGAAGATGAAGATGATGATGAAACTCTCGGACGCAACATCAATTGTTCGAGAGAGAAAGGTAGTAGGGATTCATCAAAAAGGGTGGGTATTTATAGGGTTTAGGAGAGCTATAGGGTTGGAGTTCGATTAGAACTTAAAATACCCTTAAGACGTATCCTTTTGAAATGACGACTTTCAGTCGGTCGTCTTTTATGGTATACGCCTGCACCAAAGGGTGTCATTTTCCTGCCCAATACTTAGTACATATCCTAATAGTATTAGGATTTCCTTATTAACGGTATTACTACATATAACTTAAGTGTTAAAAGCTTCCGGGATTTTTATCTTTTTTTTCTGGAAGTGATCTAGATGGAAAATTTTAGGAGTATTAATTTTCTATTTTTCTCTATTTTTTCATATACTTTTTTTTCCAAAATTCTTTAGTCGAAAAAATGGCACTATTCATTTTTTTTGAATTGACGTCTCTTACCATGTCATTTCTTACGTGAATACGCCCAATCCAAAGGCGTCATTTTGCTTTTGGCCTTTTTACCTTAACCTCCAAAATGCCATTTATTATGTATATACCCCAATTATCTCTATAACTCTTTAACTATATATTTTATTTGATTTTCACTAATTTAGAAATAACGACTTATATTAAGTCGTTTTTCACGTTATATACGCCTATACAAAGAGGCGCCATTTAAGTTTTGGTCATTTCTCATTGCCCTTGAAAAGATCAAAATTGTATATATGTCCATTCTTTTATCCTTTATATATCTTTAATGTATTTAAATCTTATATCTATATATATCCTTCTCCCTTCTAACAAAGTTATAATATAGTAAATGTGGAATATTAAAATTTCTAAATTATAAATAAAATATAAATTGACACTTTCTTAATGATTCTTAATTCAATTAAAATTATATTGTGCATCAAATGGTTACTTAAAAATAACATGTTATTCTTTAATTTATTCTAATATCATGGTAAGGTTTATGAGTCCTTTTTGTAAGACTTTTCAGTTTGCAAGAGGGATATGTTCAAGGCCTGAGCCTTGCTTAATTATTATTTTTAATTTATTCAAACTTTTTACTAGGGTTGCTACACCTTCTCCCACTTAAAAGAATTTGGTCCCCAAATTCAATCGCATATAAATGTGGAGAGTGTAGGGTGCATACCTTTTAGAATAAGTCTGGGAATCGTTTCCTCATAGACTCCTCGGTCTCCCATGTGACTTCGTGTTCTGAACATTTACTCCATTGCACCTTAACCATGGGAATAACTTTGTTCCTTAATGTTCGTACCTCGCGATCGAGGATCTTCATGGGTTTTTGTTCATAAGTAAGATCCTTTTGAATCACCAGGTCTCCATGATCGATGATATGTGCTGGATCGTGCACATACTTCTTCAACATAGATATGTGAAATACATTATGAACCTCAGACAATTGAGGAGGTAAAGCGACGCGGTAAGCAACCTCGCCCACTCTTTCTAGTATCTCAAAAGGTCCTATAAATCTTGGCGTAAGCTTGCCCTTAACACCAAATCTCCTTATTCCACGTCCAGGTGATATCTTGAGAAATACATGATCTCCAACTTGGAATTCAAGATCTCTTCTTCTTGTATCAGCATAAGCCTTCTGTCTATACTGAGCAACTTGAAGTCTTTCTCTAATCAACTGAATCTTTTCAGTGGTATCCCTTACCATGTCTGGACCTAATAGTTGTTTCTCGCCAACTTCGTCCCAGCACAAAGGCGATCGGCAACTCCTTCCGTATAAAGCTTCGAAAGGTGCCATTTGTATACTTGCCTGGTAACTGTTATTGTATGCAAATTCAACCAAAGGCAAGTGATCATGCCAGCCTCCACCAAAATCAATGATGCAAGCTCTAAGCATATCTTCAACCACCTGATTGGTTCTCTCGGTCTGACCATCCGTTTGAGGATGAAAAGCTGTACTAAAGTTAAGTCTCGTCCCTAGTGAATGTTGTAGACCCTTCCAAAAGTGAGAAGTAAAACGGGGGTATCTATCAGACACGATTGAGACAGGTACTCCATGTAACCTGACTATCTCCTTAATGTATAATGCAGCAAGAACATCAACTGACCATCGACTCTTGATTGGCAAGAAGTGTGCCGATTTGGTCAATCGGTCGATGATAACCCATATTCCATCATGTCCTCCTTTTGATTTAGACAGACCCATAATGAAGTCCATACCGATATCTTCCCACTTCCATTTGGGAATGTCTAGAGGATGTAGCTTACCGGCAGGCTTTTGGTGTTCTGCCTTGACTTGTTGACACGTGAGAGAGCGAGACACAAAGTCTGCTACTTCTCTTTTCATATTGGACCACCAGAAGGTCTTTTCAAATCTTGGTACATTTTGGTAGACCATGGATGAATCGTGTACCTTGATCTGTGAGCTTCATCTAAGATTTTCTTCTTTAGCTCTGGACAATCCGGTATACATGTTCTATTCCTGAACATCAATCTTCCATCTAATGCTAATTTAAAATCAGGTTGTTCTTCCATTTTGCCCTTGATTTCCACTAGTACGGGATCACTACCTTGAAGTCCTTGTATTTCGGATAGCAAATCTGGCTGTATGCTCATATGGGATAATGTGACACACCTACTGTCCTTGTCTATGCTTATATTAAGTTTAGAGAATTGTTCTAGCAACTTCCACTCCTGAATCATACAATTGGCTAATAGTGCTCTCGGCTTTCGACTGAGGGCATCGGCTACAGGATTACCCTTTCCAGGATGATATTGTATAGTGAAGTCGAAGTCCTTGAGATATTCTAGCCAACGTCTTTGCCTCATATTCAATTCCTTCTAAGAGGAGATACTTAAGACTTTTATGGTCAGAGTATACAATAAACTACACTCCGTATAGATAATGTCTCCATATCTTCAGTGCAAACACTATCGCGGCCAATTCTAAGTCATGGACTGGGTAGTTCTCCTTGTGCTTCTTCAATTGGCGAGAAGAGTAGGCTATAACTTTCCCTTGTTGCATTAAAACATATCTGAGGCCAATGCCAGATGCATCGGTGTATACTTCGAATCTCTCGCCTTCAATTGGTAAAGCTAAAACCGGGGCAGTAGTTAGGTGATCTTTGAGAGCTTGGAAGATTCTTTCACATTCCTCACTCCATTCATAACGTATCTCCTTGCGCGTTAGTCTAGTGAGTGGTACGGCGATTTTGGAGAAATCCTTGATGAATCACCTATAATAGCCAGCAAGACCTAAGAAACTTCGGATCTCGCTAGCATTGGTCGGTCTTTCCCAATTCCTTACAGCTTCAACCTTTGATGGATCTAGGGATAAACCGTCCTTTGATATAACATGTCCTAGGAAAGACACTTCTTCTAGCGAGAACTCGCATTTACTGAGCTTTGTATATAACTGATTCATCCTCAATATCTGCAATGCAAACCTCAAATGCTACTTATGTTCCTCCTTGGTCTTGGAATAAATCAATATATCATCAATGAAAACCACTACGAATTGGTCTAGATGAGGCCTGAAAATACTATTCATCAACTGCATAAAGGCAGCAGGGGCATTTGTTAGTCCAAAAGGTATAACAACAAATTCATAGTGCCCATACCTACTTCTGAACACGGTCTTATAAATATCCTCATCTTTGATCCTTAGTTGGTGATATCCTGACCTGAGATCAATCTTCGAAAAATACTTGGATCCAGATATTTGATCAAATAACTCATCGATTCTCGGTAGTGGATACTTGTTCTTGATAGTGAGATGATTCAACTGTCGATAGTCGATGCATAACCTCATGGATCCATCTTTCTTCTTTACGAATAGCACAAGTGCTCCCCATGGGGAAGTGCTTGGTCTGATATATCCTTTCTTGAGAAGTTCCATCAATTGCTCCTTTAGTTCCTTGAGTTCAACATGGGACATCCTATAAGGTGCCCTAGAAACTGGACCAGCACCAGGGATCAAGTCAATGATGAAGGCCACTTCTCTTTGTGGGGATAATCAAGGTAAATCTTCCGGAAACACGTCCGGAAATTCTTGCACTACAAGGATGTCTTCTAGCTTAGTCTCCTTAGTCTCCTTAATGGTGACAAACGCAAGGAAAGATACACATCCTTTCCTTATTAGCTTGCTAGCTCGGAGAGCCGAAATAAGAGGTGACTTGCCTCGACTCTCAAGGCTAGTATAGACCAGTTCCGGAAAGTCTTTAAAAGTAACTTTGCCGTTACGGCAATCCACAGTTGCCTGATACTTAGATAACCAATATGCTCCCAATATGACATCATATTCCTTTAGGTCTAAACATATGAGGTCGATAGGAAGATTTCTTCTCTTTACCAAGACTTCACAGTTTTGATAATGGTGAGCAAGGTCAACTTCGCTTCTGAGAGGAGTTGAAAGAACTAATTTCATCCATTCCGGTTCCATGGGTAATGGATTAGCAAACTTCTTAGAAATAAAAGAATGCGAGGCACCAGTATCAAATAAGACATATGCAGACTTGGAACAAACTTTCAATGTACCTTCCACTAGTCCGTCTTCATTTTGTTCTGTCTCTTTAATAGCTTGGAGGCGTGCATTCTTTGTCACCGGGCACTTCCCGTCACCGGCTTGATCATTGAGTAGGGGACAGTCGGGAATTCGATGATCATGGCTCCCACAATGGAGACACGCTCCAAGTCTCCTCCAACATTCTTCGGCCTTATGTTCGGCCTTGTCACAGTGTCTACACACCACTTTAGAAGGTGTGGTGGTGATGGAGAACGGCTTGTTAATCTTTTTGACTTTCTTCTCCTGAGAAGACTCTCCTCCATTACTCGGCCTCTTCTTAAAATTAGGTTTGAAGGAACCCGAACTAGTGACTTGTTCCTTCTTATCCCTCCCACGGATCCTATCAGATAGCTCCGTGGCATCTTCTAGTAACTGAGCTCGGCGTACCATCTCCGAATAGACATGTATGTCCATCGGTGCCAGCTGTGTGATATATTGGGGTCTGAGCCCATTTAAGAATCTCCTAGCTTTCATCTTCTCGGTACTAATTAGATGTTTAGCATATCGAGACAACCTGGAAAATTGTGCCTCATACTCAGCCACCGACAAAGATCGTTGTTTAAGTGCGGTGAACTCGGCGGCCTTCTTCTCCTGGACTCGGTCTGAAAAATATTTATTGTTGAAATGTTCAACAAACTCCTCCCAAGTAACCTGTCCTTGATTTAATGTGGCTTCTACCGACTCCCACCAGCAGTGGGCATCCCTTTCTAACTGAAACGTTGCTAACAAGACCTTCTCTTGGTCCGTGCATTGCATGACTCGAAAGATACGTTCGCTCTCCTGGATCCAGTGCTCGGCGTCATCCGGATCAGTGGATCCCATGAACTTAGGCGGGTTCATGTTCTTGAAGCTTTGGTGAAGATTTCATGCTCCACGATGTGCACCTCCTTGTGCCACCTGTTGAAGTGCCTGGGTCATGCCTTGCATAGTGCGTTGCATGTTGCGCCACTGGGCACGTTCGGTAGCCATTGTCCTACAATTACAATAACTATATTAATATGTGATTAGGTTCAAAGGTTTGATTCTAAGTTAACTTAACCCTTGGTTCTACCCAATCTCACCGGTTAAAGGTTTTAAACCTATCCTTGGACTTGGGTTTCTAGGAATTGAATATCCTAGGCTCTGATACCACAAAAACTGTCACGCCCCGAGCGCGGAAGGAACTCAGAGACGCGTGATGAGTTTATATCGATCATGTCAATCAGAGCGTTAGTGTATTCAATACAAAGACAGAGTGCACAAAAGTAAAGATAACCCAATCCTTTATTCAATCACAACCTCAAAAGTACTTCTATTACAATCCACTTAATGAAAGTGCTAAGACTCAATAAAGGGAAAAGTACAACGATTGACTCAAAAATATAGAAAGATAAGACTAGTAGACGCTTGGGTAGACGGTTAGCACTAATCTCTTCACTCTTGACCTTCCCCATCCGATTGAGTCTCGTCATCGGACTTACCTGAAAAATAGGGGAAAACACTGAATGAGCGAACGCTCAGTAGAATTATATCTCAAGAGCTAGCTTACTTTAAGTAAATTACATGTTACATGAATGTAATAAAGCTATGCATGTTTGCATAAAACGACAAGAGAGAGAGAGTATAACAAGAGATAATTGAGTGAACTAGCATGTCTTTCAGGAACTTATACCAATAAATGTCAAGATATTCAAGCAAGTACATTCGTCATGTCATGTCGGGAATTGGCTATCACGTTTCAAGCAAGTATATAAATACCCTTTCCGGGTCACGCAAGTCATGTCATGTCAAGTCGAGTATGAGATTGTGGAATGTCTAATCAAGCTAGTCATGCACTTCGGTACAATGCCATACCGTGATCATTACAACTCCTATGGGCACTAGTACTTTTGGGTGCTCCTCCCAGGACCAGATCGGGCCCTATATGCGCAGGCATTGATCATATATATATTTTTTTCCGACATCCACTATAGTTATAGCCAATATGAATTTCAAGGAATAAACTTGTATGAACTTTTAAGGTAGATCCCGTGGAATAGCATTTCAAGATTTGAACATGTGGTATAACGACGATAATAACGGTATAATCACGATTAACGATAAAACTGGGTGGATTTGGCTCCCTAACTCGGGTGCCATGACGATAGGAATAAGCGCCCACATGAACATGGTTGCTCGTTCTTGTACATGATAAGGTAGATAGAATTAGCGTACACAAGTACGGCACACTATTCTTAAAGGTATGGATTACCCATCCCATTATTTCACAAATATTCTCATGACATACAAACAGCATGTCGTGAGGGCCGGTATACCATGTTTCTTTAGAGTGACATGGCAATTAAGAAGTGTCATGGGTTTTAAGGGTACAACCAGCTCGGCTGCTTTGAGGGAATCCAAAGCTAGCGGAGTCTTACGGAGGTCTCTATGATAAAGTCACCAGTCCGAAGGAACGGAATGTCCCGCGGAGGGTTCATCTATCACCGAGAGATAGTAGGTAATCGATAAAAATAACGTGAAACGTGGGACTATATTCACGGAATGGAATATAGTGCCTTAGCAATTAACTCACTCACAGTGGGTTATAGGAATCCGTGAAATCAGTAAATCAATAAATTGATGCCTCTGATTAAGTCTTCATTTTAGGAATTGACGCCTTTGGCTAGGTCGTCAGTTCCAAATATGACGACTATTCACGCCGTCGTTATATCCATAATAATTTTTAAAACATTCAAAAATTTTAGATATTATATAAATGACGACTTAGGTTAAGTCTTTAATTCAGTGAATAACGCCTTAGTTACAGGCGTCTTATATAAAACTGACGGCATGGTATATGTCGTCATTTCAATAATCAAGTGGATTTCACGATATGAAAATCCATGGGGTATCTCACTAAGTTGACGCCTGTGGGTGAGGGCGTCCATTCAATTGACGACATGGACATGGTCGTTGTTTCATATGAGCAGAGGCACATGTAATTTTGAGCCATATTCAAACAGGATTCTAGAGATATGAACAGAACGAGAAAATAGGAAGAATTTATTAATATGATCATGCATTAATTATTACATCAAGGTTCAAAGTTATTAAATTTTGATCCTATGTAATTTATTAGTTGACTAATTCAATTTGATGACTATTCCAAGGGCATTAAATCCCAACAAGGGCATCTCTTACTGTAAATGTAGAAATCAGTAAAACAGAAACCTCCCTATTGATCTTTATCAAACTAAATGCATGCGAGGATTTATTACTAACTCAATTTGGCATAACCCTTGAGAAAACCTACCTTAGTTGATGATTCTTGGTTGATGGACGTGAAGAATAATGAAGAGATTGGAGAGTCGATTCTCTGTTTTGAACATAGTCACCAATTAGAGGGAGATAATACAGCTTGTTTGCCTAGCTTCAACCAACAGCAGCAACAATATCTCCGCTACTGAGGCTTTCACGCACAGTGACCTTCCTGCAGTGAGAAGAAGAACTATTCTTGTGTTCTTCTCGTTGCAGGCAACCAGTAAGAGGAAGAGGAAGATGAAGACGATGATGAAACTCTCAGGACGCAACAGCAATTGTTCGAGAGAGAAAGGTAGTAGGGATTCATCAAAAAGGGTGGGTATCTATAGGGTTTAGGAGAGCTATAGGGTTGGAGTTCGATTAGAACTTAAAATACCCTTAAGACTTATCGTTTTGAAATGACGACTTTCAGTCGGTCGTCTTTTATGGTATACGCCTGCACCAAAGGGCGTCATTTTCCTGCCCAATACTTAGTACATATCCTAATAGTATTAGGATTTCCTTATTAACGGTATTACTACATATAACTTAAGTGTTAAAAGCTTCCGGGATTTTTATCTTTTTTTTCTGGAAGTGATCTAGATGGAAATTTTAGGAGTATTAATTTTCTATTTTTCTCTATTTTTCATATAATTATTTTTCCAAAATTCTTTAGTCGAAAAAAAATGGCACTATTCATTTTTTTTGAATTGACGCCTCTTACCATGTCATTTCTTACGTGAATACGCCCAATCCAAAGGCGTCATTTTGCTTTTGGCCTTTTTACCTTAACCTCCAAAAGACCATTTATTATGTATATACCACAATTATCTCTATAACTCTTTAACTATATATTTTATTTGATTTTCACTAATTTAAAAATAACGACTTATATTAAGTCATTTTTCACGTTATATACGCCTATACAAAGAGGCGTCATTTAAGTTTTGGTCATTTCTCATTGCCCTTGAAAAGACCGAAATTGTATATATGTCCATTCTTTTATCCTTTATATATCTTTAATGTATTTAAATCTTATATCTATATATATCCTTCTCCCTTCTAATAAAGTTATAATATAGTAAATGTGGAATATTAAAATTTCTAAATTATAAATAAAATATAAATTGACACTTTCTTAATGATTCTTAATTCAATTAAAATTATATTGTGCATCAAATGGTTACTTAAAAATAACATGTTATTCTTTAATTTATTCTAATATCATGGTAAGGTTTATGAGTCCTTTTTGTAAGACTTTTCAGTTTACAAGAGGGATATGTTCAAGGCCTGAGCCTTGCTTAATTATTATTTTTAATTTATTCAAACTTTTTACTAGGGTTGCTACCGGTATGGACTTTATTATGGGATTATCTAAATCTAGAGGAGGACATGATGGAATTTGGGTCATCATAGACCGTTTGACCAAATCAACACACTTCTTGCCAATTAAGAGCTGATGGTCAGTAGATGTTCTTACCGCTTTGTACATTAAAGAGATAGTCAGACTACATGGAATTTCTATTTTAATCGTGTCTGACCGAGACCCTCGTTTTACTTCCCATTCTTGGAAGGGTCTACAACATTCGGTGGGGACAAGACTCAACTTTAGTACAGCCTTTCATCCTTAGACGGATGGTCAGACCGAGAGAATAAATCAGGTAATAGAAGATATGCTCTGGGCTTGCATCATTGATTTTGGTGGAAGCTGGCATGATCACTTACCTTTGGTCAAGTTTGCATACAACAACATCTACCAGGCAAGTATACAGATGGCACCTTTCAAAGCTTTGTACGGAAGGAGTTTCCAATCACCCTTGTGCTGGGATGAAAGTTGGCGAGAAACAACTCTTAGGCCCAGATATGGTAAGGGATACCACCGAAAAGATTCAGTTGATTAGGGAAAGACTTCAAGTGGCTCAGTCTAGACAGAAGGCTTATGCTGACACAAGAAGAAGAGATCTCGAATTCCAAGTCGGAGATCACGTATTTCTCAAGATATCGCCTGGACGAGGAATTAGGAGGTTTGGTGTTAAGGGCAAACTTGCACCAAGGTTTATCGGACCTTTTGAGGTACTAAAAAGAGTTGGCGAGGTTGCATACCGCGTCGCTTTGCCTCAATTGTCCGAAGTTCATAACGTGTTCCACATATCCATGTTGAAGAAGTATGTGCACGATCCATCACATGTCAAAGATCACGGAGACCTAGTGATACAAAAGGATCTCACTTATGAACAAAAACCCATGAAGATCCTTGATCACGAGGTACGTGCATTAAGGAACAAGATAATTCCCATGGTCAAGGTTCAATGGAACAAAAGCTCAGAACAAGAAGTCACATGGGAGACCGAGGGGTCCAGGAGGAAGCGATTCCCGGACTTATTCTAAATGGTATGTACTCTGCACCCTCCACGTCTATATACGATTGAATTTGGGGACCAAATTCTTTTAAGTAGGGGAGGGTGTAGCAACCCTGGTAAATTAAGGAATGAAATTCTACATGGATTAAAAAGACTAAACAAAATGTTCAAGGCCCAACCCAACATACACTTAGACTTCATATACTCCCTAAATGGACCTTTCCCCTAAACTCAAAATAGGCCAAAATGAATAACGCCTCCTCTTAGGGTGCCATTTAATTGAAGACCGCTCAAGTGGGCGCTAATTGATGAATTGACGCCCCCTTGCTGGGCGCTATTTAAGGAATTGAAGACCCCTTAGAGTGGCATCATTTCTTGAATTAACGCCCTTCCTCTGGACGCTATTTTTCTACAGAATGAAAACGGGAAACCCATGGCTGTGTTGGTTCGAACTAGGAAACTGGACGCAATTCGGGAAAGAATTGTTCTAGGAAGGATTAGTACGTAGGAAATTTTAAATCTAATAGGATATGTACGTGGGAAGTTTTAATCCCATTCAAACTCTAACCCACGATCGATCCTTTACCCTATAAATACACCCCTTCAGAACACAACAGAGGTTATTGCCTCTAGGTGTTCTACAGTTCTTCCTGTTGTTGTCCCTGCTTCCAACGCTATTGTAGGGAGCAACGTGTTCCTCCATCCTCTACACGAACAAGAAGAAACTGCATCTTCTTCTTCCTCTTGCTGGAGAAGCCTGCTGTTGTGCATCCCCCTATCCTTTCTTCTAGTGCAAAGGAAAGCCCTGTCCGTTGAAGAGCTGCTAATCCTACAGAAGCTGCAGTGGTATCTTCTTCCTTTTCGTCTTGTTGCTGCAAAGAGAGAGCCTCATCTCCCTTTGTCTATTAAAGGAGTTGCAGTTGCTCAGAAGCTGCAGAATAGAGTATCGTGGGGATAAACTACTGTTGCTGCGCTTACTCTCTCTGCAATCTCTTCACGTCAGTCAACCCAAACCAACCCAATCAAGGTATGTGTTCTCAAGTTCTAAGCAAAACCATGTGAATTAATAGGCCTTCTACATGCATATAGGTTGTTAGACATCCTTAGAGAGATTTGCCGTATCAGGTTTTCGTGATTTTTGCATATACAGTAAATAGCGACCCAGGCTAGGGCGCTATTTGATATAACGACCGTGCAAACAGTCGTCAATTAGCTAGTTAATTAATAATTACACATGTTCAAAATTTAATAACTGTGAACCATGACATCTAATTTAATGCATGAGTATACTATTAGATTCCTGCTATTTTTCTCTATCTGAAAATGTCTCTAGTTTCTTGATTGGACATACTTCAAAAATCATGTGTCTATGATTGTACTTGCCCGGTGCATATCATATGACAAATAAATAACGACCGCCTTCAGGTCGTCAATTGAATGAACGCCCCCACACTCAGGCGCTAATTAGTGATAACCTGTGAACTTTGATCTATACATGACCTAATTACATGGATTTTGAAATAATGGCATGCACCCTGCCATCAATTTGAGATATGACGCCCCTGACTAGGGCGCTAATTACTGAATTAAAGACTTAAGCCAAGTTGTCATTTACATAATATTTGGAATTGAGAATTTTTGTAGATTTTAATAAATATGGAACCTGGATATAACGACTGAGTAAACAGTCATTATATATTAAACTAGCAACCCTGCCTAGGGCGCTATTTCATGAAATGAAGACGTGATCTAAGGCGTCAATTTACTGTTTTCTGATTTCGTGGTTGTCTGTAACCCTTGACAGTGGGTTATACATATAGGTACTATATTCCATTCCGTGAGTATAGTCTCACGTTTCACAATGTTTTATCAATTACCCCACTATTTCTCGGTGATAGATGAACCCTCCGCGGAACATTCTGTTCTTTCGGACTGGTGATTTTATCATAGAGACTTCCGTAAGACTCCTCGTAGCCTTGGATTCCCTCAAGGCCGATTGAGCAGGTTGTACCATTAAAATCCATGACACTACTTGATTGCCATGTCACTCTAAAGAAATATGGTATACCGGCCCTCATGACATGCTACTTGGATGTCATGAAAATATTCTTGAATTAATGGAATGGGAAATCATGCCATTAATGTTTATTAAGAATTATGTGCCATACTTGTGGACACTAATTCTATATACCTTATCATGTACAAGAATGAGCGACCATTGTTATATGAGCGCTTATTCTTAATGTCATGGCACCTAATTAGGGAGCCAATTCCACCTAGTTTTTCATGAGTATCGAGATTATACGGTTTTTGACTATAGTATATCCCTTCATGAGAGTTCAATCCTTGTAATTATATTCCACAAGATCTACCCTAAAGTTCCTACAAGCTTATTCTTTTGAAATTCCATATTGGCTATAACTATAGTGGATGTCGAAAGCACATGACCAATGCCTACGCATTTAGGGCCCGATCTGGTCCTGGGAGGAGCACCCGAAAGTACTTGTGCCCATGAGAGTTGTAATGATCAAGGTGTGACATTGCACCGAAGTACTTGTCGTTCTAGTTAAATGACATTCCATAATCTAGTACTTGACTCGACTTGACATGATATGACTTGCGTGACCCGAAAATGGTATTTATTTACTTGCTTGAACATGATAAGCAATTCTTGACATGACAGGATAAATATACGTGCTTGATCATCTTGATATATATTTGACATGAATTCTTGAAAGGCTTGCTAGTTCGCTCAACTATCTCTTATCATTTTACGCGAACATGCATAGCTATGTTACATTCATGTAACATGTAATTTACTTAAAGCAAGCTAGCACTTGAGATATAATTCCTACTGAGCATTCGCTCACCTAGTGTTTTCCCTTATTTTTCAGATAAGTCCGATGACGAGACTCAATCGGATGGAGAAAGTCAAGAGTGAAGAGATTAGAGCTATTCCATCTATCCAAGCGTCAACAAGTCCTATCTTTCTATTTTCTTGAGTCATTCATTGTAATTTTCCTTTTTATTGAGTCCTGGCACTTTCGTTAAGTGCTTGTAATAGAAGTACTTTAAGATTGTGATGGAATAAAGGATTGGGTTATCTTTACTTTTGCGCGCTCTATCTTTATGTCGAATACACAAACGCTTTGATTGACAGGATCGATATAAACTCGTAACGCAACTCCGGGTTCCTTCCGTGCTCGGGGCATGGCATATGATGTTCTATTAGGTGCAACGCAATGAAAATGGAGAAAAATGTAGTGAAATGAACTGAAACACAACAGAGAATGCAAGAGAAGGTAGAGAGACGGGTCTGCCAGTCGACCAACAGGAGGTAGCTAGATTGATGGCCGTTCAGGGGAGTGGAGTGGCCAAATCGATGGCCGCCCTCTGTAGATGATGCTTGTCCTTTGACCATCGGACATAGGACCTCCTCCATGTTGTGTCTCCTCTGGGTTTGATGATCTGTGTGGAGTTTGTTGTGTTTTGAGTGATTGGCAACAGTTGATGAATTTACTTTAGTCAGAATTATTGCTATGTCACTTTAGTCAAAATGCATGTGTTCATTTTGTATAATAAGCTCAATGCATACTCTGTCTGAACTGAACTAAGATCGGTGCATGTTTTCATTAGCAGCATATCAGGTCGGTGTAGGTTTTGCATCGCACATAACTAAGGTCGGTGCATGTCTTCATTAGCAGCATATCAGGTTGGTGCATGTTTTGCATCGTTCATAACTATGGTCGGTGCATGTCTTCATTAGTAGCATATCAGGTCGGTACATGTTTTGCATCGTACATAACTAAGGTCGGTTCATATCTTCATTAGCAGCATATCAGGTCGGTGCATATTTCTATCCAGTGCTAACCAAGGTTGGTGCACATTCCTGTTCCTTCAATAGAAGGTCGGTGCACATTTGGTTGGTCTGCTTGCTAAGGTCGGTGCACACTTCTATCCAGTGCTAACCAAGGTCGGTGCACATTCATGTTCCTTTAATAGAAGGTCGGTGCACATTTGGTTGGTCTGCTTGCTAAGGTCGGTGCATATTTCTGTCTAGTGCTAACCAAGGTCGGTGCACATTCCTGTTCCTTCAATAGAAGGTCGGTGCACATTTGGTTGGTCTGCTTGCTAGGGTCGGTACACATTTTGCTGTTCAACATGTAACGTCAGTGCACATTTAGACAGTCTGCATGTAAGGTCGGTGCACATTTTGATAGACTGCATGTAAGGTCGGTGCACATTTAGATAGACTGCATATAAGGTCGGTGCACATTCCTTCGACAGAAGGTCGGTGCACATTTAGACAGTATGCATATAGTTGGTGCATATCACTGTGCTGCATACATAAGGTCTGAGCACATCAATTCCATAGAATGCATGCAAGGGTCTGTGCACGATTGAAGGTCTGTGCATATGATGAACCAAATCAAAATGTTTAACTTGTGTACAAAATGTTTCACTCGTATGCAGAACATTTCACTCCAACTCAAAATGTTTAACCTGTGTACAAAATGTTTCATTTGTATGCAGAATATTTCACTCCAATTTAAAATGTTTGACTGAATGACTATCTTCTGATCTGTAGGTATCTTACCTTGTGGGTAAAGAAGCATCAACCTCTTAAGTAGTCACATGATCCCATAACTGAGGAGTCCGGCTCATCTGGAACATACAAGTTGATGGCACGTGATCCGAGGTAATGAACATAATAAATGATCTTGCCACGTGGATAGCTATAGTGCTGAGATTCTGACGCGTGGAACCTCGAAGGATCTGATCTGAGCGAAACTTTTGGCGGGAATGTGGTACCACACACCGATTGTCTGCTGCCTATAAAAGGAGGATAGTCGCCCAAAATTCATGCGTGCGTGTGAGAAAATAGAGAGAGTGGAGCAGCAGAGAGAAGCAAAAAGCAGTAGAGGATTAGAGGGCAGAAAGTAGGAGCAGCAGCGAAGTCAAAAGAGAGTTCCAGCATGATCAAGAGAGAGAGATAGAGATCTGAGTAAGTGGAGGAGAAAGTAGAGTATCGTGAGCGGTTTGTGAGTTTGAGAGATTTGGTATTTGTCCTAGCTTTTGGTTCAAAACCATAGTCAGATCGCTCAATCTGAGCTACATTTTGTTTTTCTCTTGTCTTTGATTTTCTTGTTCTTGTATTATCATTCTCATTGATTTAAGCTGTGCATCAGTGGTTGTTGGCAAGTTGTAAGGCCTAGCGGCAGAGGTGAATTCCTCTGGGTAGCAAAGTTATAAGGCTCAGCAGGGTGTAGGGAACTCGTTCCCCGAAGCTGTGGATCAGCGGACTTAAGCTGTGTATCAGCAGTGAATCCTTACTCGGTTGAGTAAGGGGTGGACGTAGATCTCTGCAGGAGATCGAACCACCTAAAAATTTCGTGTCTATGCTTGATGGTTTGTGATTGCTGCATGTACACATCTGTCTGCAATTTATTCTTGCTGCCGCTGTGATTTATCTGTCAATCTGAACTCATTCATTCTCTCTATTGATAGTTCTGACATAACACTTGACTACGCCTTCGATTAATTCAGTGGTTCACTATGGTTGGTGTGATTAAGTAGTTTTAATTCCGCATTCATCTGCTTAATCTTGTTTTAATTTGGGGTAGATCTATTCACCCCCCTCTAGATCTAATCATTTTCTCATCCATCACTTGGTATCAGAGCCTAACTCTTCTGTAGGGCTTCACATCCCGAAGAGGTTAGTCACTATGGATGCTAGAGGTTTGACTGCAGAGGGACAATCCTTTAGTAAGCCACCCTACTTCGACGGATCCAACTACGCATACTGGAAGAACCGCATGCAAGTATTTCTGCGTGCCAAGGACTATGAGATTTGGAAGGTAGTTAGCAAGGGACCCTTCGATCTACCTAAAGATGAGGAAGTTTGGACAAGGGAGCAGATTCAAAGGTCTACCCTGAATTGGAGTGCCATTAATGCTATACAGTGCGCACTTCATCCAACTGAGTTTTCAAGGATCTCCTCGTGTTCTACAGCGAAGGAGATGTGGGACAAGCTGGAAGTCATCTATGAGGGGACCTCACAAGTCAGAGAGACCAAGGCAAATATGTTGGTCTCAGAGTATGAGTCGTTCAAGATGAAGCCAGAAGAAACGGTTTCAGAGATGTATGCCCGTCTCATGGTGATTACCAACAGCCTGAGAAGTCTTGGAAAGGTATATAGTGATTATGAGTTGGTGAGAAAAATTCTTCGATCCTTAACTCCCATTTGGCACACTAAGGCCACAGTTATAGTGGAGTCTAGGAATCTGGCTACTACCACCGTAGATGAGCTTATTGGTTCACTCATGACTTATGAGTTGAATCTGAAGAGATCAGATGATCTAGAGAAGAAGAAGAAATTGATAGCCTTGAAGGCCAATTCCAGCAACAAAGGGTTTTCAAGTGAGCACAACTATTCCAGCTCAGAAGTGGACAATGATGAATTCGCCATGTTAACTAGAAAATTCAAGAGATTTCTGAGAAGAGAAAGAAAGGAATTCAAAAGAAGATACCATGCTGGGAGGAAGCAATCCAGGTATAAGTCTAACTATGATAAAAAAAATGATACTAATGTTTGCTACAACTGCAGGAGATCTGGCCATATGAATGCTGAGTGCCCCGAGCTTCAGAAAGAAAAATCTAAAGTGAAGAACAAGAAGGGGAAGGCTATGGTAAGTACATGGAGCGATGAGGACGAGGGCAGTCACAGCTGTACCTCAGAAAGTGAAGAAGAAAGCAGAGTCTACATGATGGCCAGGGACGATGACAAGGAAGAAGAAGAAGCGGTAACTTCTCCATTTGAAAATTATACTATTAATGATTGGGAGGATGCCTATGATGAATTACTTGATAAGTATGATGATGTGCGTAGAGAGAGTAGGCAGTTAAAAAGGAAAATAAATTCTATTATGAATGATACATCTTTGTATGATAGAATTGCTTATCTTGAAACTGAGAATGAATGCTTAAAGAAATCATCTGCTGAAACTGATGGATTGAAATATGAATTGATTGATTCAAGGAAAGAAAATGAAATGTTGAAAAATGAAATTGATGACTTGAAGATTAGATTACAGAACTGTGAAAAAGAAATAAATATTGCCACTGAAAAATATGATACTATTGTGGGGGTAAACTGTGAATTGAAAAAGACAATTGAGATTTAGAAAAGGAAAACAAAGATAAATAGAAAATCCTCGAAAGTATGACCTAGGGAAATGATAATCTAAATGCTCTTCTGGGTACTAAAGTCAATTTCAGAAAAGAGGGATTAGGATATAATCCAACTGCCAAAAAGAGCTTTGAATTAAAAACCATATCATTTGTTGCAGAAAAGCAAAAAGGAAAATTCAGCCCCTGATCAGATTGAGCAGTGAGAATAATGATGGAAAAAGAAATGCTAAAACTACTAATCAAAATAAGCCTAGTGCCAAAGACAAGGGAAAATAGAAGGTTGAAGGGTCTAGTGGTTCGTGCACACATAATACCACACCTCACATTAGAAGTCAGGTTAGGGGTCAAATTCCTAAAACACAAGGTCATGGAAAACCTCTAAATAAAACCACTCAGTTTGCTAAAAAAAATCACAGGAATATCTATCCACAGTTTCATCACTTTGGGATAATGAGTAGAGATAGATATAACCTGAGGTCTGCTTTTCAATCATATCCAAACCAGAGTTTTTATGGTCAGCCCAGGACATTCACTGGTTACACCTCTCCAATTGCTCATTGGACTAGGCACTAGCATGAAAATGGTCAATACGTTAACAAAAGAAATGCCAGACAACAGAACAATAAAAATAAGGCTCAAACTGTAAATGTCAGAAGTAATAATCACAGCAAGATGAAATCTGTTAAATCCACTGAACAATCATCAATGAAACAAATGTGGATTCCAAAATGTCTGTTGTCATGTTTGAATGATTTTACTACTGCTTTAGGGACCAAACATTTTTGGGTTCCAAAATCTTCTACCTGATTTCCTATGCAGGTATGCTTGGCAGCCAACCACAACAAGTGGTATCTGGACAGTGACTGTTCCAGGCACATGACTGGGGACAAAGCTAAATTTTGCATGTTGGCAGGTCATGTTACCTTCGGAGGTAATACCAAAGAAAAAATAGTTGGCTCAGGTAAGGTAGGTAAGTGTTCCACCTGCTATATTGATGAAGTTTTGTTAGTAAAAGGCCTTGCATATAATTTGCTTAGCATTAGCCAATTGTGTGATAAAGGCCACAAGGTAGTTTTTGATTCTCGTGGTTGCATCATATATGAACCCAATTCTAAAATTGTCAAATTCACTGGTAAGAGGAGCAATAACATATACATGGTAGATTTAGATGATGTAGCACACACCAACTTGTGCCTCACTGCCAACAAAGATGACTTGGCCTACCTATAGCATCGTAGATTAGGCCATGCCAGCTACACTGTGCTACATAAGCTGAATAAACACCTTATGGTAAAGGGACTCCCTGAAATTTCTTTTAAGAATGATAATAAAGTCTGTGAAGCATGCACCCAATGTAAACAAACTAGGAAGTCATTTAAGTCTAGATCTGAAAACCTATCTTCTAGACCCTATGAGCTGATACACATGGATCTCCTTGGACCTACAAGATCAGCTAGCTTATCAGGAAGAAGATATAGTTTTATATTGGTAGATGACTTCTCTAGGTTTACATGGGTGTTCTTCCTGTCACACAAGAATCATGCTTTTGATGAATTTCAGGAGTTCTATCATAAAATAAAATATAACAATGATCAATCTGTTTTGAGTATTTTGTCTGACCATGGTGGTGAGTTTGAAAACTCACAGTTTGAAGAATTTTGCTGGAATAATGGGATAACCCACAGGTTCTCCTCACCGAGAACACTTGAGCAAAATGGAGTGGTGGAGAGGAGGAACTGAACCCTAGTGGAGATGGCCAGGACTATGCTGGTGGAAGGCAATCTGCCCAGGAGGTTTTGGGCGGAGGCAGTAAACACTGCATGTTACATAGTGAACAGAGCTCTGGTAAGACCTTTTACTCAAAAGACTCCATATGAGATTCTTAAGGGTAAGAAGCCTTCACTTGCACATTTCAAGATTTTTGGATGCAAATGCTATGTTCATGTTAACTCTAAACGGGACCTTGACAAGTTTGAACCAAAATGTGATCCTGGAATTTTTCTAGGATACTCAGATAAGTCCAGAGCCTATAGAGTATATAGCCTTAATTATCAAAATGTTGAAGAATCTCCACATGTGATTTTTGATGAATCAATGACAAAAATTGACACTGGCTTGTGTAGGGAAAAGAATGATGGAGACATTCTTAAAGAAGAAGATGTGGCAGAACCGACTGAAGAACCTGATGCAGAAGGGTCTGATGTTCAGGGGGAGGTAACTGGAAATCTAGGTAATCAAATTACCAACATAAGATTTCATATAGATCATCCTTTAGAAAATGTGATTGGAAATTTGAATGAACCTCCTAGGACCAGATCTTTCTTTAGAGCAGAAAATGAATTGAACTCTTTTACATTTGTTTCTAAAATTAAACCCAGGGATGTTGATAGTGCCTTAAAGGATGTGCATTGGATCAATGCCATGCACGAAGAGTTGAATCAATTTGAAAGGAGCAAGGTATGGCACCTGGTTCCTTCACCTGACCATGGCACTGTCATAGACACCAAATGGGTGTTTAGAAATAAAAATGATGAGCAAGGTAATGTGGTTAGAAATAAGGCCAGACTAGTAGCTCATGGATATAATCAAGAGTATGGAATTGATTTTGAGGAATCTTATGCCCCTGTAGCTAGGTTAGAGGCCATTAGAATACTCTTAGCATATGCATGCTCCTTAGGAATAACTTTGCAGCAGATGGATGTCAAATCTGCCTTTTTAAATGGTGAAATAAAGGAAGAAGTCTTTGTAAGACAACCTCCTAGTTTTGAGTGTCTTGATTATTCTAACCATATTTATAAACTTAATAAGACACTCTATGGGTTGAAACAAGCTCCCCGACCTTGGTATGACAGGCTGAGCAGGTTCCTCACAGAAAAGAATTTCACTAGAGGTGAGGTTGACCAAACTTTGTTTACCAAGGTATGTAAACATGATATTCTCATTGTTCAAATTTATGTGGATGATATTATACTTGGTTCAACTAATTCATCTATGTGTGAGGAATTTTATGCCTTAATGACAAGTGAATTTGAGATGAGTTCAATGGGGGAACTGAAACTATTTCTTGGATTGTAGGTTAGTCAGACTAAAGATGGAACATTCATAACCCAGTCCAAGTACATAAAAGACCTCATGAAGAAGTTTAGCTTGGAAAACCTCAAGGAAATCTCTGCACCTATGGGCACATCAACTAGTCTTGATGATGACCCAAAAGGTAAATTGGTTGATACCAAACTATATAGAGGTATGATCGGATCTCTTCTCTACCTTACTGCATCTCGTCCGGATATACAATATTCTGTGTGTTTATGTGCTAGATTTCAGGCTAGTCCTAAGGAGTTGCACATGAGTGATGTTAAAAGAATTTTTAGATACTTATCAGGCACCCTTGAGTTAAGACTTTGGTTTCCTGCTAAGTGTGAGCTAGACCTTATAGCCTACACTGATGTAGATTATGCAGGGTGCAGGGTAGACAGAAAAAGCACTAGTGGGTATTGTCATTATTTAGGTAGTTGTCTAGTGTCTTGGGCATCTAAAAAGTAACACACTGTTGCTTTATCCACTGCTGAGGTAGAGTATGTCGTAGCATGGAATTGTGCAACCTAGGTACTCTGGATAAAGCATAAACTTATTGACTATCACATAAAATTAGGTTGTATTCCTATTTTATGTGATAATACTAGTGCCATATCTCTAACTAAAAATTATGTACATCACTCAAGGATCATATTGAGATTAAAAACCACTTTTTAAGAGATGAGGTAAGTAAGAATGAAATTGAGCTGCACTTCATTGAATCTGAAAAATAAATTACTGATATATTTACTAAACCTCTTGGGAATGAAAGGTTTAAATTTCTAAGAAGAGAACTAGGTTTATGTAAATTTCAGCATGATGAATAACATCTTAACTTCATTCTTATTTTGAATAAATGTTTTGATTGTTGTGTGCCCTTAATTTCTGCTTATATGAGTTTAGCATAATCAATTGTCATAGTCTGAGTCATCTTGACTTCAGTGGTATATCAAATGGTATGTTGGTGGAAGGACATATTCAGTCTGTTTGGAAACCCATACCATGTGTTGAGGACTTTCCTCCACCAGGTACCCTGAATCAAGAGTGTGTCTATGCATTGCACTCAAATTTATGTCACCATTGCATTGACATGTGTCATCATCCATAAATGTCTGAAATTTCACTCATACAGTTAGGAGGAATATGTGCTGATCATGTCAGTCATTTTTCATCACTTGGTATCTCATCATGTTGTGACCAGTGTTTCATGAATAATTGTGTCTGAATGTCTGCATAATTTTGCATATAGACAAGGGGTCTGATCTATGCATTCTGTCAGGGGGAGCTCAAATAAATTGATCTGACTCAATTTAGACTATTCTCCTCTGAGTCTGTAATCAGTCTTCTACACTCAGTTCATTTGATATCAGACTCTTCCTACATTCATCTTCAAAGTACTTCTCTTAGAAATAGTCAATCCCATTTACTGACTTCAATCTGTGAGCTTCATTGTCACTCTTCATGCTCTGAAATAATGACAGTCTGACAATCAGTTCATTATTTTAAGCTACACAAATCATAAGTCTTCTATTATAAGAATCTTATTTGCTTCATGAATGAACTGATGGTTTAACTTTAATAAACTTTAAAGTTTAAGGACTGCATTCAGTAAATAGGGATGTGGATAACTATTAATAGCTCTCAACCTTTCTCTCATTATTTGTCAGATAAAGTCTCTCTGTATCTGAAAATTGTTGAATAAGTGGAATCTAGGTTGAGAGAACTCAGAATATGTATTATTTTTAAACAAGTCAATCTGAAAAATCAAAAAGGGCAGCAAAAAGAAAAGATTGAGTAAAAATTAAATTGCAGAGTAATGACTGAATGCACTGAGAAACTGAGTGCTTCATCAATGAAATGAGAAAAACTCATGTCATGAAGTGCTTCAAGTTATCTCTGTTTATATGGTCAAAACTGTACGTTTTGGTTTCACTAAGTATCTAGGGGTACTGACGTCTGATAAACCTATACCCTCATGCAAAAGGTGTAAATATCCTCTGCTGTGTTTGATCAGAGACAGATCTGGTATATCATGCTGAGTAACTAGGGGTACTGGCGTCTAACCAACGTGTACTCTTAAGTCCAAAGGCATGGATGATACCTGACTGTTCAAAATTTCAGAAACAACAAAAGTTGAAATTGCATATACTGAATATTGAATTGTTTAACCTAAATACATATCCTAATCACTCCCAAAGATTTTCACTGATTTTGAAGTGAGTAGGATACAGTTAGACTAATTCTCTCATGATTATGTGATTTTAGTTTATTGCTATTAATGGGCGCTGCAACTTTATCCCAGAATACAGTGGGTTCACTCTAATTTTTATTACTCTTAAACTAGAAATCTCAAGAATGCATAATCCTGATTTGGCTGTTTGTAGTCTAAGCATGGCTTTTCACTGCACTGCTTGATTGTGTTTCATGACAATTCTAACTAAGACTGAACTGAATAATTTCATCAAAACATATCTGATAAAATAGTATTGTCATCATCAAAAAGGGGGAGAATGTTGTGTCTCCTCTGGGTTTGATGATCTGTGTGGAGTTTGTTGTGTTTTGAGTGATTGGCAACAGTTGATGAATTTACTTTCGTTAGAATTATTGCTAAGTCACTTTAGTCAAAATGCATGTGTTCATTTTGCATAATAAGCTCAATGCATACTATGTCTAAACTGAACTAAGGTCGATGCATGTTTTCATTAGCAGCATATCAGGTCAGTGCAGGTTTTGCATCGTACATAACTAAAGTCGGTGCATGTCTTCATTAGCAGCATATCAGGTCGGTGCATGTTTTGCATCGTACATAACTAAGGTCGGTGCATGTC
Organism: Amorphophallus konjac; assembly: GCA_022559845.1. Classification (NCBI taxonomy): domain Eukaryota; kingdom Viridiplantae; phylum Streptophyta; class Magnoliopsida; order Alismatales; family Araceae; genus Amorphophallus; species Amorphophallus konjac. The sequence continues at coordinate 333,736,923 of CM040126.1, read as the reverse complement.
TTCATTAGCCGCATATCAGGTCAGTGCATGTTTTGCATCGTACATAACTAAGGTCGGTGCATGTCTTCATTAGCAGCATATCAGGTCGGTGCATATTTCTATCTAGTGCTAACCAAGGTCGGTGCACATTCTTGTTCCTTCAATAGAAGGTCGGTGCACATTTGGTTGGTCTGCTTGCTAAGGCCGGTGCACACTTCCATCCAGTGCTAACCAAGGTCGGTGCACATTCCTGTTCCTTTAATAGAAGGTCGGTGCACATTTGGTTGGTCTGCTTGCTAAGGTCGGTGCATATTTCTGTCTAGTGCTAACCAAGGTCGGTGCACATTCCTGTTCCTTCAATAGAAGGTCGGTGCACATTTGGTTGGTCTGCTTGCTAGGGTCGGTACACATTTTGCTGTTCAACATGTAACGTCAGTGCACATTTAGACAGTCTGTATGTAAGGTCGGTGCACATTTTGATAGACTGCATGTAAGGTCGGTGCACATTTAGATAGACTGCATATAAGGTCGGTGCACATTCCTTCGACAGAAGGTCGGTGCACATTTAGACAGTATGCATATAGTTGGTGCATATCACTGTGCTGCATACATAAGGTCTGAGCACATCAATTCCATAGAATGCATGCAAGGGTCTGTGCACGATTGAAGGTCTGTGCATATGATGAACCAAATCAAAATGTTTAACTTGTGTACAAAATGTTTCACTCGTATGCAGAACATTTCACTCCAACTCAAAATGTTTAACCTGTGTACAAAATGTTTCATTTGTATGCAGAATATTTCACTCCAATTTAAAATGTTTGACTGAATGACTATCTTCTGATCTGTAGGTATCTTACCTTGTGGGTAAAGAAGCATCAACCTCTTAAGTAGTCACATGATCCCATAACTGAGGAGTCCGGCTCATCTGGAACATACAAGTTGATGGCACGTGATCCGAGGTAATGAACATAATAAATGATCTTGCCACGTGGATAGCTATAGTGCTGAGATTCTGACGCGTGGAACCTCGAAGAATCTGATCTGAGCGAAACTTTTGGCGGGAATGTGGTACCACACACCGATTGTCTGCTGCCTATAAAAGGAGGATAGTCGCCCAAAATTCATGCGTGCGTGTGAGAAAATAGAGAGAGTGGAGCAGCAGAGAGAAGCAAAAAGCAGTAGAGGATTAGAGGGCAGAAAGTAGGAGCAGCAGCGAAGTCAAAAGAGAGTTCCAGCATGATCAAGAGAGAGAGATAGAGATCTGAGTAAGTGGAGGAGAAAGTAGAGTATCGTGAGCGGTTTGTGAGTTTGAGAGATTTGGTATTTGTCCTAGCTTTTGGTTCAAAACCATAGTCAGATCGCTCAATCTGAGCTACATTTTGTTTTTCTCTTGTCTTTGATTTTCTTGTTCTTGTATTATCATTCTCATTGATTTAAGCTGTGCATCAGTGGTTGTTGGCAAGTTGTAAGGCCTAGCGGCAGAGGTGAATTCCTCTGGGTAGCAAAGTTATAAGGCTCAGCAGGGTGTAGGGAACTCGTTCCCCGAAGCTGTGGATCAGCGGACTTAAGCTGTGTATCAGCAGTGAATCCTTACTCGGTTGAGTAAGGGGTGGACGTAGATCTCTGCAGGAGATCGAACCACCTAAAAATTTCGTGTCTATGCTTGATGGTTTGTGATTGCTGCATGTACACATCTGTCTGCAATTTATTCTTGCTGCCGCTGTGATTTATCTGTCAATCTGAACTCATTCATTCTCTCTATTGATAGTTCTGACATAACACTTGACTACGCCTTCGATTAATTCAGTGGTTCACTATGGTTGGTGTGATTAAGTAGTTTTAATTCCGCATTCATCTGCTTAATCTTGTTTTAATTTGGGGTAGATCTATTCACCCCCCTCTAGATCTAATCATTTTCTCATCCATCACTTGGTATCAGAGCCTAACTCTTCTGTAGGGCTTCACATCCCGAAGAGGTTAGTCACTATGGATGCTAGAGGTTTGACTGCAGAGGGACAATCCTTTAGTAAGCCACCCTACTTCGACGGATCCAACTACGCATACTGGAAGAACCGCATGCAAGTATTTCTGCGTGCCAAGGACTATGAGATTTGGAAGGTAGTTAGCAAGGGACCCTTCGATCTACCTAAAGATCAGGAAGTTTGGACAAGGGAGCAGATTCAAAGGTCTACCCTGAATTGGAGTGCCATTAATGCTATACAGTGCGCACTTCATCCAACTGAGTTTTCAAGGATCTCCTCGTGTTCTACAGCGAAGGAGATGTGGGACAAGCTGGAAGTCATCTATGAGGGGACCTCACAAGTCAGAGAGACCAAGGCAAATATGTTGGTCTCAGAGTATGAGTCGTTCAAGATGAAGCCAGAAGAAACGGTTTCAGAGATGTATGCCCGTCTCATGGTGATTACCAACAGCCTGAGAAGTCTTGGAAATGTATATAGTGATTATGAGTTGGTGAGAAAAATTCTTCGATCCTTAACTCCCATTTGGCACACTAAGGCCACAGTTATAGTGGAGTCTAGGAATCTGGCTACTACCACCGTAGATGAGCTTATTGGTTCACTCATGACTTATGAGTTGAATCTGAAGAGATCAGATGATCTAGAGAAGAAGAAGAAATTGATAGCCTTGAAGGCCAATTCCAGCAACAAAGGGTTTTCAAGTGAGCACAACTATTCCAGCTCAGAAGTGGACAATGATGAATTCGCCAGCAAGAGTGATATAGAAGGGGGGGATGAATAGATCACTCCCAATTTGTAGAAACTTAGGCGGAAAATAAATTCTACTGCTAACGCACCTGCTTAACCCGTACACAGAGAAATGTAAATGAGAATGAAGAACTGATCACATGGAAGCAAAGAGACAAGCAGATGAAGAGCGCAGATAATAATAGCAAACCACAGAGGAGGCACTCGATTTTTAGGTGGTTCGATTACAGTCCGCAATCTACATCCACCCCTCACTCCAACTAGAATGAGGATTCCACTAGATAATGCTAGATCAATGCAGACTCAGTCTGCGAACAACATGCTGCCACACAGCTTGAACACCCAAGGGAAACAAATCCCTCAACCAAGCTCTGCTACCCACAGAACTTGAAACCTGTTCTAGCTCCCAGCTAGAACACAACCGGAGAATCCTCTCCCTTCCTCCACACACCGGAGGGAAACTATTAATGACAACCAGTCACTAACACCACCAGAGATCACCGATCTCTCTTCCTCTGCAACTCAGAGGGAAACTGGAGTAATACTCCCTTCCTCCACACACAGGAGGGAAACCAATTCAAATCAGAAGGATGAACAAAATGAAACGAAAACAAAGTAGAAACAAAAACCAATGAAGAAGAAATCGGTTCTGAAACCCAATACAAATGTAGCTTCAAATGAAGCAATTCATCAAACCACACACACTGCTCTCTCTCTCGAACAAACTCCTCTCAGATCTGGAACTCTCTGCTCTTTTTCTTTTCTGGATCGTGCAAACTCTCACCAATGGCTTCTACTTTTTCTTTTCACGATCAAGCTACTACTGAAGGATGAAACTCTATATTTATAGCAGATATTGGCATGTGGCTGCCAGGTTCCCGCCCATGCACTTTTTGCCAGATCATTTGAATTTCGACCACATGGCAGCATCCTGACTAGGTTGCCATCCACGTGTCATGCGCCTGTTATCTTGGATCACGTGCCAGGTGCCAACCTCGATTCACGTGCCCAATCATCAGCCTGAATCACCTGTAGACAGACAGATGGAATGTATATACTTAGTTAGTTCAGGCTTTAAACACGAATGTATATACTTCAAAAACATCAACTGATTAAGTGTGTACAACGTGAGAGAGTGTACAGACTTAATGAATAAAGCGCATGTGAAGGCAGTGTATAGACATATGAACAATGCAAACGAATGGCAGTGTATAGACTTATGATCAATGCAAACGAATGGCAGTGTATAGACTTATGAACAATGAGCATGAATGGCAGTGTATAGACTTATGAACAAGCGCATGTGAAGGCAGTGTATAGACATGTAATGAACAATGCAAACGGGCCTTATCAATGTGTAAACATTACAAAGCTTCTGCCACTGTATAGACTTCACGAAGCCTAACCAGTGTACAGACTTGGAACCAGTGTGAGGCTCTTAATAAGACGGTGAGCAATGTATTGAGTTGAACCCCAACGGTGATGTATAGGCTTCAACATGCTTGAGCCAGTGTATAGACTATGCCAGGGTGAGACGATGCATTAGACACTTGGCTGTACAGACTTGAAAAGTTTTGAATGAAACGATCGGCTGTTGAACCGATGTACAGACTCTGAATGTAAAGGCAGTCTGTATAGACTTGAATCGCTTGAAGCGATGTACAGACTTGGTGAAGCTCAAGCACTGTACAGACTTGTGAAGACTTCAGCGTTGTACAGACTTGGTGAAGCTCAAGCAGTGTATGGACTTGTGAAGGCTTCAACGTTGTACAGACTTGGTGAAGCTCAAGTGAATGTATAGACTTGATGAACCACTGTGGATGTGTGGACTTGAGCGAATGAAGCCGATGTACAGACTTGCCTAAGACGTAGCATGAGACGCTGACTGAGACGGACGCTGTACAGACTTTGAAGAGCAGTTCAATGTATAGACTTGAACGAATGAGGCCGATGTACAGACTTGCCTAAGACGCAGCATGAGACGCTGGCTGAGACGGACGCTGTACAGACTTTGAAGACTTTGAACGTTTGAGCAGCATGCAATGTACACACTTAGTGATGTACAGACTTGGCCAGGAAAGCGTAGGGAAATGTTGAGTGTATGGACTTGGCCAAGCGTAGGAACAGATGAGGAGTGTACAGACTTGGCGTTGTATAGACTTGGCTTTGAACGCTTGGGCTGAAGGCAATGTGCAGACTAAGCGATGTATAGACTTTGCCCAAGGAACCGAATGTATAGACTTTGCCACAGTCTAATGTACAGACTTTGCAAAAGTGAACGAGCCAATGTATGGACTTCAAAAGAAGCAGTCCGATGTACAGACTTCAAGGATTCTAGACAACGGACGCTGTACAGACTTGGACTCAAGGAATGTATCTACTTAGCATGAAGACTGCCAGTCTATGTATAGACTTTGCTGAAGCTATCTCTGAAGCAATGTTCAGACTTTGTGCAATGTATGTACTTTAGTGTGTGCGAGCCTGTTGTCAAGCAATGTGTAGACTTTGATTGTGTAAAGCAGGCGATGTACAGACTATGCAAACATGACACTGGGCGATGTATAGACTTACACTATCGGGTGTTTAGACATCAAGAGAATGCAGCAGCCAGTGTATAGACGTGAAGCTTGGAAGGATGTATAGGGTTGAGGTGAACTGACTATGAGTATTGAGACCAGTGTATGGACTTCAGTTAGAAAGTGCCCGATGTACAGACTAGAAGAGGATATGCCAATGTACAGACTAAATAGATCAAGCTGGTGTATAGACTTTGTGCCCAAGCTATCAATGCTCTGATGCGTCGGCCCACCCTTGCTGATGAGTCGACCCACTACTGTCCATATTAACCAAACAGTGTAGATAGATGAAATAATGGAACAGCATATGAACTGAACTCACTTAGGTGATGAACCAGCATGAATCTAGAGATAGAAGGTTGATTTATAGTGTGAGACATCATCAAAACCATAGGGATGCAACAATCTCCCCCTTTTTGATGATGACAACACTATTAATCAAGCAATATCAAGGTTCAACAAGAGATTTATATCAGCTGCAACAAACAAAGTAAATTCAAGGCATGCACATGCAGATGAATTATACAATCCCTACAACACACTCTCATCTCCCCCACAACTCATAACCATATCTTCCACGAAGCAACATGACTCCCCCAAAGCTCAAGACAAATTCAAGACTCACTGATATTGCAGAACTTCTCACTGAAATTGCAAATATTGCAAACTTCTCTCCCCCTTTGACATCAGCAAAAAGAACTACAGAATGTATGACAGTGCTGGAAACATGAGGACTAAGGGCAGTAACTTCTTAGTGCAGAAAGTCACGAGTAGGTCTTAAGAGAATAAGTGAGTTTCTAATCTCAAGAGAAGATTCTTTATACTTCAGTACACAATAGAGAAGTAGAATGATAGACAAGTTTATCAGCATACATAGTGGATGATTTAGAGCAGGAGTTCACAAGTATGGCCAAATATAGCTGATCATTCAACTATCCCACAAGACTGCAAGAGATGAAATCAGAGAGGTGTTCTCAAGATATTGAGAACAAGCAATCCATTAGTTGCATAACAACAAGGAATTTTTTGTTGGAGATGATTTTCAAGAAGATCAATGAGTAAGTTGGTAGTTCACTCCTTTGACATTAGAGACACACCTGGATTAGATGCCTGAATCCCCAGTTACTCAGAGTGAGTACCTCATCACTTTCCTTTTTTTTTTATTAGGGAACAGAGATAGTAACTGTGGCTTTTGACATGAGGAAACACCTTGATTAGAGGCCAGAGTCCCCAGTTACTCACCAGCAAGCCACCATTGCTCTGTCATGTCTTTTCATTCATTTTAAGCATTTGACACCTCATGACATGGGAGAAATATTCATTTCATTGATGAAGCTCCCAGTTTCTCAGTGATCAAAATAGAACAGTTTTGTTCAGTTAATCCCTTGAGTTAAAGAGATAGAATGATTGAAAATAATACCAAAAGGACTATTTCTTGAATTGAGTCTTGAAGTCTAGATTTCAAGTTGATTGGGTCAGATATCAAGACATACAAGTTTTTGGCCTGAACCAGAATCAATGACAATGTAGGAAGATATACTTTATGCAATTAGTCCAGATCTCTGAAGAAGTACTAAAGGAAAGATTCTAATCTGGAGATTAGAGTCACTGACTTATAGACTTAAGAGATAAGTGACACTCTACTGTCTGAGAGAACCACTCTAGATCAGTCATGCAAGACCAGCAAAATTACACATCTGGACAGCCCTTTTTAAATCTGTTAAAGAACTTCTCTTCTCACATCACAACTTAGCTCCCCCTAAGACATAGCATTCCTCAATAAAACATTTCAGCATAATCTCAAAGCTTCCCCTTACTCAAAGCATTCCTGAAAGCTAACCAGTAAGCATTCTGAACTCCCCCTTAAACCAGCATGAAAGAAGGCTAAACCTCAGACAAACACAACTCCCCCTCACAACAAGAACAGGCTTCATAATTAAGACAATTTGTATAAGCCTAATTCTTTTCTCAATGTGGTGAATTTTTCATTATCCAGAGGTTTTGTGAATATGTCAGCAATCTGATTATCTGTGCCTACATGAATCAGTTCAAAATTATTCTTAGACACCTCATCTCTTATAAAATGATGTCTTATCTCTATGTGTTTGGTTCGTGAATGCAAAATAGGATTTTTAGCAAGATTGATGGCACTAGTATTATCACAGTAAATTGGTGTGCACCCCAGATCTACTTGGTAGTCCTGAAGCTGGTGTTTAATCCATATTACTTGTGTTCCACAGCTCCCTGCAGTCACATATTCAGCTTCTGTAGTGGAGAGGGCCACAGAATGTTGTTTCTTGGAGCCCCAAGACACAAAACACCCACCCAAGAATTCACAATGGCCACTAGTGCTTTTCCTGTCTAGTTTACAGTCTGCATAATCAGCATCTGTGTATGCTACTAAGTTAAGTGTGTGAGATGCAGGAAACCATAAACCAAGAGACTGAGTAGCTGACAAATATCTGAAGATTCTTTTAACTGCAGCTAAGTGTAATTCAATAGGTCTAGATTGATACCTTGCACACATTCCTACACTGAATTGTATATCTGGTCTAGAGGCTATCAAGTAAAGAAGTGATCCAATCATACCTCGATAAAGTTTGGCATTTACTTCTTTACCTGTCTCATCTGCATCCAATGAGGTATTGGTGCCCATGGGTGTTGTAATGTGCTTTAAGTTTTCCATACCAAACCTCTTGAACAATTCCATTGTGTATTTGGTTTGGTTGATGAAGCACCCATCCTCTAGCTGCTGTACCTGCAATCCAAGAAAATATTTCAGTTCACCAACCAAGCTCATTTCGAATTCAGCAGACATCATGGTAGAAAATTCATCACATAGTTCATGCTTAGTTGATCCAAATACAATGTCATCTACATATACCTGAACTATGATGAGATCTCTGTTTATGCCCTTGGTGAATAAAGTTTGATCAACTTTACCTCTTTTGTAGCCTTTGCTGATCAGAAATTCAGACAATCTTTCATACCAAGCTCTTGGTGCCTGCTTTAGACCATACAAGGCTTTGTTTAACCTGAAAACTTGGTTAGGTTGAGGAGAATATTGAAATCCAGGAGGTTGTTCAACAAAAACTTTTTCTTTAATGACTCCATTTAAAAAGGCACTTTTAACATCCATTTGTTGGAGTTTTATATTCTTTGAGCATGCAAAGGCAAGCAACAATCTTATAGCTTCCATCCTAGCCACAGGTGCATAGGATTCATCAAAGTCTACACCGAATTATTGACAGTAGCCTTTGGCTACTAATCTGGCCTTATTCCTAGAGATGATTCCATCTTCATTCATCTTATTTTTGAACACCCACTTGGTTCCTATGATATTAATACCATCAGGTCTTGGGACAAGCTCCCAGACATTATTCCTTTCAAACTGACCTAATTCCTCACACATAGCATTGACCCAAGCTTGATCAGCTAAAGCCTTTTCTACTGTTTTGGGTTCAATTTGTGAGACTAAAGCAATTAAGTCATCATTATTCACATTTCTGAAATGAGACCTAGTCCGAAGAGGATCTTCAGGCTGGCCTATGACATTATCTAATGGATGGTCTTTAAGAAATCTAATATTTGTTGAAGGCTCACCTATTTCTCTTGGACCTTCCTGATTTGGGGAATTTGTTTCTCCACTCGGCTGAGTCTTCTCTTCTTCCTGTTGGTCTTCTAGAAAATCCCCACCATGATTGGAATCCCTGTCAAGATTTTCAACATTAGAGACATCTTTCTTTTCACTAAAAAGGATGTGTGGAGACTCTTCCACTTTCTGATCTGATATGTTAAATACCCTATATGCCCTTGACACTTCAGAGTAACCCAAGAATATTCCAGGTGAACTCTTGGCTTCAAACTTGTCTAAATCTTTCTTATCATTGTTATGAATAAAACATTTTGCTCAAAAAATTCTGAAATGAAACAAGTTTGGTTTCTTACCTTTTAGAAGCTCATAGGGTGTTTTCTTGTGTATGGGTCTTACCATGGCCCTGTTGATTATGTAGGTTGCTGTATTGGCCGCTTCTGCCCAAAACCTTCTAGGTAATTTACTTTCAATCAACATGGTTCGGGCCATCTCCACCACAGTTCTATTTTTCTTCTCTCCACAATCCCATTTTGTTCAGGTGTCCTGGGAGAATAAAACCTGTGATTTAGTCCCTCTTTTTCACAAAGATCAGTAAACATGGAGTTTTCAAACTCACCTCCATGGTCAGATTGAATAGAACAGACCTTGTATTTCCCTTCTTGTTTGACCTTATTGAAAAACAGATTAAACTTTTGAAATGCATCACTCTTATTTGCTAAGAAAAATATCCATGAATATCTAGAGAAGTCTTCTATGATGACATAGCCAAACCTGTTTTCATTAAGACTCTGAGTTCTAGTGAGACCGAAAAGGTCCATATGAAGAAGTTCCATTGGTCTAGAAGACAATGGCTCAGATCTTAATTTAAAAGAATTTCTGGTCTGTTTACCTAGAGCACAGGCATCACATGCTTTTGATATTGAGTTGAATTTAATTCTAGGCATGCCTCTAACTAAATCATGCTTGACCAATTTATTTAAAGTTGAAAAGCTAGCATGACCTAGACGTCTATGCCATTCAAAGGCATCATTTTCAGAATTGGCAGATAAGTAAATAGTAGATTCAGATTTCTCATCTAAGTCTACAATGTAGACATTATTAATCCTGTTGGCTACAAATTTAACCATGTCAGAATTTGTTTCAAGGATTTTGCATGAACTATCATCAAATACAACCCTGTGACCCCTGTCACATAACTGACTTATGCTAATCAGGTTGTGTTGAAGCCCTTCCACAAGTAAGACTTTTTCAATGGAGTTTGTGGAAGACTTACCTACTGTACCAACTCCAATTATTTTACCTTTGTTCTTTCCTCCAAACTTGACCAGACCCCCTGGTTTCATCTCTATATTGCTAAACTTGGATCGGTCTCCTGTCATATGCCTGGAGCAGCCACTGTCAAGGTACCACTTGTTGTCTTCAGCTGCCAGGCCGACCTACACAGATACATCAAGCAGAGTGATTTGGAACCCAAGATGAGTTGGCTCCAATGACATTGTTCAAATCTCTGATCAAGTGTTTAGGTATCCAGATTTGTTTCAGCATGGTTTTCTCTGGCACCTTTCTTTCTGGTTTATTAAAGTTGAATCCAACTGAACTGGGGAAGTGAGTTCTATTCCATTCATTAGTCTTCCTATTCCTAGGAAATTTCCTGTAGGCTTGTTGATTAGCATATCTTTGACCATGAAAGTTATTTCTCCAGTAGGTCCTGTTTGGACCCATCTGATTGTTGTAATTCCAGCTCTTATTCTGATTTACTTTCTTGGTCCATCTACCATTTGTGTTCTGGTGAGTGGGCTTAGTGTTATTCTTCATAAAATTCATTCCCATCTTAAATGGTTGTCCAGTACTGGTTTTTGTGTTTTCTTTAGGACTTTGAATTTCCTTAGAGCTGTTTGAGCTGGATGGTGTGTCCAGCTTTTCTTTTCCCTTCTCTGGGCAGAAGGTGATGGTCTTGAATTGCAAGGGTCTCTTGTTGGTTGGGTCATAGCCTGGACCTTCCTTATTGAAATTGACCATAGTCCCTAGTATAGCATCTAAGCTAGTCTTTCCTTGGACAAACTTTTCTAAGACTTTCTATTTGTCTTCCAGCTCCTTTTGAAGGGACTCAGAATTTTTTAGGAGTTCAACATTTACTTTCTTCACAGCTTCATATTTCTCTGAGTTCACTCTAATTTCATTCATGCTTTCTTCAATTTTAGTTTTGAATTCATTGAGCTGTTTTTGACTTTCTTGAATTTCTCCCTTGAGCTTATCATTTTCGTTCCTTAGTGAGGTCATTTCTTCTAGTTGTTCTTTTAGCTTCTCATTTTCCTCACAGACCAGAGTTTGTTCTTCAACATTTGTGTTAAATTTTCTTTTCAGAACTTTGTGCTCTTTACTAAGAGAATTAAATTTATCTAGCAAGTCACCATAAGCATCCTCCCAGTCATCAATTGAGAAATTTTTAAAAATATTTATTACCTCCTCTTCACTGTTTGCCATAAGGCAAATTCCATCTTCATATTCTTCTAAGGAAGCTTCTTCTGGGTCTTCTTCTTCCTCGCTCCATGTGCAGACCATCGCCTGTGACTTCTTCTTCTTCTGCACCTTTATGTTTTTCTTCTGAAGATAGGGACCCTACTTCTGGAGGTCTGGGCATTCGCCTTTCATATGTCCCTGTTTGTTACAATTAAAACAAGTCAGTCTCTTAGGATTTCTATCCCTGTAACTAGTAAATTCAGCACTCTTGTTGAAAGAGTGTGGCTTCTTCTTCCTAAAGGTCTTTCCCTTTTTCTTCAAAAATTTTCTGAACTGTCTAGTGAGCATTGCCTGCTCCTGCTGGTCGAGATTTGACAAACCTTCAAGCTCGGACTCAGACTCGGGGCTACTGCTGCTGCTCCCACTGTTGCTACCCTTGTTGCGGGATGCCCTTAGAGCCACATTCTTACCCTTCCTCTCACTTCCTTCTCCACCTCCTTTGAAATTCATCTCATAGGTCATAAGAGATCCTATGAGCTCATTCACAGTCAAGGTAGTCAGATCTTTTGACTCCTCAATCACTATGGCCTTAGTGTGCCATGCCGGGGATAAAGATCTAAGGATTTTCCTGACTATATCTGCCTCAGCAAGATCCTTCCCTAGCCCTTTAAGTGTGTTAGTGATCAAGGACAACCTGGCATACATTTCAGTTATATTCTCATCTGCATTCATCTTAAACATTTCATACTTAGAAGTGTAGAGGTTTACCTTCGAGGCTTTCACTTGAGTTGTACCTTCATAGATCAATTGCAGCTCATCCCACATTCGCTTGGCAGTTCTGTATGCAGATATACGGGCATATTCCTCTGGATGAACAGCACACTGGATGATGTTCAGCGCCGTCCAGTTGAGTGAAGAGAGCTTGACATGGTCATCTGTCCAAGCATCCTCGTTTGGTGGCAGATCATATGGCCCAACAGTAATTACTCTCCATAGTTTATGGCTCTGAGCTCTGATGAACACTTCCATCCTGTTCTTCCAAAACAAATAGTTACTACCATCAAAATATGGAGGGCGACTAATGGATTGACTTTAGGCCATGAAGGTTCTAGGACCACCAGCATTTCCTTGACCGTTCGTCCACATGGCGTAAACCTGCTCTGATACCAATTGTTAGCGCATCAAGAGTGATATAGAAGGGGGGGGATGAATAGATCACTCCCAATTTGTAGAAACTTAGGCGAAAAATAAATTCTACTGCTAACGCACCTGCTTAACCCGTACACAGAGAAATATAAATGAGAATGAAGAACTGATCACATGGAAGCAAAGAGACAAGCAGATGAAGAGCGCAGATAACAATAGCAAACCACAGAGGAGGCACTCGGTTTTTAGGTGGTTCGATTGCAGTCCGCAATCTACATCCACCCCTCACTCCAACTAGAATGAGGATTCCACTAGACAATGCTAGATCAATGCAGACTCAGTCTGCGAACAACATGCTGCCACACATCTTGAACACCCAAGGGAAACAAATCCCTCAACCAAGCTCTGCTACCCACAGAACTTGAAACCTGTTCTAGCTCCCAGCTAGAACACAACCGGAGAATCCTCTCCCTTCCTCCACACACCGGAGGGAAACTATTAATGACAACCAGTCACTAACACCACCAGAGATCACCAATCTCTCTTCCTCTGCAACTCAGAGGGAAACTGGAGTAATACTCCCTTCCTCCACACACCGGAGGGAAACCAATTCAAATCATAAGGATGAACAAAATGAAACGAAAACAAAGTAGAAACAAAAACCAATGAAGAAGAAATCGGTTCTGAAACCCAATACAAATGTAGCTTCAAATGAAGCAATTCATCAAACCACACACACTGCTCTCTCTCTCGAACAAACTCCTCTCAGATCTGGAACTCTCTGCTCTTTTTCTTTTCTGAATCGTGCAAACTCTCACCAATGGCTTCTGCTTTTTCTTTTCACGATCAAGCTTCTACTGAAGGATGAAGCTCTATATTTATAGCAGATATTGGCGTGTGGCTGCCAGGTTCCCGCCCATGCACTTTTTGCCAGATCATTTGAATTTCGACCACATGGCAGCATCCTGACTAGGTTGCCATCCACGTGTCATGCGCCTATTATCTTGGATCACGTGCCAGGTGCCAACCTCGATTCACGTGCCCAATCATCAGCCTGAATCGCCTACAGACAGACAGATGGAATGTATATACTTAGTTAGTTCAGGCTTTAAACATGAATGTATATACTTCAAAAACATCAACTGATTAAGTGTGTACAACGTGAGAGAGTGTACAGACTTAATGAATAAAGCGCATGTGAAGGCAGTGTATAGACATATGAACAATGCAAACGAATGGCAGTGTATAGACTTATGATCAATGCAAACGAATGGCAGTGTATAGACTTATGAACAATGCGCATGGATGGCAGTGTATAGACTTATGAACAAGCGCATGTGAAGGCAGTGTATAGACATGTAATGAACAATGCAAACGGGCCTTATCAATGTGTAAACATTACAAAGCTTCTGCCACTGTATAGACTTCACGAAGCCTAACCAGTGTACAGAGTTGGAACCAGTGTGAGGCTCCTAATAAGACAGTGAGCAATGTATTGACTTGAACCCCAACGGTGATGTATAGGCTTCAACATGCTTGAGCCAGTGTATAGACTATGCCAGGGTGAGACGATGCATTAGACACTTGGCTGTATAGACTTGGAAAGTTCTGAATGAAACGATCGGCTGTTGAACCGATGTACAGACTCTGAATGTAAAGGCAGTCTGTATAGACTTGAATCGCTTGAAGCGATGTACAGACTTGGTGAAGCTCAAGCACTGTACAGACTTGTGAAGACTTCAGCGTTGTACAGACTTGGTGAAGCTCAAGCAGTGTATGGACTTGTGAAGGCTTCAACGTTGTACAGACTTGGTAAAGCTCAAGTGAATGTATAGACTTGATGAACCAATGTGGATGTGTGGACTTGAGCGAATGAAGCCGATGTACAGACTTGCCTAAGACGCAGCATGAGACGCTGGCTGAGACGGACGCTGTACAAACTTTGAAGAGCAGTTCAATGTATAGACTTGAACGAATGAGGCCGATGTACAGACTTGCCTAAGACGCAGCATGAGACGCTGGCTGAGACGGACGCTGTACAGACTTTGAAGACTTTGAACGTTTGAGCAGCATGCAATGTACACACTTAGTGATGTACAGACTTGGCCAGGAAAGCGTAGGGAAATGTTGAGTGTATGGACTTGGCCAAGCGTAGGAATAGATGAGGAGTGTACAGACTTGGCGTTGTATAGACTTGGCTTTGAACGCTTGGGCTGAAGGCAATGTGCAGACTAAGCGATGTATAGACTTTGCCCAAGGAACCGAATGTATAGACTTTGCCACAATCTAATGTACAGACTTTGCAAAAGTGAACGAGCCAATGTATGGACTTCAAAAGAAGCAGTCCGATGTACAGACTTTAAGGATTCTAGACAACGGACGCTGTACAGACTTGGACTCAAGGAATGCATCTACTTAGCATGAAGACTGCCAGTCTATGTATAGACTTTGCTGAAGCTATCTCTGAAGCAATGTTCAGACTTTGTGCAATGTATGTACTTTAGTGTGTGCGAGCCTGTTGACAAGCAATGTGTAGACTTTGATTGTGTAAAGCAGGCGATGTACAGACTATGCAAACATGACACTGGGCGATGTATAGACTTACACTATCGGGTGTTTAGACATCAAGAGAATGCAGCAGCCAGTGTATAGACGTGAAGCTTGGAAGGATGTATAGGGTTGAGGTGAACTGACTATGAGTATTGAGACCAGTGTATGGACTTCAGTTAGAAAGTGCCCGATGTACAGACTAGAAGAGGATATGCCAATGTACAGACTAAATAGATCAAGCTGGTGTATAGACTTTGTGCCCAAGCTATCAATGCTCTGATGCGTCGACCCACCCTTGCTGATGAGTCGACCCACTACTGTCCATATTAACCAAACAGTGTAGATATATGAAATAATGGAGCAGCATATGAACTGAACTCACTTAGGTGATGAACCAGCATGAATCTAGAGATAGAAGGTTGATTTATAGTGTGAGACATCATCAAAACCATAGGGATGCAACATATCGGATTCGAAGGGTTGTTGGCCCAAGATGAAGTCAGGCCATGGCCATGACAGGGCGGCCCTCAAGGTCGAAGCCTGGCTTCCGAGGGTGCCATTTATGTTCCCTTCACACTGGGTCTGGGGGAGGTGAGGGCTCGGATCAGACGCCATTGGTTGCTCTTTGAATGTTATTATCCCTTTTGTTGTTATTATTATTAGTTTATTATTATTATTATTATTATTATTATTATTCTATTTATTTTTTTGTATTTTTTTATTGACAGGTCAGACAAGTGTGCGGGGTCGGCTGATTTTTTAGAAATCAATCGACCTGTGCGCGCAAGGGGTCGGCTGATTAGGGGTCGACTGATTTTTAGAAATCAGCCGACCTGCGCTCGCAAAAGGGTCGAATGATTTTAGAAATAAGCCGACCTGCTCACGCTAGGGGTCGACTGATTTTTAGAAATCAGTCGACCTAGTCACACCAGGGGTCGATTTATTTTTTTTCTTTTTCCTTTTTTAAGGGATTTGTGTTGTTTGTTTGTTATTGTTCATTATTATTTTTTTGCTCTGTTTTGTTATTTGTTGTTATTATTTGTTGTTACTTGTTTGTTGTTTGTTTTGGTTTATTCTGGTTTATTTGTTGTTGTTTTCTTTTTGTTGTTGTACATGCCTCTATAGCAGAAGTTGTTGCATTTGCTGCAGCTACGGATTGTTGGTTCCCACGTGGTGCAATCGGATCTAGAAGGGGGGGGGGTTGAATAGATCTTATCAAGAACCTTGGCCTATTTAAAACTTGGCTACCAAAAGCATAAACCACTCCTATAAAGTAAATGAGACACTTAGGCACAGTGCACAACGGAATTAAAAGGAATGGCTTAATTGGAACCGATAAAGCACAATGTACAACCTGCACAGGTCAACACTCCAATGATGCAAACTGAACTGCACAAACGGTAGGGATCATAAAGCACATCAACTAAGTATGAACTAACTAGTTGTGTGTGTGTGCTTTCGTGATCAATCAGAATCTCATATATTGAGGTTGGCCGCTCAATGGATATCCAATGTGTGTGTGAGTAAGATGACCCTAATTTGCTGGGGAATGCTCCCTAGTGCCTGAGTGCAAGGATGCAGCAGGCAGCCAAGGGGATGCAAGTACCGTGCAAGGAATAAGTGGTGTGTATACAAGATAGCACAGTCCACAAAGCTTCAGTGTGCGATGGAGATAGTCAAGATTACATATGATGAAGCAAGCACACCTACCTGTGAATGGGGATAGAAGATATGGAGCAAACGCACAAGATGCACAACCCACAACACAGGAGATTTTAAGGTGATTTGGTTGCAGACCCGCAACCTACGTCCACCCCTCACCAAACCCGGTGAGGCTTTCTTGCTGACACACAGCTTGACCGGGGACAAGCCCCAAACCATAGAACAGAGAACACCCTCTGTATGTCTTCCTACACACAAAATCGGTAGGGACAGTTCTCCATAGACTGGAGCATACCTCCATCTATCTTCCTACACACAAAACCGGCAGGGACGGTTCTCCACAGACCGGAGCACACCTCCGTCTGTCTTCCTACACACAGAACGGTCGGGACAATTCAAGATGAACGAAAAACACAAGATAAGACTCACTGCAAGTGCAGTGGTAAAACCATAAAAATAAGAAGAAAACACCAGCTGAAGCTTTAAATGATGATTTGGAAGCCGGGGACTACAGTTACAAATTTCAGATCTGAAGATCTGATTCTTCAGGGTCAGGTAGACTGCATGGCTGCTCTCTCTCTCAAGGCTTCTCTTTTCTTCTTCTTGTACAGCACTGGACTGAGATCTAGTGCTGGGCTGCTCTCACGCTGTTCACAATGATGTTCTTTGTAGATGCTCAAGGGCGTGGCTCTTTCTCTGGGCGGCAGCAGCTTCTCCTCTTGTAGAAGCTTGATATTTATAGATGAGCCACAAGAAAATGTGGTGAAGAACTTTCCCTCCAAATTTCCCTCCAAAAACTTTTCTTATCTTTGAGAAAGATACTCTGCCAGAAGTATGACTTGAGCTGGCTTGCTTCTAGTCCAAGGATAGGACAGTGGCAGCAGAGGGAGCAGACCATATCTTTTCTTTTGTTACTGTTCAGATCACCTCATTAAATGGTCCCTTTGACATGCAGTCTCCTTATTGGATGAAGTCCACTTTCTGTCCTATGTACTCTGTCTGGACAAAAGTCTTCTTTAGGTGACAGCAAAAGGCAGACTGTAAGAAGTGACCTTCCTAGTTGTAGTTTCTGACATAGCCATCTGAAAAAGGTAGATTAGATGTGATATGATGATAGGGATAAAAGTCAACCTTGGGTACCCTATCTAGACCTCGAAATCCATGTATTTGGATATTTACGGTACCTATTTTCTCTCTCTGGATCACCCAATGGATTTGACAGAAAATAGACTTGAACTGGCTTCAGAAGCACTGTTACGTCGAAGCAGCAGGCCATTGCATCGATGCAGCTGTGAAGGTTTGCTGCTAAGAGGCTCGAGGTCTTCTGGTGCTTAGACACAGCAGGGTTGATGCGTCGATGCATTGAAACAGGTGTACCAAGGTAGGAAGCTTGATGCATCGAGGCAGGGAGGCTCTGGCGTTGATGCAGCTTGATGGTGAGGTCGGAGCAGTGAAGCTGAGGTCGGTGCAGCTACATAGACTTGATGTGCATCGACCTTGATTGCTTCAATGCATGAATGTGCATAGACCTTGTAATGTTGAAGGCAAAACATGCACCGACCTTGACAGTGCAGGACCTCTGCATGTGCACCGACCTCTTGAACAGAAATGGACATGTGCACTGACCTGATGATATGTGCACCGACCTTGATAGTGCAGGACCTCTGCATGTGCACCGACCTTACACTAGAGTATGCTCAAACCTTGTAATGTTGAAGGAAAATATTGCACAGACCTTTCTTATGTTGAAGGTAAACATGCACATACCTAGATGCGTTAAAGGTAAACATGCACATACCTAGTAATTCACATGTGCACAGACCTACCGCAATGTGCACCAACCTGACAGTCACATGTGCACAGACCTACTAACGTTATATGTAGATGTGTACCGACCTTACCTGATGTGCACTGAC
Source organism: Amorphophallus konjac (assembly GCA_022559845.1). NCBI lineage: Eukaryota > Viridiplantae > Streptophyta > Magnoliopsida > Alismatales > Araceae > Amorphophallus > Amorphophallus konjac. Next base: position 333,718,310 of record CM040126.1, on the reverse strand, counting down.
CTTGGCTCTGTGCTGGCGAGAGGTGCACCAACCTTACTGAGCATGATGTAACATGTGCTTAGACCTGACAGACTTACATGCAGATGTGCACCGACCTTTATGTGATCTAGACTCTACATGTGCACTGACCTGATAGGCTAAATAGTGAATGTGCACCGACCTGATAATGCTATAATGCAAATATGCACAGACCTTTGTGTGCAACATTATGAATATGCATTGACCTTACTGATGACTAAGACATGAACGTGCACCGACCTATATGAATAAAACATGAATGTGCACTGTCCTTCTATGACTTAGACATGAACGTGCGCCAACCTATATGAATAAAGCATTAATGTGCACTGACCTGCATGTGTGAATAGTAGCCATTGCACCGACCTTTTGACACTTTTCCTCTGGTTTGCAGTTGCCTTGAATTCTATGTTGCCAGTGCCTTGATTTCGGTGCACCTATTAATATGATCACCTGCCTTGATTTCTGTGCATCCAATTGTCTCGATTTCTGTGCAACCATGTATCTTGAGTTTCTCTTTCAACTTGGAAGGTTCTTGCTCTTGAATTTTTATATCTTGAATTTAGCCTTGATTTTCGTGCTGCCAATTACCTAGATTTACGTGCCATTCTTGATTTCTTACACTTTACTTACAATGACCTAAAATGTATGAATATCGACGTTATCAAGTGTAAGATAGACTCATCAGTGACTTATAGGCAGACATCATCAAAACCACATTAAGGCAGAGAATCATGCATGTACCATACATGCACAACATTCTCCCAACACTGATATGGTTGTTGTGGTAGCTGTTGTTGTTGTTATTGTTTGTTCTTGTTCTCTTGCTCTCCTTCTCTTATTTTGTCTTATTACTGCATTCCTTGGCGCAAGAGACACCCATAAGGCAAGAATGGGCCATTTGCTTAAGCTTTAAATCAGTCGACCTGACTGGGGTAGGTCGACATATTCCACCTGCCCCAAGGCAGGTTGGCTGAGCCCTATGCCCTCTGCCCCCTCACTTTATCTTTTTAAACATATTTTTTCTTTATTATTATTATCTTGTTATCAATATATATATATATATATATTTGCTCATTTACTCATTTTCCTAACTAACTACCTCATCTGCATAGCCTACATCTCTTTTTTTTTGTCTTATTCTGAACACCTCACTCTGTCCTCAGACAGACTGCAGGATAGAAGGGGTTGACCCTTTTTTACTTGGCGGGCTCCATCTGGCTGGTAGACAGAGCGGGGCTGAAGAGGGGTCGACCCCCACGCTGAACTTGCTGAATCCATTTCGAACCTGCAACATCTGCACTAACTCAAATTGATTTCTTCCTCTTCTCTTTTATGTAATTCCCCCCCCCTTTTTTGAGCAAGTCCACTTGGGTTGAAGACCAATAGACCCAATCTTAAAGCAATCCTGACTCAGACCAAACATGGGTCGACCCAGGCTGAAGTAGGTTGACCTAGACTAAAGAATCCGCCAACCTGGCCAGTGGGTCGATCGACCGACGGTGGGGATCGGTCGACCGGCCGGCTAGGGTGCGTCGACCCAGCAAGGAGGTGAGTTGACACCCCATCAGCCTTCACGACTGGCCTCCTCTTATATATATATATACACATGCATAAACGCGCTTGTCTGTTTTTTGTTGATGTCCATTTTATTCCCTTTACTATGACCATTTGTCATTATGCTCATCCTTTATTTTATTTATATGTTTTATCATTATTATTAGTATACTTCTTATTACTATTATTTTTATCCTTTTTTTTCATCTTTGCTTCTTTTTATACTTTCTTCGGGGTTGTAATTACTCTGGCATTTATTTATTTATTGGTGGGACATCTATCGAAATCCTGGCAACATCTCCCCTTGACCCGAAGTGTTGAGGAGGTGTAAAGTGGATACTCGTCCATGGAGAATCCGAGACGGTCCCTCAATCAGACGAATGCACACAAAAGCTGCAACATCCACGGCATCACTGCATGCTCCGAAGAAACAGACGGCTAAAAACACGACATGGATCATCCGAAGACTCGGAATGAGCGGAACGGTGAATGGGTTCGGCCAATCCAAGGGACATGGAATACCGGGCCTATCTACAGGTAAACTGTAATGTCTCGGGTTTTTTGGACATTTTTCTGGATCTAGATCCGTGAGTTTCGGATCACTTTCAGGGGTCTCCGAGCGTGTTTTACGGTTTACGCATGTTTTTCCCTAACGGACCTTCAAAACCCTGTGTAGGGTGAACCGTTGCGTTCTCCTACTCCGAGATGGTACCAATGTGACGAGCGTGTTCCGAGGATCGAGAAAATAATTTTTATCAATTTTTCATAATTTTTGTATTTTTTGGATTTTCTATATAAACCCCCCATTTCCCTTTTTCCTTTTCTCCTTTTCTTCTTTCTTCTTCTTCCTTCTTCTCTCCCGTGAGCGTACCCCCCCTTCTTGTGACCGTTGCACTCTCTCTCTCCCCGTGTGCTCGTGGTCGCGGCCCCCCTCCCTCCGGTGGCGACGACGAGGCGAGCGCGGTGGTGTTGCTCTCGCGGTGAGGGGCGTGGAGATCATGGGTTTAAAAGCAAGTTTTGAGATCGGCGGCGATCCGGCGTCTTCCGGGCTTCTTTGAGGTAGGGGGACGGATCCTTACCCTCTTTACTGCTTTCCCCTTGATTTGTAGGCCGTGGGGAGGTCGAGAGGGGTGTTTTTGAGCCGGGAGGGTCAAAATCCATGTTTTGGGGTTGAGTGCCGGATCTCCCATTTCATGGGATTTTTGACCGATCTAAGGGTTTAGAATCAAGCTAGGAGGGTTACGGAAGGATTTCCCTTTGTTTCCCCATCACCTGGGGGTGAATGGGGCGTGGAATGGCATTTTTGAGCCATTCTCGCTGTGATGTCCCGGGTTTTTCGGATCTGGATCCGTGGGTTTCGGATCACCTTTCCGTGTGTTTCGGATTTGAGTCCGATCGAGCTTCGGACTATTTTACTCGATTGTCGGACCCACTGGTGGTGTGCCCGTGAGTTTCCTTGGGTCCGTGGTGTTGTGAGAAGCACGCCGGTAATTTTTTATATTTTTCGGAGCACCTTTGTGGGTCCCGGGTTACGTTTTGGGTTTTACGCGTGTTTTCCGTCTGTCGGACCTTCGGAACCCCGTATAGGGTGAACCGTTGCGTTCTCTGATGCCGGGACGTTACCACGGTGATCAGCGTGTTCCGAGGATCGCGGGGGTGTATTTTTTTATTTTTTGGTATTTTTCAGAATTTTCGTATTTTCTATATAAACCCCCTCCCTTTTTCTCTCTCCCCACCTCTCATTTCTCTATTCTCTCCCTCTCTCTTCTCACACTCTCTCCTCTCTCACTCTCTCTCCGGCGGTCGACGGGGTGGAGCGCGGGCGAGGTGGGGATGGCGCGGGCGAGGCACGGGCGAGGATGGGCGAGGATCGAGGCGGTGGAGGCACGTGGGAGCTCGTGGCGCGGTCGTGAGCCGGCGAGGGTTTCCCGGCGTTTCTTCGTGGATCGGCGAGCTTGGGGCGCGAAATCTTCGGTGGAGGTAGGGAGATGGACCCCTAGCTCGTGCTCTTCCTTTTCCACGAGTTTCGTAGGCCGTGGTGAGCCGAGCGGGCTAATCGGGGCGATTTGGGGAAAAACTCCATGTTTTAGGGTTGTGAGCTGATCTACCGTTTCATTGCGTTTTTGGCCGATCCCGGGCCGTAGATGCATGCTAGGGGTTATTTGGGGGCTTTCCCCTTGTTTTCCCCCTCTCCCGTGGAGGTATGGGGGCGTGGGACGTTTTTTGGGTCGTTTCCCGCCGTTCCATTCTCGGACAGGTGTGACGGTCCTTCCAGTGACTGTCACAGACTGTGACGCCCCAGGGTGGGTGCGTCACAGGGCCCGTTTAGCCTATAGGTGGTCTGTGTGTGTGATGGTCCCACGATAGACCGCCACGGCGCTGTGACGCGCCTGGGTTGGACCGTCAGGGATGATCTGACTATCGACTTTCGGTCGTTGGTTTTGACCATTCGGGGTCAAGGCCTGTGACGCACCAAGGCTGGCGCGTCACAGCCTTGTAACGCCCCTGTGTGGGTGCGTCAGAGCGAACGTGTTCCCACCTTGTAACGCACAAGAGTTGGTCAGTTACGGCCTATGACGCACCAAGCGGGATGCGTCACAGTTGGTTTCATTTTGTCTTGTGACGCACCAGGGCTGGCGCGTTAGAGACTGTGACGCACCAGGGTCGACGCGTCACGCCCGGTTTGCACCGAGCGTCTGACGGCCTTGTGTTGGTGCGTCAGAGTTGTTGTGACGGTCGAGGCTTGGACCATTACAGACTGTGACGGCCCAAGGTTAGACCGTCAGGCTCTGTGTTGCGCCGAGGAGAGTTTTCGTGTTCTCCGCGTTCGTTCCGCGACGTGTGGATCCCTGGTCGACCCGGTTGTGACCCAGTGGTTGACTTGCGGTCTTGTGAATGCCCCAGACACCCATGGGATTCTGTGTTCATGTTTTGAGGGTGTCGGGAGGACCGTGCTATCTCGTTTAACGTGCCCGTGGGTTTGAGAGCCCGGGTGACTCCTCGCGTGTCGGGGTTTCGTGTTACGCTAGATCGAGTCACCGTGTATCGGTGGGGGTGCGGTGGGGTCTCCCTCGCATGCCATGAGTTTTCCTGGAAGATGATTCCCGAATGGGCCAGGGGTTTGGCCTTGGACTGTGAGTCCAGTTATCGGCATGGCAGCTTGTGCGTTGCCCTGGGAATCATGCTTTTGTGCTTTCCGCGTGGGCCATGTGTGTGGCCTTGGACTGCGAGTCCAGTTGCCAGCCTGGGGCTGGAGGGTTCCCGCCTTTCCCTGAGAGTGGGATTTGGTTTGGCGGCCTGTGAGCTACCTTGGGAACCGTGTTTCTATGTTTCTGCATGGCCGAGTGTGCTACCCGTGGACTGTGAGTCCCGTTTCTTCTTCGACTGTGGTCACCGTGCGACGGTATTGGTACGTGGGACGGTCCCCGTACTTCGTCGGGTTCGGACGTTGTTTTCCGTTGACTTGAGAGTCTACTCTCTCAGCGACCCTCCACTAGTCGTAGCCTGCCTGCACGTGTGTGGACCCACCAGGGAGTGGTGGAGAGGCTACCCTGAGGACAGTTTTTAGACTGGTTTCCGTCTGGCCCCTCATCGGTATCTAGAGTCCGGCTCCAGGGGAAAACCAGTTAGAGGCCAAACCTAGGACGCATGGTCTGTGTGTGCACACGTGGTTGGGGGCAGTGGACACACGCTGATGAGCGTGACCCCAGCTAGTCACTTGCTTTGTGGTTACGTGTACGGTGTCTCAGTTTCCCGCTCGGTCGGAGGGAGACACCTGAGGCGCGGACTAAGACGTCAGTGGACGCATTCGGCCTTGCTTCTAGTGGGAGGCACTCCTGTTCTGGACAGAGAGTGACAGATTGTCAGTTTTCGTGACTTTGACCTTCGAGTTTTTGGTCGTGTTGACCGTTGAGTTTCGGTTGTTTCGCAGTGGCGCGTGTGTCAGTTTTCGCACCGTAAGACTAGTGCTAGTGGCTTTACCGAGGTTGCGTCTTGTTGTGCGGTACCCGCGACCGGATGGTCAGGGTTGCACTTTGGACAGTGTGTCCAGGTTGGCCATATCCTGGAGGACAGGCCTCAACGGCGTGGTAGCCGTGGATTTTTACTTCGGTAAGTGGTATTAGTGTGGTTCGATAGCCCGCGACCGTGAGATCGGGGTGTGTTTCTGGTACATTAGGAGTAGCTGTAGTGTCGAGTTTTTGACCAGCCATCGGTTTGCTGTTCCTGTAGTCGTTGTAGCTTTCCTTTCCGCTACCACCGTTGTTTCCGGTTGGGGTACCGCGGGATCCCTGCCGAGTCTCTGTTTTGGAGAATCATTCCCTACTTTTCAGGTGTGGCGGTTCTTCCCCGAGGTTCGAGGGTGCGGTAAGGAGGTTCTTAGTTGCCAGCTCATCGGGCCGAGTGTTCACTCGGCATGTGGTATGCTTTACTACTTTAGACTGTACTTTTTGTTGGACTGGACTCTGTTGTAGCATTAGTTATTTGTTTATTTCTGTTAATTATTGAATTGTCCTACCTTATTTCCTATTTCTTTGTGCATCCACACTCCTTTTAGCCCTTCCGAGCCCTCCCGGCTCGTGGGCGGCTGTTCGAGTCTCGGGTTATCGGGCCTTCCCGGTAATCGGATTCTCCGGTTGTTACACCCGCCATTCTCGATTTTACAGAATGAAAACTATCCTTCCAGGAACCGTTTCTATTAAAGGCGGCCATAGGTGGGCCGTTTTCTGACCCCGAGTGTCAGCAAGGTATGCGGTCACACGACTGACCGCTACCTCCAAAGGCGGCCAAGCGGCCGACCGTTTCCCTTATGGGGCTGGCGTGACTCCCAAGGCATTTCTAACCGTTGTATTTCGACCGTTGAATAGTTTTTGGGAGTGGCAAACATGGGGTGATCGTTTAACCCTGCTTGGCGGTCCCAAGGGAGACCGTTTTTAAGCTCCAATGGTCACAAGGTGACCATTTTCCCTTTTTCATAGTCGGTTAGCTTGACGATCCCGATGGGGATTGTTTCTACCTTGGGGCGGCCCATTGGTGGACCGCCTATGTTTCTAGCGGTCTGTGGAAGACAATTTTTCTTCCGAGGAATGGCGGCCTAGTGGGGACCATTTTCTAGGATTAGCGGCCTGGCAATAGACCGCTACGCTCCCCCCTGGTTCATTCTCCTTGCGGTCATGGGTTGACTGCCTGGATCACTATAGTGGTCTCAGGGAGACCGTTTTACTTGCCTTGCGGTCCAGAGAGGACCGCTAGGCGGAGGGGTGGTTGTGAGTGGACTGCCACTCTGTTTCCTTACATTCGGAGGTTTTCACGAGTAGAGTCTCATCTCTAGTGACACGTCCACTAGTCGTAGCCTTCTTACGGCACGCGTGTGCTGACCCACCCGGGAGTGGTGGAGCGGCTTACCCGAGAGAGACGGTTTTTAGGCTGGTTACCGTAGGGCCCCTCGCCTTTGCAGCCTAAGTCCGGCTGGGGGGAAAACCAGCTAGAGGACCCGACTTAGAGCAGATGGTCTGTGTGTGCACATGTAGTTGGGGGCGTTGGACCCGCGCTGACGAGCGCGACCCCAGCTAGTCCTTGTTTGCGGTACTGGTTACTGTTGTGTCTCAGTCTCTGCCTGGGGCGTTGTAGGGAGACACTGAGGCATGATGTAAGACGTCAGGGGATGCATCCGGCTTTGCTTCTAGTGGGTGGTGCTCCTGTCTCCTAGCAGGTGCGTGTAGACGCCTGATTTCAGACATCCCGCGAACCTTGTCTAGCCATGATAGAAGTGACGCTCTTTTCTTGGTTGGTTAAGAGTGTGGAGTCTCATCCTTGTTTAGGAAGGCTCCACCCTCTCCTTTCGTAGATCCAACTTCGCCGTAAGTTGGTGGGGGTTGCATCGTAAGGTCGGGGGTTCGGTTACGTGAGCCCCCGAGGTGAATTTTTTGAACTGCTATCTATGATTCTCTACATTTTCTTCTATTCCATGGAAGGCCAAAGTCTTGGCCACCCACATCCCTGGGCGGCCCAGGCCATTCCAGGGCGGCCACATAGTTGGCAGCCCACATCCCAAGGTGGCCACATAGCTGGCCGCCCAGCATTCTAGAAGGCCAGACTGTTGGCCGCCCTCACCCTCAAGAAGGCCATCGACCTGGCCGCCCAGCTCCTTTGGACGGCTAGAACCTTGGCCGCCTCTTGTCAACCGCCAATCAACTCCACGATCCGCCCACTCCGAGCACGTCCTCCGAAACTACTCCCACTCGGGGGGGGGGGGTTCGAGACCCACGTAGCTTAGACGTAATCCACTTTCGAATTGTTTTCATGGAGGGAGAGCCCCCACATACAAAACCCATTTCCGAATCATCTCACGGGGTGGTTGGACATTTTGGGGAGGAGGAGAGGCTAGCAGTTCGAAGCCCGGAGAGAGAGCTGGGAGCACGATAGCATCCTTCCTGACCTTCCCCTAGCAGCAGAACTCGCCGTTGAAGAGCCCCGCGACCGAGGGGCCCAATTGCAGTGGGCGGCCATCGACATGGCCGCCCACCCCCTCTGAATGGCCACACATGTGGCTGTTGAGTCTCTCCAGGTGATTTTGATGATAACAAAACCCCGGAATGACAACCTAAGTAATAACTGGCTTAAATCACTATCAAGCCTTCCTTAAGCCAGCAAATGCCTAAATTCACCTTGGTTCAATGAATTGCCCAGGATAAGCTCAACCAACTCATTTTGATTGGAATAGGATGTGGTCATAAAATAAAATATTCATAGATCATGTTTTATTGGCCAACTCTCTTAAAAATGCAGATTTTCCAGCCAGCAGTCGACCGCTAGTCAGGGGCCGGTTGACAGGTTTTCCCAGTGTTGAAAGCTTCATTCCTGTAAAATTCTGGTCGACCGCCCCCTTCTACCGGTCGACCGCCAGCCTCGAGATAGTAATTGTTGACTTGTGTTCTTCAACGTGGGAAGGCTCTTTCATTGGATTTGTTTAATCCCAAAGTCACCAGACTTGCCATGATTTGTGGATCTGGTTCCTGACTTGTCCCTTGACCATCCAAGATCTATAAAAACATCACCTTAGGGTCAAAAACCCTAATCACTCAAGGAGGCTATCAAGGGGAGAAAGAGAAGTGCTATTGTAGCTCCGTGAACAGTGTTTCAGGGAAGAACTTCTTCATCCATCTCCAAGCTTTTGAACATCATCCTGAAGCCATTCAAGAGAAGATCAAGCTGTGGAGCAAGCTTCATCCAGATCAATCTTCATCCACTAAGGGGGAGCTTTCGATTGAAAATTTTCTTCTAGTGTTTCTCCTTACATTTCTATTTGAGCTTCAAGTGTTGTTATGTATAATCTCTAAACATTCTAGTGTGTGTGGATCTGTTTAGATCAGTGTGTGTGTGTGTCGTGGATCCTTCAGATCCGTGAGTGGTTTGGTGAGTGTGCACCGTCGTGGGAGTTCCGAACTCTCCACAAGTGTGTGTTCATCTTGTAATCCTTTGCAAGATAGTGTGTGAATCCTCACAGATCGTGAGGGGTGGATGTAGGTTGCCGTTGTTGCATCCGAACCACCTAAAAATCACTGTCCATTGTGTGGTTTGTTCCTTTTCTTCTATCTCCATTCTGTGCAGCACACACGTAGATCTATTTGGTTGTTTTGTTTGTGTTAGATCTAGCATAATTTATCATTCTCATTTTAAATCTTGGGTATATTAAAAGGTGGGTTCGGATCGACAAGACAAACCTTGTCAGGAAGATAACATCTTGCGTGGGTAGAATCTTCGAATTTTCACCTCCACCACCGTACCTAAGATCTGTTGAGTGTGATAGATTTTATTAGATCTAAGTGTTTTCATATAGATCTATATTTTCATTCGGCTATTTTTCACACTTGTTCGAATTGGGCAAGATTTTGTTAAAAGTTTGTAAACACCCAATTCACCCCCTCTTGGGTGTCATTGATCGCGGGACTTCAATTGGTATCAGAGCCAGGTTCTATTTCTTTCACATCTAAAGATCTAGAGTAAGATCCAGATCAATGGCAAACAAGGGTATGATGTCTGAGGGTCATTCCATCCATCGTCCTCCATACTTCGATGGCTCAAATTACTCCTATTGAAAAAATAGAATGCATGTCTTTCTGAGAGCCCAAGAGTATGAAATCTGGAGGGTTGTGGACAAGGGTCCGTATAACCTCTCGGATGATGAAGAAAAATGGACACCCGAGGAAATTAAGAAATGCACTGTAAATTTTAATGCTGTGAACATTATGCAATGTGCTATACATCCTAATGAGTTTTCTCGTGTATCCATGTGCAGTTCAGCAAAGGAGATGTGGGACAAATTACGGCTTATCTATGAAGGAACCTCCGAGGTCAAGGAGACCAAGGCCAACCTACTCGTCAGAGACTACGAGCTATTCAAGATGAAACCTGAAGAATCTATCTCTAAGATGTTTGCAAGGTTAACTGAGATTACTAATGGTCTCAAGAGTCTCGGAAAAGAATACACCAATTCCGAGCTCGTGAGGAAGGTGTTGAGATCTCTCACATCCACGTGGCACACCAAAGCTAATGTCATTGAAGATTCAAAGAATCTGTCCACACTCTCTCTAGACGAGCTCATAGGGTCACTCATGACCTATGAGATAAACATGAAGAGAACAGCCGAGGAAGATACGAAGAAGAAGAAAGTGATTGGATTGAAAGATCACCAATCTGATGATGACTTTCAAGAAGAAGAATCCAGCGAGGGAAGCAATGAAGAAAAAGACTTGGCCATGATAACTCGCCAAGTAAAGAGATTTTTGAGAAAGAAGAGGAACTTCCAAGGCAACTTCAGAAAGGGGCAAAGGAAGCCCATTCAAACCAAGGGCGAACCGAGCAAGCCCAATACTGTCATTTGTTACGAATGCAAGAAGCCCGGGCACATGAGAGGAGAATGTCCAGATCTGAAGAGAAAATTCAAGAAGGACAAGTTCAAGAAGCCTAAAGCCATGGTCGCCACATGGAGCGACGAAGGGGACGAACCATCCGATGAGGAGATCCAAGAGCTAGTGGAGAGCCTGTGCCTTATGGTACAAGAGGATGACGCAGCAGAGGTAAATTCTGATCCTGATTTTATTTTCAATGAACAATAGGAGTCAGAATATGAAAAGCTGTATACAAAATACAGAAAAATCAGATCTCAAAATAAAACTCTCAAAAAGAAAATTGATGATGTATCACATGAGGATATTTTTGTTAAATTTGAGAAATTAGAATAAGAATGGTTTGAGTTAGCAGAAGAAAAAGAAACTTTGCTTCAAACGATTTCAGATCTTGAAAACGTCAAAGAGGAGCTATCGTGTAAAATGTCTAAAATTGAAAAAGTATGTGAAAAGCTCAAGAATAAAAAATAAATTCTGACATCCTCCATTTTAGAAATTGAAAATAAAAATGTGAGCTTGAATAAAGAGGTGACTGACATGCAGTTCACTCTCTCTAGGTTTGTTAAAGGAAAACAAAATCTAGACAATATGTTGGGAGTTAAAACTAACTTCCAGAAAGAAGGATTGGGATACATACCCCAGAACAAGAAATCTTTTGAGCACTAGATTACTATATCTTACGGGCATGAAAAAGGAAATGATTGTGCTTCATGTTCACACGCTAAGCCAGTACATGTTCAACCAAAATCACGCCAATTCCCAAGAAGGTCCTCAAATATCAATTGCTTTCATTGTGGTCATTTTGGTCATGTTATTGCTCATTGTTGGTTTAGACAAAACTCACATAGAAATCATGCTGCTTGGACAAAGAAATCATATGTGCAGAATTGGACTAACTTCAATGGACCCAAATTTGTTTGGGTACTGTGGACACACTTATTGTTGAGATCTTTGTTTTATTTGTTTATTGATTTATTAAGTGCGTGGGCGTGCCAGTCACAAAGTGACGATTTGTTCAGGCTTCATGGAAGCCCATGGTGCGCTCGATCTGACTCAGTCAGGCGATTGTGTGGTTCGGGTCGGGACTGAGACCCGCCATGCGATGAAGGTCACAACGTCATTTACATCCCCTCAGAGAGGGGAACACCCTTGATTAATTGTCGGAAATAAGGGCTCCACGACCGAAAGAATTACTAGCTAGTGCATGAAGAGAGGGGCAGTCAAACTGCACTGAAAATTCATATCGGGGTACGAATACTCATGTTATGTCGGTCACTGGCGGACCATTCTATGTTTGGATGAGGGTCCACATGGAAAATGAGACGGTGATGGGGATGAATCCACGCAAATGTCTGCCAGGAGATGGCAATTTTAATACGAAAGCGGGATCGGATCCGGGTGGAAAAGGAGACTTCGATGAGATATTGGCCCGGAACGAGGTCGGCCGATAACCATGACGGGATGGGTAACTCCCGAGGGTGAAGCCTAGCCTACGAAGGCATCATTAATATTCCCGGGTCTAGAATCCAAGAGAGAGAGAGAGACGAAGGCCATGTCATTTTCTTTTATGATTATTATTAATATTTATTGTTAGCATTCATTGGTTGACATTATCCTTTCTTTGTTAACTATCTTTTATCATTCACAGACCATGAACTCTTCTCCTATTCATCATTATATTTATTATTATTATTCCTTTTTTGTTATTTTCTCTTTCGTTTATTCTCTTGACTAGAACCCCTCCCTTTTTATTACTATATTTCCCTTTTCTCTGGTGTGGCTTTTAGACATAGAGTGTGTTGGAGTTGGGTTAAGTGGGGAGTACTGCTGGAGGATGATTTAGAGGTGTACCGCTGGAAGCAGAAGAGAGTGTGCTGGCCAGGGGGTTGAGGAGTGTACCGCTGGAAGGGGGGGTGAGATGGGTGTACCGCTGGAGGGTTGAGGAGTGTACCGCTAGGGAGTGTGCCGGGCTAGGGGCTAAGGGGTGAGGTCAGTGCAGGCTGGGATGAGAGTTTGAGCAAGCCTGGTACAAGATTGGAGTATACATCAATGCTGTTAAAGTGTACCAGGGAAGGCTTGATTGAGGGTGTACCGGGTAAGCATGGGCCAAGGCTGTGCCGGAGAGAGGAAGGGAGGAATAGTGTGCCACTGAGGGAGTGTACCGGGCAAGGCGTTGGAGGGTTAAGGGGGCACGAGTGTGCTGGGATATGTAGGCTGAAGAGTGTGCCGGGATGGAGCCAATTGGGGTGTGCCGCTCAAGGCTGGCCAAGGGAAGTTAGGGGCAATGCCATTGGGGCAGAACCCACATGAATGGGGTGAGGTTTAAAGGGAGGTTTCTGACTTGAGGTGCTCATGTGGAGGGTTCTAAACGGCAGGCTTCCAATTCTCTGTTAGATAATTGAGTCCCAAGCCATGTTCAATAGTCCAGTTCTCTGAATCTTGCATGGTTCCCCTGTCTTAGTTAGAATGTTTTATTGTTGCTCATTTTTATTTGTTTGTTGCTTCCTTTTGTCCTTTAACATATTGTTATTTCTGACAAAAATTCGGCAGCATCTCCCCTTGACCCAAGATGGAAGGGGATAACAAGGGACATGCCCACAAGGAGTGGCATGAACCAACAATTTGAGGTGTGTGCCTAGGCAGCCACCTTTGAGAAAACTTCAGAAAACTCGGAGAAAACACCGAATGAGAAACAACTTAGGCTGACATAAGTCACGGATGCACCGGGGAAGTGATAGCTAGGGTGTGCCGGGCTGGACTGGCCAGGGGTGTGCCGCTGGGGCACAGCCAGGGGGTGCACCGGCCAGGGAAAGGCCAAAGGTGCACCGGACGGAAGGGCCAAGAGTGTGCCGGTGGGCAGGCTGCTCCAGGGTGTACCGGTGGGCAAACAAGAGGAAGTGTGCCATTGAGAGGGCTGAGAAGTGTGATGACTGGAGGGCTTGAGTGGGTGTGTGTATACCACTAGCCATGAAGAGGGAGCAAAGGAACATTCTGGTCAGTGGGCGGGTGACACACACCAAGTAGAGGACCATAGCACTTTAATGGAGCTGCATGGGAAGGAAAAGGGGGAATTGCATTACAAAAAAAATATCACCGAAAGGAGGAGGAGACCAGTCTTGTATCATCAAGCCAGAAGCACTGACCACCTCTCTAGACAGACCAATGACATGGGAAGGCCGGTGGAATGGAGAGTTAAGAGATTGAGGAAGCATGCAAAAATCACAGGCCAACGATGGGGAGAAAATAACAAACACAACAAGGGTTAACACCCCAAAGACACTTTTATTCATGAAAGACTTCAAATATACCAAGGACCATGGCCTGAAGGCCAACTACATTATAACGTACTCCAAAACGAAAGGAGGAGAAGAGAAACTAAAAGAAAGGAAAAGAAGAGCAGAAAATAGTGCTAGGGGAGAGTTGGAATGAGGGAGGGTGTCTCCCTTAAGACCATTCCTTCCCCCCCCCCCCTCTACAGGAAGCTCACTCTCTCTCAATCCCTCCACTCTCTTCTACCTTCTCCTTCTTTTCTTCTTCTCCTTCGTCTGCTTTCACTTTCGCGTGTGTGTCTTCGCATCCTCCTTCTCTTCTTCGTGAGAGGCTTTTATAAGTGTGGCGTTGACGGGGGGATCTCATGATGGCACTGCCATCCGAGGTTGACCCGAGTCTCATCTTTGTCAGGTGAGGATCTCTCTCATCCAACCAGAGGGCGACACCAAGGCGAGCGCTAGCTGGCGTCGAAGTGGCCGAGCTGCGCGCCAAGGGGCCTGATTAGTGACTGTTGTGTCTTTTGCCGGCTTGTGCCATCCTGGGAGGTTTACCGATATGCCTCTGGAAGGGTCAAGACGTTGTGCCGCTGGAAGGGGCAGAATGCCTATGCCGCTGGAGGGCTCGCTTGGAGTGTGCCGCTGAAGGCGGCTGAGGGTGTGCCGTTGAAGACACCTGGGGGTGTGCCGTTGAAGGCACCTGAGGAGTGTGCCGTTGAAGGGCACTGGGGGTGTGCCGCTAGCGCTGGCGTTCGGGGTGTAGGTTGATGTGCCGCTAGAGGGGCCATCATAAGTGTGCCGCTGGAGGGGCACTTGGGTGTGTGCCGTTGAAGGGCACTTTAGGAGTTCATAACTGTGATTCTCTTTGGGACATTTCTTCGCTGTCATGGACTCGGGGGCGGGTCCATAGTAGTGTATAAATTCAGGAGGGTATCATGTGCTTTCTTTGTCATTTAATGCGCCCGTGCAAATGTGAGGATTTGCCGGACGGTAGTATTCTCCCGGAGCCCTGGATGGCCAGTCTCCCCGGGTCTTCTCTTTTAGACTTTGACATTAATGCCGAGGCTTGGCGGGACATATGGACGCACAATTTTATACGTCCACAGGTACCAAAAACAATTGCATGAGAATGTTATTTCTTGCAGATATGTCTTGAAGTGAGGGGAGCAAATGGTACTTGGATAGCGGTTGTTCAAGACATATGACAGGGGACAAGAAGATGTTCTCTACACTGCAAGATAAAGATGGAGGCTCAGTTGCCTTTGGAGGTAAAGACAAAGGTAAAATCATTGGGATCGGCAACATAGGTAAGAATTCTGAAATTCTTATTGAAGATGTGCTTTTGGTGAAAGGTTTAAATCACAATCTATTGAGTATAAGTCAATTGTGCGATAAGGGTTTTAAAATTATTTTTGATGAAACCCATTATATTGTCATGAACAAGAACACAAATGAGATCAAATTCATTGGAAAAAGAAATAACAATGTCTACACTGTTGATATTGATGATGTCTCTTGTGATGATATGTGTTTGGTAGAAAACAATCATGAAAATGCATGGCTATGGCACCGAAGACTAGGTCATGTTAGTTTTAGAGTAATCTCTAAGTTGTCTAAATATGACCTGGTGAATGGTTTGCCAAAACTAAAATTTAAAAGTGATAAAATCTGTGAGGCTTGCATAAAAGGCAAGCAAACACACATATCTTTCAAAAATAAGAACATTATTTCTACCTCCCGGCCTTTGGAATTGCTGCATCTTGATTTGTTTGGCCTAACTAGGACATCCAGCCTAGGAGAGAAATCCTATGGCTTTGTGATTGTTGATGACTATTCCAGATTTACATGGGTGTTATTTCTATCCAATAAAAATGATGCATTGATGGAGTTTCAAGTGTTTTGCAGGAAAATCTAAAATGATAGAGGTTATCTTATCACTACCATCCAGAGTGATCATGGTGGTGAATTTGAGAATCACGACTTCAGCAATTTTTGTGAAGAGCAGGGATACACGCATAATTTCTCATCACCAAGAACGCCTCAACAAAATGGAGTAATGGAGAGGAAAAACAGAACCTTGATAGACATAGCACGGACCATGTTAAGTGAGAACTCCTTACCCAAATATTTTTGGGCCGAGGCGGTAAGTACGGCATGCTACATCATTAACAGGGCAATGGTATGGCCCATTCTGAAGAAAACCCCATATGAGCTTTACAAGGGTAAGAGACCAAATATTTCCCATCTTAAACCTTTTGGATGCCCTTTTTATATTTTGAACAATGGTAAGTCAAACTTGAGTAAGTTTGATGAAAAGAGTGATAAAGGAATATTCTTAGGTTATGCACTTAATTCTAGAGTCTATCGATTGTTTAATAAACGGACTTTGGTTGTTGAAGAAAGTCCTCATGTGATTTTTGATGAATCTGAGTTAAGACTAACCAATCAATCTATTTCAATTGTGGATGCAGATGAAGATCCCAAACGTTTAAATGATGCTAAGGCCAAGAATGAACCAACTGAAAGGATCCCCAGCAAGAGTGAAGAGGATGAAGATCCTTCAATTGAAACACTGCAAGAAAAACAAGTACAACACCACGATTTGCCCAGTTCTTCTACGTTCTTGAAACATCATCCAGCCGAAAACATAATCGGTAATCCTCAAGACGGGGTAAGAACTAGGTCTTCACTAAGGTAAGTAGAAGAAGAGGATTTAATACCCTTAATTTCACAAGAGAGTCTAAGGATATTCATGAAGCTCTTCAAAATGAATCCTGGATTCAGCTTATGCATGAAGAGCTACACCAGTTCGAAAGGAACAAAGTGTGGACTCTCGTGCCGCGTCCTAAGAATCATCCCACAATTGGAGCCTGTTGGGTTTTCAGAAATAAGTTAAATGATATGGGATTGGTTGTTAGGAACAAGGCCCGGCTTGTAGCCAAAGGGTATAGCCAGGGGATGGGTATTGATTTTGATGAGTCTTTTGCACCGGTTGCTAGACTAGAAGCAGTCCGGATCTTACTGTCCTATGCTTACTCTTTGAACTTCAAATTATTTCAAATAAATGTTAAATCTGCATTTCTTAACGGTTACATCAAGGAGGATGTTTTTGTAGAGCAACCTCCAGGTTTTGAAGATTCAAAGCATCCAAAGCATGTGTACAAGTTGTAGAATGCCTTGTACGGGTTAAAGCAAGCACCAAGGGCATGGTATGAAAGACTCACTTCATTCATTATGGAAAATAGTTTTAAAAGAGGTAAGGTTGACCAAACACTCTTCACAAGGAAATCAGGTAAAGATATATTAGTAGTTCAAGTATGTGGATGACATTATTTTTGGAGCTACTAACAATGTCTTATGTGAAGAATTTGCAGAAATCATGCAAGGAGAATTTGAGATGAGCTTAATGGGTGAATTGAATTTCTTTCTTGAATTGCAAGTGAAGCAAACACCCGAGGGCATTTTCATCAATCAAGCTAAGTACACACTGGAGCTATTAAAGAAATTTGGGATGGCTGAAGCAAAATCTTTGTCAACTCCAATGGCTACAACCTTGAAGTTAGACAAAGATGAAAATGGTAAAATAGTAGATCCTACACTGTTTCAAGGTATGATCAGATCACTACTGTATCTCATAGCATGCCGCCCTGATATTCAATTCAGTGTATGTCTATGTGCTCATTTTCAGTCATGCCCTAAAGAATCTCATCTAATGGTTATTAAACTCATCTTTAGATACTTAATTGGCACAATAGATTTTGGCTTGTGGTTTCCCATCAGTAGTTCATTTGATTTGATTGCTTACACCGATACGGATTATGTCAGATGCATTGTAGATCGTAAAAGTACTAGTGGGTACTGTCAGTTTCTTGGTGGGTGCCTAGTCTCATGGGCCTCCAAGAAACAATATTCAATAGCTCTCTCAAAGGCCGAGACTGAATATGTAGCCGCCGGATGTTGTGGAGCCCAAGTACTTTGGATCAAAAATCAATTGCTTGATTTGGATGTTGAAATGAAATGGGTGCCAATCTTGTGTGATAATACCAGTGCAATCAGCTTGTCAAAAAATCCTATTCAACATTCTAGGACAAAGCACATTGACATTCGACATCATTTTCTGAGAGATCATGTAGGAAAAGGGGTCTTTGAATTAAATTTCATTGACACACACAATCAACTAGCTGATATTTTCACAAAACCCCTAAACCAGGATCAATTTAGCAAGATAAGAAGAGAACTTGGGATGTGCAAGGGTGAGAGCATACATACATAGGTCTGCACTTAGGATAAGAATTGCATTTGTAGAAACTCATATGCATCAAGGGTAGATTAACATGCATATCGTATACATCTACTTTTAATACCTTGTGTGTTCATATACACTTCTGCATACTTGAGTGTATTTATACATATAGCCCTCCTTGAAAAGTATTTCTAAGGCTAGATATTCCTTGGTTAAATAAATGTGGACCCAGTGATGCCGGACCTAAGGAAACTTCTAAGGGGGAGTTAGAGAACTTTCCTCAAATCTCCATCTCTTCTCTTTCTCTCCACTTCATAATGATAGTCCCAATCAGAAGGTCGGATGATGGTCCCCCCATATATTAAAAAAAAGGAGAAAAATAAAAGAAAATAAAAAGAAATAAAAAATATAAAAATGGAGATTTTTGGGGATAGCGGTCGACCGCCGCTCCCGCACCGGTTGACCGGTGGTGGCGAACCGGCCCGACCGAACCCTCAACCGGACCATCTTATAAGGGGTCTTAACACCCCATTCTCTCATTCTATCACCTCCACTCTTCCTCCAACACTTTTCCCTAACCCTAGAACCACATATCTCCACCTCCCAAGCCTCTAAACCTCATCATTTCTCCACTCGCACAAGATCCGTCGTGTTCATCACGGTTTCGGGACGAACTCCATTCGGCCGTTCGTGCATTCGTGAAGCTGCTTTCTAGGTTCCAGGTTGTGGAGAAGGCTATTCCAAGTCCTAGGAGTGCCCTTTTGGTCCATCTTCCTCCCCTGGGTTGAGATTGATTCTTCAAGTGTTTCCTGGTGAGTTTTCTAGTTCAGGATGCCACCTCGATGGAGTTCTCAGCGTCCTGCCCAAGGGGAACCAAGCGGTCAGAGACGAGAGGCCCTGGCTCGTCCACCACAGCGAGCACCTTCACCTCGTCGTGCACCTCGGTTGCCTCCCCGTCCTATTATCAACCCTCGGTTGGTCGACTTCAATGAGGTGAACGAGATTTTGCCTGATTTATGTGCTGTCTTTGAGATTCAACCAGGTTGGATTAACTTTGTCACTAGATATACATGATATTACCCCAATCTAGTGCAGTAGTTCTATGTAAATTTGGTCGAAAGAAATGAGGAATTATATATAGTTGTTCAAGGTGTTGAGTTTCATATCACTCCGGATTTGTTTGAGCGAGCTTTAGGAGTTTTGGCTAGAGGAGCCGACATGGTTTTTGGTCATGGTGCTATTGAGAAAACTTTTCTTGCAATGACCAGTTGTGATTACATGCATGGTGTCAGCAACTTAATCGTATTGAATGCAAATCACTTTCCACCATTACAGCGTATATTTCACCATATGTTTACCTCCCTCATTTATCCAAAGAGTGGCAGTAGAAATGAAGTGACAGAGGTTCACAGGTTCCTATTTTACAATGTTATGAATGGGATACAAGTCAACATGGGTCGCCTCATGACGACTCTCATTGGGTCTTGCCGAACCAATTTGCGGTGATCCCTGCCCTATGCTTCACAGTTGACCGGCATATTCATCCATGGTGGGATCAACTTGGCAGATGAATAGTTCATTTATGTTCGACAAGATGATATATATAATGAGCACAAGATTTTCACAGATATGGGATATTATTAGGGTCCGGATTGTGAGCTTTGTCGTGATGTGCCTGTTTATGGAGAAGATGCAGTCAATGAAGGAGAACAAGAACAGGAGCAGTAGGAGGATCCAGGGGAACTACCCCTTCCAGTTCAGGCTGAGGACTAGCCTCCTCCACCTTCACCTCACCACATAGATCCGGAGATGCCTCCTCCATCACAGTACCGTTATGAAGAGTCTTCTACTCAGGGGTCCAGACAACATCCTTGGGTAGACTATGAGACTTTTGACAGGCGGTTCACTGGGCTGGAAACTCGGGTGGATGCCTTTGGGGAACAACTCTCTACCTTTGGGAAAAATATTGCAACCATGGGCACTATGCTGGAATCTTTACCACAGCATCCAAACTCTTTCTCCACAGCTTTGGATTCCTTAGCCACTCAGATGCACACTTTCTCCACCAACATGACCACCCTCACCCAGAGCCATGAAGATTCACGTGAGGCTTTTCATGCTATGAACCGTGTCCTCCTGAACATGCAGCGCCGCCACTATGATAGGGATCAACAACTGACTCATATCCAGCATTGCCTTCAGCATCACGGCCACTTACTTGGAGACATTCGGCAGCGCCTTGGCTATGTGCCTCTACCTCCACCAGACGCCCAACCTCCTGCAGATGACCATTGAGGACGTTTCTTTAGTTTCCTCCCTCCAGACTATGTCCTTTCGTCTTGTGTCTTTTAGGTCTCCCTCCGTCTATCCTATCCCCTTTTGATGATGCCAAAGGGGGAGAAGTAGTAGTGTAGGTTTTATATTTATATATGTTTGTATGTTCGTATGTTTGCATGCATGATCATGTGAGGATCATTGTGTCAGTTCTGCATTTGCTTTGTCGCATGTGTCCAGTGTCTAGAGTCTTGCACTCATTGTCTCAAGCATCAATGTACCCTGTAATGGAATGATGAAATGAATGCAATTGGTGTTTGATCTCAAATGGTTGACTCTTGTGTTTCATTTCCTATCTATTTGGCAAATAATGTGTTGAATGGCTGTTTTATTCACCTTGTGGTTTATCGACCTTACGAGGCTCCATTTTGCTTAAAGGCATGCCAATGCTCTTGTAATCTAGAGTTTTGTCATCATCAAAAGGGGGGAGATTGTTGAGTCTCTCCAAGTGATTTTGATGATAACAAAACTCTGGAATTACAACCTAAGTAATAATTGGCTTAAACCACTCTCAAGCCTTCCTTAAGCCAGCAAATGCCTAAATTCACCTTGGTTCAATGAATTGCCCAGGATAAGCTCAACCAACTCATTTTGATTGGAACATGATGTGGTCATAAAATAAACTATTCACATATCATGTTTTATTGGCTAACTCGCTTAAAAATGTAGATTTTCCAGCCAGCGGTCGACCGCCAGTCAGGGGCCGGTCGATCGATTTTCCCAGCATTGAAAGCTTCATTCCTGTAAAATTCCGGTAGACTGTCCCCTTCTGTCAGTCGACCGCCAGCCTCGAGGCAGCAATTGTTGACTTGTGTTCTTCAACGTGGGAAGGCCCTTTCATTGGATTTGTTTAATCCCAAAGTCACCAGACTTGCCATGATTTGTGGATCTGATTCTTGATTTGACCCTTGACCATCCAAGATCTATAAAAACATCACCTTGGGGTCAAAAACCCTAATCACTCAAGGAGGCTATCAAGGGGAGAAAGAGAAGTGCCATTGTAGCTCTGTGAACAGTGTTTTAGGGAAGAACTTCTTCATCCATCTCCAAGCTTTTGAAGATCATCCTGAAGCCATTCAAGAGAAGATCAAGCTATGGAGCAAGCTTCATCCAGATCAATATTCATCCACTAAGGGGGAGCTTTCGATTGAAAATTTTCTTCTAGTGTTTCTCCTTCCATTTCTATTTGAGCTTCAAGTGTTGTTATGTATAATCTCTAAACAATCTAGTGTGTGTGGATCTGTTTAGATCAGTGTGTGTGTGTCGTGGATCCTTCAGATCCGTGTGTGGTTTGGTGAGTGTGCACCGTCGTGGGAGTTTCGAACTCTCCACAAGTGTGTGTGTGTGTGTGTGTGTGTGTGTTGATCTTGTAACCCTTTACAAGATAGTGTGTGAATCCTCATAGATCATGAGGGGTGGACGTAGGTTGCCGTTGTTGCATCCGAACCACCTAAAAATCACTGCCCATTGTGTGGTTTGTTCCTTTTCTTCTATCTCCATTCTGTGCAGCACACACGTAGATATATTTGGTTGTTTTGTTTGTGTTAGATCTAGCATAATTTATCATTCTCATATTAAATCTCGGGTATATTAAAAGGTGGGTTCGGATCGATAAGGCAAATCTTGTCAGGAAGACAACATCTTGCGTGAATAGAATCTTCAGATTTTCACCTCCGCCATTGTACCTAAGATCTGTTGAGTGTGATAGATTTTATTAGATCTAAGTGTTTTCATATAGATCTATATTTTCATTCGGCTATTTTTCACACTTGTTCGAATTGGGCAAGATTTTGTTAAAAGTTTGTAAACACCCAATTCACCCCCCTCTTGGGTGTCATTGATCGCGAGACTTCAGTGACCACCCTCTGTTGGTTGACGAGCAAACCCCGTCCTTCTTTCTCTTGTTCCCTATATTGCTACATTCCTTCCTATTTTACGGCATCCATATATGATAGATCTTCCTAGATCCCATTTTAAAGAGGTTTTCCAATCCAAAACATAGGGAAGGCAAATGGTCGAAAGTCTCGACCATCCCCCTTTCCGCCCCCCTTCCCGGTACGATTGACCCCATTTGCATGTGTTCTTTACTTCCATGAGCATTTACTACACTTTCTCAGTCTAATGGTCTTTCTATTTGCTGGTTAATTTGCAGGGACTTCATCACCGACTCGCAAAGCTTCGCGTTCTTACCCGGCATAGAGCGAGGACAGGAAGAACCCATATTCTCCCGTTCCTAAGGCATTCATGATCATCCTATCCATGTGAGGCTCATGTATAAGTCTCTAGCGATCACACCTTTTCTATCTTTCTAATCTGTGCACTGTAGTATGCAGCAGCATAGCCCGGAGGGAGGCCGAACACACGACTACCATCGCGCGGCTTCCTACCTACCACTTCCGGCGCCTACAACACACTGGCGATCACGGTGGGACCTTGATTGCTCACTGTGAGTCCTTAGATTGAAGTCCATTGCATCTACTCTCCAACAAGTAGTCTTTCCCCTATTTATTTTTTCATTTTTTTAGTTGTTCTCTGCGCCTGTTATACACTTGTTTCATCTCCGGGACCAGAACAGGTGGCGGCCATGCTTCTGGCCGCCCAAGTCCCAGGGCGACCAAAGACCTGGCCGCCCACCACCCTCCTAGGTGGCCAAAGACTTGGCCGCCCAGGTCTCTAGGCAGCCATCAATTTGGCCGTCCTCGGTTCACGTTCCTACTTTCGTTTAAGTCATGTTTTGTGTAATTTAGCTTCTGTTTTACATATCCTTGGTCCTGTTTTGTGTATTTTTTCTTCTGTTTGTTCTCACATTACAGGTTTGAGTCCGGGGTGGGCTTAGGAAGAGCCGGCATCACACATATTAGGAACAGCCTCCCTTTGATTTGGACTCTTCACCTGGGGATTCTCACTCGGGTGTAACTAGTCCTTTTCAATTGGGAACCTCCGTGAGTCCCTGTGAACCGTGGATTCTCACACGGTCGCCGAGCGGGTTGTACCCTTAAAGTCCTATTATATTTCTTAAAAGGGTTTTGAGTGAGATTCATATTAGGATTATCCCAGAGTTTGGCCTTGATTCCCCTAGAAAATTCATTCTCATCTAAGAGGGAACAAACTCAAATTGGACTAATCTCCAGATTAACCTAAGCTAAAAATTATGGGGCGAATTGCTGGAGTACATGCTTGCATGCTTGTTATGAGATACCATTTAATTCAATCCTAATTGGCCTTAAAAATTCCACTTGAATTTCCTAAAAGTTAATTAGGTTGAGTTACAATGGATCAATATTTTTCTAACATGCATATGGTTGATGAGCATGATTTTGAATCCTATGGCACACAAACCTAACTTGACTTTGAAATAGATACACCCAATGCCTTCATTGGGATGGGTCAAAATTCACCAATTCATATGGGTCAAAGCTCAAGTAGTGAAGAATCATCCTCTGAAAGCCAAGAGTCCATCAATGTCAAAATCCCATCAATCTCCCCGAAGGAAGACCAAGAGCTAGCTAGGGTGCTATCCTGATATTCCCCTAACTATTTCATCACCCTAGCTTCCCAAAGAAGGTCACACCTCAATACTCAATCCATTCCTAGGGGATCTCCTATTCCAATGCCAAATTCATTCAATAGGACTCCCTCCCGTGTTCCTACTCAACCTCACCATCCTCTTCACCCTCAAGGGGTTGCATCCTCTCCAATATCTCAAGCCATGCCTAATGTTAATGCACCCCTTAAGCAATCCAATCTCATATCCCGACAAGAGGTGGAAAGGTATGTCCGGCAAGTGGTTGCCGAAAGCCTCCCCAAACCTCAACCTCACTCCTTCACTAGCTATTGCAAACTTCTGAATGCTTATTTTCCCCCGAGTTTTAAAACCCCCAAATATCGGAAGTATGATGGTTCCACGGATCCACATGAACATCTCTCTTGCTTTCTAATAGATTCTCATCAATGGCTTTATGATCGGGTCCTCCTAATTCACCTCTTTCAAAAATCTCTAGAAGGGGAGGCCTTTAGGTGGTTCTCTTCACTCCCGGCCATTGATCTCATTAACTTTGACATTGTGTCCGAGCGTTTTATCGCTCATTTCGGCCACATGGCTAGTGTGGTTCCCACTCTCACGGACCTTATCATGGAAAAGATGAAGCCCGACGAGGACTTCACTCAATTTATTAATCGGTGGAGAGCTATGGCTTTTAGGTCTGGGATTGCCATCCCGGAATCCCAAGCCATCACTGTTCTAGTCAATAACACAATTCCTCAGCTCCGCGCTATTTTGATGCTTAGCGAATTTCACACGTTCGCTCAACTCTACAAACGAGCTCATGCTGTTCAAACTCAACTCAAACATTCCTCATTTCCATATCTAGATGATTGCAATGTCCCAACTTCGGAAGGGGCAAGTTCCCATGATCATGTCAACCTCTTCAACCATCCTCCTAACCTCACCCACCATGAGGTTGCCGCTGCAAGCCACGGGGCACTTATGAAGGGGCAAGGGAATGCCCCTAATTATTTTTCTTTTCATCAATCACCTCATGTCCCATCCTACACTCAGGAAGAGTTAGCCACATGGTTAGGGGCAATCAAGAATCTAGATTAATGGAAAGAGGACAACATTGTCAATATGATGAGGAAGAAGTGGTGAATGATCAACCCATAGTGAGCTCAGACACAACAAACATGATTGGCCATGGACAAGGGGCAAGACCTTTGGTCTTGATCCGACCCAAGAGTGAACCACCCCGACAAAGTCAAGACACCCCTCCTTCTACTCCAATTCCACCTAAAGGGGCAAGACCTTTAGTTCTCATTATGCCTAAAGGCTCATCTAGTCGGCATCAACATCAAGGTGTCTCTCCTCCGCTCATGGCAGAGGATCACTCAGCTTCATCCATTTTTCACCAAGACACCACGCGGGAAGAGCTACTAGCATCTCTTGATCTAATCAAACCAGCTCCTACCCCAATCATATTGCCAACTCAGTTTGAATCAATAACCCCTATTGCAGATGAGTCATTTACGACCCCTACCCAACTGATCTGGCTCCAATTCAGCTTCCCCAACATGAAACCATCCATTTTGATGAATCAAGTGCTGAACTCGCTCTCATAAATCAAAATGTCATTTCAATTATCCAGTCAAGCTCTTCACATATCCTTAACCCCCAGATTGCTCCTGCTTCAGAAATTTTGGCTGACATCTCCACGGTGTTGGACCCGGCCACGTTCATGTCATCAAAGGACGAGGAGCCCATTATCTCTGCTCTGGATGTCCATCAATCTACTCCATCCTATGAATCCTTAGAGTCACCCGTCCTTAAGGATAAACCCCAAGATGTAGGATGGCACATAATGTCGAAGATGGGTTATTCATCTGGCGCAGGGTTAGGAAAAGAAGAACAAGGGATCAAGGAGCCGATTGAGGAAAATGGAACATTTGAGAGATTTGGATTAGGGTGTCAACCAACTAAGGTTAGCAAGGATGAATCAACAAGGTGAAATTTGCACGATCATTTTGTTAAGGAGTCCTATCCATTGGAAGAGAGAATCGTCAATGTGGAAATATTGCATGAAGGTGAACATGTGGATCCAAATGAAAAGTCTCATGATGTAGATATAGAGGATTTGGGTTTATCAAAACTATTCTCTGAAGAATCATTGTCCCGGCCGATAACCCAAGAAGAAATTCATGAAACCAAAGGAGAACTGACTTTGTTAATCCTCCTCTCTTTTCTATTCCTCTTGTTCACGTCATTCATAACTGGTTCCATCTTCAAAGTTGATCAATTCCAAAAAGAAAAGCCTAAAGCTGTCATTGAGAAGCCCACTCTAAGGGCAAAACTCTCAAATCATGATTCCCCAGCTCAGGAACCTCCATCCTCCATCCTTAATCACACAGCTCCAATCAACAGCCCTGCTAGGGGCATTTGCTTTGTACATAATAGGTCAGGTTTAGAAGAGTCCAAACCTTTGGCTATGCCATACAAGAAGGTCAAGCGCACCCAAATTCCCTACCAACTTTGGTCAGGTCTAGCTGAAAGTTATAATTTGTTAACTCAGATTTTAATGTTTAGTCTAATGAATTCAATAAAGCTGTTGCAAGATGAGGAACGATCTAACCCGCCTCCTATGGCCAAGCAAATTCAAGCCAAAGAACCAACCAATCCTAGTAGGTATGGGGGCCGTGTCCACAGCCGCGTACTTGCTTCCCATTCACTTGAACCTTGTTTCCGGCCAACCAAGGAGGTGGACTGCTCTTCTTCTTCCATCCAGTAGTCCACAGAGTGCCTAGATGATACCGTCCGCTCTGTAGGAACCCTTGTACATACTTTATAATCCAAAATCCAAAACAAAATAGAAAATTCAAATCCAAAATCACAAAAAAATTAGGAATCAAATAAAATCAACTGTTTGGCAGCTGCCATGCATTTCACTTTCCATCTCTTCAGGCATGATTAAGGTTAGGTTGCATTAAAGCTTCGGTGTGTTAAAACTTTGATCTACCGGAACCGAGGAGAATTCCATCTAGATAAGCTAAAGCTCCAAGGGGCAAGCAATATGCACACACTCACATGCTTTCAAAATATGGCAATGGCCTAAAACGGGTGACTATCTCGAAGATTTCTTGAAGACTCCAAAATCCTCCTTTTCCTCTCTACTCGACCGATCAAGACAGTCGGCGCTCTTAAGGCCTTGAGCTCAGTAGCTGAAACACAATACCCTTAGGTGAGAGTAGAACTCACCTTCATTGCAAAATGAGACCAGAGCACGTGAAGAGGGCAGTGTCCCCGTAGGCGCAAAAATGTAAAAATTCAAAGTCAATGAAAAAGGGGAGCAAAATCCCGACTTCCAAGCAAAAAGAATGAAAAGAAAGAAAAAAGTCTCAAAAGGGAACAAATGAAAAAGCATGGTCGTTGTTGACACCCGTTTTATGACCAATGAGTTGGGTCATCTCCTTATCTATTTTTATGATGTCCCGAGTTATTCACCGCTTATTGGGCCATTTTTGGTCATTTTTGGGCTTAATTTTATGGGTCATTCTCCTTGGTTGGACCTTGCTTCATTGATTTCTCGTCACTTCACCTTATTGGGCCTAGATAAGGGCTAATGAGGATTATTTTGTGGATTAAGTTGTGGATTTATTAACCTTTATCTCTTTTGCCACGTCCTCTCCCCTTGCGGTCTATCGTACGACTGCAAAGTGGACGTTGGCGGTCAATTTCTAGACCGCTAACGAGCAGAGAGTCCTGCTGGGTCTCTTTGATCTTATCTTCTTCTGGACGCATGTTCCTGGCGGTCTATCGAACGACCGTTTATGGGGTCTAGCGGTCTATCGTAAGACCGCTAGTGGGGACAGAGAGTCCTGCTCTGCTGTTCTTCCTCTGCTCGGCTGTGGATGAACTAAGAGTCCTTCATCCTATGATTTCTCTCTCACCAGAGGCTCCCAGAACCTTCTATTTGTTTCTATAGACTCTTAGGAGTATTATCTTCAAGGATTATCTGGTTTCAGGCCTAATTTCAAGTCATTATCCCTCCAACTCGAACCTAGGGTTTGAGGGCCTATAAATAGGACCCTTAAGTTCATGGCTTGAAGGGGAGATTTCTAGAGTTTGCCACGAAGCGCTACTTCGTTCTGGAGTCATTTCCAACCAAGGAGATTTCTAGAGTCTTTTTTTTTAAGTTTGGTCTATTGTCCCTTTGCATGATCATAGCATCTTCCCTCTTCTCCTTCCACGTTCTTTGCATCTTAATCACATTTTAAAACATCCCCCTATTCTTTTCCACACCCTATAGGGGTTAAAAAAATCAAATCCCCAGGTATTCGCCCTTCCTTCATGCACTTTAGCTTAATTGCATTATAGATACTACACTTATCCAAGGGCTAATTGGGTTGTTTTTCTTTGTTCTTACATTGTTTTATAGGTTTACAGGGTTCATAGCACGAGGCCCAACTCTTCTGGCCGGTCGAAAGAGGTGGAGATCCAAGTCCCAAGTTACTGCTCCGTGCGATTTAGCGGCCTTATATAAGACCATTTTCAGGATTCAGGCAGTTTATCGTAAGACCATTTGGCGTTGGTTCGCGGTTCAATATTAGACCATTTTTTGTTCGCAATATCCACGTTTCATCTCCCGTGGGCGGGTGTTTCATCCAAATCTTTCCAAGATATTTATCTTAGCTTTGCTATTTTAGTTACCTTGGTGGCGATCACAGTTCCTTAGTTGGGCATTTGTCTTCTTTTCCATTATCTTACTCTCTATTTGCTTTCTTTTAGTTGCTCAACACCTACGGTGTGTGTTTAGTTTATTTCTTTGCTCTACGACCCGGCGTGTGTTTTCTTTTTCCTTTGCTTATTTCTGTTAAGATGACATGCCCATGTGCTTTACACTTCATGTTGGTTGCTTGAGTTGATGTTACACTTGTTCATAGTTCCACTTCCAGCATCCATATTGTCTTGTTTATCATCATACCCACACACTTGAAGGAACAATTTAAAATCAACAGCCCCCATTTTTTGGCGATCACGGTGGGACATCTAGTGCCAATTGTGCTGAGCATCTATTTGACTTGCTTCTGTTTAATCATCCCAGTTGCCCTTGTGTTTTCTTCGGATTTCCCGTTTAATTTCCTACTATTTTCTGCTCTCTGGACTCTCTGGTGGTCTACTGTTCGGCCGTTTCTGGCTTAAAAGCGGTCTAGAAATAGACCGTCTTATCTCTCTGGCGGTCTCATATTAGACCGTTTCTACAGTTACAGGTACGCATCCCGAGGTTGTTATTATTTCTACAGTTTCTGCTGTGTTTTTTACTCCTGGGTGCTATCTGATCTCCTCCTCTGTTGTGGCATATTTTGTGGTTATACATATATTATTGTTTGCATAGTTGTTTGTTAGTTCCTAGGCTAGAAATTGCATGTACCCCGGTGCACATAGGATCATTCATATTCATATCATAGTTACATTACCTACCTTAGTGTGTGAGCCTCTCGCCTCTATATTCCTTGGGGTCGACTAGGTGATCACATCCGGGACCTCCATAAGTCCCCGTGAGCCGTGAATTCCCTCACGGACGCCGAGCCGGTTGTACCTTTACCACACCGTGTCTAGGTTGCATAAGTGAGGGAGAGTTCACACCTAGAGTTAACCAAGTCCCAAAAATCCTTCCTATTAGGAACCTTGTTGGAGAGAATATTTAAATTCAAATCATTAAGGTTCTAAAGGAGGAAACAAATAAAAATTGGTGCATCATTATAACTTGGTTGACTTTGAGTGTCTCTCATCTCTTTCTTGTCTTCATAAATTTGGAGTCTTTGTTTTAGTGTCTCATTTTGTGTTTGTTTGTGTTGTTTGTCTTTTGTTAAGGTGTTCCATTGCATGTGGAGTTGCTTTCGGTCCTTAGAATCATCTTCTATGAGCAATTCCTTCTTCACTTCCTATTCCAATCCTCTCTTTGAATCCGTCATGTCTTCCTATGATCTTCCCCGTTCTCATGAGGAGTCCCTTCCTCAAGGTCTCTTGGAGGACCCACCTAGGGTCACCCAATTCCAATCAGGAGAAGGGATTATACCTCCTCCATCTGCTATCTCCATGGAGGGCGCTCGGCCCTCCCTTGCTTCCAACAATCCTACGGGCCAGATCTTGCAAATGATGGCCCAATTGGATCCGGTCCAACTTCAGGCCCTCTATCAGACCTTGCAGGGGTCCAATGCCCCATCTCCCATGATTATACAAGGTTTGTCCAATATCTCTATATCTGGACCCGGGATTCCACCCACTCCGATCGATCTTACCCCGGTCCAACCCAAGACCTTCCAGTTCTCCAATATAGAAGCGGGCCAATCATCTGGATCGGGCCATCAAATTCTTGATAAAGGGAAGTCTGTTCTCCCCTCATTTACTCAGGCCGAGTCTCATAGGCCCATCTCTTCCGTGCCTCAGGTTCTTATCAGCCCATCCGACTTTTCTCACCCTCCGTAAGGGGCGGCCCCAATCTATGCCAGTTTGGGTCACCCTTCGGCCCAATATCCTTCTTATGGGCCTCCCACTCCTTTGGTCTATCCTTCGGCTCCCCGCTTTGAGCCCGCTCCTCTTGCTTTGCCCCCGCTATCTCGGGAACAAGAGCTTCTTGATAAATGGGCTGCCATGCAACAATAACTCAACTTTCTTCAAAAGCGGGTTGGCCCACAATCTTTAGCAGATGTTCCGGTTCCTAGCTTTCATAACATCCGGTTCCCTCCACAATCCGAGCTCCCTACATACCGCAAATACGACGAGAATAGCAATCCCGTCATTCATGTGAGGGACTTTATGTATGAATCGGTGCAATTCCAATATGATGATCTTATGGCGTATTTATTCCGCCGATCGCTAGATGGAGTGGCTTTGGAGTGGTTCTATGCTTTACCGCTCGAGGATGCCGAAAGTTTCAAAGTGGTGAAAGAAAAGTTTATTCAACGGTTTTAAGATTGGGTCAGCCCGGAGTATTCCTTCACGGACCTGGTGGCCGAGAAGATGAAGGCAGATGAGGATTTTGCCACCTATGCTGACAGGTGGAGACAGATGGCTGCCCACGTGCCGGGTCACATTCCGGAGGAGGAAAATGTCAGGTTGCTTATCTCAAATGCTACCTCTACCTTCTGCAACATCTTGGCCATGAATGACATATCAAATATGCACCAGTTATATAGCCGGGCGAGATTCATACAAACACAATTCAAGGACTCCCCCATCCACACCCTTTTTGAAGCCCAAAAGCCCAAATACCATAAGAAGCCTCAGGGGCCGGTTGCCAAGGGGGTCCAAACAAATGAGCATGTACAAGCCGTTGCATTCCCCTTTCAATCCGCGCCCTTCG
This sequence comes from Amorphophallus konjac, assembly GCA_022559845.1. Classification (NCBI taxonomy): domain Eukaryota; kingdom Viridiplantae; phylum Streptophyta; class Magnoliopsida; order Alismatales; family Araceae; genus Amorphophallus; species Amorphophallus konjac. Next base: position 333,687,133 of record CM040126.1, on the reverse strand, counting down.
GCTTTCCCTAAAACCCCCGTAATCCCCAATTCTCCACGCCACAAAACACCCAACCCGCTTTCTCCACTCCGCAAAACCCTCACCCTACCTTCGCCACTCCACAAAACACGTTCCCCACTCCACAACAACCTCCACAACCTCCGCAATACCACAATGTCCCTCCCCCCAATGGCTACACCAACAACAACAAGCGCCTGGGTCCAAAGAGAGCCCAATATCCTCCTTTGCCCGAGTCTCTTACAGACATATTTTCAGCTCTCATGTCCATTAATGCCATTAAACTTCCTCCGGAACGGCCTAATTAGAACCCGACTGTTGATCAGACAAAATATTGCATGTTCCACAGGTAGTCTGGCCATACTATTGAGAGTTGTTTTCAATTCAGAGATTTGGTATATGACCTGCATGAAGGGCAGCGTATAGATTGGGCCGAGATGCACAAGGCCATCATTGAAAATAAAGAGAAGAGAAGGCAGCCATAGAGGCAGCAAATGCAACAGCAACAAGCACCACCGCCACAACAGCAGCCACAGTAGCAACAATAGCATGTTCAAGACTTGGGGATCCAGCAGAACCCCATGCCAAATCATCCTCCCGCTCCCCAGCCACAACTGCCGGCACCCGCCCAAGTTAACCTCGTTCAACCCCCGGCTCCCGACGCCGGGTGGTCTTATGACAATGACACGTCAGTCCAACGGCTCATGTCCCTCCACCATAATCACCGTAGCCCTTCTCCCTCCGTCATTCTCCCACTTAACCATCAAACCCCACCATCCTCCGCATCCACCAAACCCCTCATCTTACCCTTCGCATTCCCCGTTAACCCATCTATCCCTACTCCACGACCGTCTACCACCACACCTTTAGCCAACCATTCACCCATTATCCTCGTTCCATCTACCTCTACCCCGTCACCAACATCCGCACCAATCATCATCCCACCTCCATCAAACCCCTCGCCTATCATCTCCACTACGCCTTCCCCCGTGCCATTTATTCACTCCACCGGGCCCGTTAAGCCGCTTATTTTAAACCCATCCGATGCCGTGCCGGCCTACAACCTTGCCCTACGGAGTGAGCATTTGTTTCACAGGAATTATCCTTTCACTGGTGCACCCGCACCCAATCCCCAATCCTCTCAACAGGCTGTTGATCAGGAGGAGGCAGATCCGCTGTCAGGAACATAATATGATTTATTACATCATCTGGACAGAGTACCCGCCAAGATCTCCATGCTGGAGTTGATAAAGAGATCCACCCTTCATCAAGATGCACTCAGGAATTTTCTACAGAAGGTGATTGTTAATGAAGACATGGCGGTAGATAGCCTACCGATAGCTCTGGCTACAATCTCAAAGGGGCCGACAATCATTTTTTCTGAAATTGAACTGGCGCCCCCGGAAGCCCGACAAATGTCACTGTGCATTTCTATAACTTTGAACAAGGTCAGCATAGATGCGGCACTGGTAGACATAGGGTCATTTATTAATGTCTGCCCTCTCAGCACCTTAAGAGCCTATAATTTATCAGAAGATCTGTTAAGACCGACCCCTACAACCATAGCGGCATATGACAACTCCCGAAGGGCATGTCATGGGGTGGTCACTATTCAGGCCGAGCTTGGGCCTCTCACAATGTCGATTGAATTCTATGTTCTGGACATCGACCCTATGTTCAAGGCTATCTTGGGTCGTGTTGGGTCCCACGAGGTGTAAACGGATCTAGAAGGGGGGTTGAATAGATCCTATCAAAAGCTTTGGCCTATTTAAAACTCTTAGCTATCGGAAGCATGAACCACTCCTATAAAGTGAATGAATCACTTAGACACAATGCACAACGGAATTAAGTAGAGTGGCACAGAGCATGCAATAGTTTGCAACAACCGTACGTGTGTGTGTGTTATGTTGATCACTCAAAGTTCATATGTGTGTGAATGCAGTGGTGATCAACTAAGGTGCATGCGAGTCTAAGCAAGGGAAACACTTAGCAATACTTTCACCTTGGCGCCTGTGTGCAAGGGTGCAGCAGGCCGCCCAAGGGATGCAGTCAAAGTGCTAAGCTCAATTAAACCGTAGATAAAACCGAAGGTGCAAATCTGAGTGCTTGTGTGTAAACAAGATTACCAAGTATGGAACCACACGAACCTGTGAATGGGGGTAGAAGATATAGAGCAATCACACACAATAAACAACCCACAACATAGAGATTTTTAAGATGGTTCGGTTGCAACCCCGCAACCTACGTCCACCCCTCACCAAAACCCGGTGAGGCTTCCTTGCTGACTCACAGCTTGACCGGGGACACGCCCCAAACCACAGAACAGAGAAAACCCACTTTCCGTCTTCCTACACACAAAGCCAGCAGGGATGGCTACACCGCAGATCGGAGAACTCCCGATTACCTTCCTACTAACCACCGGTAGGGACGATATTCAGTTTCAATAGATTGAATGAAATGAAGAAAGAAACACGATGAAAATGCTCAAACAAGATATGAAGATATGCTAGAATGAATTAGATCTTGTCTGAGATTGTTGGATCTTGAATCTGTTAAGGATTTGATCTTCCTTTGATCCCTTTGAGTTGATGGAGCAGATATAGGATGTAGCTTGATCTTTCCTTTGAATCTCCTTGAGTTGATGAAGAAGAATATTGGATGTAGCTTGATCTTTTCTTGAATCTCCTTGAGTTGATGAAGAGGTGTATGGATGTAGCTTTGATCACCTTTGAGAGCCTTGAATGCTTCTTGCTTGCTTGGACGTTGCTTGGCTTCAGATCTGAGCTTGAATCACCTTGAAAGGATGAAGAACTCCAGCCTGAAGTACTGTTCACGCAGGTGCTACAGTACCCTCGAAATGGCCTCCCTTGAGCTCTCTTTGATTCACTTCATCAACTACATCATCTAGGGTTTCTAACCCTCTTGTATTGGTTTTATAGACTTTGAATGGTCTATAGACAAGCCCCAGAGCAGATCCACAAATCATGGGTGATTAGGTGACTTTTGGATTAAACAAATCCATGTTGAATGGCCCTTTTCGAAGTGGAAACAAAAGTCAACAATTGATGGCTCGGGACTGGCGGTCGACCTACAGCTTCTGGCGGTCGACCTCTACTGAAAAATGCTGTAGACGGATGGTCCCTGGGATTTTCGGTCGACCGCTACTGGCAGGCGGTCGACCTGTAGCTGACAGATCTGCAGTCGGGGGGTCCCTGGCTGGGGCGGTCGACCGCCCCTGTGCTGGCGGTCGACCGCCAGCTGGGCAGACCCCGGTCCAGCCCGGGTCGGTCCGTTAGCCGCTTCAGCTCCGTCGCTTGTGTCCATTAGCAGCATGTTCATGTCTGTAACTTCATCCTTGTTGGTCTAGAAAGTACCAACTGAATCTTTATCTTTTGACTCTCATCTTGTGCAGTGGCCTTGGCTATTTGAATGAAGCTTGTAGTTGTTGTATAGACTTTGCATCAAGGCTTGGACGTGTAGACTTTGTGTGCATGTATGAACTCTGTACAGACTTTGCACCTTGAGCATGCATGAGCCTGTACAGACTTGCTTCATGAACGTACAGACTTGGTAACTTGATGCACGAACACAATAGAACGCAATGTATAGACTTTGCGTGTGAAGTAGCCGGCCAATGTATAGACTTGTGTTGCAGCCATCAACCAACGTACAGACTTGGAGTTGTGCTAGCAGCCAACGTACAGACTTTGTCTTGTGCAACGTACAGACTTTGTTTTGTGCATGCAGCCAACGTATAGACTTCATCTGTAGTAACGTACAGACTTCATCTGCCGCAACGTACAGACTTCGTGTTGTGCAACGTACAGACTTTGAGTTGTGCATGCAGCCAACGTACAGACTTCCTCTGCAGCAACGTATAGAATTCATCTGCCGCAACGTACAGACTTTGAGTTGTGCATGCAGCCAACGTACAGACTTCATCTGATGTACAGACTTTGTCCAACGCATAGACTTTGTCCAACGTACAGACTTAGTCCAACGTATAGACTTTGTCCAATGTACAGACTTTGTCCAACGTATAGACTTTGTCTAATGTACAGACTTTGTGTTTGTGCTAGCAGCCAACGTACAGACTTTGAGTTTGTGCTAGCAGCCAACGTACAAACTTGCTGGCTATATAGACTTGCTGATGTATAGACTTGCTGGCTGTATAGACTTGCTGATGTATAGACTTGCTGGCTGTATGGACTTGTTGGCTGTATAGACTTGCTGATGTATAGACTTGCTGGCTGTATAGACTTACTGCTGAAGAATGTATAGACTTGATGTGCCTGCAACAGGATGATGTATAGACTTTGAGTTGCAGGATGTATAGACTTAGTAATGAAGATGCATGGAGAATGTATAGACTTTGCATGGCAAGCTATGCAACCAATGTATAGACTTGTTAATGATGATGTATAGACTTTGTGTGTAGCAGCATAAGAGATGCACCGACTATATGAATGAACCAATGCAAGGGTATGCACTGATGCATTGCTCATGCACACAACCTATTCGATGAAATGACTAACTGTTTAAACAGATGCACAATGATGTCATATGCAAACACATTGTGACTTAGTATTTGCTATCAAAACTATGCACTGCTCATGCACACAACATGTTCGATGAAATGACTGATTTTTTAAACTGGTGCACCACAGTGTGACGTATAGTAGTTGCTATCATCAAAACCATAACAGTAATCATGGTGCACAAGTATTCAACATTCTCCCCCTTTTTGATGATGGCAACACTGTGAGTCATTATATGACAGAAATAGCCAAGATGGCAAAGTGTATGATATATGTAACATATGCAGCTCAAGATCCATGATAGTAATAGCATGTGAATGCAATTATGAATGCAGATATGAATGCTATGCATTGGATACACAAATGAGATGCACAAAGTGAATCTCCCCCGTGGATTCTCCCATATCCACAATGCACTCTCCCCCTTTGACAACGCTCAAAGGCATTATTAGGCAACATCTCCCCCTTTCTCCCAAGTCCACAGCAAGGACTCACAACAAGACATTCTCCCCCTTTGCCAACAGCAAAAAGGAGGGATACGGTACAGTGGTTGACAAAAGTCCTAGAGATCAGAGTGGAATGGTAGTGGAAGAGCAAGCCATTATATGAAAATTGAAAACATGTCGGGAGCAATATATATGGTTCAAAGCTAATTAAAACCAAGATCATCAATAGAGTTCAAAAGGCATCGATATCTATGGTTTAATAGAAATGAACCAGAAGCACATATCATGACAGTGTTTAACCTTCCCTTGTCTTATACATCCATATTCAAGAACTACAAAGGAAATAGCACAAAAAAAACTAGTATTGAAGCTAAACAATCATGATTAGATCATGGAATTTTATGATCGCAGCAAATGTGATTTTCAGTATATTTTACATTTGAAGGCACAAGACTCATATTTTACGAGCAGTCTAGTCTAGTACATGCCTCCTAACCGTAAGAATACACGTTGTTTCGACGCCAGTATTCCTAGGTATTTGGTAAGACTGACTGTTATGCTAAAAAAAATAGAGATAGCAAAGTCACGTCATGACATATCCGATCTCATTTCTTTGATGAGAGGATATATTTCTCAGCAATTATGCCAGTGCTCTGCCTAGAGTCCAATATTATTAAGACAGAGATAACAGGGGCACATCATGACATATCATCCGTCATTTGATTTGATGACGTGACATATTTCTCCGTGCAACAATATCATTACTCTGTCAAATTGATTTTTCAAGAATTCCAGCTCCTCAAGATGTTTAGAAACAATACTAAGCTCTAGAGTATCACCAAAGTTGTCAAGACGTTTGGATTTTCAGATTTCAGGATAGTTATTCAAGGCACAACATGCAATCTCTAGTTAAGGTCTATTAAAACCACAAAATATAGATAATTTCAAAAGATATATCAAAACTTCAAGGAAATCATTAAATCTAAACCATTCTCATTGAATGGACAATCATCAGTTCATATAATAGAAAGTTCTTACACCGTAGTGATGTCTGTCTCTTGAACTTATTATCACACTGGAGGCCATTGAGGTTCAGATGCAAAAAAGGACGAATGAACCAAGAAAAACAACACGACTCCCCCTAAGGATATGCAATGAATGCACTCAAGGAGTTATGTAGGCAGTCAAATAGAATGACAAATGTCAAGGAGAGGTTTACTTGAACCATGCAGGGGTTGACCTGATCAAACATGAAATGCATGAACCAACATAATGATTTTACACTTATGAAATGCAACATAATGAATATCAAACATATGCATGAATGCCTCAAGAAGACAACTCCCCCTAGCTATATGGCTTATATGCGACAGTGGCACATGATACTTGGCGGAGGTTGGTCCTCACGTATATTGAGTGCTTCCAGACAAGCATAGCCTGCCTTTCCATACATCAACATTTGATATACCATGGCCGTTCAAGAGTGAAATGATGTAAAATGATTCAAGCTAGATTGATATTGACTCCCCCTGAATACATGCATGGGTTGGCAATGAATTATGCAGCCTAAGACTTATGTGAATACACAATGCAATGAAGATGCTGCAAAATAATTGTGCATTTTTGTGTCTACTAGGCATGATGTGCATTAAGGTATGTGTGATCATAATATGATGCAAACACAAATCATTCACAATTGAATTTGAACTGAATGCAACATGATGATGTCAATTGCTTGACTCCCCCTTTTAAATAATGCTAACATGAATAACGAGTTAAAAATGCAGCCATGACATGCATCATCAAAACCAAAGTCTAAGAATTTCAAGTGGCTGATATCAGGTAGCAAATAACTCATCATCACATCAACATGACATTGGGCAGACGTATGATGCACTATCTACATGTCAAGACTAAACATGCAAGATGACTGAACTTAAAGATTTATGTACATACCTGTGCCTTGAGCTTTTATTTACCTTATGATCCTTTTTTCAGCTCCAAGGCATCCTGCACCCAAAATTCTCATTTGGAATTTTTAGGTACCCAAGATTGCTTGGGTCCTTGTAGGTTAGCAGCTTTATCATATTCACCAATGTAGCTCATCTGTTTCAGGGAAATTGGATCATCCTTTCTCATTGTATGACAATCATACATGTCATGACCATTTTTCTCACAGTAAAAATAGTGCACAAAAGATTGAGCATTCTTTTTATGTTCATGTGCGTGTGCATATGCATTTTATTTTTGTGGATAAGCATGGGATTTACCTTTCATGGCATGAAGGTGATGCTTTCCCTTCAAGTGCCAGCACTCTTGGACAGTATGACCAGACTTACAACAATGAGAGCAGCAAGGAGGAAGATTTTTGTTTAAAGCCATGGAGAGTGTTGACATGCTTGTATGGGACTGTCGACTCTTCTGACTCCCCGTGCAATTCTGTGCAAATATCTGCTGAGTAGGTCATGTGCCAGTATTGACATGTTTCTTTCCTTGCTCTTTCACTTGATCTCCTGCTCTAAGCTCATCATTTCTCAAGATAAAACAATCATGCACAGTGTGACCATGTTTACCACAATAATAACAATGGACATTCATTTTGTGGAAAGCATGATATTTAGCATTGGACATGTTATGGTGCATGTTTTGATGAGCATGCTGAGTTTTACTTTTCTTTCGAGCAGTATGCCCTTTTTGGTGACCATCAGAAGTGGTGGCTTCCGGTGAGCCAGAATCTTAGATTTGGGCAAACATTGACAGGAAATCATTCAAACCTTGAATTTTATTTTCAAGTGAGGAAATGTGCTGTTTAGATTCAACAAGGCCCTCTTCGCATGCTGCCAATTGCTCATTGAGCATGGCGTTTACTGCTTTAAGATTTTGATTTTGTTGTTCTAAAGCATGCAAAGTTTCAGAGTGATCTTCAATGACATATTTGCCTTTTTCATGTGCAGCCAATTTTTCATGCAATTCTTCTTCAGCTTTTTCATGTTCAATTTTCTTTTCCAACAACTCTCTATTCTCTTCTTTCAGAGAATCAATCAGTTTTTGTTGTCATTCAAGATCATCATGGAGACCAACATTTATGTTTCTCAAGAATGAACATTTTTCACATACAAAATTAGCAGAGCATGAAACAGAATTTTTGTTTCCTTCAATCAACTTCTCATGATAGATTAGCCCATCGGCCATAGTTTGATCATTAGAGATTGACTTAGGTTGGTTTTGGAGTTTTATTACAGTTTCTTCCAACCTAGTGATTTCATCATGAAGATTTTCATTTTCATCCTTTAGACATGCAATGCTTTGTTTATGCGTATCTAGATCAACTGAGAGAGTGCCGTTAAGCTCTTTAAAAATAGAACACTTTTCACAAATCGAGCTTTCATTTTGGTTAATTTTCTTGAGATCCTTTTTCAAATTTTTGTTTTCTATTTTTACCTTTTTGTATTGTGTGATCAATTCATCATAGGCCTCCATAAGCTCTTCAAAAGTGAATTCCTCGGAGTCAGAGTTTACCTGTGATGAGGATGTATTGCTGGACTGTTCTGCACGGTCGGCCATGAAGCATTCTTGTTCTCGTTCCTTCCCTTCATGGATTTTCACCAACTTGTCCAATACTTGCTTGGCTGTGCTGCAAAAGGACACAAGATGAGTTAGTCTTAGATCAACTGCAGCTGTAATTAAGTTATATGCAAGACGATTATCATTGTGTTTGGTCTCATGTTCGGCTAACCAATCAATTGAATTTGATGGCAGCTCATGAGGACCATTGTATATAAGAGTCCACAATTATAGATCTATGGAGCTAACATAGATGAACATTCTTCCAACCCATGTAGAAAAATCTGAACCATCATAAATGGGCGGAGAAGCCATCGAAGCATGTGTAGCATATGAAGCCATCGAAATAATAAACACCACGATCTTTCCCTGCAGATCGTTGGATCTGGGAATGACAGAGCCTCGCTCTGATACCACTTGTTGGGTCCCGCGAGGTGTAAACGGATCTAGAAGGGGGGGTTGAATAGATCCTATCAAAAGCTTTGGCCTATTTAAAACTCTTAGCTATCGGAAGCATGAACCACTCCTATAAAGTGAATGAATCACTTAGACACAATGCACAACGGAATTAAGTAGAGTGGCACAGAGCATGCAATAGCTTGCAAAAACCGTACGTGTGTGTGTGCTATGTTGATCACTCAAAGTTCATATGTGTGTGAATGCAGTGGTGATCAACTAAGGTGCATGCGAGTCTTAGCAAGGGAAACACTTAGCAATACTTTCACCTTGGCGCCTGTGTGCAAGGGTGCAGCAGGCCGCCCAAGGGATGCAGTCAAAGTGCTAAGCTCAATTAAACCGTAGATAAAACCGAAGGTGTAAATCTGAGTGCTTGTGTGTGTAAACAAGATTACCAAGTATGGAACCACACGAACCTGTGAATGGGGGTAGAAGATATAGAGCAATCACACACAATAAACAACCCACAATACAGAGATTTTTAAGGTGGTTCGGTTGCAACCCCGCAACCTACGTCCACCCCTCACCAAAACCCGATGAGACTTCCTTGCTGACTCACAGCTTGACCGGGGACACGCCCCAAACCACAAAACAGAGAAAACCCTCTTTCTATCTTCCTACACACAAAACCGGCAGGGACGGCTACACCGCAGATCGGAGAACTCCCGATTACCTTCCTACTAACCACCGGTAGGGACAATCTTCAGTTTCAATAGATTGAATGAAATGAAGAAAGAAACAAGATGAAAATACTCAAACAAGATATGAAGATATGCTAGAATGAATTAGATCTTGTCTGAGATTGTTGGATCTTGAATCTGTTGAGGATTTGATCTTCCTTTGATCCTTTTGAGTTGATGGAGCAGATATAGGATGTAGCTTGATCTTTCCTTTGAATCTCCTTGAGTTGATGAAGAAGAATATTAGATGTAGCTTGATCTTTTCTTGAATCTCCTTGAGTTGATGAAGAGGTGTATGGATGTAGCTTTGATCACCTTTGAGAGCCTTGAATGCTTCTTGCTTGCTTGGAGGTTGCTTGGCTTCAGATCTGAGCTTGAATCACCTTGAAAGGATGAAGAACTCCAGCCCGAAGTACTGTTCACGCAGGTGCTACAGTACCCTCGAAATGGCCTCCCTTGAGCTCTCTTTGATTCACTTCATCAACTACATCAACTAGGGTTTCTAACCCTCTTGTATTGGTTTTATAGACTTTGAATGGTCTATAGACAAGCCCCAGAGCAGATCCAAAAATCATGGGTGATTAGGTGACTTTTGGATTAAACAAATCCATGTTGAATGGCCCTTTTTGAGGTGGAAACAAAAGTCAACAATTGATGGCTCGGGGCTGGCGGTCGACCTACAGCTTCTGGCGATCGACCTCTACTAAAAAATGCTGTAGACGGATGGTCCCTGGGATTTCCGGTCGACCGCTACTGGCTGGCGGTCGACCTGCAGCTGACAGATCTGTAGTCGGGGGGTCCCTGGCTGGGGTGGTCGACCGCCCCTGTGCTGATGGTCGATCGCCAGCTGGGCAGACCCCGGTCCAGCCCGGGTCGATCCGTTAGCCGCTTCAGCTCCGTCGCATGTGTCCATTAGCAGCCTGTTCATGTCTGTAACTTCATCCTTGTTGGTCTAGAAAGTACCACCTGAATCTTTGTCTTTTGACTCTCATCTTGTGCAGTGGCCTTGGCTATTTGAATGAAGCTTGTAGTTGTTGTATAGACTTTGCATCAAGGCTTGGACGTGTAGACTTTGTGCGCATGTATGAACTCTGTACAGACTTTGCACCTTGAGCATGCATGAGCCTGTACAGACTTGCTTCATGAACGTACAGACTTGGTAACTTGATGCACGAACACAACAGAACGCAATGTATAGACTTTACGTGTGAAGTAGCCGGCCAATGTATAGACTTGTGTTGCAGCCATCAACCAACGTACAGACTTGGAGTTGTGCTAGCAGCCAACGTACAAACTTTGTCTTGTGCAACGTACAGACTTTGTTTTGTGCATGCAGCCAACGTATAGACTTCATCTGTAGCAATGTACAGACTTCATCTGCCGCAATGTACAGACTTTGTGTTGTGAAACGTACAGACTTTGAGTTGTGCATGCAACCAACGTACAGACTTCATCTGCAGCAACGTATAGACTTCATTTGCCGCAACGTACAGACTTTGAGTTGTGCATGCAGCCAACGTACAGACTTCATCTGATGTACAATCTTTGTCTAACGCATAGACTTTGTCCAACGTACAGACTTAGTCCAACGTATAGACTTTGTCCAATGTACAGACTTTGTCCAACGTATAGACTTTGTCTAATGTACAGACTTTGTGTTTGTGCTAGCAGCCAACGTACAGACTTTGAGTTTGTGCTAGCAACCAACATACAGACTTGCTGATGTATAGACTTGCTGGCTGTATAGACTTACTGGCTGTATAGACTTGCTGATGTATAGACTTGCTGATGTATAGACTTGCTGGCTGTATAGACTTGCTGATGTATAGACTTGCTGATTGTATGGACTTGCTGGCTGTATAGACTTGCTGATGTATAGACTTGCTGGCTGTATAGACTTTCTGATGTGTAGACTTGCTGCTGAAGGATGTATAGACTTGATGTGCCTGCAACAGGATGATGTATAGACTTTGAGTTGTAGGATGTATAGACTTAGTAATGAAGATGCATGGAGAATGTATAGACTTTGCATGGCAAGCTATGCAACCAATGTATAGACTTGTTAATGATGATGTATAGACTTTGTGTGTAGCAGCATAAGAGATGCACCGACTATATGAATGGACCAATGCAAGGGTATGCACTGATGCATTGCTCATGCACACAACCTGTTCGATGAAATGACTAACTGTTTAAATAGATGCACAATGACGTCATATGCAAACATAGTGTGACTTAGTATTTACTATCAAAACCATGCACTGCTCATGCACACAACATGTTCGATGAAATGACTGATTGTTTAAACAGATGCACCACAGTGTGCCGTATAGTTGTTGCTATCATCAAAACCATAACAGTAATCATGGTGCACACGTATTCAATAGGTCGTCCATGGATCGACAACCTCAACGCCGTACCATCTACTGCCCACCAATGTCTCAAGTTCCCTTTCCAAGGGAGGGTGGTTAAGGTGAAAAGTATGTCCACGGTCCAGTCTGTTAAGGCCGTTTCTGACAAGATCTTACCAACACTATGGCCTAGCAATCGGCCTGTTATTTCAGTGCTGGATTTAAACTTTCCATGGGCATATGCACCAAACAAGCCCGTCTCTGTAGTAGTGAATGTTAAAGTGAGGCCCCAGATTCGAGATTCCATGGGGTGGGACATTATATTGAAATTGGGCTATCAACCGGGGAGAGGCCTTGGCGCACAAATGCAAGGGCGGACCAAGCCGGTCTCCAAAGGAAGAAAGATGAATAGGAGGGGCCTCGACTATCGAGAGTCCACATTCTCAATTTTGGGTGGTTCTGGGCCCTTGACCTGGGATTACCGCCAACACTTTATCAAAGGCCCTCTCCAGCCCGGCACATTAAAAGCACAGCCGAGTCAGCTTAAGAAATATGCAGCTCATGTCTTTGCCGGTCCACCACTGCCGCCTAAGGGGCTGGTCGCTGATATGATTGATTGCAGCCACGCATTTGAAAGGTTATTTTATGAAGATGAAAGTCGCCAGGAAGATCAGGAGGTACGGCTTGTATGTTATCAGCCAAGGAAGCCAGCTTACCGTCCACGGGAGAAGGGGAGCTTGCCCATTGTCTTTACTTGGTCTCCCTCCCGTCTTATGTCTCTCTTCCAGGAGCTGGACTTTTTACCCCGTCCACCTCCCGTTATGATTGATCCGATGCTATTTCAAATCCCCACTGATTTCCTCATCGTCAGGACATGCACTTGCTGCCCGCTGATTGATCTGTCTACTCCATTTTTCTCTTCCTCTAATCCTTTTTTCGATATCTTCCGTCCCTCCAAGTACCCTCTCAGGCTACCTCCTCCACCTTCCTCTCCCTCTTGCTACATGATCTCCACTAATCCTCTCCAAAAAAATGTCAAATTTGAAACAGAGATTTCAGTGGAAGATTATGCTGTCTTTTCTCCATCCTCCTCCCAGGGGCATGAGGTCCCTGCTACCTCCTTCCCATTAGATTTCCTTTCTCCTAGGTTAGACGTAGGGTCCTTCAAGTCTAGGGAAGTAGAGTCTGTTAGGTCTAGAGAAGTAGGGTCTTGTTCTAGGTCGTCCAACCCTTCCTCACCTGAGTCGCGCCTGCTTGTGCGTCATCCCAAATCCGTTCCTGATAGATTCTTGCAGGATCTAGCTCAGCGATGTCATGCTCTTCTGAAGTGCCCAGAGTTCATAGCTATGGCGATTGTGATAGAAGAACATGAAGAGCAAGAAGGGGTGTAGAGCGACGATGATTGAAATCATGGATGAGAAAGACCTGGTTGATGATGAGGACAACAACGTAGATGACACAGCCGATCTGTATGCTCAAGGATTAAAAAGATTCGATGAGCCACCGTCAGCAGTGGATGAACCTACGAAGGAAATAAATTTGGGAACTGAAGAAGACCCCAGGCCTATCATCATTGCCGCTAATCTCCCTCCAGAGGTAGAAGAAGATCTAATCAATGTTCTAAGGGGGTATAGCGATTCTTTCGCCTGGTCTTACGAGGACATGCCGGATTTTGACCCCTCTTTAATGGAACATCAACTTGTACTTAAACCAGGGGCAACACCCGTGAAACAAAGGTTAAGAAGATTTCACCCCCACATGGCCTTAAGAATTAAGGAAGAGGTCGATAAATTGTACAAGGCCAAGTTCATCAGAGTTGTCTTATATCCTCAGTGGGTGGCGAATATAGTCCCTGTCATCAAGAAGGATGGAAAGGTGCACATTTGCATTGATTTCATGGATCTTAACAAAGCATGTCCCAAGGATGATTTCCCACTGCCTCACATAGATGTTTTGGTGGACAGCACCGCCGGGAACGGAGCATTGTCATTCATGGATGGTTATTCAGGATACAACCAAATCCGTCTTGCTCTCGAGGATCAAGAGAAAACCCCCTTTACCACGTCATGGGATACATATTGCTATGTGGTTATGTCGTTCGGGTTGAAGAACGTGGGCGTCACTTATCAAAGGGCGATGATGGCTATATTCCATGACATGATGCATGTTTACATGGAAGCCTACGTGGATGATATCTTGGTGAAGTCGAAGACCAAAGAAGAACACCCCGCTATTCTGGCTAAGGTGCTCAGAGAGCCAGAGAGTACCAGTTAAAAATGAATCCAAAGAAATGTGTTTTTGGAGTCTCTTCAGGGAAGTTGCTAGGCTTCATAGTTAGCAAACGGGGGATTCAGATCGATCCTAACAAAGCAAAGGCCATCATGGATATGCCTCCGTCTAAGAATATCATGGAACTTCGAGGATTGATTGGTAGATTGCAGTTCATTAAAAGATTCATATCCCAGCATTCTCAGAGGTGCCGCCCATTTTACGAATTGCTAAAGGCGGGGGTCAAATTTGAATGGAATCAAGATTATCAAAAGGCCTACGAGGATCTAAAGGAGAATTTGACCAATCCCCCAGTTTTGTAACCTTTAGTCCCTGGGAAACCCCTAATCCTATACATTTCTGTCATTGAGGATTCCTTAGGGGCGGTTTTAGCACAAGTAGATGACGAAGGCAAAGAGGGGGTAGTTTATTACCTCTCCAGGTTATTGAACCCAGCGGAGACCAAATACACTGCCATGGAAAAGACTTGTGCCGCCTTAGAGTGGGCAGCTTAGAAACTGAAACACTATTTTCTAGCCCACCCAGTTAGGCTGATCTCTAGAATGGATCTGATCCGTTATCTCTTAGAAAAGTCTATCCTTTATAGTAGGTTAGCTTGCTGGTAGAGTTTCCTCTCTCAATTTGATATCACTTTCGTTGTTCAGAAGGCGATCAAAGGATATGCCATCGTTGAGCATCTTGCCTATCTTCCTATCCCCTGCACGGACTCTATTCAGGACGATTTCCCTGATGAGCATCTCTATGTTCTTACCCATCATCCCTTTTGGTCTCTGCACTTCGATGGTGCGCTCAATTCTCAAGACCGAGGGATAGGTGCCGTTCTGCTCACTCCGGAAGGGGTGACGATTCCTTTTGCTTATCAGGTCCGTTTTCCTGCCAGCAGCAACATCGCCAAGTATGAGGCTCTCCTATCCAGATTGAAGCACGTCTACCTCTTAGGCGCGTGTTATTTGAACATCATTGGAGACTCTCAGCTCGTCCTGCAGCAGGTTCTGTCCACTTACCGCACCCGTGACCCGAAGCTCAAGCCGTATCAGAATTTGGTCACTCTCTTGGCTAGGCAATTCCGTAAGTTGATCTACATCCATACTCCCCGATCTCAAAATATTCTCGCTGATGCGCTGGCATCACTCGCATCCTCTCTATCTTTCCCTCTCAATCGGAGCACTGAGACTATCGTCATTCAGAGATTTAATGATCCCTCTCTTAAGGATCCTTGGTTTTCCAACCTTAGGAAGACCGTAGAGGCTAGGGCTGAGAAGGAAGATTTGAAGGAAGTGTCTTTAACTGAGTTAGAGGAGATTATGGAAGAAGAAGAATTACCATGGTATCATGAAATCGAGCTATATTGCAAAGATGGATCATTCCCTGAAGGGGCAAACACCGAGCAACGTAAGGCTATCAGAAGAGCCGCCTCGAAGTACACTATCATTGCTGGAGAATTGTACAGGCGCGCTCTCAATGGAATGATCATGAGATGCCTAGATGATGATGAAGCTTGGAAAGTGGCTGAAGCAGCCCATTCTAGTGAGTGTAGAGGTCATGCCAATGGTCAGGCTCTAGCGAAGAAAATCTTTAGACAGGGTTATTATTGGCCCACTCTAGAGGAAGATTGCTCCCTCTATGTCCAGAGGTGTCTTAAATGCCAACTTCACAGTGATAAAATATGTGCTCCAGCTTCATCTCTTCATCCTCTCTCTGCTCCTGGGCCATTTTCTATGTGGGCCTTCGACGTTGTTGGCCCGCTCGGTGATCCCAATTCTCAGACCAAGTAGAAATCCTTCATCCTTACCGCCACTGAGTACTTCACCAAGTGGGCCGAAGCGGAGGCGTACGTAGAGATCAAAGCAACCACGGTATGCCGCTTCATCATGAAGAATATTATCTCGTGGTTCGGAGTGCCAAGCAGCATCGTCACCGACAATGGACCCCAGTTCATCTCTCAAGAGCTCTAGGACCTATGTAAGAAGTTCAATATTACATTGCATCATTCATCTCCATATTATCCTCAAGGTAACGGTCAAGTTGAGGCCACTAATAAAAACCTTCTTAAAATCATAAAGAAAACATGCGAATCTCACAAATTCTCTGATTGGCCTAAACGGTTAGTGGAAGCTCTATGGGCTTATCGCACCTCCGTCCGTACTCCTACGGGGCAAACCCATTATGCTCTTACCTACGGGATGGAGGCGGTGCTCCCATATTAGATTTTAATCCCTTCCCTAAGGGTACAGCTCGATAAGAAACTTAATCTCAATGAACGTCGAGAGGCGTTGCTCATCTAGTTGGAACTCTTGAATGAGAAGAGGATGAGTGCGGCCGATCACGTGTCTGTTTATCAAAAGAGAGTTTCGCGTTATTTTCAAAAGAAGGTAATCGAGCGCAAATTCCAAATAGGTGATATGGTTTTGAAACGGAAATTCATTCGGTCCGGAGGTCCCAGGTCTAAATTACAACATAACTGGGAAGGTTCGTTTGTCGTTAGAGAGGCTTATCCAGGGAACGCATATCGCTTAGTCAACGTAAAAGATGAAGAGCTGTCTCACGCCTGGAATGGGTTGTATCTTAAGCGTTTCTTTCCTTAGAGTCAGGCTAATGAAAGCCCGGTAACAAACTGTCCCATTTTCTCGATCATGAAGGAGGACCCCGAGTTTGGCAAATCATACACTTCACGACATCCTTGGTCGGGTTCCCTAGTAATGTAAACACCGTTTCTCCTTGGCCATGCCTGGGGGAAGTCAAGGTCCCTGTCCATTTTTCTCCTCCGCTGAATCTAGGGGCAAGAGGCGAATAAGGGGGCGATGACTAATCTAGACACCCTGATGAGATGAGGTCTCAAATAGGGGCAGTCCGTTATGACCTGATTTCACAAGAAAATGAAAAATGAGCAAGCCAAAGTAAAATTAAAAGTTTATCTCAAAACCTCGAAATTCAAAAGTCAAGGCTCTAAAAGGAAAATATATGAAACTCGGCATGGCAAGAGTGGCAGTACAGTTTCTCTGCGGAACATTATGAGCCCGGTCGTATGCGTGCCTAGGGTAGATAAAGGTTCGATGGCGGACACAAAGTCCCGGCGCAACGGACCAAATCTCTGAAGGGTTGTCATGAGAAGAACTCAAGCTCTGAAAACCTCTATACCTGGCCTAAGCTTACCTCTTGAATTCTATTTTTTCTTTTAGGACCAGACAGTACCCTGGGTATGCCCTCGGTAGAAGCACCGTCATACAGATTGGCCCTAGTAAGGGATTGTCGCCTCAAAAGTACGCCAACCTTAGGAGAATCCTAGTGTGACAGGTAGGGCTCTTGTTGCCAGGACGGAATTATCCTTCAAAAATAAAAAAAATCATATATTTCAAAATCCAAAACTCCAAAAAAAATATATTTCAAAAATCTAAAAAAAATCATATATTTTAAAGATCCAAATAATCATATAATTCAAAACTCCAAAAAAATCATATATTTCAAAATTCTAAAAAAATCACATATTTCAAAATTTAAAAAAAAAATCAGATATTCCAAAACCCACAAAAATCAAATCTTATCAAAATTCTAAAAATACCATCATCATTGCATAGCATGCATTTGGCATTCATATTCATTTCATTTTTCGCCTATTTAATAAGGCTCAACCCCTTGATCGAATGTCAAGACATGGTCATTCTCTAACTTGTTGCAGGCAAGGGGTTGAGTCTAAGAACAGATTTAACTTGTTTTCTTGTTTGAGTGTGTGCAGACGCAGGGTTAATTCACTCAAGGTTCAAAGCTCACTGGATTTCCTATCTCTGGGTCCCTTACGGTCTATTGTTAGGCCGCTAACGGTTATGGCGGTCTATCTGGAGACCGTTTTTATCGTCCGAGAGCCAAAACTCTCAGTTTCTCTGTGCGTTGTCCCTCACGGTCTTTTGATAGACCGTTATACATATTCTGGCGGTCTAACTTACGACCGCTATGTACCCCCGAGAGCCAAAATGCTTAGAGTTTTCCTGAGCATTGCTCTGGCGGTTTATCGTTAGACCGTTAGGAGTGGTTAGCGGCCCTACTTTAGGCCGTTTATCAGACAGAGAACCCTATTCTGCGCTGCTTTGTCCATTCATTCAAGTTCATTCAACCATTCCATTCCACATGTCCCAAATCGACCTTCTTATCCTATTCAATTAAGTTCATTGAATATCAATCTATTGATCATTCCAAGAAATTAAGGAAAGAAACTTAAATTACATTCAATTTTCCATCCGCGCAGGGACGGATCTTGCATAATTCTTTCACATAAGCACGGTATTCCTCTTCATTCTCCGCTACTTCTGCTTTCAAGGTGCGTACCCGGCTGACTTCCCACATGGTCAGAGCGCTCCGCACTGCCCGTTCATCCTCCTCGGTCCCGATCTTCCAAGCTTGAAGGGAAGGGAAGTGTGGTAATGTAGAAACCATAGTTCGGGGCAGCCCGATTTGTAAGTAGCATCGGTGTGGGTTGTAGATCGCCAAGGTAGTATTCCCCACTAGCTGAAGATCTAGGCCCGGTCGCCAAAATAATCTGAGGGTGGTGCCTTGCAGTGCTCTTGGTCGCATCACGAACTTATCGGTTGGCAAAGTGTTGAGGTAGACGCGCCAATCATCCCATGTTTTCTTGTCCACCGTCCGGCAATCAACCTGTGAAGAAAATCTAGATGCGCCTCCTATAAAGGATAAAGGGTGGCTCCCGAATATATGGCTAGCTGAAGGCGTGTCCTCCTTGGGTAAAAACTTAAGTCTCACTCCCATCCAACACTCAAGGATAATCATTGACCTGAAGAGTGGCCCCCCTAGACAAGCTGAACTAAGGCCTTCATAAAGGTAAGAAAGGACCGCTTGAGAGATAGATAAACCCCGCCACAACCAACTAATAATGCTAAGGTTTTGGATGTCCAAGAGGTGGTCGGTGGTGGTGAAAAAAAAGATCCCACACAAGCAAACCGAGGTAGCCTTGGCTATGGCTTCAAACCTCTGCTCTTGTTTTTACAATAAGCGGTGATCCATTGAGCCATGGCTATCAAATGGACATGGCGCGGGCTGATCATGGTCCTAACATCTTTTGGGTTGTGAATGAAATCCCCTAATATGAGTGATGGGTCTATAGACTCCACCGTATGGCTCACTAAGTCTTCATCCCCCGCCTTAGTCTTAGGAAGGGATAGGTAGGTCTCTACCTCTTCTAGTAGGACAGTGGCCTCAAAGGTTGGGAATATGAATGTATGTGTTTGAGGATGCCATAATTCTACAAGAGCTGAAATGCTTGGCTAATTTAGGGAGATTTTCTGGAAATTTTTGGCTAGAACTACTAAAGGGTGAAGGTGCCATGCCCTTAGGATGGAAAGGACCTCTAAAAGAAGTTCCTTTATCAAGGGAGCCACCCACTTAAGGCTAGAGTAGCATCTTGGGCCAGGAAGAAGCTGGAAAAGAAGGAAAAGAAAGAAGAAGAAGAAGAGAAGGAAATGCCATAAGAAGAAATTGAGGAAGTACATGAAATCTTTTGAACTTAGAATTATGCTTACTTCTCTTGAAGAATTTGAACTCAGGTGCTTGGGGATCAAGTTAGCCACTGTAGCTCTCCATGTTCTCTCCTAGCCGCCTTTGGACCGGTGTAGGCAACCTCTCTCATTGCACTAGCTTCGAAGCCCCTCTTCATGACGAATTGGATGATTTTTGATGAAATTTCAAGGCTTGTAGCAGAAGCTGCTGTTGTGCCCCTTGTGCTTTATTGATGATGTGGTGTTTTAATGATAGCAACATTGTAATACCCCGTATTTTTATTTGAATTAGTTATTAATTATTTCCATAGATTAAAAAATTTTAGGAATTTCCTTGAATTTATTATGAATTAATTGAATTATTAAATGAAAAGAAATTCAAATAAATACTTAAATTGAAATGAAATGCAAGCCAAATGAAAATAAAATTTAAGTAGAATGAAACACTAATGAAATGTAGGTGGAATGAAATGTAAATGAAATGGCTTAAATTAAGGGTTAAATTTTGGATTTAATATTTTATTATTTAATGAATAGTGATAAGTCAAAATCCCACCCACCACATAAAAAAAATCCGAAAAATGGTAAATTGGTTACTGACATTAAACCTAACAATTTTGTCTTCTATGATTGACTCGAAATAAATCATTCACATGGTCAAATTAGCAAATTAAGCCAAGATTTAACCCACCTAACCCCAATAGTGACTGTAATAGTAAACCCCTATTTGAAACGTGAAATTTTCCCTCATCCCTCAACCAAATTAAGTGAAACTGGTGGCAAATGAAAGATAAGAATGGGTAGATTAGTTTCCCCAAGCTAATTTAGAAGGAGATTAACCATGGGATGTAAAATCGAGAGAGCTTTGGGTAGGTGAACAATTTCGGCGGCGTTTTAATCACGCCACTTCCAACGCGGAATTCTCCCTCCACGGAAGGATCCAGAAGCTCTATTAGATATTAAAAGAAAGATTAAGATGTCTAGTTCCATTTGGTAGCTGGGTCATTCGACGGGGAGTCCAGATCTGGGAGTATTCATCGATTTGGTGGAAGGTGTCGGCAGTTCGTCGTTCTTCATCACCAGCCCTTTAATCCGTCGATTAAGGTAGGTACCCTTAACCAAATGAGACTTGTAAATATAGTATCTCGACCAGCTCGACGAGATCTTTCCAATGATAGTAAAAGCCCCAATTCTTATTGGGTATTCAGGGAGATTTAGAGGCATCTTTGGAGGGTATTTTTGGATCGGGTTTATTTCTAGCTTCAATCTTCAATCTTCAATTCAGGTAGGTGATAATGGACCCAACCTAATTTCTATATATCAATGAAATCTGCATCATGTTAGCTTCATTTTGACGTTGGAAGCCCTAATTATTATTTATCATGCTAATAGAATTCCTGAGTTTTCATAAGTGTGTCCTGTCGACGTTCCAGCAGCATTAAGTTGACTTATCTCATGATTTTAAGTGACTAAATGAAATATTCATATAGCATATCTTATATGGTTGGAATCCTTAGCCTGTCATCTTTCCGTTGATATATAGATCTCTAAATTTCATTAAGTATAGTAGGAGAATTTTGAGTTTTAGTCACTGCCTATCCAGAACGAGGGTTTCGGTGTTCCAGTAGTTATAAATCCTAATTACAGTAATTAATCATGCAATTGACACTTCTGTTAGATAGTATTTTCTGTTAGCTTTCCAACGGTACCAAAAGCCCCTTGATTGGAGTCCAATTGCCTTAGTTATTAGCGTTTTTGTGTAACCCTAGCAAACCCCCATCTTCCCGGCGTTCACCGGCCGCGGAAGGGACGACCGGAGAGACCCAGAGATGGGCGGTCTTACGATAGACCGTCCAGCTCCAGCCCACACCCGACCCTGGCTTAGACAGGAGTTAAACAGTTCCAAACCAACCACTTAACCTAGTTAAACGGTCAGAAACTGACCACATATCCACCCCAGCAGGATAAACGGTCCATTCTGGACCACATAACTTGTGCGGCCAGGAAACTGGCCGCACATCTGGATGGGCGGCCCTGCCCATGGCCGCACATCCCTGGGATGGGCGGCCCATCCCAAACCGCCCAAGTGGTTGGGCGGCCATGCCCCTGGCCGCCCAACTCCGAGCACCCCGTTTCAGCCCCGTTTCGGCCCCGTTTCGGCCTGATAGATATACGGTCCATCCAGAACCGTTTATCTACCCAGTAAATGACCTAAAACTAGTTCTAATGCATTCATTTTAGTGTCATTAAGGATAATTAATAATTTAGAAACCCACATGATTAAAGTTTACTTATGTAATTAAAAATTCTGTTAATTGTATGTTATTCAATTCTACGCGAGTTTATTCGTTCGTTCTTTCAGCTTAATTCATCTTTCTAGATTACGCACTAAACTAAATGATAATACTTGATGGATTAACATGAAAATAGGATTAATATGAGTAATTTAACTTGCTGGATAGCTGCTGTACTACAGTAGCACATCACGATTAATTTCCCGACTTCTAGTAAGTCGCTAAGGCGTTAAATAGCATGTTATTCTCAGAAACTCGATCCGGCGGAATTACCATTAATTCCCATGTTTAGTATCCCTATTTAGAAATCCATTGATTAAATGGTAATCTATTTAAGTAAAGTTATATATATAACTCTTATTGTGACTTGGTTATCGATCTTCTTGATGATTGTGCTTACCTTGAAATTCTGAAATGAATCTCCTTCCTACTTGAAATTGTTATTGCTACAAAGTTTAAACCTTGGAATTCTGGCCATAAATTGTGGAAGTCTAGATTCGTGGGATTTTTGATCCAAAGAAATCAATGCCTGGCAAACAATTAAGGGCTCGGTCTAGTCCTGGGAGGAGCGCCCGAACACTACGTGTACCCCCGGGGAGGTGATTGACTAGGTGTGGCATTTGGCACCAGTACTAGGACATGTGTTAAATCTAGGACTGTCCACTACTCTCTACTACTTTTTACTTTCCACTCTTCACTGTTCCCTACTCTACTTGTTGTTTCTCTACTTGTTGTTACTTGGACGTGGAAATGAAATTACATACGTGCTTGACATGACTTGAATCGCCTTGATATGGCCAACTCTTTATCGTTATCTCCTATAGTAAATTCTTATCTTTGTTATTCCTTTTAAGTATTACCATTTTGTTCATTTATATTTCTTGACCTTGCAAGATCTTTAAATTTTATTTCATTATATCATCATTATCCTTTTATTGCATTATCCTTTGTAGCATGACATTTTGAAAATGTAATTAAACTGTTAATCACTTATACCTGTCTGTTATCTCCTACTGAGCGTTAGCTCACACCCCGTTGTTTTCCCCCTTTCCAGGCTATGCAGGTGACGACACCCATACAGATGGGGAGGGGCAGGAGTGATTACACCTTAGTGTACCGGTTAATAGATGGAGTCGTTATGTTATTGCTTCTAGTTATGTCTTGGAGTTGTGCAAGTATTTTGGTTAATTATAGCGTTAGTCGATGTATTAGTTGTACTAGATTTCATTAGAAGTTATGTTTGTTAGTGTCTTAGTAGTTGATGGATGTTGTAATAAATTGGGATTTTCCATGATTAATAAATTTGTTCTTTTCCATTACCCTTGTGTTCATTATCTAGTTAAGTATTTCAACATTATTTCCCGCTAGCTCGCCTCTAACTGTACGTCCGATATTTCCGCCTTGTTCGGGGCGTGACAAACATGAATGAGTCACCATATTGTTTTGCTTCAGCATCACATTGAATGATAGCAACATGAATGCATATGACTGATCTATTCTGTGGAGAATGCATGAGTGTGCTATGTCTGATATATTCATTGCTATAGTCCATTGTGGTTTGTTTTATCTGATTGTGCTTCCGCTAGTTGAATGCTTAGGCGCGCTATATATGTTTGTTTACTGGTTCAGCTGAAACTTTAATTAGCTTTTCAGATTGGCTGAATTTGTCTAGTTAGCATTCTAGATCTTATTGAGCGAAATTTTTAAAGGGTTGATCCATTCACCCCCCTCTGGATCCAACGCACCGAACCCAACACTTGGTATCAGAGCAGGTCTCTGATCTAACAGATCTAACAATCTGTAGAGGATCCTGCTAGTTTATGGTGCGTTTCAGAGTGGGCTTCTCGTGCTCTGTGTTTAGTTTCATTGACTTGTGCCTTGTTTTGCTTATCTAATTTTGGTACATTTCTTATCGATTATTTTGCGCATTGAATCTGTTTGCCATCTTTCCAAATGGGTCGTCCTCCAGTTTATGATGGTTCAAACTTAAATAGTTGGCTAGGAGGCCTATGTGTGTACGTAGACTTCATTGATCCCAAACTATGGAGGCTACTATCTAAAGGCCCACACAAATTGCCTCATGATGAGACCAAGTGGTCTAGAGAGGACAGTATAAAGAACAGTGACAATGTCATAATTCTTAGTATCTTGAGAGCTGCGATTAACACTGATATATATCCTTTTGCTATCAGGTGCACTTCTGGAAAGGAGATATATGACAGAGTCATTTCTGCTCATAACGAGCAAGATGATAGCTACATGATGGCAAACCGGGGAAATGATGATGAGGAAGTCTCATCCAAGGTAAATTCTGAATCTGAATCCGAAGAGATTTCAATTGATGAATTATGGGAAATAAATGAGGAACTGTCTGATAGATGTAAAAATTTAAAATCTGAGAATAGAAGGTTGAAAAAGAGATGTGAACAGATTAACTCTAATGTTCCCTGTGAAAACTGTCAAAGACTGAAAACATCTCATGATATGTGCTTAGCTGATCTGAATATGAGTGAGGAACAAATTTCTTTGTTGGAAATTAAGAATCAGAAACTCACAGATAAGATGTCTGAACTGGAAGAAGAAATTGAGAAGTACAAAACTGTAAATAAAGTATTGAAAGAGTGTATCAATTGCAGTGAAGAAGAGACTGCCAGTTTTCTAATACACACTGCTGATTTGGAAAATGAAATTGAGTTGTTAAAAGAAAAACTGGCTGGTTATGAGAAGGAGAAAGTTGATTCAGAAAATCTCATAATTTCCTTGAAAAGTAAAATCACTGAGCTGAATAATTTAATGAAAATTGAAAATGATGAACTTACTGCCAAGATTTCTGAACTAGAAGATAAGCTGAATTCATTGGAAAATGATCAAATCTTAACTAATGAACTAGTTCAGAATGAACAAATAAGAAAGGAGAATGAAAAGCTGAAGGTTCTAAATTCTGCCATGTCTGAGAGGCTTTTAATGCTGGAAAAAGGGAAGAGTTCAATTGAAAATGAATGTGAGAGAGTGAGTACATTAATAGAAGAGATTGATAGCTACAAAGCCATTAATGTCTTACTTAATGAAAAGATCACAGATTCTGAAATGCTCATTTCCTCTCTCAAAAATGAAATCACTGAATTGAACAAATCTCTATCTAAGTCTTTCAAGAATGAAGAAAATCCAAAAATTGCTAATGGAAGGAGTAAACAGGAAGTGAGAAAAAGACTGTACACAACCTGTGTGCGTAGCTCTGAGTTAGCTAGCACTTCAGCTTCTCCTTCATGTCTACCTGCTAATCAGATAGAAAAATAAAAGAAAATTGAGAGAAAGAAAACAAAACAGAATAAAAATTTGTATTCTGAAATTTCTCAGGCCAAACTGCTTCATGTTAAAAGAAAGAATGTTAAATGTTTCTATTGTGATAAATTTGGCCATGAGATGGATGTTTGCTTTGTCATGAGAAAGGATGAATTGAAATCTGATAGAATTCATGTTAGGAATTCTAAAACGAAGAAATATTCTCATGATCAAAATAGAAGGATAAAATGTTTTTATTGTCATGAGATAGGTCATCTTATGCATAATTGTAGATTAAAGAAACATGATGATCTCAATGCTAGAAAACTGCATGATAGGAATGTTCATGTTAAAAAGCATGCAAATCATAAGAAGAACATTCAATGCTTTCAGTGTGGCAAACTGGGCCACATTGCTACTCAATGTTGGCACATTCATGGGAAGAAATTTTATTCTGGATTTGTGAATTTCCATGAAAACAAAAATGTTTTTGAAAGGAAAAATTTTGGTTCTAAGAAAAAATACACTGGGTGCTTCGAATGTGAAAAGCATGGCCATACAGTCAAGGACTGTTGGCATGCTCAGGGAAATAGATTGAATTCTAAATCTATAAAATTCTCTGCTCATTATGATGCTGATAGAAACAAATCTGTTTTTAAAAGAAAAATCCTTTGCATGTTTCAAATGTGGAAGATCTGGCCACAGGGCTGCAACATGTTGGGTGGCAGGATATGAAAACCAGACTGGTTTTGGTAAACAGAATTTTAATTCTGTTAACAAAAATTTTCATGTATATGCACATAGAACTCCTGCTCATAGGAATGTGCACAAAATAAATTTCAGAACTGCTGCATCATGCCACTACTGTAGTCAGATAGGTCATTCAATGAATGATTGCCATGTGATGAGAATTGATGACCTTCATGCACAGAAATTGGCTACCATACCTGCTAGATATGTGACTATTAGTGCAGGACCCAAGAATGTTTGGGTACCTGCCCATGCCAAATAGTGTGCTAACTTGCAGGTGTGCCTTGGTGGGAGAAATAAAAGGGGTTAACCAAGGCACTCAAGAATGAAAACCCCATGATTGCACTATTTCAGGTCAGTTCCAATACTCTGTGTTTAAATTCCATCATCTGAATTTGTGAGTATGAAAGATGTGAATTTCAAGTTGATTTGTTCGTTTAATCTCTGATGTCTCTTCTTGTTTAGCTGATCAGTCTTCATTCCAGACTCAGCTACTGAATTTACTCTGCACATATCTGATGCTCTTCTCTTGCACTGATTGCACTATGTAAATAGGATGCTAGATGCACTGCATAAATCATTGTTGTAGTCGATGCATACCTTGCACTGTGTTTGAATGGGTCATTTAGTGCATGAAGTCAATGCATGTGTCACATGTCTGCATATATCATTTGCATGACTATTTGTGAAATCTGCTTTGCACTATATCTCCTTGCATAACCCTGGTATATCAAATAGTAAGTTACTAAAAGGCAGGGAAATCTGTCTGGAGGTTCTTACTATGTGTGAGATGGTCATTGAGACCAAGTTCTTCGCCAAGTACCAAGGGTCTAGTCTTCATATAGAGCAGTGTATTGCATATCATCCATTTTGAAAAATCTGAAAAAGGATAAAAATGTTCATGACTTGGGTGCATAAACTTGAAATGATTGCATACTTGCTCTATGTATAATTGTTGCATAGTCTGCATGTAGAACAGTGTATTGCATAGCATATCTTTTGCATCTTGGTGTCAGGGGGAGCTGAGAATTCTGTTCAATACATTGAATCCTTTTCACTTCTCATTGTCCCCATTCAATTCTGTCATATTCTTTGACATCAGATGCTATTGAACCATATTGCCAATTGCTATCAATTCTCTTAACTTTCACTGAAGAACAGCATTGCTTCTGGTTTAGTGCATTGAGCTGTGGTTATTGCAATTGTTCATTCATAAGAATCACATTTACAAATTGAAAGGAACTAAAGGTTTAACTTTTATAAATTGAAGAGTTCAGTGTCTGCACTTCAGAACTTGAGATAAAAGAAAACTTTTATAGTTATTAATCTCTGTCTCATGGTTAGAATAGAAAAAGTTTTTTTTTATGCCTGAATGTGTTAATCTGGATATGTCTAGAAAAGGTAAATAGAGTGTGTACTATTTTTTTAACAATCACTCTAAAAGAAATAAGGGCAGCAGTAAATAAGATCATCAATGTAATGAGCTGAACAAGGTGACAGAGCAATGGCTGAATTGCACTGAGAAATTGTGATCTCCTCCAAAGAAGCAGGAGAATTCATATGTCATGAAGTGCTTCAGACTACCTCTGTTCATAGGGTCAAATCTAGAGGGGGAGTCTTCACCAAGTAACTGGGGGTACTGGCCTCTAATCAAGGTGTATCCTTAATGTCAAAGGTGAAAATTATTCCTTGTAGGTCTTGATCTGAAATAGATCTAGTAGTTTATGCCTAGTAACTTGGGGTACCTACCTCTGATCAAGGTGTACACCTAATGTTAACAGCATAAATGCCACTAGTCTATTCACTTAGCTCAGTTTCTGAAAAATTACAAAAATAAAAATCAAACTGCTGTAACCCTTTGAAATCAAAAGTCATTGAGTGAAAATTATTTTTCTCAATACATATTCAAGTTGCCTTTCTTGATCTTCCATGTTTAATCACAAATGGTATTATTTCTAACTTTTCTATTAAAACCATGTGCCTTAGATTCATTATTACAAATGGAGTCTATAAACTCTTTTTTAGTGTTAGCTGCTTTACTCTATCTTTATCACTGTTAAACCTGAATTTTTTTTACTGTATATTGCTGATTCTTATACTTTAGCAGCTGTTTATAATCATGCACATTTTCTGAACTAATGCTTCAGCTGTTGTGTAGTGACCCCTTACCTTATTGTTTCATCTGTTCATATTCCTTTCTCAAAGGGGGAGAAATAATTCAAGGAAAGTTATACTTTCAGGGGGAGAATGGGTTGTTATTGATTATTCATTCAGATGCCTTATGATCATTGTTGTCTATTTTTTCTCTCCTATCATCAATCACTTTACTCTCCACACTGTTGAAATCTTCCATCCTGATTTCACTCATGTTCTCAGGGGGAGCTTTGGTTATTAGTTGCATTAAGTGGAGAGTGGTTCTGCATGCATGTTGATAGGGGGAACTCTATTTCAATGAACTATGTTTCATTCTCTGTCCTTGTGTGCTGATTTTTGTCTCTCAAACCATTTTCTTTCTTTTTGATTATGTCAAAGGGGGAGAATAGTTTGACGAGTCAGTGTGAGACCCATTATGTTGCCATCATCAAAAAGGGGGAGATTGTTGTGCCCCTTGTACTTTGTTGATGATGTGGTGTTTTAATGATAGCAACATGAATGAGTCACCATATTGTTTTGCTTCAGCATCACATTGAATGATAGCAACATGAATGCATATGACTGATCTATTCTGTGGAGAATGCATGAGTGTGCTATGTCTGATATATTCATTGCTATAGTCCATTGTGGTTTGTTTTGTCTAATTGTGCTTCCACTAGTTGAATGCTTAGGCGCGCTATATATGTTTATTTACTGGTTCAACTGAAACTTTAATTAGCTTTTCAGATTGGCTGAATTTGTCTAGTTAGCATTCTAGATCTTATTGAGCGAAATTTTTAAAGGGCTGAACCATTCACCCCCCTCTGGATCCAACACACCGAACCCAACAACTGCCTGTGAGCTGCGAATCCTGGGGTTTAGTCCTAGTTATAAGGCTCTGGTTTTGGTCATATTGCATTAGGATTAGGGCCGGGTAGCTTCAAATTGAGTTAGGATGGGTTTAGTGCAGATTAAGGACCCCTATCCTCGGATTAGGACCCTCACGGAAGAGTCTCGCTCGGACTTCACTGTGTTCCGTCCCTAGCGGTCTATCGTTCTACCGCTACAATCTCACAAACGGTCGTCAAGTGACCGCTTTCCAATTTTTTGACCGCCTTATCTCCCGTTCCCCTAACAGTCTATCGTTAGACCGTTTTTTCCATTTTGGCAGTTCTACACTAGACCGTTTTCCAGTTTTGTCAGGTTTTGGCTAATTTTCATCTCGCTCACTCGCCAGTCCTGTTCTGCTCTCGTCCTCTTCTGTGCTCTCTGTTAGTCTTAGAGTCGTGGTCAGTGAGTCAGCATTTGCATTCATGCACCATTTGCACCTTAAACAATAAAAATAACAAAAGTTCTTCATTTCACTAAAAATGAGTCATGTACAAGTGTGCATCAAAAGAAAAGGAAGAGTACAAGTCACTCGGCCGGTCCATCCCCCGGGTCGCCGCTGTCACCGGTACCCTCGGGTTTCTACTTCGGCGGGCCCATGGCTGTGTTGCCCTCCTCCCGTTGTCGCCTCCTATCTCCCTCCTCATTCCTCCAATGGCCGGAGGAGCCAGTCAGGGAGTCGGGGAACGAGCCGCTCTGAGCACCGCTCTGGGACATACTCTACTCTGGTCCGCGGCCTATCATCCGCATGGTCCTCTCCATCGTCCGCAGCTCAATCTTCATGTCATAGGCCTGGCGCCGAGCCTCTCGTGCCTCGATCCGATAGCGCTCTAAATCTGCTAACCCCACGCTCAACCGCTCCACCTCTGCATGGAGTCGCTCGGTCTCTGCTCTAGCACGCTCTGCCTCAGCTAGTGCTGTGCTCAGCTCCCTCGCCTATATTAGCATTCATCACAGTTAGGCATTTGCATATCATAAGCATTTAACTCAAAAGTTTCTCAGTTTAGTTTTTGCTTACCCTCTCCACAAGAGTGGCCTCAGTCTCCTCGGCCCGAGCCACTGCCTGAGTAAAGTCCGCATCATACTCGGCTCGGCCTCCCGCAGGGTAGGATGAAGAGGAAGGAGCATCTGGTCCGTGTCGCTGAGCTCCCTCGGCTCGCTGCATTTTAGAAGTCTGAGTCAGTTACATTCATCATAAGCATAAGCAAAATTAAGTCTACGGTTTAGTGAAACTCACCAGAAGATCCAGCGCGTGCTGGAGCTCATCCCTCTGCTGTATAGTGGAGTGGAGGAGGCCCTGGAGCTCTGCTATCCTACCCTGGGGGTCTAGCTGCATATAGCAAATCAAGGTGTCAGTGCATATAGGAATAATTTAATTAATTAAAGAGCATGAGCTTAGAGATTCATACCGGTCGACGGACGCCGCGGAACACCTGGTCGCCGTACCTCCGCGCGTAGGCCTTCAGGTAGGCCTCATCACTGTCAGGTCGGGCCCTCACCACCCGACCTCTACGTGACCAGTCCTGTACTTGGTCGAGTGCCCGAGTGACCCAGTCAATGTCCCCGCTCAGTCCCTTTGAGGACTGTCTGATGCGCTCATCGTCTCGCACTGGGAACTCCACCTCCGGCTGGTGTACTCCTCTCGTCCTCATGATCAGCCGATGATGGAGAGGCTCGATAATGTTCAAACAATGAAGCTGGATCTCTTGTCCGGCGTACGCTTGGGCTGCCTCCACCCAAGGCTGCCCCTCGTAACCCTCGTCACGATAGGGTGTCCAGCGCACCTGAAAAGGGTAAAGAAGTCAAGTGTCAGCATTTAGATAAGCATTTATAAGCATTTAAGTGCATTTAGAAAGTCTGAGTTTGGGAAGCTTACCAATGCGTATGGGAATGTATCCAAATCATCCTAGATCACCCGCACTAAGCATCGAAGCGACCCCATATCCCGAGCCACCGACCACCGTCTCACAATGGGGACCCAGTTGGGATGTATCTCCTTCCCTCGCCCGATGCCGGGGAGGTACAGATAGCTCCATACCTACATCAGTAAAATGTCAGCATACATCAAAAATAAGCATATAGTGGGCATATAAGCTTAAGAGCATAGAGTCAAGCATTTACCTGAAGGAAAGGTGTGAACCCGCCCAGCATCATCTGCCGGTCGGTGGTGCTGAGGGAGTCGAACAGAAAGGCTGGCATCGCTGCTCCCCAAGCGTACTCGCCAACGCCGTCCAGATCTCTCAAGAAAGGAAGGAGCCTACAGCTCACTCCATCGGCCCTCGTCGCGAATAGAAGCTTCCTGAATAGCAAAATCAAGAAGCGTCGGAGGGTGATGTCCCCCTCTGGTCCCAGCTCCGCAGACACTCTCTCTCATGCCCGGTCTGTCAGTCTCCAGATGTGCTCCTCAGGTAACTCTCCAACAACTATGGCTGCTCCTCTCAATCCCAAACTATCCTGTAGAGTCGCTCTTGCCAGCATCGAGGAATGATGCCCCGGTCTCATCAGCTCCAATCCTAGTAGCTCCTATGCCATCTCCTGATAATTTGCATATGTCCATCCTGTCACTGGAGCCCCATGTACTCTCAATCTTGTGATCCTCGCGACGTCCTCCAACGTC
Organism: Amorphophallus konjac; assembly: GCA_022559845.1. Lineage (NCBI taxonomy): Eukaryota > Viridiplantae > Streptophyta > Magnoliopsida > Alismatales > Araceae > Amorphophallus > Amorphophallus konjac. The sequence continues at coordinate 333,655,344 of CM040126.1, read as the reverse complement.
GGGATCATTTGTCCCCACGGGAACAAGAAAGGTCTGCTGATCGGGTCCCATCGCTCACGAAGTGCATACAGCAGCGTTGTGTCAATCCTCGTCACTTCAGTGCTAAGAAGCTCCCCGAACCCCATCGCTACTAATCCCTCCCTCTGGTAGTCTGGCAATGCTAAGTAAACTGCTCGGACTTGCAGCCACGAAATCCGAGTCCGCCTCTTCCCCCGCATTCATTCAAACACATCATGATCAGTTATTCATGTAAATTCATCAAACATACATTGCATTTGCATTTTAATAAAAATCACAAAAATCCCTCTGATTCCTTAGCAGTCTCCTTTAGACCGTTTCTTACCTCCTAGTAGTCATCCCTAGACCGCCTGATCACCTAGCGGTCGCTGGAAGGACCGCTAGGCACCCAGAGAACGGGCAGTGTTTGCCTCGTTTCCCCAAGCATTGAAAATGGCCCAAAGGGCCTACAAAGTATTTTAATGGGTCCCCAGACCCATTCCCCTGTCCATTCATACACATGCATGGTTTGTAGAAATCAAAAATTTAATTTTTAGGGCCATCAACCTACCTCCGATGGCCGGCGACCGGTCGCCGCCGTCGTGGCTTCCTCAGCCGCGGGTTCATATTCCTCCTCCTCCATAGCTTCCTCGGGACCTTCCTCCACCGCGGGTACCTCTTCCACCTCCGAATGGGCCGACGGCCCTTCTTCCTCCACTGATGGGTCCGTCGTCGCCAGGGGTGGCGTTCCATCCTCCTCGATCTACCGTTGGAGGCGTTTCACGGCCCGCTTCTTCACCATGGCAGTGGCTGGGTGTAGGGATGCAAGGTGGTCGCCAGTGGGGTGAGTGGCCGAAGTGGCCGGAGAAGAGTGGATACGGTGGGTTGGTTGAGCGAATGGAATGGAGTGAAATGGGGAGCGAACGGGCATTTTTGGGTTTTTGAAATCTCCCAGGTCCTCGTGGTCTATCGTGAGACCGCTATCCAATACCTAGCGGTCGTCCCCTAAATCTTTTTTTATCTGAGCCATTTTTCCTCGAAGAATGTGAACCGCCATGGTTAGCAGTCGTTTCATGACCGTTATCTGATTGCTAGCGGTCCTTGTCTAGACCATTTTTTTTTCTCTGATGAATTGAAATAATTTACTCTTAAAGTGGTTCATATCTTGATTATGATTGATGCTCGTTTTATATGCTCATTGATGGCTAGCCTTTCTTATTGTCATGATCATAAACGCCATCGCATATCACATCTCGCCAGGCAGGTAAGTCAGGTAAGTATCTCGATCCCTAGTCCCTTAATGCATTACTATATGTTATCTATGATATATTACCTCGAGAACCGGCTGGTCATTCATGTGTTCTGGGATCTGATGTTCCCCTTTAACAAAAATGATGATGATCTAGGTGCACATGTTTAATCACTGGATAGGCCGTTAGGTTGGAAGAGTCGGGGAACGATGGCTCTATCTTGCACGCCGTGGTTGCAGATAGTATCTTGACCCTGATTTATCCGGTCTAGCAATACTATTCTCGAGTATCTTCCTATTTTATTTTTTCTTTGCACTCATTTTGATGATTTCTTTTATTTTAGCCCAGCATGCATCATGCGCATTTTTGAGCATTCACGTGCCCTCATCTGTCTGAAGTGTATCAGTAATGGTGGATAATTATGTATCCATGGTATTGAGCAAGGAGAGTTATTCCACTCTGAGTTGGAAAGTTTCCTTCGATCTATTTGCTTGGTTTGTTTAACTGAGGATTCATGTCTGGAGTTTAGTTACTCGTCTCTTTACTTTTTCGCTTGCTCCGACCGCCTATCAGCTATGCGTTCCAGTGAGGAGGTTGGTCGTATTTTTATTTATTTTAGTTGATAGTTCCTCCAGGCATGCGTCATTCGGTTTTACAGTTCCTTGTGACTGGTTCGAAGTTTTCCGAAAGATTCCTATCGCTCGTTAGTTGAGGATGGGTGTCGGTTTACCTTAATGCCCGCTTTTCAGTCCACTCCGCTTCATTTCCGCTACACCTCCATGTTCCATGTCGCTTTCGCTTCACCTCCGCTCGCTCCCCTGCAAAGAGGACGTTAAGGAGGGGCATCTGTTAACACCCGTTTTATGACCAATGAGTTGGGTCATCTCCTTATCTATTTTTATGATATCCCGAGTTATTCACCGCTTATTGGGCCATTTTTGATCATTTTTGGGCTTAATTTTATGGGTCATTCTCCTTGGTTGGACCTTGCTTCATTGATTTCTCGTCACTTCACCATATTGGGTCTAGATAAGGGCTAATGAGGATTATTTTGTAGATTAAGTTGTGGATTTATTAGCCTTTATCTCTTTTGCCACGTCCTCTCACCTAGCGGTCTATCGTACGACCGCAAGGTGTACGTTGGCGGTCCATTTCTAGACCGCTAACGAGCAGAGAGTCCTGCTGGGTCTCTTTGATCTTATCTTCTTCTGGACGCATGTTCCTGGCAGTCTATCGAACGACCGTTTATGGGGTCTAGCGGTCTATCGTAAGACCGCTAGTGGGGATAGAGAGTCCTGCTCTGTTGTTCTTCCTCTACTCGGCCGTGGATGAACTAAGAGTCCTTCATCCTTTGATTTCTCTCTCACTAGAGGCTCCCAAAACCTTCTGTTTGTTTCTATGGACTCTTGGGAGTATTATCTTCAAGGATTATCTGGTTTCAGGCCTAATTTCAAGTCATTATCCCTCCAACTCGAACCTAGGGTTTAAGGGCCTACAAATAGGACCCTTAAGTTCATGGCTTGAAGAGGAGATTTCTAGAGTTTATCACGAAGTGCTGCTACGTTCTGGAGTCATTTCCAACCAAGGAGAAGCTGCTTCCACGTCCATGAAGCTTCTGGTCCAGGGAGTATCAGGTTCCTTTGGTCTAGTTTGAGTCTTTTTTTTTAAGTTTGGTCTATTGTCCCTTTGCATGATCATAGCATCTTCCCTCTTCTCCTTCCACGTTCTTTGCATCTTAATCACATTTTAAAACATCCCCCTATTCTTTTCCACACCCTATAGGGGTTAAAAAAACCAAACCCCCAAGTATTCGTCCTTCCTTCATGCACTTTAGCTTAATTGCATTATATATACTACACTTGTCCAAGGGCTAATTGGGTTGTTTTTCTTTGTTCTTACATTGTTTTGAAGGTTTACAGGGTTCATAGCACGAGGCCCAACTCTTCTGGTCGGCTGGGAGAGGTGGAGATCCAAGTCCCAAGTTACTGCTTCCTGCGATTTAGCGGCCTTATATAAGACCATTTTCAGGATTCAGGCGGTTTATCGTAAGACCATTTGGCGTTGGTTCGCGGTTCAATATTAGACCATTTTCTGTTCGTAGTATCCATGTTTCATCTCCCGTGGGCGGGTGTTTCATCCAGCTCTTTCCAAGGTATTTATCTTAGCTTTGCTATTTTAGTTACCTTGGTGGCGATCACAGTTCCTTAGTTGGGCATTTGTCTTCTTTTCCATTATCTTACTCTCTATTTGCTTTCTTTTAGTTGCTCCACACCTACGGTGTGTGTTTAGCTTATTTCTTTGCTCCACGCCCCGACGTGTGTTTTCTTTTTCCTTTGCTTATTTCTGTTAAGATGACATGCCCATGTGCTTTACACTTCATGTTGGTTGCTTGAGTTGATGTTGCACTTGTTCATAGTTCCACTTCCATCATCCATATTGTCTTGTTTATCATCATACCCACACACTTGAAGGAACAATTTAAAATCAACAGTCGTGACCGTGCTTAGTCAAGATAAAGAAACCCCTACAAATCAAGTCCAAATTCAAGGGGCAACAAACAAAAGCACAAAGTCTTGAAGGTGGTCTGAAATCACCGAAAGGGTGGAGTGAACTAAGCACGCTCATAGCTCATCGTTTTAACAGCTTTGCCGATCCTCTTGTGAAGTTTATCCCATACATTCTTTTTCTTTTGAGGACTCGGAATCCGAGAGAAACTCCGAAGGATATAACTTTGTTAAAGGCTTGTAGCCATTTTTCAAAAACACACTATATGATTGTCTACCCCGAAAGAACAAAAGCCTATGCTACAAGAAATCTCCATGTTTCTGGTATGTCAATGTTCTCATCCCCCTTTAGTGTCTTATTTTATCAACCTCGAGCTTAGGTCAATGCATGCGCGTCACCTGTCGGTGCAACGGCGTCTGATTCCGGGTCAGCGTCGCACGGTTGGCCATTAGGGTTCCAAGGTGTTCTATCATATATCGTCTTGAGTTGTGAGGAAATAGACCCGGATCGGGTAAAACATTTACCTTGAACACCTTTTGGGTGTATCTCCGCGATCGGAAGCAACTGGGAGCCTAAGCTTGGCATGACGACATTGTCATCAGGATAAGTCTTAACCAGCGAGACTGTTATTTGAGGAGTCTAGAGGCCCAAATCAACCTAGATGTACGCTCAGGATACCTATGAGGTTATAGAAAGAGCATATCCTTCCTTCATTGTTGCGATATCTCATGGGCTGTTGCCAGACGTTGGCCAAGAAAAAAAACCAAAAACATGTCAAAAATCCAAAAAAAGGTCAAAATATTCAATTCACAAAATCAAAATATGCCAAAATCAAACAAAAAACCTCTAAATATCTAAAATAAATCTAAAAAAATTGGAGGGGCACCTCCCGATACATGCATCTCACATACACACTACACCATCTCCTTTCCTTCATCGCTACCCTACAACTGTGAACCCCAAAGGCTACTCCCCTTTCTTCGTTCCATCCCACCCAGGGGATTTTTACTTGCACTCCTACCAACACCCAAACTAGGGGCAAATTGCACTCCCATCTGCCCATCCAAGCTAGTCAAATCCTTGGCTACCTTGTCGGGACGTAGAACATTCCTCATTCCTTCACTTTCCATAAATCTTAATGGCATTGGAACTCCGCTAGCTCGGTGCTTCAACTTGAGTCCTAAGCAAATGAAACCTCCATATCATTTGATTTTCAACAGATGTTTGGTTGCATTACATATACCCTTCTACTCCATATCCCCCTGATTGGACAAACATCCTACCTATGTCAGTGGGTCCAAGACGGACTCCGGCTATGGAGCTTGAATCATCCTGTTAGTCTTCCCCCAACCAGACACCTCGCTGGAGTTAATTGATGTGCTAGGTGAAGTTAGCATAGACTCCCTTATCATCGAGAGTGATCACCTCCGGGGACGTGCTTACGCCCTGGTGACCATCCCCGTAGAATTCAATTATGTCCATTAGGCCTACTGTAAATCCGAAGGACGATGCTTGCTTTCCCATTCCCATTCCCCTTAGTGAATACTTCCTCTTTAAATGCTTATTTATTTGTGAACTTCGCTAATGTGTGTTTATGCAGCTGCAGGTCACATAGCATCGGGGTTCACTCTTCATCGCCTTCTCCTACTATTATATATACTATATTATATAGAACCCAGAGGCTAATAACTTCGGGTACATAAACTCTGAGTTCGTCTCTAATAAAAACAATGAGGGGTTTATGTTCCCTATGTTATTCGATGGCTGCTTGGTTTCATGATTGACCTCGGGACGACGGACTCTTCGAACTCTCGACCGATGTCTTTCCCGAAGCCAGACAATACTACCTCTAGATATACATTAGGTAGGTTTTCACTTTAAACCCAGCATGCATCATATAGGTCCCCTTTTTAGTCCCATCGTCACCAAAAAAAAATGCACTTAGAAAAGCATGGCATGCATCAATGCAGCAAGAAGGAAACAAGGGTCAAGAGAAGGGTCTACCATCAATCTGCCTTGGACTCTATCCCTCTTTTGTCAATCATCCAAGTTCTTCAATGCCATCACTTTTTGTTGTCTACCTTATTCCACTCCGATTTGACAAGTCGAGAGTGTGTTTTGCATGCGATCGCCATGAGTATTCTGAGATTTGAAGGTCATTTTCCCCTTATCCTGATTTTGCTACTCACTCCTATTTTAGGTGTCTTATATCTCATTGAGCCTGGATTATGTTCATCCCCTCAAGTCCCGCAGCGCTATGCTAGGGGGTCCCACTGACTGTAGATACAAGCCCTCTTAGATTACTTTTCCTTCCTTCCTCCCCTTCTGAATGGCCTCCTTGTCACATTATGCTTGTTCGTTCATATGCGAAGCTCAATCTCAGCTCAAGAATCTCCTTGAGCGGGATGTCGTAATTAGGCTTGTTTCTTTGCCGAAACACCCATTTATCAGTCCGCTCGGCTCCCTTGCAAAACGGGCGTTCCGGAGGGGCAATTGTAGCTACCTGATTTCGGACATCCCACGGACCTTGTCTAGCCATCATAGAAGTGACGCTCTTTTCTTGGTTGGTTGAGAGTGTGGAGTCTCATCCTTGTTTAGGTAGGCTCTACCTTGTCCCTTCGCGGTAAGTTGCGGGGGGTTGCAGGGGGGCAGTGCCCCCCTGCCCGTAAGGTTGGGGGTTCGAGGGCGTGAACCCCCGAGGTGAATTTTTTGAGGTGCTATCTATGATTCTCTACATTTTCCTCTATTCCATGAAAGGCCAAAGTCTTTGCCACCCACATCCCTGGGCGACCAAATAGCTGGCCGCCCAGGTCATTCCAGGGCGGCCACACAGTTGGCCGCCCACATCCCAAGGTGGCCACATAGCTGGTCGCCCACCATTCTAGAAGGATAGACTGTTGGCCGCCCTCACCCTCAAGAAGGCCATCGACCTGGCAGCCCAGCTCTTTTGGACGGCCAGAACCTTGGCCACCTCCTGTCAACCGCCCGTCAACTCCACGATCCGCCCACTCCGGGCACATCCTCCGAAACTACTCCCACTCGGGGGGGGGGGGTTCGAGACCCACGTATCTTAGACGTAATCCACTTTCAAATGATTTTCATGGAGGGAGAGCTCTGAATCATCTCACGGGGTGGTTGGACATTTTGGGGAGGAGGAGAGGCTAGCAGTTCGAAGCCCGGAGAGAGAGCTGGGAGCACGATAGCATCCTTCCCGACCTTCCCCTAGCAGCAGAACATGCTATTGAAGAGCCCCGCGACCGAGGGGCCCAGTTGCAGGGGGTGGCCATCGACATGGCCGCACACCCCCTCTAAATGGCCACACATGTGTCCACCCTCTGTTGGTTGACGGGCAAACCCCGTCCTTCTTTCCCTTGTTCCCTGTATTGCTACATTCCTTCCTATTTTACTGCATCCATGCATGATAGATCTTCCTAGATCCCATTTTAAAGAGGTTTTCCAATCCAAAACATAGGGAAGGCGGATGGTCGAAAGTCTCGGCCATCCCCCTTTCTGCCCCCCTTCTCGGTACGATTGACCCCATTTGCATGTGTTCTTTACTTCCATGAGCATTTACTACACTTTCTCAGTCTAATGGTCTTTCTATTTGCTAGTTAATTTGCAGGGACTTCATCATCGACTCACAGAGCTCCGCGTTCTTGGCTGGCCGAGAGCGAGGACAGGAAGAACCCATATTCTCCCATTCCTAAGGCGTTCACGATCACCCATTCCCTATGAGGCTCAGGTATAAGTCTCAGACGATCACACCTTTTCTATCTTTCTAACCTGTGCACTGTAGTAAGTAGCAGCATAGCTCGGAGGGAGGCCGAACACACGACTACCATCGCGCGGCTTCCTACCTACCACTTCCAACTCCTACAGTGCGAACTTATGTTTTGTCCGATCGAGGTTCGGTTTGTACGGTACGGTTAGTGTAGAGAGCCTTTCCATTTATTTATTATTGCTGGTTGGTTTTACCATACTCTCGTTAGGTAGCGTTACCTTCCGCACTTGTGCGTGCTTCTTCACCTTGTTCTTTCGTGCGAGGTGGGGGTCCGAGGGATCTCTACTGAGCCTATGAAATGAGACTCAACCCTGCATTTTCAGGTGAGGCGGGGTTGTCGCGAGGTGCTACAGAGTTTCAGCGTGCTTCTAGTAGCCGAGGTTAGTTGCCAGTTGCCAGAGCCGGGGTATGCCCCATGTACTTGTACTTTTCTTTCTGTTGACTGTACTTATTTTGGACATGAGATACACTGGACCTTGCAGTAGTTTAGTTATTTATTTAATTTTTTGTATTATTATTTTATTGTATATTGTGCTATCTTTGCAGTTATTTCAGCTTCTCTTGTATACCCACACCATCCTTTAATCCTTCCGAGTCTTCGGGCTCGTGGGTGGCGGGCGAGGTTCGAGTTGCGCCGGTTCCTTTCCGGCACTCGGATCTCGGGTCACCATAGTTGGTATCAGAGCAAGGTTTTGGAGGTACATAAGAACTTGAAACGATTATAGTGGTCCATAAGGTCCATGAATGTCCTGTACAGTCGGCGATTGGCTTAGGGCCCCGTGTGTTTTATTAATTCTACTGTTTGTCTTTGTTAACAGGAGGCTATGGCGCCCAGGAGAGCGACTCGTTCCCAACAGGGAGAGTCAGGTGGGGGCCAGGAAGGACAGAGCAGAGCAGCACTTTCGGTCGATGCAGCTGAGAAGGCGAGAGTTCCCGGAGTAGAGGACTTCTTCCGGGGCATGTTTCAGTATGTTCTTCAGCAGTAGGGTGGTGGTGTTGGCGAGGGCTCGTCGTCTCGAGGTGGTCTGGGTCGTGTGCTGAGAGATTTCTTGCAGTTCCAACCGCCTCTTTACAATAGGCAGCCAGATCTAGAGGTGGCCAAGGAGTGATTGGATGATTTGGAGAGGATCTTTAGTTCCATGGAGTGTGCTGAGGAGGAGAAGGTGGTGCTGGCTATGCATCGATTGCAGGGATCAGCCCGGGTGTGGTGGATGTTCGAGTGGGGGGCAGTATTCCAGTCCCGTCCTCTTCGGCAGATTATGTGGCGGGAGTTCGTCGCAGTTTTTGAGCGTGCGTTTTGCCCATCTTTCATCAGGTCGCAGAGGCTGCGTAAGTTTCTGGAGTTGGTCCTGGGTGACATGACAGTGATTCAGTATCGATCCAGGTTTATTGAGTTGGGCCGTTATGCGTCTCATATTATGTCAGATGAGGAGGTGAAGATCGAGTAGTTTGTTGGGGGTTTGAGGCTAGAGTTGAGGCATCCCCTGCTTGCATCGGGTTTAGCCAACTTGGATGCAGCTTGCAAGGCGGCAGCGACGTTGGAGAGAGACTTACAGAAGGTTTGAGGGTAGGGCAGTGCAGGTCAGGCGTAGGTAGGTCTTGGTCAGCCGATGGACGTGCAGCAGAAGAGTACCGTCCAGCCCTCAGCAGGTGGTTCAGGGGTAGCTCAGTCTGTGGCTTCAGCAGCAGGTTCGTCATCCCTTGGTTCGAAGCTCAAGAAGCTGTTCAAGGAAGTCGGTTTCGTTAGGAGGCGTCAGGATCGCAAGGAGTCGAAGCAGCAGTCGGCGAGCAGTGTTCAGCAGCTTGTACCTTATTAGCGTTAGGGTTCGGTGAGTGGTTCTCGGGACGGGTGTCCTCGGTGCGGCAGTTCTCATCCAGGCAGGCAGTGTTCGACGCCCGTGATTTGCTTTAGGTGTGACCAGCCAGGGCACTTGGCACGTGACTGTCCGCAGAGACCGCGTCAGTCGCACGAGTTTCAACAGCAGCAGTAGTTTCAGCCCCAACAGCTACCATCACAGTCAGAGCAGTACCAGTAGTAGGGACAACTTCCTCAGTTGACTCGGTCAGCTACTGTAGGGAGGCAGAGATCCCGAGGCAGAGTTACTCACATGACCAGAGCAGAAGCTGAGGCGTCGTAGTTGGTGGAAGGTACTCTTCCGATTTTGGGTTGTGCGGCTCGAGTTTTATTGGATTCTGGTGTGTCCCATTCGTTCATTTCTGAGGATTTTGCTCAGAGTGTTGAGGACCCGATGGCCGAGATGTCCTACGATTTGGCGGTAGAGTTGGCTACCGGTGACTTCATGATCACCCCGTATTGTTTTGAGAAGGTGCATGTGTGGGTGGAAGGGCGGAACTTACTGGCCAGGCTTTATGCATTGCCGCTTCAGGACTTTGACATCATTTTGGACATGGATTGGCTCGAGGCCCATCATGCCATGGTGGATTGCAGCTTTGTGGACCCACCTTCTATTTCTAATGTATCTAGTCTTCCTCTTCCCGCTTTCTTATTTCAGTTATTAGGACTCGTAGATTGCTTGACATGAGTTTTCAGGGTTTTCTCGCTTCGGTTGTCATGGTCGATCGGTAGTGTCCGGATGTAGAGGATATTCCGATCGTGTGCGAGTTTTTCAATGTTTTTCCCGAGGAGTTGTCAGGGTTGCCACCGCAGTGAGAGATTGATTTCGTGATTGAGGTGGTACCAGGTACGGTGCCCATGTCGAAGGCCCCTTATCGTATGGCGCCTGCGGAGTTAAGAGAGCTGAAGGCGCAGTTACAGGAGTTGCTGGCCAAGGGGTATATTCATCCTAGTTTTTCCCCATGGGGTGCGCCGGTGTTGTTTGTGAAGAAGAAGGTTGGTAGTTTGAGACTGTGCATCGACTACCGACAGTTGAACCAGGCGACTGTTAAGAACAAGTATCCATTACCTCGAATCGATAACTTGTTTGATCAGCTTCAGTCGGCCTGGGTGTTTTTGTGGATCGATTTGAGATCGGGCTATTATCAGCTGCGGATTCGAGAGTCTGATGTTGAGAAGACTGGTTTTCGCTCGAGGCATGGGCATTATGAGTTCTTAGTGATGCCGTTTGAGCTCACCAATGCCCCCGTGGCATTTATGGATTTGATGCATAGGGTGTTTCGTCCGTATCTAGACCAGTTCATGGTCGTGTTTGTGGATGACATCCTTGTGTATTCGCGGTCTGCTGAGGAGCATGTGCATCATTTGAGGGCGGTGTTATAGACCTTGTGTGATCACCAGTTGTATGCCAAGATCAGCAAGTGCGAGTTTTGGCTCCGAAAGGTGCACTTTCTAGGGCACGTGATTTCTGGTGATGGTGTTTCCGTGGACTCGGCGAAGGTCAAGGCTGTGGTGCGGTGGCCGAGGCCGAGTACTATCATGGAGATTCAGAGCTTTTTAGGACTTGCTAGTTATTATAGGAGGTTTATCTAGCACTTTGCTTGTATTGCGGCTCCGATGACCAGGCTTACGCGGTAGGATGTGTCGTTTGTCTGGATGAAGGAGTGTGAGCAGAGCTTCATGGAGCTGAAGAGATTGCTCACTACCGCTCCGGTGTTGGTGTTGCCTTCAGGATCGGGAGGTTTTGTGGTGTGTACATATGCTTCCGGGGTAGGTCTGGGTGCTATGTTGATGCAGCATGGTCGAGTTGTGGCGTACACATCTCAGTAGTTGAAGCCAGATGAGGTGAACTACCCTACTCATGATCTCGAGCTGGCGACAGTGATTTTCGCTCTAAAGATCTGGAGGCATTATCTGTACGGCGAGAAGTTTGAGCTTTTCACTGACCATCAGAGTTTGAGGTATGTGTTTACCCAAAAGGATCTTAACCTCAGGCAGAGGAGGTGGATGGAGTACATGAAAGATTATGATTTTATTTTATCGTATTAGCCTGGTAGGATGAATGTCGTGGCTGACACTTTGAGTAGGAATGTGGTGGTCAGTAGGATGTTGTTGAGGAAGTGGAGGTTATGGGAGTAGGTGCCGGCCATGACTTTTAGGCTCAAGATCCCTCAGGATCAGGGTTCGACTGTTCTCACGAGCTTGATTGTCACACCAGCTATTCGTCGGCAAGTGACGAAGGCTCAGCGTGCAGACCCCTAGCTACCTCGAATTTTGTCGATGGCCGAGGTGGAGTTTCATGAGGATGGAGCTGCGAGGTTCAGAGGTAGGTTGTACGTTCCAGTCGAGGAGCAGGTGAGGCGCGCGGTATTGCGAGAGGCCCGTGGGAGCCGGTATGTCGTGCACCCCAGATCGGCTAAGATGTACCAGAACCTGAAGAGGCAGTTTTGGTGGCATGGAATAAAGAGAGACGTAGCAGTGTTCGTGGCCAGGTGTTTGACCTATCAGCAGGTGAAGGCTGAGCACCAGCGACCGGGAGGTGCACTTCAGCCCTTGATGATTCTTGCGTGGAAGTGGGACCACGTGACCACTGATTTTATGGTTGGTTTACTGAGGACGTCCAGTGGGCAAGATAGTATATGGTTATTGGTGGATAGACTGACGAAAACGGCTCAATTATTGCCGATCAAAGTCAGTTGGAACGTGCATATGTTGGCCCGATTATATGTGGAGTGGATCATTCCGTTGCATGGAGTTCCCATCTCCATTGTGTTTGATTGTGATCCGCACTTCACTTCGAGATTTTGGAAGAGTTTCCAGAGAGCTCTAGGCACGGAGTTGGTATTTAGCTCGGCCTATCATCCTCAGTCGGATGGTCAGTCTGAGAGGACTATCCAGACTTTGGAGGACATGTTGAGGTCATGTTGCCTGGAATGGTAAGGGACTTGGATCCACCATCTACTGTTAGTGGAGTTTACCTACAACAACAGCTATCATTCGAGCATTGGCATGGCTCCGTATGAGGCGTTGTACGGGCGACCTTGTCGGACCCCGCTTGATTGGTTTGAGGTGGGTGAGCGTGTCCTGATAGGACCGGATTTAGTGCAATAGTGTGTTGAGGTGGTGCATTTTGTTCGGCAGAAGATGTTGGCGGCGCAGAGTTGGCAGAAGAGTTATTCCGATCGGAGGAGGCGACCTCTCAGCTTTGCTGTGGGAGATTGGGTGTTTCTGAGAGTCTCTCCCATGAAAGGTGCGATGCGCTTCGGCAAGCATGGGAAGTTGAGTCCCCGCTACATTGGTCCTTTTCTTATTGTCAAGTATATTGGTGAAGTTACTTATCGGTTGCAGTTACCTCCGGAGCTGTCTGCTATGCATGACGTGTTCCATGTGTCAATACTTCGGAAACATATGCCCGATGATTCCCATATTTTGGAGGACGCTATGTGGCCCGAGGTGACCCCAGACTTGTCCCTTCCGGAGTACCCTATCCGCGTTGAGGATCGACGTGAGCAGCGCTTGCAGAACAAGGTTATTCCTCTGGTTAAGGGGGTCTAACAGTGTCATTATGGTGGTAAGGCATCGTGGGAGCGTGAGGATGAGATGCGGCAACAATATCCTTACTTGTTCGAGTGAGTCTTTTCCCCTACTCTTGTGCTTCGTTCTTAATTTCGAGGATGAAATTTATTTAAGGGGGGAGGGCTGTAATGTCCCGGGTTTTTCGGACATTTTTTCGGATCACTTTCGGGGGTCCTGGAGCGTGTTTTGTGATTTACGCGTATTTTTCTTTGGCGGACCTTCGAAACCCTGTGTAGGGCGAACCGTTGCGTTCTCCTACTCCGGGACGGTACCAGTGTGACGAGCGTGTTCTGAGGATCGAGGAAATGATTTATCCCAATTTTCCATAATTTCCATTTTTTTGGATTTTCTATATAAACCCCCCCCATTTTCCTTTTCCTTTTCCTCTTTTTCTTCTTTCTTCTTCTTCCTTCTTCTCTCCCGTGAGCGCCCCCCCCCTTCTTGTGACCGTTGCACTCTCTCTCTCCCCATGTGCTCGTGGTCGCGGCCCCCCTCCCTCCAACGGTAGCGGCGGCGACGAGGCGAGCGCGGTGGTGTTGCTCTCGCGGTTAGCGGCGTGGAGATCGTGGGTTTAAAAGCAAGTTTTGAGATCGACGACGATCCGGAAGCTTCCGGGATTCTTTGAGGTAGGGGGACGGATCCTTACCCTCTTTACTACTTTCCCCATAATTTGTAGGTCGTGGGGAGGTCTAGAAAGTTGTTTTTGAGCCGGGAGGGTCAAAATCCATGTTTTGGGGTTGAGCGTCGGATCTCCCATTTCGTGGGGTTTTTGACCGATCTAAGGGTTTAGAATCATGTTAGGTGGGTTGGGGAAGGATTTCCCTTTGTTTCCCCATCACCTGGGGGTGAATGGGGCGTGGAATGGCATTTTTGAGTCGTTCCCGATGTTCTCGATTTTCCGGAATGAAAACGGTCATTCTAGGAACAGTTTCTATTAAAGGCGGCCATAGGTCGGCCGTTTTATGACCCCGAGTGTCGGCAAGGTATGCGGTCGCACGACTGACGGCTACCTCCAAAGGCGGCCAAGTGCCTGACCATTTTCCTTATGGGGCCGGCGTGACTCCTGAGGCGTTTCTGACCGTTGTATTTCGATCGTTGAATAGTTTTTGAGAGCGGCGGTTATGGGGTGACCGTTTAACCCTGCTTGGCGGTCCCAAGGGAGACCATTTTTATGCTCCAACGGTAACAAGGTGACCATTTTCCCTTTTTCATAGTTGGTTAGCTTGACGATCCCGATGGGGACCATTTCTACCTTGGGGCGGCCCATTGGTGGACCGCCTATGTTTCTAGCGGTCTACAGATGACCATTTTTCTTCCGAGGAATGGCGGCCTAGTGGGGACCATTTTCTGGGGTTAGCAGCCTGGCAATAGACCGCTATGCTCCCCCCTGGTTCATTCTCCTTGCGGTCATGGGTTGACCGCCTGCATCGCTATAGCGGTCTCAGGAAGATTGTTTTACCTGCCTTGCGGTCCAGAGAGGACCGCTAGGCTGAGGGGCAGTCGTGAGTGGACCGCCACTCTGTTTCCTTACGTTCGGAGGTTTCCACAAGTCGAGTCACACCTCTAGTGACACGTCCACTAGTCGTAGCCTTCTTACGGCACGCGTGTGCCTGGAGTGGTGAAGCGGCTTACCCGAGAGAGACGGTTTTTAGGCTGGTTACCGTAGGGCCCCTCGCCTTTACAGCCTGAGTCCGACTGGGGGGAAAACCAGCTAGAGGACCCGACTTAGAGCAGATGGTATGTGTGTGGACACGTAGTTGAGGACGTTGGATCCGCGCTGACGAGCGCGACCCCAGCTAGTGCTTGTTTGTGGTACTGGTTACTGTTGTGTCTCAGTCTACACAAGGGGCGTTGTAGGGAGACACTGAGGCGTGGTGTAAGATGTTAGGGGACGCATCCGGCTTTGCTTCTAGTGGGTGGTGCTCTTGTCTCCTGACAAGTGCAAACTTGTGTTTTGTCCGACCAAGGTTCGGTTTGTGCGGTATGGTTAGTGTAGAGAGCCTTTCCATTTATTTATTATTGCTGGTTGGTTTTACCGTACTCTCGTTAGGTAGCGTTACCTTCCGCACTTGTGCGTGCTTCTTCGCCTTGTTCTTTCATGCGAGGTAGGGGTCCGAGGGATCCCTACTGAGCCTATGAAATGAGGCTCAACCCTACGTTTTCAGGTGAGGTGGGTTCGTCGCGAGGCGCGGCGGAGTTTCAGCGTGGTTCTATAGCCGAGGTTAGTCGCCAATTGCCAGAGCCGGGGTATGCCCCATGTACTTGTACTTTTCTTTCTGTTGACTGTACTTATTTTAGACATGAGATACACTGGACCTTACAGTAGTTTAGTTATATATTTAATTTTCTGCATTATTATTTTGTTGTATATTGTGCTATCTCTGCAGTTATTTCAGCTTCCCTTGTATCCCCACACCATACTTTAACCCTTCCGAGTCTTCCGGCTCGTGGATGGCGGGCCGGGATTCGAGTCACGCCAGTTCCTTTCCGGCACTAGGATCCCCGGTCGCCACATAAACTACCGGATCACCCTAAGGGTGCTACCGGACGGGCTGAGTAGAGGCCTGCCGGATCACAAATCACAAGCCACAGATGAGGCTGCCGGATGGCTTGGAAGCTAAGGCATGTGGCACGGAAAGGCTGTCGGATCAACGATTTGGGGTAGCTGCCGGATCAGTCCGGTAATGGGGCTACCGGTTCGGTATTGCAGGGAATTGTTGGGTGAGCTTGAGGGGGCTGCCATATAGGATGCCAACAGGGGGGGGTGATTGCTGGTTCAGGAAGACCCAAGACAGATGATCGGAAGATCTTTAGGAGTGTAGTTCTTGTGAGCACTGGGGCGGGGTGGAAGGCATGAGCATGTAGGCCCATCCTCCTACCACCAACCTATCCTTCCTTTAGGACTCATGACACATTAGAAAGGTGATATTCATTCTCTCCCAGAAGATGTTAGTGTTGGTATGCTACAGGCCAATTTCGGGTCGGGTAGGCCCAATAGTTGTACGATCTTGTTCATTATTAATAAAGTGGTGTTTGAGCGTAAATATGTGATTGTGTTACTTTACGTTGTCCCTATGATATGTGGTTGTAAAGTCAACTCGAGATGAGATCTCGATTATGAGACTGACTTTACATGAACACATACCTTAAACTATTCTTGGTTGGAGGGTAATCACTCGGGGACTTTGATTACCTATTAAACCAGTACACATGATGTGTTAGTGACCAGTCTCATGGTCATTGGTGCGGGGCACCAACACATATGTGTAGGTGTATGTCCTTGGAGGATGTGCACTGAACTGATCCTCTATTGGATCTTCAGATGGTTGATTATACCTAATGTCAACTGAAGATCCAACGGTCTCAGTAGCATCGTTGGTCCTTTGACCTGAGACATTGATCGGATCTTACACGAGGACTAGAATGGTTTAATTACTTAGCTAAGTGACTTTAACCATAAGTCATGAGTTGCCGAGTCATTAACCACTCCAGGATACGTGTGAAGATCATCAATGGTCAAGAGGGGATCGCTCACTGTCGGGTATATATCAGACAGTTAATGGGTCATGACTTTGACGCTCCGTTAAATCCCTGACCAAGGTCGTGTGAGTTCGTTTAGAACGGACGTCATACACTTTAAGGAGGTCATAGTCAAATGGCACGATCATGGGGTTTGACAGAAACCATACCCTCGATTATACCAGACTCATAGAAGGAGCGAGGGGTTATATCGATGCGGTAACTGTGGACTTATAGGTACCAGACATGTTGGTTTAAACCCGGCGTCCTCTAGGATCACGCAGATTTGCTTGACCCAACGTGATCGAAGGTTCGGAATGAATTAAACTATTATTCGGCTCTTGTAGAAGCGAATAATACGTTTAATTTACTTCTAATTAGGAATTAGAAGTTAATGGGCCTTAAACTAGAGTGACTATGGGCCTAGAGGATCACACACAATGGATTCTTGGGTGACGGAGTATTATTGTACAAGTGTATGTATTAATTCCATTTAATTCCTTTTGGAAAGGAGTGTAAATGGGGCTTAATACATATGTATAATAATAGATAGGATATATGTATAATTTTGGTCTTTTGGAGCCCTTTCAGAAATGACCAAATCTCTATATATAGAATCATACGTGAAGCTCATTCGAGCTTTTTTCCAACTCCTTGATGCTAAGCAAGCATTAAGCATTAAGAAGGAGGATTAGCCTCCCCCTTTCTCTCCCTTGCTCTCTCTCTCTCCAGAAGGTGTTAGAGTCGGGGAAAGTTATGCCGGGGAGGTACCGTCGCTGCGCAAGGGTCCGTGTGGATCTACTCTAGAGGCCATACAGCTGTGCGGCTAGATATTCTGCATCGGGCATCGCGGACAGCGGCGTTCCGCGCAAGGTGAAACACGCAACCCGTAATTAGGGTCTTAGAAACACCGATTAGAGCACAGATTAAGCTTTCCATAACACCGGGATCGGGCAAATGAATTTGTGTTATCTGCTGCGTCGGCCGTAGGTGCTGTGCGAAACCTTACAGTGGCATCAGAGCCAGGTTAACGCTCTAATCGGTATTTTTATCGTCGTATAGAACCATATTTGAAAGGGGATTAAATCTTCAATTATTATTTGTTGAAAGAGATCTAGGCGTCTCTGTTCTTCCTGGATGCTGGGCATCCAAGCAGCAATTTTTTTTATAAAAAAAAGTTTTTTATTTTTTTAAAAAATTGTTTTTACCCTTTTTAATTTACTGTGTCAGATACATTAATATATATATTAGATATATATATGAAAATACACAGTAAATTAAATAGGATTGTATCTATTAGGTTAAATAGTGTTATCTCAATAGTAAATGTCGAATGGTAAATTTTATTTAACCAATTTGAATTTACCAAGGTGAGATAATTACTATTTACCTTGAGATAAAATAGTAATAATTGAAGTTACTTCAGTAAAATTTAAGTTTTTGAATTTTTAATTATTAGATAATTAGAAAATTCAAAATTTGAATTTTATTGAAGTTAAATGTGAAAAATTCAATTATTTGAATTTTAATTATTAGATAATTATTAAATTCAAATTTTGAATTTTAGAAAATTACTAATATAGGATAATTGCATTATTTTAAATTTATTTTCAAACAAAATTATTAGATAATTAGTTTGAATTTAAATTTAAATTATTGGCATGTTTAAATTTTGAAGTTAAATTTGATTATTGGATAATTAAATTTAAATTTAAATTTAATTAATTATCTCAATTAGATGCCCCTGTAGAAAATGATGGTTCTTTACGTGCTTTACTTTATTTACCTTGTATTGGCCTACTTGTGTGTTTAATTTTAGTTAATCATGCTTTGATTTTTAAAATTAAACAAAGCTAGCCTATTTTTGTTTGCACATCCTATTTTTAAATTCAAAAGTAAGGATTATTTTCAGAAAATAACCCTTGATTGATTTTATTTGAATGGGTTGGCAAGTGATCATGGACTTGGATTAATATAATTAATTGGGGTCTGCGAACCTCCTTTCTCTCTCTGTTAAAATTCCAATGTACTTCTATCTTCCTCCGTTGTTGTACTCGCCCTAAGGGCTGCTGGAATTTGAGTCACATGTAATTTAATTTTTCCGGCCTGCGTGCCGTGTAAAAGTTGTAATTGATGCGGCGTCGGAGTTTGAAAGCGCGGAGCACACCCGACGAGGATGATCTAGCTGCTTTGGAAGCGGGCCGGATGTCTTAATTACATTAGGGTTAAAGTCCATGATCACTTGCGTTTAATTTTGCATTGGATGCATTTACTTTGTGCAAACTACTAGGTACGGTAAATATATTGGATATATTTATATTACCACCTAGGGTGAGATCAAGATAAAATTAAATTCCCTCGCGATTAAATTTTAGATCTGGTAAGCGTGGCTCTAGGAGTCGTCGTGGCCCTCCATCATTATGGAGTGAATGAACGTCTTCATTTCATGGATTTGTTGTACTTTCCACAAGGTCCATGAGTTTGGAGGCGGGATTAAACTCCAAGGCTCGGCCTCAATGGGGTGAGGAATTGAACTCGACTTTGTTGTGCTTTCCACAAGGGTCAGGTCATGAACTCATTACTATGTTGTAATGATGGTTAGATCTAACCGAGAATATCTTTTGTTGTGCTTTCCACAAGGGGATGATTTCTCGGGAGCCGAATATCGGATATTGCATTAGATGCAAGTGCCTGTTGACTGCCCTTGAGATGGTGTATGGCTTGTTGTGCTTTCCACAAGGTCGTACATCAGTCTCGTTGGGATTCCGACCCACTAGGTTGATCTCGCTGATCTCCCGTTCTATATACTGAGGGTTATATAGTTCGATCGAAAAATAGTGGGACTAACTAAGATAGAAAACCACATCTAAGTTAGAATTTGAACATCTGTTATCTTATCTTTTATTTCTTATCCAGATTACAATGTCGTCGTCCAACCCCCTCCGCGGCATCTTGGATGCAAATAGATTAACTGGACCGAACTACTCGGATTGGCTGCGTAATCTACGCATAGTCCTTACCGCCGAAATGATTACGTACGTGTTGGACACGGTTCATTCTGAGCCAGCTCCTGATGCTGACGAGGGCGAGTTACTCGCTTATGCCAAGTGGTCTGAGGACTCCTCCCTTACCCAATGTTACATGTTGGCCTCTATGGCTCCCGAGCTGCAGAGGCATTTCGAAAAGACTGATAGTAGAAGTATACTTCTTAATCTACGCCAGCTCTTTGGGGAGCAGGGTAGGATTGAGAGGTATGACATCTCCAAAAGACTTTTCAGGACACGGATGTCTAAGGGTTCATCAGTACAGGCCCATGTACTGAAAATGAAGGAGTGGATTGAAAGACTCAATGCATTGGGGTTCAAGTTGGATCTTGAACTATGCATTGATCTTATACTCCAGTCATTGCCCGATTCCTTTTCTTCCTTCATCATGAACTTTAACATGAACATGATTGAAGCAACTCTCCCAGAGCTGCTCAATATGTTAAAGAGTGCTGAAGGAACCATGCAGAAAGATAAACCATCTTCGTCTGTAATGATTGTTGGCCGGGCCAACAAGAAAAGGAAGGCCTCTCAAATAACCACCACAAGTAAAAAAGGGAAGGGAAAGAAAAAGGCCACGGGTAAGTAAATTGCCAAAGATGACAAAGAGAAGGGCAAGAGGAATGAAAAGGAAGATAAATATTTTCGATGTGGGGAAACTGGGCATTGGAAAAGGAATTGCAAGGCAATTCTAAATGAAGGTATTTTTGTCATAGACCTTAATTTGTCATATATGGAATCCACATTATGGGTAATGGATACTGGATGTGCATCTCATATCTGCAATTCTGTGTAGGTGCTGGCAAATAGAAGGCAACTAGGTAAAAAGGAGATTGAACTGAGGATGGGCAATGGAGCTTTGGTTTCTGCCAAAGCTGTCGGGACTACACGCCTCAGTTTACCTTCAGGAGTCCTTTTGGAGTTGAATGACTGTTATTATGTTCCTAATATTATTAAAAACATTATTTCAATCTCTGGCTTGTATAACATTGAATATACATTGACTTTTAATAGCACTGGGTGCTCTATAATGAATAATGGTTTGATTATAGTCAATGGTTCATTAGTCAATGGTCTTTATGTATTAGATACACGTTCTAATGTTATGCAAATTTCCATTGCTGATGAAGTGAATTCTGCATATCTATGGCATTGCAGACTTGGTCATGTAAGTGAGAAAAGAGTCTCTCACTTACACTCAAATGGGTATTTGAATTCGTTCGAATACAAGCCATTTGATACTTGTGAGTCGTATCTCATGGGAAAAATGACCAAGGCTCCCTTTGGTGGACATGGTGAGAGGGCTGTTGACCTTCTCGAGCTCATACACTCGGATGTGTGTGGACCCATGTCCATAGAAGTAAAAGGAGGTTATCTCTATTTCATTTCTTTTATTGATGACTTCTCTAGATATGGCTATGTGTATTTAATGAGACATAAGTCACAAGCCTTTGAGAAGTTTAAGGAATACAAGAATGAAGTAGAGAAATAGATAGGCAAAAGTATTAAGGCTCTTCGATCGGATCGAGGAGGTGAATACTTAAGCCATGAATTCACTTCTTATCTCAAAGACCATGGAATAGTTTCTCAGTGGACTCCACCGTATACACCGCAACACAATGGTGTATCCGAGAGGAGAAACATGACCTTGTTAGACATGGTCCGATCCATGATGTCTATGTCAGGACTACCCTTGTCTCTCTGGGGCTATTCATTAGAGACTACAGCATATTTATTGAATAGGATCTCAAGTAAATCAGTTCCTTCTATACCATATGAGATAAGGAAGGGCAGGAAACCAAATTTTAATCACATTAAAATTTGGGGGTGTCCTGCTCATGTAAAGAAGAACGAGTGTGATAAGCTTGAGTCGAGGACCGATAAGTGTAGGTTTGTGGGATATCCAAAGGAGATGTTTGGATATTATTTCTATCACCCTTCTGAGCAAAGGGTCTTAGTGGCCAAGAGAGCTATATTTCTGGAAAGAGAATATCTACTCCAGAAAAATAGTGGGAGCCAGATAGAATTGGACGAGGTCCAAGAACCACAACCCATAGACACAAAGTCATTAGATGAGACTGTATCGGTTGATCATATTCAGAGTGAAACACTGACACTACGGAGATTTGGTAGACTACCGAGAGAACCTGAGAGATATGTTGGACATGTCTCAGAGGGGTCCTCTAAGGTATGTATCGATGAGGATGATGATCCTCAGTCATACCAGGAGGTGATCCGTAGTGTAGACTCCGAGAAATGGCAAGAGGTAATGGATTCAGAGATCCAGTCCATGTACACCAACAAAGTTTAGAACTTAGTTGATGTACCCAAAGGGAAGGTCCCTATCAGCTGCAAATGGAGTTTCAAAAGGAAAATCGGTGCAGATGGACAGATTGACACATACAAGGCTAGACTAGTGGCAAAAGGATATCGTCAAAGGCAAGGCATTGACTATGACGAGACGTTTTCGCCGGTAGCCATGGTTAAGTCAATCAGAATCTTCATTGCCATTGCTGCATACCTGGATTATGAGATCTGACAAATAGATGTGAAGACAGCTTTTTTTAATGGAAATCTGTCAGAAGAGGTGTACATGGTACAGCCTGAAGGATTCACCTCCAAGCTACATCCTAATAAGGTATGCAAACTTCAAAGGTCCATTTATGGATTAAAGCAGGCATCTAGAAGCTAGAACTTAAGATTTGACGAGGCTGTCAAATCTTTCAACTTCATTTGGAATGAAGATGAATCCTGTGTTTACAAGAAGGTCAGTGGGAGCTCTGTGACCTTCTTGGTCCTTTAAGTTGATGACATCTTACTCATTGGGAATGATGTAGAGATGTTGACATCAACCAAGTCTTGATTGTCCAAGACCTTCTCCATGAAGGATTTGGGAGAAGTATCCTATGTGCTGGGCATAACGATCTATCGAGATAGATCTAAAAGGATGCTAGGACTATCCCAATCCATGTACATAGACACTATCCTCAAAAGGTTTAGGATGAAAAATTCCAAGAGAGGTCTCATTCCCATGAGACATGGAATTTGCCTATCCAAGGGGATGAGTCCTAAAACTTCTGAGGAGGTGGCACACATGAATAAGGTACCCTATGCTTCGGCGATAGGGTCAATCATGTATGCAATGCTATGTACACGGCCTGATGTTGCCAATGCTTTAAGCATTGTCAGTAGATATCAGGCAAATCCAGGCGAAGAGCACTGGAAGGCAGTAAAGGGCATCCTTAAGTACCTGCGAAGGGTTAATGATCTTTTTCTGCTTTATGGAGGAGAGGACCTATAGCTTAGAACTTACACAGATTCTAGCTTCCAGTCAGATACAGATAACTGCAAATCCATGTCTGAATTTGTATTCATGTTGAATGGAGGGGCAGTCAGTTGGAGAAGCCGTCTGGATGAAGAAATTCATCTTGGAACTTGGCATAGTTCCCGAGATAACAGCTCCCATCCCATTATTTTATGATAATAATGGGGCCATCGCCCATGCGAAGGAACCGAGATCTCACTAAAGGTCAAAGCATATTCTCAGGTGCTTTCACCTTATTCGGTAGATTGTTGATCATGGAGATGTGACGGTAGAGCGTGTACCATCAGAAGATAACATAGCAGATCCACTGACTAAGCCTTTGACACAGACTGTATTTGAGCGTCATCGGGATAAGATGTGCCTCAAAGTTGTGGACAATTGGCTGTAGCTCAAGTGGGAGATTGTTAGTGTTGGTGTGCTACAGGCCAATTTCGGGTCGGGTAGGCCCAATAGTTGTACGATCTTGTTTATTATTAATAAAGTGGTGTTTGAGCGTAAATATGCGATTGTGTTACTTTACGTTGCCCCTATGATATGTGGTTGTAAAGTCAACTCGAGATGAGATCTCGATTATGAGACTGACTTTACATGAACACATACCTTAAACTGTTCCTGGTTGGAAGGTAATCACTCGGGGACTTTGATTACCTATTAAACCAGTACACATGATGTGTTAGTGACCAGTCTCATGGTCATTGGTGCGGGGCATCAACACATATGTATAGGTGTATGTCCTTGGAGGATGTGCACTGAACTGATCCGCTATTGGATCTTCAGATGGTTGATTATACCTAATGTCAACTGAAGATCCAACGGTCTCAGTAGCATCGTTGGTCCTTTGACCTGAGACATTGATCGGATCTTACACGAGGACTAGAATGGTTTAATTACTTAGCTAAGTGACTTTAAGCATAAGTCATGAGTTACCGAGTCATTAACCACTCCAGGATACATGTGAAGATCATCAATGGTCAAGAGGGGATCGCTCACTGTCGGGTATATATCAGACAGTTAATGGGTCATGACATTGACGTTCCGTTAAATCCCTGGCCAGGGTCGTGTGAGTTCGTTTAGAACGGACGTCATACACTTTAAGGAGGTCATAGTCAAATGGTACGATCATGGGGTTTGACAGAAACCATACCCTCGATCGTACCAGACTCATAGAAGGAGCGAGGGATTATATCGATGCGGTAACTGTGAACTTACAGGTACCAGACATGCTGGTTTAAACCCGGCTGTTGACACCCGTTTTATACCCAATAAGTCGGGTCGTCTCCTTATTCATTCTATACGATGCTCCGAGTTGTTCACCCTTTATTGAGTCTCTTGGTCAGTTGAAGCCTATTTCTTGGGTCTTAATTCCTGGATTAAGATGTGGCTCCCGGTGGCATTGCGTTGGATGAATCTTAGCAAACCCTTCACTCTATTTTTGAACTTCAATGGTAATAACAGTCCCAGTAAGGCGCGTTACTTCCTTCTGACGGATGGGTCCTAGGCCGTTACTTTTTGAAGAGTCCTAAGGCTTAAGGCCTCATCCTCGAAGCTTATCCTTTTAATTCCACGTTGATAATAACGGTCTGTCGTGCAGCCGTTGTTTCATTCTAACGCCCTATGCCTTGGCCGTCGCTTCCTTGAAGAGTCCAGCTTGTTGGGTCTTCTTCCCGTTGATCTTATCTCTTTGGGATAGGGTTGAAAGTGACGGATGATCCCCCATGCGTTACTTCCAAGTGGCGGTCTGTCGTGCAGCCGTTACTTCCTTCCGAGAGTCCTGGCAGTTCAGGCCTTTTTCTCTGCTACTCCGTGGTCGAGATAAGGATTTGGATTGACGTTATCTCTTTCAAATCTGATCCTCAGGACTCCCCGTTTGTTTCTATGGACTCTTGGTGATATTATCTTCAAGGATTTGCTAAGAGTTATCTCTTTATCTTGCTGAATTATCCTCTGCTCGACCTAAGAGTTTGAGGGTCTATAAATAGAACCCTTGACTTCATGGCCAAAAAAGAGGAAGATTTGAATTCACGACGAAGTGCTGCCGAACTCAGGAGCCATCTTCATCCAGGAGGAGCTGCTTCCCACGTCCATCCATCTCATAATCAAGGGAGTACTTTGGTTTTGTCTTTCAAGTTCATCATTGCATGCTTGAGTCCTTCCTTGGATTTTTTCCAATCAAAGCATTGTCCCTCCTCTTCCTCCACGTTTTTCATTGTTCTTTAAGCATACAAACATCCTCCCAAACTTTTAAAACACCCAGAGGGGTTAAAAAACTAAAACTCCCCGGTAATTCCCTCTCCTTTTGATGTTCTTCAACTCTTTAAGAATTGATGCTATGCTTGTGAAAAGGGCTAATTGAGGTTGTCTTGTCTTATCTTTCTACTTCTTTGGCAGGTTTACAGGTTCATTAGCACGAGGCCCAAGTCTTCTAGCCGGCTGGAAGAGTTGGAGTTAAAAGAATTCAAGCTTTGTTACTGCAGGTTACCTGACGGTCTGGTACAGGCGCGTCACTCTCTTCCGACGGTCTATCGTGCGGCCGTCGCTTCCAAGCGACGCACGGGGTTCTGGCCGTTACTTTCAAGTTGATCTGCAGGGCTTTCCTTGGTTTTCTGTCCCATGGGCGGGTGCTTCATCCACCTATTTCCAAGGTATATTTAGGTCTTTGACTTGTGTTTACTTTGGTGGCGATCACATCTTTCCTTGGTATTGGGCATTAGCTATCTTCTTCATATCTTCTTTACTTTCCTTGCTTGTTCCACCCCTAGTGTTGTGTTTTTATTTATTCCTTGCTCCACGCCCCGGCGTGTGTTTTTTTCCTTTTCCTTAGCGTAATTTGATTGAGGTAGCATGCCCATGCTAGAGCTAGCTATGATTGCCTAGGTTCATGTTCACATGTTCATAGGTTCGAGTAGATCTTTGATTGCTTGTTTGTCATCTTGCCATATTACTTTGCAAACCTCAAAAGTAAGATCAAAGATAGGCAAATAAATATCAACAGATAATTTTTTGGCGATCACGGTGGGACAACTCGTGCCAATCGTGCTCTTGATTCTTGTTTAAAACCTGCCATCATCTGCTTGTTGGGTTGCCCTTTATTTCCTCTTTGATTACTGCATATTCTGGTTTTCTGAGTTCTCTGACGGCCAGGTGTCCCAGCGTCACAGTTCTCTGACGCAGGGGCATTAGACCGCCACATTGGTTCTGCTGTGAGAGCTCCCACGGGTTTCCCGGTTATTTCTGTTTAGTTTTTGTTCTCTGGCTCATCTAACGGTCTCATCCCCCTGCGTTATATATTATCTGGCGGTCTGGCCTTCGACCGTTATTGTTCTCTGACGCAGGGTCCTTCGACCGTTATTCTCCTGGCAGGTACGCATCCGAGGTGCATTGATTTCCACAG